>CM014272.1:41740464-41756764 GCA_004135705.1 Alloteropsis semialata | reverse complement strand
GCCGCCGCCAGCTCGGGCGCACCTTCGACCGCCACCGCCCGCTCGGGCGCACCTCCGACCGCACGCCGCCGAAACAGCCTCTTCCCTCGCCGCGAACAGCTCCCCCGCCGCCCTAGCCTTACTATCCGTGGCACCCGGGGCCCTTCCTCCGCCCGGTCCGGCGGCGCCGGCGCCGGAGATGAGAGGCCCAGAGACGGGATTGACGAGTGTGAGAGGAGTGTTAACCGGTGAATATAGTATATACTGATTGACTATATTGATGGTGTCGTGACTATTGTTAAAAATATTTACAATTGTGCCACTATGATTTTTTAAATAATATTATATTTGTGTCAATAAATTGTCTTCAAAAATTACATTTATGCCATTATAATTTGTTCCTATAGTACCCATACGAGGCTATACTACCCACCTATATCACTATACTACAGATCAAACTTTCACCAGTATACAAAAATTCTGAGCCGTACGATCCTTACATATCAGTCCTTTTTAATTGTATACTAGTCCATCTTTGCAGTAGTATAGGGCGCTGTAAAAGAGCTCTATAGTGTAACCAAGATCCGTATTTGTTTATATGTTTTATTTTGACAACATGGCGTATGAGCAACGCATTTATGCTTATATGCAACCGCCCATGATTTTTTTAGTGACATGCAATGCACGACCTCGATTCGTATCTATTGTAGAGACCGAACTAGTAATGGAGAGTCGGGTCTCTAATTCATTAGCTTGTGTCGAGGTTGTACTCGGCAGATATTTGTCCGGTAAGCACCCCGCTTCGTGCGAAGATTGATCACGGTAGATGAACAGAAAGACACGGGATTCTATACTGGTTTGGGCCCTCGAGATCGAGTAATAACCCTACGTCCAGTTGCTGCTTGTATTATTTCAACGAGTACAGATTACAATGGCGTAACAAGTACCCTCGGGTGTATTGGCTAAGATTGGAGATACCCTCTACGTGCAGGACCCCCCACTATTTATATCTAGGGAGACATGCCTTACAAGACAAAACAGACCTAAACCTAGTAGGACTCTAACATCTTCGGGCCTTCCTTCTGTGATCAAGTCGTCGTGTCTTGTTCGGAGTCTTTTTCGTTCAGAGTCGGTTGTCGGTAATCCACGTGATCGGGCACCCTGGTATTATGGCCTCAACAGTAGCCCCCGAGCTTATCTTGTTCAAAAAAGGTTGATCCTTAAGTAGTCTTCGGGTCTTTTTGCTCTTCGATGAAATCTGCCAGACCCTGCGACTTGATGGCCGTTCTGGGTATGAATTCAACGTCGTAGGCCCCCAACTCCACAGACCATTGTGCGATCCTACCCACGGCATCTCGGTTATGTAAAATGTTGCCTAGGGGGTAAGTTGACACAACTTTGATCTTGTGGCTCAGAAAATAATGTTTGAGCTTCCTAGAAGTCATTAGTACAGCATATAGCAATGTCTGAATCTGAAGGTACCTTGTTTTGGCGTCATGTAACACCTGGCTTACGAAATAAATGGAGTGTTGTGTTGTTGACTTCTCTGTTGGTCTCTCAACGACTAGAACAGTGCTTACAAAGGTTGGTGTCGCTGCCATGTTGTTGACACCAGCGGTGGCAAACAGAAAGTCCGCAAGCGCACGGCTGTCGAAGTAGCTTTCACCCGTGAGTAAACCAGGTATCGAATCCACAGGGAACGTAAATGAGTATCTAATCACTAAAGCTAAGCCGGATCGATCGAGTGTATATAAAGGCAGGGTAGAGAGGATAACTTAGTATTAAGGTTCTGATGATAGTTAAGAGAATTCTCCTATGCTTGCTTTAGGCACCGGGGTATCCTAGGCCTCTAGGAAATTGCCGGCCAACAGCTCTACGCCGTACCCGTACATGGAGGATTACAAAGGACGGACAGGGCTGTCACCACCTGCCGCCTACCTCTACTAATCCGTGGGGCTACGAGGCAAACGAGGGCAGATATACACCTAAGCACCACGCCTAAGATAATATCAGCTATCCTAACCTTGATCAGAGATTAGAATACTTTATATAAATAAAGCAACGAATCCACAAGCACAATAGAGAAATTGACTTATCTATAACTCAGTCTTAATTACTAGTTGAATCCCGGATACTTACTGAGCAGCTCGCATCCGTCGAGGTACAGGTGGAGGGTCGCCGACACGCCGGGACTCCTCCAGACTCTCCCTCACTCTCTCCCTATTTCTACTCTGGATATGAGGAGGGCTTCGCCTTGGATCTTCACTTCAGCTCGATGATGATTAGCCCTGCCCCGAGTCCAGCTATTTATAGCTTGGAGAGGCGGTTTAGAGTCAGTGTGCAGCGGTTGAGGCGGTCCGGAGGTGGGCCTAGGTCGGCCGACTAGGGGGTATCGGCCGACCATCCGATGCACCGTCCTTGATGATGCACGGCACAGATGAACTCCTGGAGACGGTTTACAGTTGCTCCTGAAGGCGGTGGCGGTTTGGACGCGCGGCCAGGTCGGCCGACCTGGCTAGGTCGGCCGACCCAGGGCTGTGGCCCCTCGGCCCACTCTGTCAGGGTCACTTCCCAGTGGGTCCTTTGGTCGGTTTTCGGTGGGTAATGGTGAAGATGTGTCAGTTTAGTTGGGGATGTGGGCCCATGAATCCATGTGATTGCCACGTGGCCCAATCCCATCTCTTTATTCGCACCGACTTGATCTCAACGTTCATGATCACTCCTGAGTGTGCTTTTGCTGTTGGGCTAAGGCTGGACCTCATTGGGCCTGGTTCCAGGTCGGCCGACCAGGGTAGGTCGGGCGACCTGGCCCTGGGCCCACTTTAGCCTTCCTTACTCCACTTTATTCCTGTAAGCACATACACACCAAAACTCGTGGAATTCATTAGTAAATCACCCTATGTCTATTTGTTTTAACACTTTTTATATCTTTGTTGGCAATAATAATCTATCATTAAGAACCGCCAACAAGCTCCCCCACACTTATCCTTTACTCGCCCTCGAGTAAAGTCTAAGCTTCATCATGGAGATCATTAACAGACATATGGGTTATTCCCAAACATTCAGGCTTAGTGGAAGTATATGAGTGGCTATCATGTCTTCTTGAGTTATTGCAGGAAGGAACAGCATTTTATATGACATGATACACTTCACTCTTAAGTACTTGGGGTTTTGAAATTTTGCAAAGAAAACATATGCCTTGCTCCTCAAAGAGTTTCTCTCTGGATGATCATGGTGGTTAGACAACACTCATACTCTCCAAAATAGAACTTTTTGTGTGGAGCTCTCAAGATACATACCTTTCCTCACTTATGTTGCCATTCCAAGGATTGGATCCAAAACAGAGACAAGTCATGTAATCAAGTCAAGATGTGCAAGTGTGTGATATGAGGTAGACATTTAATGATACTCCTTTGTCTTGACCTTTCTTCCCTTTCTCTTTCTTTTGGATATGGGCTATTGCATTGCACTTTTTTTTCACTCAATGCTCTTTTAGCATGAGTCTTTTTCTTCTCTTTATTTTTCTATGCATTTAGCCCATATCTTCTTTCTATTTTAATTCTGGGAAGAAGGGTTGTTTTTCTTCAGGAGTATTTATTTTATGACCACAAGACAAAGGCATGTTTTGCTTCATCCTCAGTGTAAGGATTTAGCTTTTATGGTGGAGTGTATGTGATCTTGACTTTAAAAACATGAAATATCTCTAATAAGGGTCACAAGACTTGAAACAACTCAAAGCTCAAAGGTAAAGTTTGATCATATTTGTAGGTGTTTGTCTCTCAAACTCATGAGGAGCATAGCAAGGTACAAAGTTTTAAAACTTTTCATAAATTCCAAGTTCTCAAGTAGCAAAGGTATCTTTCATATTAAAGCCATATCTCAAAATGCAATAACCTAGATGACATGAGTTCCTATAGATATGAGGATTTCCACGAGTCAAAAGGTACAGGGAATAAAATATATGTACGTTAATATGAATTTCCATGTGATGGATAGGTGCAACAGGGTTGATTTTACTAAGTTTTTAAATTCCAGGATCAGGTTCTGCAACAATTCAGCTGAAACAGAGTTTAGGATGACCAAACCAGCGTGCAGGAAGAAGCAGAGGCCAGGTGGGACCCAGACCAGGTCGGCCGACCTGGTAGGGTCGGGCGACCTGGGGGTGATTCCCCTGGTTCTGATCTCTCTCGTGTTGCTCTGTAACGTTCTGATAGGCTCTGTTTCGCATTGGATCACTCTGTTTTCCCGTTGCAGGCCTTTTATTCAAAACAAGTGGAAACACAAAACACAATCCTAATACACTAAACAATTTATTTTAATCAGCAACTCAGAGGCACATTACAATATAATCAGAAGAAATAAATGAATGGAAGGGAAAATAATGTGCCTATCCTAATCCAAGGCCTAGGGTATCTAGGGTGCATTATAGAGATTTTCATCCCCAGCAGCCTTGGCATAGCGCTTAAGTTTCACGGCTGTTGATTTGCGAAGCATATCAAAGTCGTCTTGAAGACTTATGCACTCAAGTCGCTCTTCAGCGAACTTCTTCTCCAATTTTGTATGGTCACGACCGAGTTGATTAATCAACTCTAGTAACTCAGCATTGGAGGGAGCCTTGGGGACCTTCTCTTCATCATCACTCTCAAATTGGCCCCCAGGCCTGCGAATTGGAGGAGGCTTGATATGCCTCTTGATCTTGCCGGCGGGTGAAGATTCCACCGACTCCTCCAATTCCTTCCTCTCCTCGGGTGTGAGGGGAGGGAACAACCCCTTACCATAGCCACCACCGGGTTTCCTTTCCCCGAAGACCCGGAAACGTGGCTCTGGGGTGCTGGCAGGAGAGTAAATGGACACATCGGACGTATAATGATACGCCACGACGTCGTCCCATTTATTCCTGACCACCTCCTTCAGCTTCTCCCCTGGTTGAAGCTTGGGGAGTCCATCCCCCTTGATTGGAGCGGCCGCCGGCGTCATCTTTGGGGTCAATTGCCCCGTCGTCGGCCTTCTGTACGGGCTTGATGCCCGTGCATCACGTCTCTGGATTCTTCTCGGGGACTGAGATCGTGCCGCCGAGCGAGGTCGTGAGGGGCCACCAGGGCCGGTCGGCCGACCTAGCACATCGGCCGACCCCCTGGTGCGGCCTCTCGTGTCCTCCTCTGGCGGGATGCTGGCCAGAGGGGTGACAACTACGGCCATGGCCTGCTCCAGGTTGGTTGGCACCAATTGGTTGGCCGGAGTGGGCTCTCCATCCAGATCAAAGGTTGATCGGGATTTGGGGTGGCTTTTCCCGGCCATTGATGGAGAATTGGGAGGTGTGGCTTGGTGATTTCAGAATGGGGGCGAGGAAGAACTCAGATGAGAGGGAAAAAGAGGATGGGTGAAATTTTAAAGATGAGCTAACCCTCTTCTCGGATCAAATAGAGTAGGAATCGCTCGTCCACCGCAAAACGGCTTCAGAGACGTTAGAGCGGAACGTTGGCAGAAGATAGGGCTGATCGGGCTTAGGATCAAGTCGGCCGACCTGGTCAAGTCGGCCGACCTGGCCTTGAGCCCGGTCGCCCTTTTCTTCTTTATGCACTACGTGACAGGTCCACTAAACCCCAGAATGTGTGCATTCATGTGCTAGGGGTTAAGAATTTAACAAGAGGTGTAATTATAAATGGGAATCATCCATGACCAAATTGATCACGTCAAATTCCTCATCTACTTTATCAGGCTCAAAGAAAACTTTTAAACGTTAACCATTTACCTTGAAGAGGTTACCTTCATCATCTTGGAGTGTGATTGCCCCATGCGATGAAGTCTCCACCACAACGAATGGTCCTTCCCATTTGCTTCGAAGTTTTCCATGTCCAAAGAGCTTCACCCTGGAATTAAAGAGTAATACCTTATCCCCGGGGTGGAACTCCTTTACCTTGATCCTCTTGTCGTGCCATCTCTTGGTTCTGTCCTTGTAGATTCTGGCACTGTGGTATGCTTTGTCTCTCCACTCTTCCAATTCTGAAGTTGCATCCTTCTCATCTGCTGGGCTGCTGGCAAATCCATGTTCCATTTTCTTATGGCCCAGTGCGCCCGATGCTCTAGCTCAACTGGTAAATGGCAAGTCTTGCCGTAAACCAGCTGGTATGGGGACATCCCGATCGGCGTTTTGTACGCCGTTCGGTAGGCCCATAGAGCATCTGGTAACTTGCTCTTCCATCCTTTGCCCATTTCTGTCACGGTCTTCTGCAGAATGTTCTTGATCTGTTTGTTCGATGTTTCTGCTTGACCGCTTGTCTGGGGGTGGTACGGTGTAGCTATGTTATGCTTTGCCCCCAGTTCTGCCAGAAATTTCTGGAAGGTCTTGTCGATGAAGTGCGACCCTCCATCACTGATCACCATCCTGGGAGTTCCAAAACATGGAAAGATAATCTCATGGAACATCTTTCGCGCGTGTTTGGAGTCAGCGGCTCGACAGGGCATTGCTTCAACCCACTTCGAGACGTAGTCCACTGCCACCAGGATGTACTCGCTGTCATAGGATTTGACGAAGGGTCCCATGAAATCAATGCCCCACACATCAAACAACTCAACTTGTAAGTTGTTTGTGAGTGGCATAGCATCTCTTGCAGTGATCCCTCCGTGTTTCTGGCACTGCTGGCATCGTCGAATGAATTCCTTTGTATCCTCATACATTGTGGGCCAATAGAATCCACTCTGCCAGATCTTTGACCTTGTCCTGAACGCCCCGTAGTGACCTCCATATGGGGCTACATGGCACTGCTCGATGATCTTTCTTGCTTCGGTTGTTGGTACACATCGCCTGAGCATGCCATCTGAACACACCCTGTACAGGTATGGTTCATCCCACAGATGGATTCTACTTTCATAGATAAGCCTTCTCTTATTCTCCCCTGGCGGTACATATCCTGCAACCATAAAGTTCACAATATTTGCATACCAGGGGTCGGAGGCGGTCACCTTGAGTAGGGTGTCGTCACGTAGAAAATCATTTATCGGTAGATCCTGCATGTCAGTAAACTGCATACACGACAAATGATCGGCTACTGAATTCTCCACTCCTTTTTTATCTTTAATTTCTAAATCAAATTCTTGGAGTAAGAGAATCCAGCGGATAAGGCGAGGTTTAGCATCTTTCTTGGTAAGCAAATATTTCAAAGCAGCGTGATCAGTGTAGACAATCACCTTGGCTCCTACCAAGTAAGATCTAAACTTGTCTATAGCAAAAACTACTGCCAAGAGCTCTTTTTCAGTGGTAGCATAGTTAAGTTGAGCTCCTATCAAAGTTTTACTAGCATATGAGATAGCATGATGATTCTTATTTTTGGTCTGTCCAAGGACAGCACCAACAGCATATCACTGGCATCACACATTATCTCAAAGGGTAGCGTCCAGTCAGGGGGTTGAATGACTGGTGCTGAGATGAGAGCGTTCTTCAAAATGGTGAAGGCGTGTAAACACTCATCATCGAAGTCAAAGGGCACGTCCTTGGCTAAAAGGCTAGTGAGGGGCCTGGCTATCTGAGAAAAATCTCTGATAAAGCGCCGGTAAAACCCCGCATGACCTAAGAAGCTACGGATCCCTTTAACATTGGTGGGAGGTGGAAGCTTTTCTATGACTTCTATTTTTGCTCTATCCACCTCTATTCCTCTTTCGGACACCAAGTGTCCTAGCACTATACCCTCTCGGACCATGAAATGGCACTTTTCCCAAATTAGCACCAGGTCCTTGTCTCGGCATCTTTGTAGCACCCTATCTAGGTTCTGCAGACAATGGTCGAAAGTCTTTCCGTAGACTGAAAAATCATCCATGAAAACTTCCATAATCTCTTCTATCATGTCTGAGAAGATAGACATCATACACCTTTGGAACGATGCTGGTGCATTGCATAACCCGAACGACATTCTGCGGTATGCATACGTCCCATAGGGGCAGGTGAAGGTGGTCTTATCTTGATCATCGGGGTGGATGGGAATCTGATGGTAGCCGGAATACCCATCACGGAAACAAAAGAAGGAGTGGTTTGCGAGTCTCTCCAACATCTCATCGATGAAAGAGAGCGGAAAGTGATCCTTCTTTGTCGCCTTGTTGAGTCGGCGATAATCAATGCACATCCGCCACCCAGTAACGGTACGCTGAGGAATCAGCTCGTCTTTCTCGTTACTTACGACGGTCATACCTCCCTTCTTGGGCACTACTTGGACAGGGCTGACCCATTCACTATGAGGGCCGGGATAAATGACCCTGGCATGCAGAAATTTTAAAACTTCCTTCTTCACGACTTCCCTCATCGCATTGTTTAGCCTACGCTGAGGCTCCCTAGAAGGTGTAGAAGTTGGATCTATGGGAATGCGATGGGTACAGAGTGCAGGGCTTACTCCCTTCAAATCCTTGAGGGAGTACCCGAATGCCGAGCGGTGTTTCTCGAGCACCTTTACGAGTCTATTACTCTCGTCCTGCGATAGCTTGTCACTAATGATGACAGGGGTGTCCCTGTCTTCATTTAGAAAGACATAACGAAGGCCAGCGGGCAAGGGTTTTAGCTCTGCGTGTGTCTTAGGTGGCTCCTCAGTTTCAAGCGGCTCAGAAGCGTCATCCTCTTCTTCTATAAAGTCGTGAACAAGTTCTTCGAGAAATGACTCAAATGGGTCGCTAGGTTGCAGGGATTTCACTTCCTCAGCTGGGTTAGGTCCTACCAAAGGTTCAACTATGGAATTCTTGACCCTGGCTAAAGGTATGGTGAGAAGATTTCTTCCTATTTTGGCTAGGAGGTTTCCTTCCGAGGTTACATCTTGAAAGAGGCCCTCGACAGGGTGTCCTACCAGGAGGTCGAAATCTAATGTCTCAAAGACGTAAAAGTCCAGAGCCATTTCAATCCCATGGTGAACGAGGAGAAAATCTCGTACTATGCCGAGACTCTCGAGAATTTGACCTGAGGGTGTTCTAAGAAGTTTTGACGTTGGGGTCATCTTTTTACGGCGTCCAAGGATGTAAGCGAAAGAACTGGACATGATGTTTGCCCCAACAGTCGGGTTGTACAGAATGTCTACGGCCACCTTGCTTACGAAACCGCGAATAGTCTGCGAAGGTGAGTTAATCCGAATGACTTCGGAAGAAGACTCAGATTCGTTTGACCATTCCGTGTTTAGGATGGGAATGAGCTCCCTCACAGTTTCGTCTAGGAATTCTGTCTCCATATAAATGGAGGGGGTCTTTACCGTAGGCTTTTTCTGTGTTGTGTAGTTCGAGGTATTCCCGAAGTCTTCAAAAAGATCTTCCTCGAACTCAAATGGCAATCCGAGGGGTTGAGTTTCCTCTTCCACAACGGATGAGGTCTTAGGAACTGGACTGGGCAAGTCTATAGGTTCTACCTGGGAGTCTTCTTGCTCAGTTTCGGTCGCGTCGGCAGGGGAGTTTTCTCGGATGGCTGCTAGGACTTCTTGTGCTTTGGCCGGGGTTATGTGTAGGAATGAGCCTCCGGCTGCAGTGTCTATGTACCGGGCGGCTTCACTATTCAACCCAGACCGAAAATGCTGCATGAGCATGTAGTCTGGGATGCCTAGATCTGTTCCGGTCAGACATGAGTCCTGGAACCGGTCCCATGCTTTGGCGATCGTTTCCTTCTCTTGTTGCTGGAAGTTAATAATCTCCTTCCGCAGTGCACAGATCCGGTGAACAGGGAAGTATTCAAGACAAAACTTGTCCCGTAACTTTTCCCATTCACCGTTCGTTAGCGCAACGGTGTGATCGTACCACTTCCTCGCTTTCTCTTTGAGAGAGAACGGGAAGAGCTTCCATCTAATCGTTGCCTGCGTCATGCCTGATATGACCAGACACGAGCAAAGCAACTCGAATTCGTGCAAGTGACGGTATGGGTTTTCACCATCACTTCCTGAGAAGGATTTGTCCTGGACCATAGCTATGAAGGCAGGGCGAAGCTCATAGCTATCGGTTAAAATAGGATTTGACGAGGGGTGCGGCTCCAATAATTCGCCCTTTGGAGCAGAGAACTCATGAATTTGGGTGGAATTCATGGTTGATAAAAAAAAGAAATATAAAATAAAAGATATACGGGCAACCTTAGATCTTAGATAACTGCTACCGTTCCCCGGCAACGGCGCCAGAAAGCTTGTTGACACCAGCGATGGCAAACAGAAAGTCCGCAAGCACACGGCTGTCGAAGTAGCTTTCACCCGTGAGTAAACCAGGTATCGAATCCACGGGGAACGTAAACGAGTATCTAATCACTAAAGCTGAGCCGGATCGATCGAGTGTATATAAAGGCTGGGTAGAGAGGATAACTTAGTATTAAGGTCCTGATGATAGTTAAGAGAATTCTCCTATGCTTGCTTTAGGCACCGGGGTATCCTAGGCCTCTAGGAAATTGCCGGCCAACAGCTCTACGCAGTACCCGTATGTGGAGGATTACAAAGGACGGATAGGGCTGTCACCACCTGCCGCCTACCTCTACTAATCCGTGGGGCTACGAGGCAAACGAGGGCAGATATACACCTAAGCACCACGTCTAAGATAATATCAGCTATCCTAACCTTGATCAGAGATTAGAATACTTTATATAAATAAAGCAACAAATCCACAAGCACAATAGAGAAATTGACTTATCTATAACTCAGTCTTAATTACTAGTTGAATCCCGGATACTTACTGAGCAACTCGCATCCGTCGAGGTACAGGTGGAGGGTCGCCGACACGCCGGGACTCCTCCAGACTCTCCCTCACTCTCTCCCTATTTCTACTCTGGATATGAGGAGGGCTTCGCCTTGGATCTTCACTTCAGCTCGATGATGATTAGCCCTGCCCCGAGTCCAGCTATTTATAGCTTGGAGAGGCGGTTTAGAGTCGGTGTGCAGCGGTTGAGGCGGTCCGGAGGTGGGCCCAGGTCGGCCGACTAGGGGGTATCGGCCGACCATCCGATGCACCGTCCTTGATGATGCACGGCACAGATGAACTCCTGGAGACGGTTTACAGTTGCTCCTGAAGGCGGTGGCGGTTTGGACGCGCGGCCAGGTCGGCCGACCTGGCTAGGTCGGCCGACCCAGGGCTGTGGCCCGTCGGCCCCACTCTGTCAGGGTCACTTCCCAGTGGGTCCTTTGGTCGGTTTCCGGTGGGTAATGGTGAAGATGTGTCAGTTTAGTTGGGGATGTGGGCCCATGAATCCATGTGATTGCCACGTGGCCCAATCCCATCTCTTTATTCGCACCGACTTGATCTCAACGTTCATGATCACTCCTGAGTGTGCTTTTGCTGTTGGGCTAAGGCTGGACCTCATTGGGCCTGGTTCCAGGTCGGCCGACCAGGGTAGGTCGGGCGACCTGGCCCTGGGCCCACTTTAGCCTTCCTTGCTCCACTTTATTCCTGTAAGCACATACACACCAAAACTCGTGGAATTCATTAGTAAATCACCCTATGTCTATTTGTTTTAACACTTTTTATATCTTTGTTGGCAATAATAATCTGTCATTAAGAACCGCCAACACATGTATAACAGCATCTCCTCCTGTGGCCGCAGTGGGACCAGTACGGGCATTTTCCGTAGATATTGCTTCAACGCCGGGAACACCTCTTCTGCTTCTGCCGACCACTCAAAACGATCAGTTTTACGTAGCAATTTATAGAATGGCATACCTCGTTCGCCTGACTTGGATACAAATCGACTCAGGGACGCCATCATTCCTGCCAACTTCTGGACCTCGTGGCGGCTGCGTGAAGACTTCATGTCGTCGAGTGCCTTGATCTTGTGTGGATTTGCCTCTATACCTCGTTGGGAAACAAGGTAACCGAGGAGCTTACTCGATGATACACCAAAGGTGCATTTGGCGGGGTTGAGCATCATCCTGTTTGCACACAAGTTGTTGATTGTTTTGGTTAAATCAGCGATCAGGTCGCCCTTTAACCTACTTTTTTACAACAATGTCATCTATGTATGCTTCCACATTACGGCCAATTTGGCCCTCGAGAACAATGTGAACACATTTTTGATAAGTACAACCCGCGTTTTTCAGACCAAAAGGCATCTTTAAATAGCAATAAACACCGAAGGGAGTTACAAATGCAGTTTTTCCTCATCGTCAATACATATGCTAATTTGGTGATACTCCGAATAGGCATCTAGAAAACAAAGCAGCTCACATCCAGAGGTTGAATCTACAATTTGATCTATCCTAGGCAGTGGATACTCATCCTTCGGACAAGCTTTATTTAGATCGGTGTAATCCACGCACATCCTCCACATTCCATTAGGCTTCTTCACTATGACTGGGTTTGCCAGCCACTCCGGGAAAGGGACCTCTCGAACGAAGCTGGCTTTGAGTAGTTGGTTGATTTCTTTGTTAATGGCGTCTCGCTTCTCCGGGGTATATCTCCTTTGCTTTTGCTTGACTGGTCGGATGCCAGTTCGTATGCCAAGCTTGTGCTCGATTACCTCCCTGGGGATCCCGGGCATGTCAGATGGTTCCCAAGCGAACACATCTGCGTTAGCCCAGAGGAAAGCAATGAGCTCGAGTTCCTATTTGTCACCCAGACTAGAGCCCACCTGGGTGGTCTTGGTCGGGTGTGCCTCATCAAGGGCCACCGATTTGGTGCCCGGTTCGGTGCGCTTTGCTAGTGGCCCGCTTGGCGAGGCGGCGGTTGGTGACTCGCCTGCTTGCTGTGATGGCGTCCCCTTGATCAGGGTCTAGTCCACCACAATCTGCTTCTTGGCGGTGTCATCATCGGTCTTCTTTTCTCCCGCAGGCACCGGTTCGGGAACTTCTTTTCCCTTGGCCCTTGATCGGGCCTCCGCTGCTCGGGAGGTTTCTACCCCCGTTGCCTTTGCGGCAGCCTTTGGCAGGCTCTTGGTCTTTTTCCTGGTAGGTTCGGGAGCCTTGGCTGGCTCCTGCTCGTCTCCCTTGATCATGTCTAGGGTCTTCATGTCGCACTGGACCGCGTCCTTGCGATCGCCGCAGATGGTGACCGAGCCCAATGGCCCTGGGACTTTGATCATGGAGTAGGCGAAGTGGGCGACCACCATGAACTTTTTCAGGAATGGTCGGCCCAAGATGCAGTTATAGGCTGACATGATGTCAGCTACCTCGATGGTGAGGAACTCGTTCGGATGTTTTTGCCCTCCATGAGGGTCACCTGCAAATCGATCCTCCCTAAGGGAAAGGCTTGGATGCCTGGTATGACCCCGTAGAAAGGCTTCTCCACCGCGGACAAGGACCTCCTCGGGATTCCGAGCACGTCAAAGGCTTTGACGAACAGCAGATTGAGGGCGCTTCCACTGTCGATCAAGGTTCGCCCGATCTTGCGGGGCCCGATCTAGGGTTTGATGTACAGTGGGAGTAGCGGCCCGTCGTACAGCGTCTCGGGGTGATCCCTCTGATCAAATGTGATCAGGATTTCGGACCACCTTAACGGATGCTTGCAGGGCTCGGTGCTTGCTATCTGCCTCTCGACTGGACTTGGAGGTTTGGGTAGAACCGCCATCGAAAATTGTGGCGATCTCCAGATCCTTGGGAAGGTCTTGCGCTTTTTGTTCTTGTGTTTATTCTTCTTCTTGCCTTCCCCCGTTGGCTGGCTTTGTTCGGGCTTTCCATGGACCCGTGCTCGGGCGTCCGCCATCTTGGCGGTCTCTTCCAGGATCCCGTAGAGCTAAGCCACCGCCTTCGGGTTCTTCTTGGCAAGCTCCTCCGCCGTTCGCTCGTCCTTGCAGCCCTGATTAAAGGCCACAATCACCCGATCATCCACCATGTCAGGGATGGTGTTATGGGTGTCGCTGAAGCGACGGATATAGTCCCGGAGGAACTCTCCAGGTTTCTGCACACAATTGAGCAGATCTCCTTTGTGTCCGGGGCGTTTGTAGGTGCCTTGGAAGTTGGCTTCAAATATTTCCCGGAGATGGCTCCATGACTTGATGCTGGCCTCGGGCAGGTTCATGAGCCATGTTCGGGCTGATCCCTGCAGGGCAGTCGGCAAGTAGTTGGCCTTGACATAGTCGTCACCCCCGGTGGCGTCGATGATCGTGGAATAGATCTGAATCCACTCGCGGGGGTTGGTCATTCCGTCATACTTCTCGATGTTAGTAGGACAAAACTTTTTCAGCCACCTGACCGTGCGTAGGCCTGGGGAGTATGCGAGACATCTCTTGTGCTAGGTCCGGAGTCACGTGGCGGCGAATCTGGATGGGACCGGTAGTAGCCCTCACGTGCTCGGTAATCTCGATTGTTGTTGAGAGTTTCCCGAGCGTCGTGAGTGCGATGGTTGCGTTCGAGCTGCGGCCTCATGTCACGCCCTTCGTGCGGGCGATAGCGGGGTCGTCCTTTAACAGATCGGGAGCGAACCGATTGAGGTTCACCAGGCTTATTTGACAGAGCCGGTGGTGCGGCAGCGGCGGCCTCGAGGCGCTCCTTTGCCTTGTCCGTTGCTTCCCAAGCCTTCTTGGCGATGGTGGCCATCGGGGTTCCCTCGGCCATTGCCTCCATCGTCTCCAAGAGAGTTCGGATCTGCAGGTTGTCCTGCTCGACTGCCCAGAAATCGTCGTTGAGATTTCGGGGAGCCAGTGAGGACGTGACCTGCTGTGTACGGGTGTTAGCCGTCTGAAGAGTTGGTGCGTTGCTGAAACACGGAGGAGGTATGGATCTGCGTGAGTTGGAGGACTCAGCGGCAGCCTCGCTCCCGTTTGCAGCTAGCACATGGATGCGGCGGTCTTCGGGCTATTCTGACCCATCGCTAGATCCACTGTAGTTGAGATCTAGCTGTGCAGTGTGATCGGCAATGTCTTCGGGAGTTGGCTCCATAAAGGTGGCGAAAACTTCCCGACCGGCGCATATGAGATCGGGATCATGGATCCCTGTCAGCTTGAGCTCGTAATCGCCTTGATGCTCGAACATGAGATCCCCGAAGTGGATCTCCCGTGTAGGCACTAGGTGGCTATGAGCGTAGAGACCGGAAGCGGAGGCAGAACTCCCAATGGCTTCCGCCTTGACGGAACTGGGCATATAGGGCATCGATGAACTCGACGCGTCGGCGATCCAGACTCCATTGACGATCGGCATGATCTTTCTTCACGCGAGGGCCCCTACCTGGCGCGCCTCTGCCGAGGTTGTTCTCGGCAGATATTTGTCCGGCAAGCACCCCGCTTCGTGCGAAGATTGATCACGGTAGATGAACAGAAAGACACGGGATTTTATACTGGTTTGGACCCTCGAGATCGAGTAATAACCCTACGTCCGGTTGCTGCTTGTATTATTTCGACGAGTATAGATTACAATGGCGTAACAAGTACCCTCGGGTGTATTGGCTAAGATTGGAGATACCCTCTACATGCAGGACCCCCACTATTTATATCCAGGGAGACGCGCCTTACAAGACAAAACAGACCTAAACCTAGTAGGACTCTAACATCTTCGGGCCTTCCTTCTGTGATCCGGTCGTCATGTCTTGTTTGGAGTCTTTTTCGTTCAGAGTCGGTAGTCGGTAATCCACGTGAACGGGCACCCTGGTATTATGGCCTCAATAGCTTGTATCCGCTAACTAGACCGAATTGAGGGGCACGACAACCGCCATATGTAAGTGCAATGCTCATCATGGATTTTCCTAGACTTCTGTCCGACATGGAGATGGTCAAGCCTATGCGATATGATTGTTGTGCGCATCCTTGATTTGTATCATCATAGGGACCGAGCCAACAGTAGAGAATCGAGTCTCACTTTCATTGGCTTGTATCGACTAGCTAGACCAAACAGAGGGGCATAACAGTATGGAGATTATATGCAAATGCAATGCAAGTCATGAATTTTCCTAGACTTATATCCGACATGGAGATGACAAGCCTAGGTAATATGAGCGTTATGCACATCCTTGATTTGTATCATCGTAGGGACCGAGCCAACAGTGGAGAGTCTCGCATTCATTGGCTTGTATCCACTAGCTAGACCAAACAGAGGGGCATAACAGTATTAGAGATTATATGCTAGCAGATTTAATCATGGAGAAAACATGAAACATGACATGTGAAATATAAAATAGAGTGGGATGCGCTTACATGGTTTGTATCGCAATGACCAAACCAATGGCAAGAAGAAGCCGATGGAGCTTTCTTACCTTCCTGCAGTGAACTTTGGCGCAGCAGCACTTGCTTACGGACTCTGGCAGCCTGATGGTGATTTTCAACGGTGTACAGGAGGCGATGGAGATTGTCCGGGACTGCAGAAGCTTTTGACGCCGGCAGCCTGGTGGCGATGGCCTTCCTTCTTTGTCGATCGAGAACTAGAGCTAGAGCAGCAGCCCGATGTCGATGCAGCAGCCTAGCGGTGCT
>CM014272.1:41714907-41739464 GCA_004135705.1 Alloteropsis semialata | reverse complement strand
GCCCGCCGACCCTCGCCGTCCAGCCCCATAGATCCCGTGGCCTGTGCCGCCGCCGCTCGCCTTCCTATCCCCAGCCGCCGCCAGCTCGGGCGCACCTTCGACCGCCACCGCCCGCTCGGGCGCACCTCCGACCGCACGCCGCCGAAACAGCCTCTTCCCTCGCCGCGAACAGCTCCCCCGCCGCCCTAGCCTTACTATCCGTGGCACCCGGGGCCCTTCCTCCGCCCGGTCCGGCGGCGCCGGCGCCGGAGATGAGAGGCCCAGAGACGGGATTGACGAGTGTGAGAGGAGTGTTAACCGGTGAATATAGTATATACTGATTGACTATATTGATGGTGTCGTGACTATTGTTAAAAATATTTACAATTGTGCCACTATGATTTTTTAAATAATATTATATTTGTGTCAATAAATTGTCTTCAAAAATTACATTTATGCCATTATAATTTGTTCCTATAGTACCCATACGAGGCTATACTACCCACCTATATCACTATACTACAGATCAAACTTTCACCGGTATACAAAAATTCTGAGCTGTCCGATCCTTACATATCAGTCCTTTTTAATTGTATACTAGTCCATCTTTGCAGTAGTATAGGGCGCTGTAAAAGAGCTCTATAGTGTAACCAAGATCCGTATTTGTTTATATGTTTTATTTTGACAACATGGCGTATGAGCAACGCATTTATGCTTATATGCAACCGCCCATGATTTTTTTTAGTGACATGCAATGCACGACCTCGATTCGTATCTATTGTAGAGACCGAACTAGTAATGGAGAGTCGGGTCTCTAATTCATTAGCTTGTGTCGAGGTTGTACTCGGCAGATATTTGTCCGGTAAGCACCCCGCTTTGTGCGAAGATTGATCACAGTAGATGAACAGAAAGACACGGGATTCTATACTGGTTCGGGCCCTCGAGATCGAGTAATAACCCTACGTCCAGTTGCTGCTTGTATTATTTCAACGAGTACAGATTACAATGGCGTAACAAGTACCCTCGGGTGTATTGGCTAAGATTGGAGATACCCTCTACGTGCAGGACCCCCCACTATTTATATCTAGGGAGACATGCCTTACAAGACAAAACAGACCTAAACCTAGTAGGACTCTAACATCTTCGGGCCTTCCTTCTGTGATCAAGTCGTCGTGTCTTGTTCGGAGTCTTTTTCGTTCAGAGTCGGTTGTCGGTAATCCACGTGATCGGGCACCCTGGTATTATGGCCTCAACAGTAGCCCCCGAGCTTATCTTGTTCAAAAAAGGTTGATCCTTAAGTAGTCTTCGGGTCTTTTTGCTCTTCGATGAAATCTGCCAGACCCTGCGACTTGATGGCCGTTCTGGGTATGAATTCAACGTCGTAGGCCCCCAACTCCACAGACCATTGTGCGATCCTACCCACGGCATCTCGGTTATGTAAAATGTTGCCTAGGGGGTAAGTTGACACAACTTTGATCTTGTGGCTCAGAAAATAATGTTTGAGCTTCCTAGAAGTCATTAGTACAGCATATAGCAATGTCTGAATCTGAAGGTACCTTGTTTTGGCGTCATGTAACACCTGGCTTACGAAATAAACGGAGTGTTGTGTTGTTGACTTCTCTGTTGGTCTCTCAACGACTAGAACAGTGCTTACAAAGGTTGGTGTCGCTGCCATGTTGTTGACACCAGCGGTGGCAAACAGAAAGTCCGCAAGCGCACGGCTGTCGAAGTAGCTTTCACCCGTGAGTAAACCAGGTATCGAATCCACGGGGAACGTAAATGAGTATCTAATCACTAAAGCTAAGCCGGATCGATCGAGTGTATATAAAGGCTGGGTAGAGAGGATAACTTAGTATTAAGGTTCTGATGATAGTTAAGAGAATTCTCCTATGCTTGCTTTAGGCACCGGGGTATCCTAGGCCTCTAGGAAATTGCCGGCCAACAGCTCTACGCCGTACCCGTACATGGAGGATTACAAAGGACGGACAGGGCTGTCACCACCTGCCGCCTACCTCTACTAATCCGTGGGGCTACGAGGCAAACGAGGGCAGATATACACCTAAGCACACGCCTAAGATAATATCAGCTATCCTAACCTTGATCAGAGATTAGAATACTTTATATAAATAAAGCAACGAATCCACAAGCACAATAGAGAAATTGACTTATCTATAACTCAGTCTTAATTACTAGTTGAATCCCGGATACTTACTGAGCAGCTCGCATCCGTCGAGGTACAGGTGGAGGGTCGCCGACACGCCGGGACTCCTCTAGACTCTCCCTCACTCTCTCCCTATTTCTACTCTGGATATGAGGAGGGCTTCGCCTTGGATCTTCACTTCAGCTCGATGATGATTAGCCCTGCCCCGAGTCCAGCTATTTATAGCTTGGAGAGGCGGTTTAGAGTCGGTGTGCAGCGGTTGAGGCGGTCCGGAGGTGGGCCCAGGTCGGCCGACTAAGGGGGATCGGCCGACCATCCGATGCACCGTCCTTGATGATGCACGGCACAGATGAACTCCTGGAGACGGTTTACAGTTGCTCCTGAAGGCGGTGGCGGTTTGGACGCGCGGCCAGGTCGGCCGACCTGGCTAGGTCGGCCGACCCAGGGCTGTGGCCCGTCGGCCCCACTCTGTCAGGGTCACTTCCCAGTGGGTCCTTTGGTCGGTTTCCGGTGGGTAATGGTGAAGATGTGTCAGTTTAGTTGGGGATGTGGGCCCATGAATCCATGTGATTGCCACGTGGCCCAATCCCATCTCTTTATTCGCACCGACTTGATCTCAACGTTCATGATCACTCCTGAGTGTGCTTTTGCTGTTGGGCTAAGGCTGGACCTCATTGGGCCTGGTTCCAGGTCGGCCGACCAGGGTAGGTCGGGCGACCTGGCCCTGGGCCCACTTTAGCCTTCCTTGCTCCACTTTATTCCTGTAAGCACATACACACCAAAACTCGTGGAATTCATTAGTAAATCACCCTATGTCTATTTGTTTTAACACTTTTTATATCTTTGTTGGCAATAATAATCTGTCATTAAGAACCGCCAACACATGTATAACAGCATCTCCTCCTGTGGCCGCAGTGGGACCAGTACGGGCATTTTCCGTAGATATTGCTTCAACTCCGGGAACACCTCTTCTGCTTCTGCCGACCACTCAAAACGATCAGTTTTACGTAGCAATTTATAGAATGGCATACCTCGTTCGCCTGACTTGGATACAAATCGACTCAGGGACGCCATCATTCCTGCCAACTTCTGGACCTCGTGGCGGCTGCGTGAAGACTTCATGTCGTCGAGTGCCTTGATCTTGTGTGGATTTGCCTCTATACCTCGTTGGGAAACAAGGTAACCGAGGAGCTTACTCGATGATACACCAAAGGTGCATTTGGCGGGGTTGAGCATCATCCTGTTTGCACGCAAGTTGTTGAATGTTTCGGTTAAATCAGCGATCAGGTCGCCCTTTAACTTACTTTTTACAACGATGTCATCTATGTATGCTTCCACATTACGGCCAATTTGGCCCTCGAGAACAATGTGAACACATTTTTGATAAGTACAACCCGCGTTTTTCAGACCAAAAGGCATCTTTAAATAGCAATACACACCGAAGGGAGTTACAAATGCAGTTTTTCCTCATCGTCAATACATATGCTAATTTGGTGATACTCCGAATAGGCATCTAGAAAACAAAGCAGCTCACATCCAGAGGTTGAATCTATAATTTGATCTATCCTAGGCAGTGGATACTCATCCTTCGGACAAGCTTTATTTAGATCGGTGTAATCCACGCACATCCTCCACATTCCATTAGGCTTCTTCACTATGACTGGGTTTGCCAGCCACTCCGGGAAAGGGACCTCTCGAACGAAGCTGGCTTTGAGTAGTTGGTTGATTTCTTTGTTAATGGCGTCTCGCTTCTCCGGGGTATATCTCCTTTGCTTTTGCTTGACTGGTCGGATGCCAGTTCGTATGCCAAGCTTGTGCTCGATTACCTCCCTGGGGATCCCGGGCATGTCAGATGGTTCCCAAGCGAACACATCTGCGTTAGCCCAGAGGAAAGCAATGAGCTCGAGTTCCTATTTGTCACCCAGACTAGAGTCCACCTGGGTGGTCTTGGTCGGGACCTCATCAAGGGCCACCGATTTGGTGCCCGGTTCGGTGTGCTTTGCTAGTGGCCCGCTTGGCGAGGCGGCGGTTGGTGACTCGCCTGCTTGCTGTGATGGCATCCCCTTGATCAGGGTCTAGTCCACCACAATCTACTTCTTGGCGGTGTCATCATCGGTCTTCTTTTCTCCCGCAGGCACCGGTTCGGGAACTTCTTTTCCCTTGGCCCTTGATCGGGCCTCCGCTGCTCGGGAGGTTTCTACCCCCGTTGCCTTTGCGGCAGCCTTTGGCAGGCTCTTGGTCTTTTTCCTGGTAGGTTCGGTAGCCTTGGCTGGCTCCTGCTCGTCTCCCTTGATCATGTCTAGGGTCTTCATGTCGCACTGGACCGCGTCCTTGCGATCGCCGCAGATGGTGACCGAGCCCAATGGCCCTGGGACTTTGATCATGGAGTAGGCGAAGTGGGCGACCACCATGAACTTTTTCAGGAATGGTCGGCCCAAGATGCAGTTATAGGCTGACGTGATGTCAGCTACCTCGATGGTGAGGAACTCGTTCGGATGTTTTTGCCCTCCATGAGGGTCACCTGCAAATCGATCCTCCCTAAGGGAAAGGCTTGGATGCCTGGTATGACCCCGCAGAAAGGCTTCTCCACCGCGGACAAGGACCTCCTCGGGATTCCGAGCACGTCAAAGGCTTTGACGAACAGCAGATTGAGGGCGCTTCCACTGTCGATCAAGGTTCGCCCGATCTTGCGGGGCCCGATCTAGGGTTTGATGTACAGTGGGAGTAGCGGCCCGTCGTACAGCGTCTCGGGGTGATCCCTCTGATCAAATGTGATCAGGATTTCGGACCACCTTAACGGATGCTTGCAGGGCTCGGTGCTTGCTATCTGCCTCTCGACTGGACTTGGAGGTTTGGGTAGAACCGTCATCGAAAATTGTGGCGATCTCCAGATCCTTGGGAAGGTCTGGCTCATCGTCACAATCCATGCAGTTCGCCATTAGGGGATTATGAGTGGCCTAGTCGCGTGGAGCCCCCAGCTGCTGGCTCTCCTCCTCTTGCTTTTGTTTCTTGTACTCCATGCAGTCCACAAAGTGATGCTTTGTTGACCGGTGAATCGGACAGTACATCGGGAGATCGGTAGGCTTGCCTTGACGCCTGTACGGGGGGTTTGTTGTCCACGGCCATGACTTCATCACCCTCAGTCTTGCGCTTTTTGTTCTTGTGTTTATTCTTCTTCTTGCCTTCCCCCGTTGGCTGGCTTTGTTCGGGCTTTCCATGGACCCGTGCTCGGGCGTCCGCCATCTTGGCGGTCTCTTCCAGGATCCCGTAGAGCTAAGCCACCGCCTTCGGGTTCTTCTTGGCAAGCTCCTCCGCCGTTCGCTCGTCCTTGCAGCCCTGATTAAAGGCCACAATCACCCGATCATCCACCATGTCAGGGATGGTGTTATGGGTGTCGCTGAAGCGACGGATATAGTCCCAGAGGAACTCTCCAGGTTTCTGCACACAATTGAGCAGATCTCCTTTGTGTCCGGGGCGTTTGTAGGTGCCTTGGAAGTTGGCTTCAAATATTTCCCGGAGATGGCTCCATGACTTGATGCTGGCCTCGGGCAGGTTCATGAGCCATGTTCAGGCTGATCCCTGCAGGGCAGTCGACAAGTAATTGGCCTTGACATAGTCGTCACCCCCGGTGGCGTCGATGATCGTGGAATAGATCTGAATCCACTCGCGGGGGTTGGTCGTTCCGTCATACTTCTCGATGTTAGTAGGACAAAACTTTTTCAGCCACCTGACCGTGCGTAGGCCTGGGGAGTATGCGAGACATCCTCCTGTGCTAGGTCCGGAGTCACGTGGCGGCGAATCTGAATGGGACCGGTAGTAGCCCTCACGTGCTCGGTAATCTCGATTGTTGTTGAGAGTTTCCCGAGCGTCGTGAGTGCGATGGTTGCATTCGAGCTGCGGCCTCATGTCACGCCCTTCGTGCGGGCGATAGCGGGGTCGTCCTTTAACAGATCGGGAGCGAACCGATTGAGGTTCACCAGGCTTATTTGACAGAGCCGGTGGTGCGGCAGCGGCGGCCTCGAGGCGCTCCTTTGCCTTGTCCGTTGCTTCCCAAGCCTTCTTGGCGATGGTGGCCATCGGGGTTCCCTCGGCTATTGCCTCCATCGTCTCCAAGAGAGTTCGGATCTGCAGGTTGTCCTGCTCGACTGCCCAGAAATCGTCGTTGAGATTTCGGGGAGCCAGTGAGGACGCGACCTGCTGTGTACGGGTGTTAGCCGTCTGAAGAGTTGGTGCGTTGCTGAAACACGGAGGAGGTATGGATCTGCGTGAGTTGGAGGACTCAGCGGCAGCCTCGCTCCCGTTTGCAGCTAGCACATGGATGCGGCGGTCTTCGGGCTATTCTGACCCATCGCTAGATCCACTGTAGTTGAGATCTAGCTGTGCAGTGTGATCGGCAATGTCTTCGGGAGTTGGCTCCATAAAGGTGGCGAAAACTTCCCGACCGGCGCATATGAGATCGGGATCATGGATCCCTGTCAGCTTGAGCTCGTAATCGCCTTGATGCTCGAACACGAGATCCCCGAAGTGGATCTCCCGTGTAGGCACTAGGTGGCTATGAGCGTAGAGACCGGAAGCGGAGGCAGAACTCCCAATGGCTTCCGCCTTGACGGAACTGGGCATGTAGGGCATCGATGAACTCGACGCGTCGGCGATCCAGACTCCATTGACGATCGGCATGATCTTTCTTCACGCGAGGGCCCCTACCTGGCGCGCCTCTGCCGAGGTTGTTCTCGGCAGATATTTGTCCGGCAAGCACCCCGCTTCGTGCGAAGATTGATCACGGTAGATGAACAGAAAGACACGGGATTTTATACTGGTTTGGACCCTCGAGATCGAGTAATAACCCTATGTCCGGTTGCTGCTTGTATTATTTCGACGAGTATAGATTACAATGGCGTAACAAGTACCCTCGGGTGTATTGGCTAAGATTGGAGATACCCTCTACATGCAGGACCCCCACTATTTATATCCAGGGAGACGCGCCTTACAAGACAAAACAGACCTAAACCTAGTAGGACTCTAACATCTTCGGGCCTTCCTTCTGTGATCCGGTCATCATGTCTTGTTCGGAGTCTTTTTCGTTCAGAGTCGGTAGTCGGTAATCCACGTGAACGGGCACCCTGGTATTATGGCCTCAACAGCTTGTATCCGCTAACTAGACCGAATTGAGGGGCACGACAACCGCCATATGTAAGTGCAATGCTCATCATGGATTTTCCTAGACTTCTGTCCGACATGGAGATGGTCAAGCCTCTGCGATATGATTGTTGTGCGCATCCTTGATTTGTATCATCATAGGGACCGAGCCAACAGTAGAGAATCGAGTCTCACTTTCATTGGCTTGTATCCACTAGCTAGACCAAACAGAGGGGCATAACAGTATGGAGATTATATGCAAATGCAATGCAAGTCATGAATTTTCCTAGACTTATATCCGACATGGAGATGACAAGCCTAGGTAATATGAGCGTTATGCACATCCTTGATTTGTATCATCGTAGGGACCGAGCCAACAGTGCAGAGTCTCGCATTCATTGGCTTGTATCCACTAGCTAGACCAAACAGAGGGGCATAACAGTATTAGAGATTATATGCTAGCAGATTTAATCATGGAGAAAACATGAAACATGACATGTGAAATATAAAATAGAGTGGGATGCGCTTACATGGTTTGTATCGCAATGACCAAACCAATGGCAAGAAGAAGCCGATGGAGCTTTCTTACCTTCCTGCAGTGAACTTTGGCGCAGCAGCACTTGCTTACGGACTCTGGCAGCCTGATGGTGATTTTCAACGGTGTACAGGAGGCGATGGAGATTGTCCGGGACTGCAGAAGCTTTTGACGCCGGCAGCCTGGTGGCGATGGCCTTCCTTCTTTGTCGATCGAGAACTAGAGCTAGAGCAGCAGCCCGATGTCGATGCAGCAACCTAGCGGTGCTTTCTGGTGACGAACGCGCAGCCGCCGGCAGCCTTCAGGAACTCTTGCGATGCTTGGGAGGATGGGCGATCGAGGCAGGCAGCTTCGCAGCGTGTGGATGATGAGCCGGGGCAGCCTGACGGTGATTTTTTTGACGATGAGCGGGGGGGGAGCTGAGGCACAGGCGAGGCGATAGCTTCGTCGCTGCGTTACGTGGCTCGCAATAGTCGAGGACGACCGTCGATGCCCGCGGAGCGCGGGACGTGCCCTCGTGGGTGTCGTTGCTCCCGGCGGCTCGGCGTAGACTTGGTCCGGCGCGTCTTCCGGTCTTACCAAAAGCAACCCAGCTCTGTACGCTGGCTTGTGGGCCTTGCCACCATCTAAGCTTGGTTAGTTAATTTATCCTACATTGGCCCTGTTTGGATCCAGGGGTTAGAGTTAGTTTTGGCTAGTTGGTGCTCAACTAACCCCAAAGTATCCAAACTATAGGGGTTAGAGTGGGGCTAGTTGCATCTAACGCACCAAAAAAACTATCCCACCCAAGAGTGCTTATTGAGGCTAGAGTGAGCTGGAAAGAAGATTTAAATGAGTTAAATGATTGAAAAAGTGCTTTTTTGGTCAATCTAACCCTGTCATCCAAACACCTCTTTGGCTAGAGTTAGTTTGGAGCTAGAGTATCCAAACAGCGCCATTGATTTGCTTATAGCGGGTGATATTTTGATCAGGGGGTTGAGTTGTGACTTTGTGAGCCCAAACGGTGACCTGGCCGGTCAGTCGAGCATGCACGGGCAGCATTTTGTTTTGTACGTGCAGATGTGTACGTGTACATGTATAGCTAGCAGGCTTGACCAGCCTATAGGCGTGTAGCTGTATCATGTGTTCTGTTTGTAATTCAACTGAAAAAGGATCATCTCCTGCACGTCGCATGGATGCGGGACGGTGCATGCATATGGTCCTGTTTATTGGAATGAATTATTCACATGTAGGTATTCGTGCATTTGAGACACTAGTATTTCTTACCCAAAGTAAATATGATTTCATCATTAATTTATTTGCCACATATTCACACAAGCCTGCCATATTGTCATATACAGGATATATATGGATACGGTTTCATCGACGCATATTTATCTCTGGGCCCCAAAATTTTCTGGCCGAGGATTTCATGGCCAATATGATAGGCCATTATATTGCATCCCTATTATATCGAGGAAAACTTACCATGAAAGTATTTATTTATTTTATATTAAATAGAATATAGCCATTAACAAAATTTATATGATAACTTTGTGTATTTAGGGCTAGGCCAAAACCCGTGTCAACAATGTTCTGTTCTGAAAATAGAAGAAAAATTTGTGGACGATGAGGCAGCAATAAAATCAACAAGCAAAGAGGTGATAACGATACGTGGAACGATTGGGACCAAGGCTTAATGACAACAAGAAGAGGTTGAGGAAAATTAAGACAACAAAGGTGAAGAAGCATAAAGATAATCTCTAAACACGTGGCGGAAGGACTTCAAGAATCACATTACAGTTCACCAACTTTTTTCACGCTTAGCAACATGCTAAGCATGAGGAGGACTTGTTGAACGATAAGGAAAAGGCCATATAGAGTACAATGATCGTGTTCACCACAAGATGCTCGTTTCTCTTTTTCCATGATAAGCATGATGCTTAAGCATGGGGGAAGCCGTGCTACACTTCATTGCAAGCATCGAAAAGGACGGTAACTCTTCCTCAACTTTCTCTTTGTTCATCTACTTCTTAATGCTTGTATATATGTATGCCATCAACCATAGGTTAGAAACCGTTGTATATCTCTCTCGTTAATATCATAGCTACTAGGAGGACAACCTAGTTTTGTTTTTGTTTTCAATAAATAATGATCACCATCACTTTGCGCTCACCACGATGACATTATTTGAATGCTTCTGCTTATGGAAAAGTGATGAAAGTTGTCGCTTTGTTTTACCTACATAATGTTGTATATGACTTGACTATTTGCTCTCTATTAAATGATCTTAAATTGATTAAATACCGGCTCTTTTATTTGTGGAGGTTAAATGACTAAATTCTAGACCCACATATTCCTTATGTTGCTCTTTGATTTAAGTTTACCAATGACCTTGCACCTTGTATTGTTTTATTTAAAATTTGATTCTTATGCTATCTACATTCGTGAATTTCTTGTAAAGTTCTACCTACCAAAGCCTTTAAGATTGATTTCTATGGTTCGAGACTAAGAAGCTGGCTATTCCATTTTACGTACAATCCTTTTGCTAGCCTTTCTATCCATCATTGTGAGTTTCTACACCGGAAACTTCGCAAACTTCGCTGGATATCCACCCAAAAACCCATATATCTTTTTTGTGATTATCTCCTTGACCACAACCTACAATTGAGTATGGATCATTATCTCGAGGAAAATTCAAAAGAATCAAGAGCCTAATTTAGAGAACATCAATTTGGGAGGCATCGAGAAGAAACTTGCTGAAGATTCAAGTAATTTTCCAGAAGATCAAGATGGATTTTGTGTACTTACTTCAGCAATTATTGACCCTCACTTCTATGCTCGAGGACAAGCAATCGTTTAAGCATGGAGTGAGGATGCTGAGTAAGTTCTATGTTGCAAAAAGTTTAAAGGAGCAAAAGGAAAGAAAAATGAAAAAAAAGAGGAAGAAAGAAAGAAAAGAAACAAAGATGAAGAAAAGAATAATAAAAGAAAGAAAAGAAGAAAGGATATTAATGCACTTTAGTTCTTTTAGCTTCATCAAATTTCAAGTGCTTTAAAGACAATTCCATACTCAATTTTCCAACCATGTGCAATTCGATAACGAGGACTTCATTTGTTCCTCAGGATCATCCACTTGCCATTTGCACATGTCCACCTATCTAAATGTGTGTGTTCCATCCCTCTCTCTTTTCAATATTTATTCTCTATGGCCTTTTTGACTAGTCTCGGTAATTCCAATAGATCTTTCTCTTAGTTTGATAATATTTCGTATATAATATTTTGCTAGGATTGTTTTTACCTACCAAGCTCCACATAAGCCTTCCACTTTCATATATGAGTAGAATAGGTTGAAAATAATCTAGTATAGGCTTGAGCGACTTGATGAGATGAGTGTTCCCATGAGTTTTTGCAAGAGAATCTCATTTATGTTGGATATGCATCTTTTTGAAAACCCTTCACGATGGAACAAGGTAAAGGTCTAAAGTTCGCTTAAGTTCAAGAGTATTGCATTTAATTATTATTGTAGCTTGCTCTTTATTGCTAGTCTATCTTCCATAATGAAAAGTAGCCGGTCATAACTTGAACTTTAAATGCTAAACACTTGAGGGCAATGTGTCTTGTTGAGTATAACTAAGTGCAGGGAAGGCATTGAAAGGCAACACTGATTTCCCTTTAAGCAAAGATCCTGGACTTACTTGAGGACGAGCAAGGTTTAAGCAAGGGGTGATTGTTGACGCTCGTTAATGGTACACATTTGGTACTATTTAGGCGGTGCTTTTGGACTAATTTATATACTAACCCGCCACTTGGCACTTAAAATAACCCCTTTTTGCGTATGTGTTGTGTTTTGGAGCATGTTGTGTTTTTGCAGGAAAATAGCCCAATTTGGGGCATTTATATTCAAAGCCCAAAACTAACTGCAAGCCCAAAGGAATCGAGCCTAGCAGAGGGAGCCTAACCAATGGACCATATGGGCTTTCATAGCCAACTCATGGTCCTAGGTGTCCACATTCAATGAATCTTGGGTATGAGAGACTTAAGCATGATGGAATTAAAGATTTGGAAAGTTATCCACAAGATCAAGGTAACCTCATAGATATTCGCACAGTCCAGGACAGCATGATCTTTTGGTCCAGATTTGGAGATCTAAATGGCCTCTAATGACAAAATATTGAATACCAAAGTTGTAGCCATCATCGAGATCTTCAATTTGGGTATATGAAAAGCATAATTTGGAGTATAGGAGCTAGGAGATATGGCCCCCAAAATGCATGCTGTGCAGAGAAGTCCGAAATCAGATAGATTACTTCCCGCGCTATTTTGGGGATCTTAACTTCATTTTAAAATTGGAGATAATTTCGTGCTACATAATTTAGAATCTGAGTTTGCTCTATTTGGAGTCCGGACGAGGAAGATATGAAGTCGGGAAAGCAGGGCTGCGAATTAGAAAAATCTGGGCGAGTCAAATCTTATGGAAACCAAGTTTGCTTGACTCTCAAGCAAGGATCTCGTGGAAGGGAAGGTGGAGCACGCCCCAAGGCTCTCGTAGGGTATAAATACAACCCCCTAGGTGCCCTCAAGAAGGGGAGAGATTCAGATCCATCCACCACAAGTCGACGCGAAGAGGCACACACACCGAAGGAAGCCGACGGCCGCCGCAAGTCCTCGAGGTTGCCTAGGAGATGGCTTAGGCCATACCCTAGCTGCCATGGTTGGCCCTGTGTGGTGAAGCCATGGTGGAGTTCCAGAGCCATGCCTTGAACTCATCAAGGCATATGTACATTTGATGGTGATATCAATCTACTTGTCTTGTTTACTTTGATCTTCTAAGATGCATGCTTTCTTTCATATATCTAGCTAGCATATGTTCTTAGTAGGAATAGATCTAATCGTGGTGATTAGTCTATGCCCTGCGGATACATCTTAGTAGTGCATAGGAAGTCGGCATGATTATCCTCGTGTGGTGACAGCATGCGAGAGGAAAAAGGTCGAACGATTGCGTAATGTTGAGTAAGATCGACAGTGAGTACCATGGAAGTTGTTGCACGGCCATCAAAGAGGAGGAGCTTCGCGTAAAGAGCACTTGGTGGGCGTTTAAGGTAAAGCTTTGGAAAACCTTAGGTGTTGACACGCACCTCGCAAGGGTGCCCATGGGAAAGTTCTTAGAGATGACTCTTTATCTTTGTACGAGATTAGATTAATTATCGCTTTGGCCGGAGTTGCAACTAGAAGACGGTAGTCTTGCGCTACCTTTGGTCATGTTACCTTGTGTCGTGGGATTGTGATCCATTCATTACATTCATCTACTTCACACACATGTTCACCCCCATATGCAATCTATGCTTATTGTTAGGATTAGGTCCGTTTGGCTAAATAGAAAACACTAGGTAGTTCTTTGTCGATCCACGGATTGATAAAACTTGGAGGAATACTCTAAGGGAAAAGCTACCAATGATCCGTGCGCTTGCGGTTCACAATTAGCACATCTAAGGACCGTCAACAGAAGCCAAGGGGCCACTACCCCCTTCTTGTATAAGACATCATCTATTATTTGGTAGCACCTTGCTCTTTGCTGCATGGACTTTAGATCTTCTTCATCAATGGGTTCATAATATCCTCGAAGGTAAGCCATTATTGGCGCTCGCCAATCTTCTAAGTTTATTGCATCGATCAGCTTTGGCTGTTCATCTAGATCTTTGATCGAAGGAGTTCTGATAGTTTGAAGAAAATATCTGGTGGTAAGTTATCCCCTTTTGCCACAGTCTTGGCTAATGCATCTGCTTCTTCATTTCTTGCTCTTGGAATGTATTCAACTGTGAAGCCTTTGAATTTTTTCTCCATTGCTCGAACAACACTTAGATACTTAACGAGCTCAGGTTGCATTGCAACACTTTCTTTCTCAATGTGATCTGCTACCACCTTCGAATCGGTTTTCACTATGAATCGCTGAGCGCCCAGTGCTTTCGCTTTCCTGAGCCCCAATAACACGGCTTCATATTCAGCAACATTATGTGTATTTCTGTCGCTATTTCTGTAGAACTTTAGGTTTGCTGCATATCTCATTTTCACGCCCGAAGGAGATTGCACGATGTTGACGGTCCTTATAATGAAAATCCGACCGTCAAAAGGCTCAGAAAACCAATAAAGATCAAAGCATAACTTGGACATTTGTATTCAAATAATGTTATACCATGCATATCTAGAATATATTTGAGTACAGGGACTACGATGCAAAAGATGGATGAAATTGGGCACAGGCCCAAGTCGGCCAACCTGGCTAGGTCAGGTGACCTGGCCTGGACTCCAATCGAGCCCATTCTTTACACAGGTCAAGAAGCACACTAGGGAATGATCGTGAACGCTGATTCATGGTCGGTTGAAGTTAATGGTGAAAGATGAGCCACGTGTCTATCCCATGGATTGAAGGGCCCACAACCAGAGCTAAGTGTACCAAACCGACAGAACCCACCTGGAACCGACCTCGGGACCCACTTGTAAGTCTCCCAGAGAAAGATGGGCCCGAGAGGCGGTTGTGGAGAGTCGGCCGGCCGACGTCCCCGTGTGCCCGACTCGGCCCTCCTTTTACTTGCAGCTGTAAACCGCCTTGGAGATTACATTTGAGCTGAGCAATGCTGAAGACGGTGGATCCAAGGGTCGGCCGACCTGGGCCCACCTCCAAACTGCCTCAACCGCCTCTGGCCGGCTCCAACCGCCTATGTGATGCTATAAATACCTGCAAGGGGCACCGTACTCAAACACACATAAGAAGAAGAGCTCTCCTTTGCTACAAGCTTAGTCTTAGTCTTAGTAGTAATAGTCATAATATTAGATCTTCTGAAGGCTTCCGGAGGGGTCTTGGTAAGTTCTAGAGTTCAGTTCTTGTATTCTCTTACTTACTTGTAATACTCTGAGCTTAATGAAAATACCTTCATACTTATGTTGTATGCCTCAGTTATACCTTATCCACTTAGTATATACTACTTATGTCTTGCACCTTGTTCAAGTGAAGATATGCTATGACATTGGCTCAATGTGCCTTATGGTTGCTCTATTTATTAACATGATAGATAGAGTTGTATTTCATATTGCAAGCATAGTGTTTGGAATACAAAATACTGTTGAGGGTACCGCTGCCCCACGGATTAGTAGAGGTAGGCAGCAGGTGGTGACAACCCTGTCCGTCCTTTGTAATCCTCCACGTTCGGGAGTGGGTATTAGGCCTTTATGATAAGACGTCCTACTGTCATCCCTTGATGAGGGAACCACTGGATACCTCGATATGTCCTCTTGCATATAATCATTGAATGAGCTTGTATAGGGTATTGTAGTATATCCAAGTCCCATATGTGTGATGCTAATGAAATCTTTGTAATCTTTACTAATGTACTATGACTAACTAAGGCTACCTTAATGATGAGCAATGAACTTCTGTGTGTCACATTACCCATTCACTTCCATATCCTTTACCCCTATTTAGATTATGGTATATTAATGTTGTTGTAAGTAAATGCATTGGATGAATAAATAACGATACTCTGGAATACTCCCGGGTGAAATGCTACAACGTACTTCTGTGCGCTTGCAGAATATCTGTAATGTCTAGATTTACGATGAAGTATCTCTAGTGCCATCACTACTCTAAGTGGTGATGCTAAGAAATACCAACACACGATTGCTGCTATGCCAGCTCCCTTGTCCTCCCAAGCACCGTCACAATGTGTTAGCCAGTTTTCTTCTCTGGTCAGTTTTTCTGCCGAAGGCGATGTCCACTCTGCTATGAAATCAGCCAGGACTTGTGATTTGATTGCTGTTCTTTTCTCAAAGTCTACTACATATTCTGATAGCTCTGCGGCCCATTTTCGTATTCTTACCGAAGATTCTTTGTTACTTAACAGCTCTTTTATTGGTTGATCTGTGAGCACTTTGATGTTGTGTCCCTCAAAGTAATGCCTTAATTTTCTGGATGCCATCAACACGGTGTAGATCATTTTCTCGATCTCAGTATAAAATAGATTTTATCTGGCTAATGCCTTAGATACATAATATATTGGCTACTGTATCTTTTTGCCATCTATCAGCTTCTCTGCAATAAGTGCAGCACTGATGACTGATTGCGAAGCTGCGATGTACAAAAGTAGAGGTGCCTTTGGGTCAGGTACTGTCAGCTTCGTGAGCTGCATTAGATATTGCCTTAGCTCTTGGAATGCCTTTGATTGTTCTTCTCCCCATTCTAATTTTGATGCATTTCTGAGTGTTGAGAAAAAGAGTAGGCTTCGTTCAGCTGCTTTTGCAATGAATCTATTGAGCGCTGCAATACTGCCTGAAAGTTTTTGAACATCCCTTATGCATTTTGGCTCTTCCATGTTGAGAATTGGGTTGATCTTGTCTGGATTGGCTTCGATCTCATTTGATGATACTAGGCAACCAAGTATCTTCCCTTTGGTCACACCAAAGACACATTTCTCCGGGTTAAGCTTGAGTCCTGCTTCTCTCATTCTTGCGAAGGTAACTGCCAAATCTGAAATATGGTCCTATCTTTTGACACTCTTTACCAAGATGTCATCAACATATGCCAGTATAGTTTTGAATAGTTCATCTTTGAATACAGTGTTGGACATGTGGCAGAAGGTGGTACCAGCATTGTGAAGCCCTTCGGGCATTCTAACGAAGCAAAATGTGCCAACCGGAGTAATGAAGCTGGCTTTTTCTTCATCTTCTTTTTTCATCCAGATTTGGTGGTAACCAGAGAAACAGTCTAAGAGGGATATCATCTCACTTGCTGCAGCTTGGTCAACAATTTTATCGATCCTTGGGAGTGGAAAATCATCTTTTTGACAGGCTTTGTTGAGATTGGTGAAATCAATACACATTCTCCATTTGCCATTTTTCTTCTAAATTGGTACGGTGTTTGCTAGCCACGTGGGATATTTTACTTCGCGTATAACATTGGCATCGAGCAGCCTTTACACTTCGGCTTTTACAGCGTTCACTTTCTCTTCGGACAGTTTCCTTAGCTTCTGCTTCTTTGGCTTCATATCCGGGCTGATTGCAAGTTTGTGTCTAATTAAGCTTCTGTCAACGCCTGGCAAATCTTTGCTTGACCATGCGAAAATGTCTTTGTTATTTCTCAGGAACTCTATGAGTCCATCTTCTTCATCTAGTTCGAGATCTGAACCAATAATCACTTTTCTATCAAAGACGTCGGGCTGTAACTGCACCTACTTTGTCTCTGTTGCTTCTTGCATTCTTTTACTATCTTTTTCAATATTTGGCTTTTCTTCTGGATAAACTGGTTCCTTCTCTTCAAGCAAGTGCACATTGTGCTGGCCTGGTGTCTTGGCGTACTCAATGTTTCTAGCTTCTTTCTGATCACCGAACACAGTAATAACTCCTTTGAGAGATGGTATTTTCATGCATAAAAATGCTTGCCTTATAATGATATCGAAGGCGTTTATTACTCCCCTACCGAAGATGACATTGTAATCAAAGAACATGTCTACGACATCGAAGGTGATGTACTCAGTTCTTGCATTAGAGGTATCACTGAAAGACACTGTCAGTGAGATTTCCCTAGTGTTGGTGTACGCTTTCCCCTGAAGCCAACTAGTGGAGTGTCTGATGGCTCCAGGTTATCTGGGTTGATGTTGGTCATGTTTCTCAAGGTTTTTGCTAGGATGATGTCAGCGAAACTACCTGTGTCCACTAGCACTTTCCCGATCGTCCAGCCAGCAATGTTGGCTTCTATTGACATTGCGTCATTGTGTGGGAAGTTTTGCAATTTCAAATATTCTTCAGAGAAGGTGATTGGCATGTGTGACCATTCGGATTTCTTGTATGGTCCTTCTACTGAAATGTTGTTTACTTGATGAAAGTAACTCTTTCTTTATTTCTTCATTTCGAAGGTAAGTGATGATCCTCCAGTTATGGGTAGAATATGTCCATAACTTGGGAGAGGGTTAGGTGGTTCTTGTGTTTGGGGAATTGGTGGGGGTGGTGGTTGCTCCTCAACCTTGATGTTTTGAGAAGCCATTTGCTGGGAGATTTGAGGGTATAGGTGTGGGTACATGGTTTGTGGATAGTAGTGTTGAAAGGTTTGTGGTGAAGACGAATATTGAGTTGCCATCGCTGTTGTTGGGCGTACATCATTTGAGTTTAGGGATGGGTATGCTAGGAAATATGGTTGTATGGCTTGGGATTGTATAGACTGGGAATTTGTTGACGAAGTCGAAGCTGGCTTCGTTTGGTTTGCTTGTATTTTTTCTGCCTTCAGCTTCTCGATGGTTTTCTTGATGTCTCGGCACTGCACTGTGCCATGAGTATGGTTCTTGCCATGATATTGGCAGAACAATTCTGGTCCCAAAGGTGGACCCCTTCCTCTTCCTCGGCCTCTACCAGTTCTTCCACCCCTTTGGGTAGGCTCATTCCTTTGATTCTAGTATTGGCTTTCTAGGTAGATGGATTTGTTCTCTTGGAACGAAGGTGAATTCTCAACATTCATGATGGTTTAATGGGAGTAGCTTTGGTAATTGTTTTGATTGTGGTGGTGATGTCTGTTTTGGGATTCATGTTGGTTTCTCATAACGGCTTCTCTGGCTAACCGTTATCAGATCGACAGTATTTTTAAAATTCCTCATACAGATCTCCAAGAGTAGCTAGTGTTTCTCTTGTGATATGTTGTGTGAATGGGCCAGGACGAAGGCCTTGAATAGCTGCAAACTTGGCAGCTTCATCAGGGATATGAGGAGCTTGAGCCCTTAGTCCTACGAATCTACGAAAGTTATCTTCCAGTGGTTTCTTCGGCTGCTGGTGTAGTGTGAGCTCAGCATATGAGAGTGATTGGTCCCCCATAATGCTAAAATTCTTGATCAGCTCTCTCTTCAAGTCATACCAGCTGTTGATAGATAAGCTTGGTAGCTTCGTGTACCAATTCATTGTTGTGCCATCACAGACAATGATGAAAGATTTTGCCAGCACCACTTCATCTCCTCCCACTCCCTCGCCGCGCCTCCTGTGGGGCATCCGGCTTGTGGCAACGGTGCAGTCCAACCAGGGGTTTGTTGATTGTGGGCCGGCCCAAGCAACGGCTTGCTGTCCTGGGTGTGCTGCGGGGTTCGGGGGTTTTCTCGGTCGGGAGCAAAGTCTCCTTCTTCTTAATTGAAAACCGTGGGGGCGGTCTTACCCCCATCGGCTGAGTTTTTTTATTGCTGCTTCATAACTCATTATGAATTGCTTGGGGTCAGTGAGGCCATTATACCTTGGCAGTGGAATTGGATTGTAGGATGGCGGCCATATTGCCAGTTGCAGGGCTTCAAACAAGGGACAAGTGTGATCAATGGGACGATTGTGCAGCATTTGTAAACTGGTTCCCGAAGTGAAAACACGGTTTGCTCCAGCCTGAGCGAAGGCAATTGGCTCATTGAGTTCTGCTTGCAGCTCAGCAACTTGCTTATTGGCTTTTTCCAACTCTTCACAGAGCTTGGCAGCTCTTGAGTTTGTGGAATTTAGTCTTCTCTGCTTTGCCTGCCTTAGTTCTTCCAACTGCTTCCAGATTTGCAGTAACTCGTGTTGTCGTTTTTCTTCTTCTTCCTGCATTTGCTGTTGCAACTCAAGCTAAGGGGCTTCGAGTTGTTTTTGCTGTTCCAGATGCCGAAGACAGAGTTTTTCCTCCATCCTATGCAACTTGTCTTCAGTTGTCAGTGTATCTTTGTCTTTCTATTCCTCAGTGATAGCTTCGGTTATGGGTAGTATGGTATTTTGTGGAATTATAGCTTGGGGATCAGTTTCATTAGTTGAGGTTGTGTCTTTGGTAGTATGGTATTTTGTGGAATTATAGCTTGGGGATCAGTTTCATTAGTTGAGGTTGTGTCTTTGGTTGCTTTTGTCAGGTTTTTGAGTACTCTTTTTGCTTGTAGCATGGTGGTGTTCATGGGTTTTCTTCGTGCACAACACAGATGGTGGGCGCCAATTGTTGGGTTATTGCCGAAGCTAACAGGCCCAAATAATAGCTAAGTCAGAGAAATATAGACAAGCAACAATATATCACTTATCAATAATATTCTCAGGAATCAGCCCTTTACATGTTGGTGAGGGGTCTCCTTTTATAGGGAGGCCAAAGGGCATTTCTACATTCCCCTTATGCCCCTGAAAACTAGGCATCATCCTTTAGACTATACAACTTGGATGATCCACGGACATAGTCGTACATTTATATCTCTCAATGTGAATGCGTGGACCGGTGACACTGTGTTGGACTCAGTTTGGACCTGGTCCACCTTGGCTTCGTAGCCACGCAGGTGGATCGAATCGCCTTCATCGACCGATCTAGCGACTCAGCGATGGTGATCTATCTCTGCCGACCACACAAAGCTGAAATGCTCCTTTTGACCTGTCAAAATATCAAACGAAGCAAATCATAGCATGCTTATCAGAGTGAGGGCTTGGAGCTGCCTACGTGATGCGCGGCTAGCCATTTATTCCGCTCAGAAGCCATATTTGAATGCTCCCCCCTGATCTGGGACCGAAGGTACTTCCGGGACCGTGGATGTGTCCGAAGGCAAACGTTCTACCCTCGAACCAGAATGAAGGCAAATACATGTTAGAATACTTGAAACCTATGAAAGGTGTTTCTTGGCAGGCCAATCCCCCAACACATGGTACTCAAATCGTACATTGTGAAGCTCATGTACCATGAAAGTAACTGTTAGCAGTCAAAATTGGCATGAAGGTTGTTCTGGCTGGGCGGACCGGTCTAACCGGTTTTGAGGGCAGTCTGACCAGTCCTCGCCCTATAGCTGATCTGGCACAGAGACCGGTCTAACCGGGTTGTGATAGCGGTCTAACCGGGTTTGGCCGAGTCATAGTAGAATTGGACGTTTGGGACGAATCCGACTTGTGGAAGGTGTTCCTTGCGGGGCAAGACCTCTCCAACCTATAAATATAAAGGGTCGTGGCCGATTGATTTTTTTTATCCAATCGATCAATCAATAATATCTGTCGAGGTTGTACTCGGCAGATATTTGTCCGGCAAGCACCCCGCTTCGTGCGAAGATTGATCACGGTGACGAACAGAGAGACATGAGATTTTTATACTAGTTCGGGCCCTCAAGATCGAGTAATAACCCTACGTCCAGTTGCTGCTTGTATTATTTCGTCGAGTACAGATTACAATGCGTAACAAGTACCCTCGGGTGGATTGTCTAAGATCGTGAATACCCTCTACGTACAGGACCCCCGCTATTTATATCCAGGGAGACGTGCCTTACAAGACAAGACAGACCTAAACCTAGTAGGACTCTAGCTATCTTCGGGCTTTCCTTCTGCGATCTGGCCATCGTGTCTTGTTCGGAGTCTTGATAGTTCGGAGTCGGTAGTCGGTAATCCTCGTGATCGGGCACCCTTGTATTATGGCCTCAACAGTAGCCCCCGAGCTTATCTTGTTCAGAAAAGGTTGATTGTTCAATAGCCTTCGGGTCTTTTTGCTCTTCGGGTGATTTCTGGATTTGTTAATACCTCGTCAATCACTTGTGCATGAGAGCCAGAAAAGTTCTCGAACTCTTGAATGTTGAAACCTGCATCTGAATGATAAGGTCAAAGAAAAAATATCAACCATAATAATAGTAAAAAAGAACTGTTCCATCTTGGAAAGTGAAACGCCCCAGGATTGATGTAACAGTTGCCCAGTGCATTTAAAACCCACTCCGCACGTCTCCCGGAACTTTAGCAGCGCACGCGGTCACAGCTCTGCTCCGGCTCCTCGATTCCCGTGCGAAGCGTCGCACCCCTGGGTCTTTAAGTATCAGATCTCCTGGATTGATTTGTACTTGAACCTTCCATTCTAAGCCTTCTTCCTCCCCTCGCCATGGGAAAGAAAAAGCTCAACCACAAGTTCAAGCTTCCTCGCCTCCTTTTCGGAGACTCTCCTCGCAGCTCCGGTGAACAACCGCCCGACAAGCTGGAGGACCCGCCGGCGACGACACCACCCACTGCTCCTCCTCAGGATCCGCTCCTGGCCCTCCCCTGGTACGGGGATGAAGGAGTCGAGGTCGAGCCACCAGAGGAGGAGGCTTCGGCGATGGCGCCTCCGTCTCCCGAGGCTGCTCCGTCGAGCATTGCCGCCGGGAAATGCCCTGCGTCTTCCTCCCCAGCCCCGGCGTCTCCCATCTCCCTCTCCGACGACAACGAGCCAGAACAAGGAGGGAGCGGAGTCCGGCTGAGGCCAGAGGCGGCGCACGCAGGCGCATCTTCGTCTTCAGCTCCGGTGGACACCAGCGGCGACGAAGAACTCGCCCGGCGCCTCTTCGTCTCCCTGAACCGCGACCTGATCGGGATCCCTGGAGACGGAGCGCTCGTGGATCTCGTCAGCGACTCTGAAGAAGAGAACACGGTAGATGATGATCCACCGTCGAGCACGCCATCGCCCTGATCAATCTGGTTGACAATCATCAACCCAAGATCAGGGCGCTTTTGTTTTTTGATTTCAGGATACGATCCCCTGTGAAATGTACTCCCTTTTGGATTAATGAAGAAATTTCACTTGATGGATGTAATCAAAGTCCCTTTTTTTCACTGTGCTTGGAAATTTGTCTGTGTCAATCTGTTCATGAAACTGCTCGCCCAGAAACAAAATTCCCGAACAAAAAGTTTCTTCCGATCAGACTAACTAATTTTAGTATGTTCGGGAAATTTGACCCTGACCAAACGTGATCGGGGCATTTCCTCGGTTCACACCAAACGTTCGGTCATTTAAAACTGGTAGCTTGCCGAGTAAGCTAGCAATCCTAAATGCATTGAATTTGACCTGCACATTCCTCGAAACGACGCGTGCCGTAGAAAAAGGAAAGAATCTTTTTGACCCAACAGTCACTGCGGATTGCGCGGCTCAAGGGCAGGTTTCTCGGGGTTCGCGCTCCCTCGCAGAACCATAAAATCCCCAAGCACGGCCGCCTGGACTCCATTTGGGCCCTCGTCTTCTTCATTCGCATCTACAGAACACTCGCCATCTTTCATCTGCTTTCTTCCCTTCATCCACCTGCTCCTCCAACTTCCTGGGCTAGCTCACGATCGCCATGGCGTCCACGCACAAATCTTCATCCGGCACTGAGTCCTCAGGGGACCAGAGCAGCGCCGCCGCCGGGCGAGAGCTCCATAGCGGGAGCACAATCTGCACCTCGGACAAATATTGGGACAAGTCCACCATGATGGCCAAGCAACTGCAGAAGTTGGAGGACCTTGGACTGCTCCCTGACACCAGCCTCTTCCCTCGTCGGCATGCCAAAGGTCAGGTGTATCCGACCCCCAACACCCTTGAGATGGTGGCGTTCTTGGAGTTCTTCCATTGTGCATTCGGGGTTTATCCTTCTGATTTCTTCCACAGCATCTGCGAGCATTACCACATAGAGCTCGTGCACCTTAAGCCCAGCGCCTTGACTATGCTTAGCGTCTTTGCCTTTCTGTGCGAAGCTTGGTTAGGGATTAAGCCTTCACTGTTGCTGTGGAGATATTTTTATACCCCTGCATACTACAAAAACCAAGTCATGATCGGGTCCATTGGTTTTTCCTTGAGAGATCGGGAGATCTATATCCCCTTTCCAGTTAAAGATTGCTGGAAAGGATATGAGCGTTACTGGTTTTACATCACCCTTCCCCAAGCCACAGTGGCAAAAGGGAAGTATCTGATGCCCTATCTCAAGGAAGAGACCAAAGCCCTGCCAAGAATCACCCCGGAGATGCAGAAGCATATTGATCGGGTCCTGGAGCTCCGCAGCGCCGGTCTGACGGCGGTTCATGTAGCAGAAATCTTCATCAGATGGAGATTCATCCCGCTCATGACTCACGACCGCTATGCCTGGACGTTTAGGGGCGACAACGACCCGAACAGAATGAAGCCCGATGGTGAGCCTTTGTTTTTCTGTTCGATTGTTTTTCTGAGTTTGTTCGGTCATTTGAGTTCATGACTCTTAACTAGCAGTTGTCCCAGAGACAGAAGTAGCCGCGCGCCTGAAGAAGATGTTTGGAGCTGATCCCCCGAACTGGGAGAATGTCCCAGCACCCTACAGTGCTGACAACCCTCCTCCAGAGGTAAACTGTCACTCAGAAAAAGCTTTTTCTTGACTTAATATTGATATGATGCAACTCTTTTCCCCGACCAGGCCCCAGCTATTGTTGATGCCCCCGCCCAGAGCGGTGCCATCAATGTTGAGGAGGAGGGAGATCAGCCCGTTGATCAAGGCACCGGGGCCCCGACCAACGAACGACCTGAACCATCACCTGGTTTGGAGAAAGAGGTCCCGAGCAGCCCCAAGGCGATTATCCCCCGAACCCGGAAACGCTCTCGCAGTGTGGAGAGGACAGTTCCGGATTCGGGAGTTCTCGGATCGTTCAGGTCCGTCGATCTGCAGCCCAGTCGTGATCCGCCCCGTCCTGATGCCCAGGTATCGAGCATGATCGTATTCGGGCGTTTATTTGCAGCTTTTGATCGCATAACCAAAGCTAAACGTGCTCGGGAGATTTCTCGACAGGAAAATCGTCCGACCGCACAGTCATCAAAGCTTATACCTGGTGCCAAGAGATTTAAAGTCAAGATCCCGACGGTCGAGTAAGAACTCTGACAATCTTTGATTATGCATGAGCACTTTTCTTAGAAAATGTTGTTTTCACTATATCTGATTGTTCGGGAATTCAGGCAATCCGATCCTACAGCCTCTCCTCCTGTCAAGCCATATGCCAAAGAGAAAACTCCCGAGCCAGACTCGGCGGCTCAACTTG
>CM014272.1:41702752-41713907 GCA_004135705.1 Alloteropsis semialata | reverse complement strand
CTCCCGGAGGTGGGCCCATGACTTGATGCTGGCCTCGGGCAGGTTCATGAGCCACGTACGGGCTGATCCCTGCAGGGCAGTCGGCAAGTAGTTGGCCTTGACGTAGTCGTCGCCCCCGGTGGCGTCGATGATCGTGGAATAGATCTGAATCCACTCGCGGGGGTTGGTTGTTCCGTCTACTTCTCGATGTTAGTAGGACGAAACTTTTCGGGCCACCTGACCTTGCGCAGGGCTGGGGAGTACGCAAGGCATCCCCCCGTGCCTGGTCGGGAGTCACGTGGCGGCGAATCTGGATGGGACCGATAGTAGCCCTCACGTGCCCGGTAATCTCGATTGTAGTTGAGAGTTTCCCGAGCGTCGCGAGCGCGACGGTTGCGTTCGAGCTGTGGCCTCATGTCGCGCCCCTCGTGTGGGCGATAGTGCGGTCGTCCGTTAACAGATCGGGACCGAACCGGCTGTGGTTCATGTGGTCTGTTTGACGGAGCTGGTGGTGCGGCAGCGGCGGCCTCGATGCGCTCCTTGGCCTTGTCCGCTGCTTCCCGAGCCTTCTTGGCTATGGTGGCCATCGGAGTCCCTTCGGCCATTGCTTCCATGGTCTCCAAGAGGGTTCGGATCTGCAGATTGTCCTGCTCGACAGCCCGGAAATCGTTGTTGAGATCTCGGGGAGCCAATGAGGACGCAACCTGCTGTGTACGGGTTTTAGCCGTTTGAAGTGTTGGTGCGTTGCTGAATCGTGGAGGAGGCATGGGTCTGCGCGAGCTAGATGACTCGGCAGCGGCCTCGGTTCCGTTTGCAGTTAGCACATGGATGCGGCGGTCTTCGAATTGTTCTGACCCATTGCTAGATCCACTGTAGTCGAGATCCAACTGCGCAGTGCGATCTGCAATGTCTTCAGGAGTTGGCTCCGTGAAGGTGGCGAAAACTTCCCGACCGGCGCATGTGAGATCGGGATCATGGATCCCTGTCATCTTGAGCTCGTTTAACCGGGTTGCCAGGCCAGTTTAACCGGCCTGCCTGCAGAGCTGCTGCTGGTGCTCGATCTGTTGCGGATCCACGCGTTCTAGCGCAATTTTGGTGTGTTGGCTAGAACATGTGTCAACACATTTTTGATGACTCCACTGGGAAAGAGATCTTGGGTTTTTACAACCGGTCTTTCTAACCCTAGCCAGATGGGCTCTATTTCAGATCTTGACAAGGACAACATCGTTGTGCCTTATATTGAGGAGATCAGCGATGAGGAATGCCAGAATGTTCGAGGCAGCCCAAGAATTCTTCAAGAACCAATTCTTGATAGGGCTGAAAAAAGATCACCACGGCAAGGTGACGAGGACTCACGAATTCATTATGCCGGCGTTCGTTATGAAGGATAAGGGGATCGAGGAAGTCCCTCCGGTAATTAAATCTCCATCTGATCTTGATCCTCTTGAAAAAATAGAAAAAATGAGTGCTGCACAATTACATACTAATGAGCTTTTATGCACTCTAATGGATAGAATGGATAATTATGATAAGAGTAGATTAGTAAATGATTCATCTTATACTCATAATATTCCTTCTAGTGCGCAACATGAGAATTTGCCTGCTAGTTCGTCGGCTACACCAGTCCTGTGGTGCCTTTTGAAGAGCAACCAGTACCACTCACCACGGTGCCTCCTTCGGTGTCCCTAACCAAAATAAAGAGGTTGCCAATCATACTGCTTACTTCACTACACGTGCATACACATCACCTCCTTTGCCAAATCAGAATATTAGTTCTCATGAAATTCCTAATGATGTATATGATCATTATTTGCGGCAAAATCCTAATTATACACCTCATATTGCTCCCGTTCATAATACAGCCATAGCGCATCAAGAGTTAGTTCGTCCAAATTTATATGCTGAGTTTTCAAAATTGAAGGACAAATTGGCTAATATGATGCAGGATAAACTTGGGATTGATATGGGTAATTCTAGGTTGTATAGGAAACCATATTCTTCTGAATTTGATAATGTTGCTTATCCTACTAATTGGCATGTTCCTGATTTTGTAAAGTTTAATGGTGATGATAATAAGACTACTTGGGAACACATTAGTCAATATCTTGCTCAGTTGGGGGAAGCTGGTTCTAATGATGCCTTAAAAGTCTACTTATTTTCTTTATCTTTGACTGGAACCACTTTTGCTTGGTTTTCTTCCTTAACTCCTGGTTCTATTAATTCATGGAATCAATTAGAGCAAAGATTTCATGATCATTTTTATAGTGGGAGTACTCAACTGAAATTGATAGATTTAACATCGATTAAACAACAGAGGGATGAATCTGTTTATGATTATCTAAAACGATTCAAAGAAACTAGAAACCGGTGTTTTAATTTGTCTCTTTTCGAAAAAGATTTAGCTGATGATGCTTTTAATGGTTTGAGACTTTTCATTAAAGAAAAAATAGAAGGCTTTGATCATTTTTTGGTTAATCAAGTGCAAGTGAGAGCTGTAGCTGCTGAAAACCGAATTAAGAATAATAAGGATGCATACAAGACACATCGTTCTAATGTTCATATTGTGGATTATGATTCTAGTAGTTCGGATGATGATGAAAAAAAAGTATATGTGCTGAACTTATTTGGCCTTCTAAGAATAAATTGTACACATGTCCTTCCCTCAAGCCAATTCATAAGAATCGGCAAGAAGAAGTGCGATTTACTTTTGATGTTTCCAAATGTGATCGTATATTTGATGAATTGTTGAAGAACGGGAACATTAAGATGACTCACACTATTCCTTTACCTGAAGAGCTCAAAAGGAATGCATATTGTAAGTTGCATAATTCTTTTTCACATGCCACTAATGATTGCAATGTTTTCCGTCGACAGGTGCAATCGGCCCTAAATGAAGGACGGTTGACACTTCATGAGATGCAGGTGGATAAGACACCTTTCCCTGTCAACACCATTGAGATGCAGCAGCCCAAGGTACTGGTTCGGCCACATCAAGTCAAATCAACTAAGGGCAAAAATATTGTTATTGGTGAAGAAAAACCTGAGAATCAAAAAGGAAAGAATACAATCAGAGAGGTTGTGTCTCAGAAGACCCCTGATGGAAGGGAGACATTCAAGATCACATCAAGAACATTTGATCTCGGGGGTCAAGGACCGTCTAAAAAACTGTTTGAATCTACTAAGCCAAACAAACTGGTTAAACCGATCTCAGAGAGTGGTCAAACCGCTATTCTGCATGGGCACCCAAAAATGTTGAAACCAAAGCGTCTAGAGATAGGTACTTGGAAGGTCAATGTGGCAAAGGATCAAGGAAAAATTGCAAAGAAGAAGCCAACTTTTGATCATCTATTGTCCAAGTATGTCAATCAAAGGCCAATTGAAGAAGATCGGCCATTAAAAAAGAGGGCAATGTCACCAAAGCATCATGAGAGACGTGCTTCACCTCCTAGAGCAGCTAAAACTCAGAAAGGTGATGTTGTTACATTGTATCCTCCTCATAATCCATATCAAGCTATGCCTTGGGTTCCATCATCTTCAGGTTATTCATATCCTCCATGGGAGTCTAATGGGATGTGGATGCCATATTATCCTATGCAATATCCTTCTTTTTCATCTAGGGTGGGATAGTACCAGGAGACCAGTGCAGGAGCGGATTTCATATAACCGATCGACTCATCGTCAATTTGTTTGGGATCAGCGGGAGCAGACCAGTTTAACCGGGTCTACAGGCCAGTTTAACCGGGTTCAGCATAAGAAATCCATTTCTCCTCCTCGACAGGCTTATCATCCCAAGAAGAATGAGGAAATTGTTCAGGAGACGGATGTGGATCAGGAGAGAACTACTGGCAATGATGTTATACAGATTGGCAGTATTAATGTGGCTCCAAAGGACGACGGCAAAAGACCGGTTGTTATTGGCAATGAGGTCAAGACGTCTGTCTAGAAAAATATAATAGTTGAGAAAGGTGAGAATAGTGCTGCTAATGCTGATAATTCTAAATGTTTCTTACCAAGATGGTGTCCTCCAGGTTTAACTCGCACACAAAGGAGAAAATTGCAGCGACTTCGTTTTCAGGAGCAGAGGGAAAAGGAGCTTGAAAGATAGGGAGATGAACAGTTCAACAAGTACAGGCCCATGATTCCCCAAGGCAAGGCGTGGAAAATCAAGGCTGATGAAGACACCAGCGCAGCAGCGCTTAAACCGGGTTCGGAGGTGGTTAGACCGATTCCAGAGGCGGTTAAACCGGTTTCAGAACAGGTTAAACCGGTTTCGTCTGAAGCAGAGCAGTCTCGTCTCGTTTCAAAAATTTCGGTGACACCTACTTTTGATGAAAAATTGTCATCGGATCCGCAGAACATGGACGATGAACAATTAGTTGATTATGGGTCGTCGCCTGATCATATGAGTATTGATATCAATGTGGTGCATCTTTCTTCGGATTATTATGTTATTCCAGAGGAAGAATTAGCTCATCTTGACTTTGGCCCAAAAGAAGCTATTTTTCAATGGCCAGAGGATTCTGAAAATCATCTTAAAGCACTGTACATGAAAGGACACATTAATGGGAGGCCTCTTTCCAGGATGCTTGTTGATATAGGGGCGATTGTCAATTTGATGCAATATTCTCTGTTCAAAAAGCTAGGTGGATTGGATGATGAGTTGATCAAGACCAACATGACTGTCAGTGGTGTGGGAGCAGGTGAACCTATGGGTGCTAAGGGGATCATCTCTATGGAGCTCACTATTGGGAGCAAGATGTTGGCTACTGCTTTCTTCGTCGCCGAAGCCCAAGGTAATTTTAGTTTAATATTGGATCGAGATTGGATTCATGCAAATAGATGTATACCTTCTAGCTTGCATCAATTTCTTATTCAATGGGTTGGCGATGATGTTGAGGTGGTTCATGGTGATACATCGGCTTACGTTGCTACAGCTGATAGTTCCACTATATCCATACATGATCATGTAAAGTACTTAACTGGTTTAGATATTTCTGGCTATGAGATGATCAGTTGTACTAGGGATGGTTTCGTGCCAGCTATCTAAAGCCGGTTGAGAATCGGCTAAACTATTTATTATGAATTAATGAATAGTTCGGAATGGTTGCAGCAGAGGCTTGAGCACTATCGGGTGCAAAAGAACGATATGTGCGAGGCTATTCAGGATTTTGATGATATGAGCAAATTGGGACAAGGTTTTATGTCGGCTGATCCTTTAGAGGAGGTTGATATTGGTGATGGTTCTATACCTAGGCCGACGTTTGTAAATAAAAATTTGAAAGCTAATTATAAAGCTAAATTAATCGAGCTATTGAAGGAGTATGTTGGTTATTTTGCATGGAGTTATCAGGAGATGCCTGGTTTAAGCCGAGAGTTAGTTGAGCATTGGTTACCCATCAAATCTGGTTTTAGGCCTTTTAAACAAACTACTAGACGTTTTAATCCTAATATGTATGACCAGATTAAGAAAGAGATTAATCGGTTATTAGATGCAAATTTTATTAGGCCTTGTCATTATGCTGAATGGTTATCAAATATTGTGCCAGTTGAGAAGAAGGTTACTGGTAAGCTCAGAGTTTGCATTGACTTTAGAAATCTTAATAGAGCTACTCCTAAATATGAATATCCTATGCCTACAGCTGACATGCTTATTAATGATGCTTCTGGACATAGAATTATTAGTTTTCTTGATGGTAATGCTGGTTACAATCAAATTTTTATGGCTGAAGAGGATATATCCAAAACGGCCTTTGTATGTCCAGGTTTTGTTGGTTTATTTGAGTGGGTGGTTATGACCTTTGGTTTAAAAAAATGCTGGTGCTACTTACCAAAGTGCTATGAATTTAATTTTTCATGATTTGCTTGGTTTAATCATAGAAGTTTATATCGATGATATTGTTGTTAAATCGGCTGGTTTAAAACCACATTTAGCTGATTTGAGACTTGCTTTTGAAAGAATGTGTCGATATGGATTAAAAATGAACCCACTTAAATGTGCATTTGATGTGTCTGCTGGAAAGTTCTTTGGATTTATTAGTCATGAAAATGGCATAGAGATAGATCCTAAAAAGATTGATATTATTAGAAAGATTGAAGCTCCTACATGCAAGAAGGATTTGCAGAAGTTCTTGGGCAAGGTGAATTATTTAAGAAGATTTATTTGCAACTTGTCTGAGAAGATTAATGCTTTTACTCCTATTCTTCGGTTGAAAGATGAAGATGAGTTTATTTGGGGGCAAAACAGCAAGAGGCTTTTGAGAAAATTAAATATTACTTGTCTTCGCCGCTGGTTATCAAAGCTAAATTATATGTGGCTGCTGCGGAGCGAGTGATTGGGGGCTGTTTTGACTCAAGAAACCGAAGGAAAGGAGCATATTGTTATCTATGCAAGTTGTCGATTATTGGATGCCGAAACAAGGTATATATTTATTGAAAAGCTTTGCTTATCATTATATTATGCTTATACCAAGATGAGGCATTATTTGTTGTCCAATACTTGCATAGTTGCTTGTCAAACCGATGTTATGAAATACATGTTACATAGACCAATTTTAAGTGGTAGAATTGGTAAATGGGCCTATGCTCTTATTGAATATGATTTGGCTTGTGAACCTTTGAAATCCATGAAAGACCAAATTTTTGCTGATTTTATTGTTGAGCATAATATTAATAATGATCATGATTTAGACATCGGTTATATTGCTTTCACTCCATGGAAATTGCAATTTGATGGATTTGTTTGCAAAAGTGGTTATGGTATTGGTGTTATTCTTATGTCACCAAGTGGTGCAACTTTTGAAGCTCTTAGCCAGTTGAAATATGATTGTACTAATAATCAAGCTGAATATGAGGCTCTCTTATTCGGGCTAGAAATTTTTCTTGATATGGGTGTGAAAGTTGAGGCATTTGGTGATTCTTTGCTGGTTCTGAAACAAGTGTCTCGAATATATCAATGCTTTGATGGGGTCTTGAATGCATACCTTGATAGGTGTTTTGATATTATTTCTCATTTTGATGAATTTACCATATTTCATGTATCTCGAGATGAAAATCCAAAGGCAAATTCTCTGGCACAGCAGGCATCTGGTTATGATGTTCAAAAGAAAAATTTTCATGAACGAAAGCCATTGTTTTGCAAAGCTGAGATTTCTGTCTGCGAAGGGCCGGTTAAACCGCCTTCAGAAACCGGTCAGATCGGTACAGCCCCGGTTAAACCGCCTTCTGAGGTCGGTCAAACCGATGTGGGGACTGATGTTAGTACTTCGGTCAAAAAGGATGTTAAAATTGCTAAAAATGAAGATGTTGATTGGAGAAAGCCCATTATTGATTATTCGCAGAATCCTAGTTATATGTTTGACAGAAAAGTCCAATGATGGGCATTTAAATTTATTTTGGTTGATGGTGAGTTGTATCGTCGGACAGCTGAAGATTTATTGTTAAAGTGCTTGGATTCTGATCAAGCCAAAGTGGCTATGGGTGAAGTTCATGAAGGTATTTGTGGTACGCATCAGTCGGCTCCTAAGATGAAGTGGCTTTTAAGGAGGGCTTGTTTTTATTGGCCAAATATGATAGCCGATTGTTTTTGATACTACAAAGGTTGTGAAGAATGTCAAAGGTTTGGAAATATTCATATGGTTCCAGCAGCGATGTTGAATCCTATTATCAAGCCTTGGCCTTTCAGAGGATGAGGATTGGATTTCGTTCGGCAGATTTATCCTCCTTCATCAAAGGGACATAGCTTTGTGTTGGTGACTACAGATTATTTTACAAAATGGACAGAAGTAGTTTCTTTGAAGAATATGACGCATCGTGTGGTAATTGAGTTTATAACTGAACATATTATCCATAGGTTTGGTATTCCGCAATCTTTGACTACAGATCAAGGTACTTCATTTATATCAAAAGAAGTTCGTGTGTTTGCTGAAATGTATGGAATTAAATTGCTCAATTCATCTCCATACTATGCTCAGGCTAATGGACAAGCCGAGTCTAGTAATAAGATTTTGATCAAACTTATTAAGAAAAAGATAGAAGAAAATCCTAGAAGGTGGCATGAGGTTTTGTCTGAAGCTTTATGGGTTCATCGTATATCTAGACATGGTGCTAACAAGGTTACTCCTTTTGAGCTTGTATATGGTCAAGAAGCTGTTTTGCCTGTTGAGGTGAATCTGGGTGCATATAGATTGGCCAAGCAGAATGATCTTAATGCTGTTGATTATTATAATTTGATGATGGACAATGTTGATGAGGTGACCGACAAACGTCTAAGGGCTTTGAAGGAGATTGAGAAAGACAAAATTCGAGTTGCTGAAGCTTATAATAAAAAGGTAAAAGAGAAATCTTTTCAAGTTGGTGATCTGGTTTGGAAGACTATTCTGCCTATAGGAACGAAAAGCAGCAAGTTTGGTAAGTGGTCCCCGAGTTCGGAAGGGCCTTACAAGGTAATTAAAGTGATTTTTAGTAATTCCTATATGGTGGAGACTTTGCAAGGTCAGAAATTGCCTAGAGCACTTAATGGAAGATACTTGAAGAGATATTATCCAAGTGTTTGGCAAGAAGCTTAGTTTCGCATAATTGATATCTTTTGGTGTTGTCTTCAATGACAAAGCTGATGATTCATGTTAAGCATCGTCTTGAGTTGTGTAATTTTGAGGGCAGTCTGACCAGTCCTCGCCCTATAGCTGATCTGGCACAGAGACCGGTCTAACCGGGTGTTGACGGTCGTTAAGTACCACTTTTAACCGTCAACTCCTGCAGAAAATATGTCAAATATAATCACCAAACTTAGTGATAGGGTTTATTGCTAACTATTTCCACGAGTGTTGGTGTTTTGGCTTGTCATGCAGGAAATGCTCGAAATCACACTATGGCCTTGAGATAAATCCAAATATATCATTATTATAAATTATCTCAAATGCCCATTTGGAATACACCGTTGCGAAGAGCTCGTCAAGACGATCGAAATGGATATAATATTCATATATTTTGGAGCTCGGGAGACAAAGATAAGAAAAGCCCAATTAATTATGCAGCGCTGACGTCATTTGCTGACGTCAGCGCCGCTGACGTCACCCAGGCGTGGGCGGCCCGCTCGCCAACTCGTCCAGGCGGCCAGCGAGGCCCAATACGGAGCACAGGCGCGGCCCAGGCCGTCTGGCACTGCAGTCCAACGCGCGGCCCAGTGGCCATCGGCGTGGCCCAGCAGGACTGCACGGCGTCCACGCACGAAAGCAGGAGCGGGCATGCAGAGGCGGTTCGGTCTCAGGTGGGGCCCATGGTGCAGCCGCTCTGCTGGATTCCCGCGGGAGAACGACCGCACCAGGGGACAGTGGCACGAGCGGACGGGTCAGCGGCCGGTTTCTGCGTGGGTTTTGCCTGCAGCCGCCGGTTTTCCTTCGAAGCTCTGGTTTTTGCCGGTTTTGCTACGGTTTCCCAGTTGCCGACGTACAGGAGAGACGCCACCGCAGTTCTTGGCTGCCTGGGATCCGGTTCATGACCGGTTTTGCGCCCCTGCTCGTGGAAAACGTCGTAAGACTGTGGGAGGCGCGAGTCTGGGGCCCAACCGACCTCCCCCTAGTCGGTTTTGGGCCACATGGCAAGAGAGGAGTACTTAGGGGAGAATATTCCCTAGAATCAAGTGAAGCATATCTACATCCCCAAGGCACCTCCTCTACTATAAATAGAGGGCCTCACTCCCTCATTCAACACACCAAGAAGGAAGAGCTCTCTTTGCCACACATTCTAGTCTTAGTTAGTAGTGAAGTAGTTCTAGGAGTTGAGCTTCTACGGGTTTCCGACGGAGTCTTGGTAAGCCTAGAGCTTAGTTATCTTGTATCTTTTATTTACTTATAAGACTTAGAGCTATTAATGGAATTACTCTCTTGCTTATGTTACTTGACTTATAGTCTTGTGTGTTCATCATATAAGTTGTATGTCTTGCACCTTAGTATAGTGGATGCATGTTATGGCAATGGCCCAGTGTACCGCAAGGTTGCTCTGTTTAGGTGGACCATAAATAGAGTTGTATTTCATATGGTAAACGTGGTGTTTGGTATATGGAATAACATTGGGGATACCCTTCCCTACGTAGTAAGAGGTAGGCGGCAGGTGGTGACAGCCCTGTCCGTCCCTTGTAATCCTCGGCGTTCGGGTTTGGGCGTTTGCAGGCCTTAGTGATAAACATCGTGACAGTACCCTTGGATGAGGGGATCCCACGACTCCTCGATTTGCCCTCTAACATGTGTCCCTTGCTAAGCTTGTATAGGATACGCTTGTAGGAATGTAACCCATATGCAAGAAGTACATAGAACCCCTGGTTCTCTTCTAGGACCTTCACATTAACTAGACTTATATAATGAGCAATGAAACCTTCTGTGTGTCACACTACCCATCTATCAATGTTTACCCCTTGCTAGAGTTTGGTATATTAATAATGTTATGATTGAATACAATGGATAACTACTCTAGTCAACCACTGCCTTCCCTGTGGATTCGATACCCTGAATACTTCCGGGTGAAAGCTACAACGGTATCCGTGCGCTTGCGGATTTATCTGCGATGTAAGAAATACCAACAAGCTTTCTGGCGCCGTTGCCGGGGACGGCAATGGTTGAATAGTGTTGTTAACCCATGTACTCAATTAATAGCATGATTAATTACCACTGCTCCGGCAGGGTTATCTTTGCTCTGTTTCTCTTTGATGTGGAACAGGGTAGTGTATGACTGGTCTTGAACTGCCAATGGACTTCATCGACAACCCAAGATTATCGGGAAATACGATCTTGCATCGTATCTTCCTAAATAATCTTATCGGCAGCAACTCCAGTCAATCCCACACCAATATCGATGAATGCTACTGCCGAAAGAATGATTCGCGAGTTCTCGACTCACTCTGGTTCGCAAACCGGCCCAGAGCTGAACATGAGAGACACCACATTCGATCTTAGGCTAGCATCTGTCAAATTGGTACACGCCAGCCCATTACATGGGAAGACCAACGCGAACGGACCCAAGGCCAAGGCTCGACACCAAAGCCTTCATGATCCCGTCCGAAGAAGACAAACAGGTATGGCAATACAAACCATCTCCAAATGCTACATAAAGTCAAAATTCATGATGGAGACGTCCTCACTCGATGGACGTAAACTGACGAGTCCTCACCGACAGGTAAATCGAT
>CM014272.1:41678660-41701752 GCA_004135705.1 Alloteropsis semialata | reverse complement strand
GCTGATCTCAGAGAAACCCTAGGTGCGCTAGCCCTGACGGTGTCCCTCTTGGGCCGGCGATTCTAGGTCGAAGCATTCAGCCCTAGCATACCAGTTTAACCGGGTTGCTAGGCCGGTTTAACCGCCCTGCCTGCAGAGCTGCTGCTGGTGCTCGATCTGTTGCGGATCCGTGCGTTCTATCCCAATTTCGGTGTGTTGGCCAGAACAAGCGTCAACAGTAACCAAGTGTAGAAAACCTAACCAAACTTAGCAAACAATGTAAGTTGCTCATGGGTTAGAGTGCATGACACAAGCAACTTACCGTAAGATAGAAACACTAGATATTGCAAGAGATACCATATGAAAGCAAGAGACATGAAGGATAGCACATGCAAATCTACCAAGGTAAATAGGCAAAGAATTTGAATTGTATTACCATTACCTCACTTACCTTTATGTGAGGGATTTCAGCAAATGATGTCCAATCTTGCTAGGTTGGCTACTTGATGTGATCTTTCTCTTCTTCTTGTGAGCCAAGCCTTCAAATCCCCCTAAGCTGATCCTTGGGCTTCAAGTATCCTTTGGAATCCAAACCTTTTGGGGCCCTTTCATGTTGGTGATGGCTTCCTTGGGCACTCAAATGGGTCGGTTCCATCCCTATTCCTTCATCTTGGGCTTCCCAACCATACTAGCAACAACCTTGCCATTAGCCTTCTTCTTAAGGACATAGGTATTGGATTTTACCTTGTTCTAGCGTTTGGGCTTGGTGTAGATGAGGGAGCTCTTGGTGGTGGTTTTGGCCTTCTTCTTCTCAATCATGGGCATACCCTTGACAAGAGGGCATTGATAGAACTTGTGGCCTTCTTTATAGCACTTGAAGCAAGTCACAGTTGCTTCCTTCTCGAGCTTGTTCACCATGTCATCATGGTTATCTTGAGAAGGTTAGACATTGCTCTCAATGTTCTTGCCCTTCAACATTGCCAAGCTTTGCCTTAGCATCTCCACTTATTGCTTGAGCTCTTCATTCTCCTTGGCAATGAGATCATCTAATGTTTCTACAACAATTTTCTCAAAGCATTTCTCATTGAAAGGGTGGTGAGCAAGATTCATCAATGAAATCAATGCAAGAGGTAGAGGCATCAACCTTGGAGATCGGAATAGCTTGCTCCATGTTCGACAAAGAGTTCTTAGATTGATTGTTAAGGCTCTCAATTTGGAGTTCTTCGTGCTTCTTGCTAAGCAATTGGAATTTGCGCAACAAATTTTCAAAGTTTGTAGCAAAGAGTTCATTAAGATCATTGAGAGCCTTATTATCTTTGGTTAGTTTCTTAAGGGCTTTTTGTTGTTCACGAATCAAGGTGAGAAGCTTAGCAGGGGATTCATCATCGGAATTGAAGTCATCACTTACATCACTTTCCATACTTTTGGCCATGAGGCATAAGTGTGATGAGGGAGAGGAGCTCTTGTTGCTGAGTGTATCATCACTCACCCATTCTCCAAATGTGGTGAAGCCTTTGTGGTTGGGCTCCTTCTCTTTTTCTCCTTCCTCTTCTTCTCATACTTGATCTTCTTGATCATCATATGTTGATGATGCTTCCTGTTGGCAGTTCTTAGTGATAAAATATTATTGCCAATAAAGATACAAAAGGATGATGAAACAAATAGACATAGGGTTATTTACTAACGAGTTCCATAGTTTTGGTGCATATGTGCTTACAGGAACAAAGTGGCAAAAGAAGGACTAAAGTGGGCCCAGGGCCAGGTCGCCCGACCTCTCCTGGTGGGCCGACCTGGGTCTAGGCCCAAGGAGGTCCAACCTTAGCCCATCAACAGAAGCACACTTGAGAGTGATCACTGACGTTAAGATCAAGTCAGTGGAATTGAAGAGATGGGATTGGGCCACGTGGCAAGCACATGGATTCATGGGCCCACATCCCTGACTTAACTTACATATCTTCGCGATTACCCACCGAAAACCGACCATAGGACCCACAGGAGAGTGACACTGACAGAGTGGGGCCGAGGGGCCACAACCCCGGGTCGGCCACCTAGCCAGGTCGGCCGATCTGGCCGAGCGACGAAACCGCCACCGCCTTCACGAGCAACTGTCAACCGTCTCCAAGGAGCCATCTGTGCCGTGGATCACCAAAGTCAGTTCATCCCACGATCGACCGATCCCCCCAAGTCGGCCGACCTGGGCCCACCTCTGAACCGTCTCAACCGCCGCACACCGACTCTAAATCGCCTCTCCATGCTATAAATACCTGGACTCGGGGCAGGGCTCAACATCATCGAGATGAAGTGAAGATCCAAGGCGAAGCTCTCCTCATATCTAGAGTAGAAGTAGGGAGAGAGTGATGTTGGGATAATAGCCGAAGCCAATGAGCCCAAGCAACGGAAGAGATTGAGTAACTGGGATAAGCAACAATATATTACTTATCAACAGTGTTCTCGGGAATCAACCAACCTTTACATGTAGGAGAGGGGCCTCCTTTTATAGGGAGACCAAGGGTCTTCACATCCCCATTGTACCCTTGGAAATCAGGCATCATCCTCTAGACTATACAACACAAATAGCCCAAGGACACTTTGGTACATTTACTCCTCCCAATGTGAAAGAGTAGACTTGCAATCCCATGTTTGACTTGGCTTGGACTTGGTCTAAGCCTGCTTCGCTCGCCAGAAAGAGTTGTGCAGTTCCTCGATTTGGCTTCCTCCGAGTCGGGACGACCCGAAGCCGTCTCTTGGCGTCCAAAAGCCAATGGCTCCCCCAAGGACCTGCAATATAGAGCGAACCGAAGCTAGCCATTAACTCAATCATAGCTTTTGACACTCAATAGTATCAATACTTCATCAAATTAGCTTCTAACTTAGTTTGGATAACGTCGCTTTGGTATACTGCTAGACGTGATGACCGAAGCCGATTATCTTTGGTTTAATTCACCTGACCGAAGCCAAATTAGGGATCTATTGAGTGATCGAAGCCGATTGGCTTCAGCTCCCTTGTTCATTGCCGCCTTTACGCATGAAAGAGAGAACATAACAAGTAGAGGGCGTTTGTCGGCGGGCCAAATCCCCAACAGTAGCCCCTCGAGGACGAGGGCTTTCTTCAACAGGCCGAGCTCCACGAACTTTGGATTGCTTGCCAGCCCGAGAAACGCCTCCTCCTTGTTGGAGAAAGCCCCCAAGTGTTTCTTAACGGTTAAATTTTGGTACCATTGCCGTTATTTTGCTTCGGTTTGTTTGAATTTGAAGCACTGGCTCGTTTTTCGAGATTTTCAACGGTCAGATTTTACCGTCCTATAAATAGGACCCAAGGGGGGGTAGAATCTCGCTTGCTTCGCTTGGCAATTTTCTTACTTAGCTTGTGTTTGAAGCTTTTGCTTGCTTTCAAAGCTCTTGAATCTCAAGTTTTTGGCTTTTTCTTCTCGTTACGAGTAAGTTTTGCTTTTTGTACTCTATTATTTCCTTTGTTTTTTTCCTTTCTGTCTTTTTGCTGTTTTGTTTACTTATTGTTTTTTGTTTGTTCTAGCGGCTCGCACGAAGCAAACCGCTCGTCTGATTGACTCCGACTCCGAAGGAGACAATTCGGATGCTATTGACATGGATGCCGTCGAAGCTCAATCCTTTGCTCAAGAGCTTGAGGTCAACGTGGCCGTAGCTCCAGAAGCTGAAATTGCTGTGGAAGCTGATGATAGGGGCAAGGATCCCATTGAGGGTGATCCCGCCGGAGGCGATGACACAGAGGATGCCGAGTCTGCGGCCGGTGATGCCCTTGAGGATGTAGAAGCTGATGTATCAGATCTTTTGGATTATCGGAAGAAGCCAAAGACCACTGTCTTTGGTAAATCCTTTGTTACCCCTGAGTTGATCCACTTTTACGAGTCAAAGGGATACTTCCCAGCCAGTCACGGACGAACCCCAGGCACAGAGACTACCCCGACACCTCTTGAGGACGAAGCCATGGTGTTCAAGGAGTTCTTCTGCGCTGGGCTTCGGATGCCCGTTGATAATGTGATTGCTGATATTCTTGGGAGGTTCGGATTGCAATTCCATCACCTCACCCCCAATGCTATCACTCATCTACTTCGTTTCTTTTGGGCCGTGAAAACTAATGCATCAGATGTTAATGTGGACTGCTTCATCCGCTACTTTGAAGGGCATCGCCAGACAAAAAGTGTTAAGCTTGACGGCTTTGAATACAAGCCGGACTATGGCAGTGTTACCTTCTGCGCGCGATGGAGGCAGACTGATTTGCAAAAGGTAGAACTTTCCTTTTGCCAGAAAAACACCTGGGACAAGAATTGGAAAAGCTATTGGCTTTATGTCAAGGTGCTAGCGCTGGAGAATGTGTTAGAGGATGGAGCGAAATAGAGATCGTTTCCACTGCACAGTTCTATTGGTTCTTGTAACTTCGTTGCCTGCCCTTCTTTCAACAGAAAGGTGCCCGGCTTCGACCGCTGTGAGAGCGCCTTTTACAAGGCTAGCCGAGTCTCCAGCAGCCGTGACTTGGTTGAGGAAGGGTTGGCCATGGGGCTCAACGTTTTGTCTACTGACTGGAAGCCATTTCCAGTTGTCACGAAGCTGTACAGAGGAATGAACAATGTTTGCTTTCCCAAATTTGGGGCGAAGAAGCCGGCCAACATGTCAGATTACTCCTACGTTCAGTCCATCGAACTGATGGCTGAAATTATTTGTGGAAAGTATACATCAAAAGAGCATGAAAGCTGTTTGGCCTTAGTGGATGGGGTTCGTTTAAACAGAGTGTTTGATGAAATGGGTGTCAGCTACCCTCAGCGTACGGCCCCATCCGAGCCAACGAAGAAGTTCACCGCTGAGGATCATCCCAGCGTGCTGGCAGCCCCGAAGCCAGGTCGTGGCCGTGGGAAGAGGGGTCGTGGCGGAGGCCGTGGAAGCGGTCAATCAGACGAGGGCGGCGACGAAGCTGGTGGCAGCAAAACTGGAGCCCCCTCTAGCCAGGGCGGGAGCCAAAGCCGAGGATGCGCCTCCAAGGTGGTCGCCACGAAAAAACGGATTACTACTTCTTCCTTAGAGGCTTCCAAACGTCAAAAGCTTGTGAAAGCTCTTCCCGTCGCTCCGGTTTCCAGTGCTCCTCCTCGTCCCATTGCTTCGGCTGTTGAAGTGCCTTTTACTGCTGCACCTATGCAGGTTGATCCTACAGCTTCCGCTGCAGTCGATGTACCTTCTTCTGGAGGTTTGTTTCTTGTCTATCTTGTATTTTTGTTTTTAGCTTCGCTTTTCTTATCTATTTTTGTCTTATTACAGTTAAAGCCGTTGTTGCGCCTCTTCGTCGTGAGCGCCTGCCTGGATGCATTGACGATGAGGATGAAGTGAGCTACAGCTGTCTTCTGAGGGAGGATGAGACGAAAGATTTTGCTCTTGCTGAAGCTGAAGTATCATTTGTCCCGTTCCAGCCATCGTCCTTGGACTTGTTGGCTGGTGCAGCGGCCAAGTCCCTTCAGATTTCTGAGGGGCTTACGCAGACGGCTTCTGCTAACATTGAGGAGCTTCCGCAGACGGCTTCGGATTACATTGAGGAGCTTCCACAGACGGTTTCGGCTAACATTGAGGAGCCTGCGCAGATGGCTTCTGCTAGCGTTGAGGAGCCTGCGCAGATGACTTTTGCTCTTGAGACTGGGCAGGGTTCTGGCGATTTAGTGACTCCAGCAACTGCTTCGCCAGTTAATTTAACTCATCCAACTGATGCTGGACTTTCTGCCCCTATTATGGGCATTGAATCGGCTTCTACGAAGCCAGCTCTTGAATGTGAAGGTACGTTTCGCTTTGTTAATTTTTTATGCCCTTATTTTTTCTTTTTTGATTTGTTGATTCTTTTACCTCAGGAGCAAGTTATACTGGTTATGGCCCCATCGCAGATCGCCTTCGGCAGAGTGGTTTTCGCCCTCCCAATGACATTCCAATTGTTGCTCCAAAAGGTTACATTTTTACTGTTATTTCGCACGAAGCCAATTGAGTGCTACTTTTTGTCTTAATTTTGCTTTTGCTTTTTCAGAGCTTGAGACTCGTGTGAAATCTTTGGATTTGGACACACTTTCAATCTCCAGCCTTAGTGGCAATATCCAGGTTTGTTTCTTCTCCTTCATTTTTGAGTTTGTTGTTTAGCTTTTTTGGTACTTATCTTTTGTTTGTTTTAGTCTATGATGTCCATGCAGGAGCTTTTCGCTCGCCTTCCACTTCGTCTCAACGATGTTGAGAACGAGCGGGCTGAACTTGATAGTTTGAGGAAAGAATGCAAAAGCTTCCTTCAGCTCAAGGAATCTTTGGAGAATGAAAAGGAGCGGTTTCGTCTTGAGCGGGAGACCGCCACGTCAGAGATGGCTTCGCTTAAAAGTAAAGTCTCCTCACTTGAGACTACCCGTGAGCTCAATGCTCAAACTATTGAGGGGCTTGGGAACAAGTTGTTCGAGAGTTCCACTTTGGAGCATGAAATGAAAAATCAGATAAAGACTGTCGAGGCTGCTAAGGAAAAGGCGACATCTGATGCGGAGAAATACAAGAGAGAGCTTCTTGTTGCTGTTGATTTGAAGGATTCTCTTGTCTCCGAAGCTGATAGGCTAAGGTCTCAGATCGACAAGCTGAGAGCCGACAAGAAGGATTTGGAGACCGAGATTCTTAGCCGCAGCAGTGGCGTGTACCTAGAGTACGAGGCTGCTCTGAAGCAATATGGAGCTGAGCCACTGCCCTTCCCTTCAGATGATTTTGACCTTGGGAAGCTTTTTGCATGGCTGGATGATGAGTTCAAGTCCCTACCGGACGTCTTGTCCAAAGTAGGTGATTATGCTGCTCGAACATGCATCACAAATGCCTTTAAGATGCTAGCAGATGAAGGGTGCTCTCACTATAAGAGCTTCTTGAGGAGGGACTTTCAATTTTCTTCAGCTTTGAATCCCGACAAGAAGGAATTTTTCAACGAAGCTGTTCTGGCGACTCGTGCCAGCTTCCTCAGGAAATTCTGGTCTGCCACAGGGAGAGAGTGTGCCCGAAGCACTGCGTATGATCGCTCGTTAAGGTTAACTTCTTTTACCCTTTTGGTTATTTTTGCTTTCACTCGTATCCTACTTATTTTGCTTTTATTATTGATTGTTTTGTTTATTTTCAGTACAAAGAGGAGCTTGCCCTCGAGCAGCAGCAGAAAGCCGAAGCCGAAGCTGCAACTGCTGGCCCTTCATCCTCTCATGCCGGTGCTGATGAGAGACACGATGGAGAGCCGAAGGTGTAGATTTGTTGAGGCTATCACTTTGTTTAGCTTTTGCTGTAAAGTAACACTAAGCGATGTAATATTTGTATATGCTCAGATCCCTGGCGAGGGAGTTGTTCTTGAACTCATGCCAATCACCATGCGCGATGGCCCCTTGTGTGTGTCTGGCTTTGCATGGGAACAGTATCAACAACGTTATCCGAGTCGAAGACTTGGTGATTTTTGGGAATTTTGTCACGAGTTTTTTCGTCATTGCGAACTTGATGTGTTTGAATTTTTTAACTCTTTCATCGTTCGACAATCGCCTCGTGTCGAACTTGCTCGTGCAAGAAACGCCGAAGCTGCTCGTTTGCTTCCAGTTAAGGTCGAGCTAGAAGATTTAGATGGTGTTAGGGATTTTTCTTGCGTGTTTAATGCTCCAAGATTTAGGAGATCTGGCCAGCAATTTGACGGTTATATTTTTGAGATGTTTTGAGTCATCTCTTTGTAAAACACTTTGTAATTCGCTTGGTCATTGTTTCGATTGGAAACACTTGAATGAATGTAAGCTCGATTTGGCTTCATTGCGAAAGAAACGCCTCCTCCCCCCCGAAGCGAGGTTTATTCGTTCAAGTGTTTTGTACTTGCGTGTACCTGTGGTTCGAAGCCACTTTAGCTTTTTTGAGCTTTTTGTGCATAAATATGAATGTATGAGAATATGTTGTGCGTGAGTTCTGATAGGTTGCCGAAACCCCTATTACTTGTATTTGCATAAGCTTCTTATTTTTGTTTATAAGCGTTTAGAATACTATTAGCCGAAGCTGTTTTTGATTTTATATAGTTGTTTGAGCCAAAGCCCCTTTTACTCTGTTTAGAGTAAGCGTTTTTGGACCGAAGCCCCTTTTACTCCTTTTTGGAGTAAGCTTTTCCTTAGATCTGAATTGGCCTTACTCTCGGTAGGGTCAATTCAGTTCTATTTGAATTGTCGAGTACCAACGACTTGGTCGAAGCCAATCGCTTTCGATGCTGCTTTTTTGGGGAATACCTCATTTATATATAGCTTTACGAGTTACAGTAAGCACTGCCTCGTTAAAAACCTCACCCCTTGGTCAGGGTCCCCTTGTGAGGAAAAGAGTACGGGCTTTTGGAAAAAGTAAAAATGCTATTTTACTTAATGACTTCGTTTATAGAACACGAAGCCATTTTACATCTTTTTATAAATAATATTTGCGTAAGCTGTCTGCATTCCATGAATGCGGTAGCTCATTGCCTTCGTCATCGCCTAAGCGAAATGAGCCAGGCCTGTTGCTTCTGATGACCAAAAATGGGCCTTCCCATTTCTGTTGCAGCTTTCCAGCGGGCATGCTTGGGTTTTTCCTTAGGACCCAGTCTCCTACCTTGATATCTTTCTTAACTACCTTCTTGTCTCGCCATTTTCTTGTCTCAGCTTGATACTTGGAAATATTTTTTGCTGCTTGCAGCCTGTATACCTCAATGAGATCCTTGTCAATGGCTTCGCTATCTTTGGGAGCTTCTTGTTGGGTGCGAAGCCCTTTGTGCAGTATTTCCTCCGGTTATACTGCTTCTTCACCATAAAGCAATTTGAATGGAGTAAACTGTGTTGCTCTTGATGTGGTGGTGTTATGAGCCCAAATCACCTTCGGCATCTCTTCTACCCACTTGCCTTTTTTCTTACAATTTGCAAGGCACTTTCGAATGGCCGTAAAGATTAAGCCATTGGCTCTTTCAACTGCTCCATTTGTTTGTGGGTGATAGACCGAAGCAAATTTTGCCTTCGTTCCAATCGACATGCAATACTGCCTGAATTCATCACAGTCAAACTGCTTCCCATTGTCCACTGTTATTTCCCTTGGTACTCCAAATCGGCACACAATTTGCTACCAGAAGAACTTGATCACTGTTTTTGCTGTGATGTTAGCCAATGGTCTGGCTTCGATCCACTTGGTGAAATACTCAACTGCTATTATGGCATATTTGAGATTTCCTTGAGCTGTTGGAAGTGGGCCAACTAGATCAATGCCCCATCTTTGCAGAGGCCATGTTGGAGTTATCAGCTGTGACTGCTCCAAAGGAGATTTTCTGTTTGCTGCACACTTTTGACACTGGTCACATGTCTTGACTGTGTTTGTTGCATCGATGATGATTGCAGGCCAATAGAATCCTTGCCTCATTGCCTTCCCCACTAAAGCTCTTGGCCCAAAGTGTGCTCCACATAAGCCACTATGTATCTCTTGAATCAGCTCTTTGCCTTCGTTGTGAGAGATGCAACGAAGCCAAGGAGCTACAACTCCTTTTTTGTAAAGGACATCATCTATCATCTGATAGCATCTTGCCCTTTGTTGCATGGCTTTTAGATCATCGTCGTCAATTGGCTCATAGTATCCCCGAAGATAAGCTATTATTCGGGATCGCCAATCCTCTGAGCTTATTGCATTGATCAGCTTCGGCAGATCATCTTAGTCCTTTATCGATGGTGTTGTTAGTGCTTGAAAGAATACATCAGGTGGAAGCTTGTCCCCTTTGCAGCTGCCTTAGCCAACACATCTGCCTCTTCATTTTTTGATCTTGGGATGTACTCCACGGTGAAACCCTTGAATTTTTTCTCCATTGAGCGTACAGTGATCAAGTATTTGATGAGTTCTGGTTGCTTCGCGATGCTTTCTTTTTCAATGTGGTCTGCTACCACCTTTGAATTTGTTTTGACAGTGAATCTCTGAGCTCCCAAAGCCCTTGCTTTTCTGAGCCCCAGTAACACAGCTTCGTATTCAGCCACGTTGTTTGTGCTTCTGTCGCTGTTTTTGCAGAACTCCAGATTTGCTGCATATCTCATTTTCACACCCGAAGGCGATTGCACAACTGCCGCGATGCCAGCTCCTTTGTCGCCCCAAGCACCGTCACAATGTATCAGCCAGTTTTCTTCTCTGGTAGTGTTTTGTGGCTTAGGCGATGTCCACTCCGCTATGAAATCTGCCAAGACTTGTGATTTGATTGCTGTTCTTCTTTCAAAGTCCACGACATACTCTGACAGCTCCGCAGCCCACTTGCGTATTCTGACGGAAGCCTCTTTATTGTTCAAAAGTTCTTTAAGAGGCTGGTCTGTGAGAACTTTGATGTTGTGGCCCTCAAAATAGTGCCTGAGTTTTCTAGAAGCCATTATCACTGCATAGATCATCTTTTCAATCTCTGTGTAAAACAGCTTTGATGCGGCCAATGCCTCCGACACATAGTATACTAGCTGCTGAATGCTTCTGCCCTCTATCAGCTTTTCTGTGATAAGCGCTGCGCTTACTGCTGATTGTGATGCTGTGATGTACAATAATAGTGGTGCTTTTGGGTTAGGTACTATTAGCTTTGTGAGCTGCATCAAGTATTGCCTTAGCTCGTAGAACGCTTTTGATTGCTCTGGCCCCCATTGAAACTTGGCTGCATTTCTGAGTGTTGCAAAGAATGGTAAGCTTCGCTCTGCTGCTTTTGCGATGAATCTGTTGAGTGCAGCAATTCTGCCCGACAGCTTCTGCACATCTCTCATACACTTTGGCTCTTCCGTGTCAAGGATTGCCTTTATCTTGTCTGGATTAGCTTCTATCTCATGAGCTGATACCAGACAACCAAGGATCTTTCCTTTTGTCACTCCGAATACACATTTCTCTGGATTTAACTTGAGACCAGCTTGCCTCATGCGAGCGAAGGCAATTGCCAGATCTGATATGTGGTCTTGCCTTTTGACACTTTTGACCAAGATATCGTCAACATATGCCAATATTGTCTTGAACAATTCATCTTTGAACACTGTGCTTGACATTCGGCAAAAAGTGGTTCCTGCATTTTGGAGCCCCTCGGGCATCCAGACGAAGCAAAAGGTGCCAACTGGTGTGATGAAGCTGGTCTTCTCCTCATCCTCTTTTTTCATCCAGATTTGATGGTAGCTGAAAAAGCAATCTAAGAGGGACATCATCTCGCTTGCTGCTGCTTGGTCAACAATCTTGTCAATTCTTGGCAGTGGGAAATCATCTTTTGGGCAAGCATTGTTGAGATCTGTGAAGTCGATGCACATTCGCCATTTGCCATTCTTCTTCTGAACTGGCACAGTGTTAGCTAGCCATGTTGGATATTTGACTTCACGTATGACATTGGCATCTAGTAGCCTTTGCAGTTCAGCTTTCACAGCATCGGCTTTTTCCTCTGACATCTTTCTCAGCTTTTGCTTTTTTGGCTTCATATCAGAACTGATTGCCAGCTTGTGCTCAATTATGCTTCTGTCAACACCTGGTAAGTCCTTGCTTGACCAAGCGAACACATCCTTGTTATTCCTCAGGAATTTAATGAGCCTATCTTCTTCGTCCGGCTCCAAGTCTGAGCCGATAATCACTTTTCTGTCAAAAACGTCGGGCTGTAGCTGCACTTGCTTCGTCTCTGTAGCTTCTTGCATCTTTTTGCTATCTTTCTCAGCACTTGGCTTTTCTTCTGGGTAAAATGGATCTTTTTCTTGAAGCAAATGCACATTTCGTTGACCAGGTGCTCTAGCTTTCTCAATGTTTCTGGCTTCCCTTTGGTCACCATATACAGTGATGACTCCTTTTAGAGCTGGCATCTTCATGCATAAGAATGATTGCCTTATGATGATGTCAAAGGCGTTTATAACTCCTCTTCCAAAAATGACATTGTAGTCAAAGATCATGTCTACGACATCGAAGGTGATGTACTCAGTTCTTGCATTGGATATGTCACCGAAGGATACTTGCAATGAAATTTTCCCGAGTGTTTGGGTTCGTTTCCCCCCAAAGCCGACCAATGGAGTGTCTGATGGCTCCAGGTTGTCTGGGTTGATATTGGTCATGTTTCTCAGTGTTTTTGCTAGGATGATGTCAGCAGAGCTTCCTGTGTCTACTAGCACCTTTCCGATCGTCCAGCCGGCAATGTGGCTTCGATTGACATCGCGTCATTGTGTGGGAAATTGTGGAGTTTGAGATCTTCCTCAGTAAAGGTGATGGGCATATGAGACCATTCTGACTTTTTGTATGGACCATCAACAGAGATGTTGTTGACTTGACGGAAATAGCTTTTCCTTTGCTTTTTGTTCTCAAAAGCAAGCGATGATCCTCCAGAGATGGCCATGATGTGTCCATAGCTTAGGAATGGGCTTGGAGCTTCTTGTTGATTGGTTTTGTTGTGGAAGTGGTGGTGGTGGTGGTAGCTCCTCAACCTTTATGTTTTGCGAAGCCACTTGCTGGGAGGTTTGAGGGTATAAGTGAGGATATATGGCTTGTGGGTAATAATGCTGAAAGGTTTGTGGCGAAGGCAAGTATTGAGTTGCCATCGCTGTTGATGGGTGTACAGTGTTTGAGTTTAGCGAGGGATATACTGGACAGTATGGTTGGATAGCTTGGGAAGGGTTTTGGGTATTTTGCTGCGAAGCCGATATTGGCTTTGTTTGTGTTGCTTGAATCTTCTCTGCTCTTAGCTTTTCTATTGTTTTCTTGATGTCTCGGCACTGCTCTGTACCATGGGTGTGGTTTTTGCCGTGGTATTGGCAAAACAGCTCAGGTCCCAATGGACCTCTTCCTCTCCCTCGGCCTCTGCCGGCTTTTTCACCCCTTTGAGTGGGCTCATTTCTCTGGTTGTGGTGTTGGCTTTCTGGGTAAGGTGGTTGGGTTTCATAGGAAGAAGGTGGGTTGTCTACCTTCATGATTGTTTGGTGGGAGTAGTTTTGGTAGTTGTGGCTATGGTGGTGGTTTTTGGATTGTGACTCATATTGGTTTCTCATGATGGCTTCTTTAGCCAATCTCATCCGGTTGTCATTGTCAGACCGACAATACTTCTTGAACTCATCATATAGGTCTGCCAGAGTAGCTGGTGTCTCTCTTGCGATATGCTGCGCAAACAGTCCAGGGCGAAGCCCTTGTATTGCTGCAAATTTCGCTGCTTCGTCGGGGATGTGTGGAGCTTGAGCACGCAGAGTAACAAATCTGCGGAAGTAGTCCTCTAGGGGCTCCTTCGGCTGCTGGTGTAACGTGAGTTCAGCATATGAGAGCGATTGGTCTCCCATAATGCTGAAATTTTTGATGAGCTCCCTCTTCAAATTTGATGAGCTCCCTCTTCAAATCATACCAGGTATTGATTGATAGACCTGGCAGCTTCGTGTACCAGTTCATTGCTGTGTCATCGCAGACAATGATGAAAGATTTTGCTAGAACAACATCATCTCCCCCAGCCGAAGCTATTGCAGCTTCCTAGCTCATGAGGAACTGCTTCGGGTCAGTGAGGCCATTGTATCTTGGTAAAGAAATAGGTTTATAGGAAGGTGGCCATCTTGCCAATTGAAGGCTTTCTGAGAGTGGGCAAGTATGGTCTATAGGACGGGTGTGGAGTGTGTGGAAGCCAGTTTGGGATGAAGAGTTATGGTTTGGTGGATTGGTGGTGGTGTTTGGCTCGTTGAGCTCTGCTTGGAGCTCAGCAACTTGTTTTTTTGGCTTTCTCGAGCTCTTGACGCAGCTTTTCAGCTCTTGAGCTTGTATTGTTCAGCCGCCTCTGTTTCGCTTGCCTCAGCTCCTCCAGGTGTTTCTTGACTTGCAGCAATTGAAGCTGCTGCTCCTCTTCTTCCTCTTGCATTTGTTGCTCCAGCTCGAGCTGTGCAGCCTCCAGCTCTCTCTGCTGCTTGAGGCGTCAAAGACAAAGCCTTTCTTCAAGTCGATGCATTCTCTCTTCAGTGGTAAGGGTTTCGTTATCGACCTGTTGGTCGTCGATAACAGTTTCGGTTATTTGTAGTAGGCTTGTTGGTGGAATTGGGGGTTGGGGATAGGCTTCGTAGCTGGGAGTTGCATTCGCCGCAGTGGTGGTTGACTTGGCTTTTTTTGGTGGCATGGTGGTTATCGTGGGTTTTGTTCGTGCACAGCACAAACGGTGGGCGCCAGTTGTTGGGATAATAGCCGAAGCCAATGAGCCCAAGCAACAGAATTGATTGAGTAACTGGGACAAGTAACAATATATTACTTATCAACAGTGTTCTCGGGAATCAACCAACCTTTACATGTAGGAGAGGGGCCTCCTTTTATAGGGAGACCAAGGGTCTTCACATCCCCATTGTACCTTTGGAAATCAGGCATCATCCTCTAGACTATATAACACAAATAGCCCAAGGACACTTTGGTACATTTACTCCTCCCAATGTGAATGAGTAGACTTGCAATCCCGTGTTTGACTTGGCTTGGACTTGGTCTAAGCCTGCTTCGCTCGCCAGAAAGAGCTGTGCAGTTCCTCGATTTGGCTTCCTCCGAGCCGGGACGACCCGAAGCCGTCTCTTGGCGTCCAAAAGCCAATGGCTCCCCCAAGGACCTGTAATATAGAGCGAACCGAAGCTAGCCATTAACTCAATCATAGCTTTTGACACTCAATAGTATCAATACTTCATCAAATTAGCTTCTAACTTAGTTTGGATAACGTCGCTTTGGTATACTGCTAGACGTGATGACCGAAGCTGATTATCTTTGGTTTAATTCACCTGACCGAAGCCAAATTAGGGATCTATTGAGTGATCGAAGCCGATTGGCTTCAGCTCCCTTGTTCATTGCTGCCTTTACGCATGAGAGAGAACATAACAAGTAGAGGGCGTTTGTCGGCGGGCCAAATCCCCCAACAAGTGAGGGAGAGTCTGGAGGAGTCCCGGCGTGTTTTATTTTTTGGGATCCTATCTTGTTTTTGGCTTTGGTTATTTCTGCGAAGATAACATTGTTATCATTGCTTTTGTATTAGCAGAATATCAACAGCTTGTGAGAACTTTGGATCCTGAAAGCATCAGTTCCAACATCTTGGCCTCTAGGATGAAGGTTTGAGTTTGACGCCTTCTTCTTTTACTTTGCTGTTGCTTTTGGCTTCGTGTTGCCAGCCTTATAATACTAAATGAGGAGAATAATTTTTCTTTGTAGATCGTTGTTGCTATTAACGAGTTGCATGCTCGCGTCCCACACCTCAACTCCATTGCCGCTGAGCGCGAGGAGTTAGTGAGGTTACGAAGGGAAAAAACTGAGCTTCTCCAGATCCAAGCCAATATTGATAGAATCAAGCAGGATCTTGAGGATGAGAAGAATTTGCTTCGCCAGGACCGGGAGTCCATTGTGAATGAGAATCAATCTTTGAAGGACAGGGTTGCTGCTTTGGAAGCTCAGGCTGGCGAAGCTAATTTGCTTAAGGATAAGGTCGTTGCCTTGGAGGCTCGGATTGTGGACAAGGATGAAGTCCTGGATAACCTTCGGAAGAAAGTTGCTGAAGACGTTGAACTTATCTCTATGTTAAAGAGCGAGGTTGACACTCTCACCGGAGTGAAGGAGAAGCTGTCACGCGATGCCGAATTACATTGGTCTCGCAGTGAGAAAGCTGAGCGTGAGCTTGTGTCCCTGAATTCTTCGGTCATCTCCCTCCGCAAGGAAAATGAGGATGTTATCAATGTTGCGTGGGAGGGTGGCCTTAAGTTGTATCGCTTGTACAAGGAGGCCTTGCGACAGTTTGGAGCGGAGCCCCTTGCCTTTCCTGACAGGGATTACAGTTTGGACAAGCTTTTTGGTTGATTGACAAGGAGTTTGCTTCGCTTCCAGGAGTCATTCAGTCTGTCAGTGACTTCGCTGTCAACCTGTGCTCATGCAACTTATTGAAGATTCTCGCTGACAACGGCTGTGATCATTATAAGGCTTTGGTTCGGAAGGATTATCCTTATCCGGAGCCAAAGGATCCTGCCGATGAAAGTGTTTTTTCGAGAGACATGATGATTCTGAAGGCAAGCTACTTAGTAAGTATCCGGGATCCAACTAGTACTTAAGTCTGAGTTATAGAAAGCTGAGTTCTCTATTGTGCTTGTGGGTTCGTTGCTTTATTCGTAAAGTATTCTAATCTCTGATCAAGGTTAGGATAGCTGATATTATCTTAGGCGTGGTGCTTAGGTGTATATCTGCCCTCGTTTGCCTCGTAGCCCCACGGATTAGTAGAGGTAGGCGGCAGGTGGTGACAACCCTGTCCGTCCTTTGTAATCCTCCACGTACGGGTACGGTGTAGAGCTGTTGGCCGGCAATTTCCTAGAGGCCTAGGATACCCCGGTGCCCAAAGCAAGCATAGGAGAATTCCCTTAACTATATTCACAGCCTTAGTGCTAAGTTATCCTCTCTACCCAGCCTTAATATACACTCGATCGATCCGGACATTCTTAGTGATTAGATAGCCTTTACGTTCCCCGTGGATTCGATACCTGGTTTACTCACGGGTGAAAGCTACTACGACAGCCGTGCGCTTGCGGACTTTCTGTTTGCCACCGCTGGTGTCAACAAGCTTTCTGGCGCCGTTGCCGGGGAACGGTAGCTGTTGTCTAAGATCTAAGGTTGCCCGTATATCTTTTATTTTATATTTCTTTTTTTTTTTTTCAACCATGAATTCCACCCAAATTCATGAGTTCTCTGCTCCAAAGGGCGAATTATTGGAGCCGCACCCCTCGTCAAATCCTATTTTAACCGATAGCTATGAACTTCGCCCTGCCTTCATAGCTATGGTCCAGGACATATCCTTCTCTGGAGGTGATGGTGAAAACCCGTACCATTACTTACATGAATTTGAGTTGCTCTGTTCGTGCCTGGTTATATCAGGCATGACTGTTGGCGATTCTTAATGACAACTTATTACTGCCAACAAAGATATAAAACATGATAAAACAAATAGACATAGGGTTGTTTACTAATGAATTCCATGAGTTTTGGTGCATATGTGCTTACAGGAATAAAGTGGCAAAAGAAGAGCTAAAATGGGCTTAGGGCCAGGTCGCCCGACCTTCCCTGGTCGGCCGACCTGGGTCCAGTCCCGGTGAGGTCCATCTTCAGCCCACCAACAAGAAGCACACTCAGAAGTGATCAGGCACGTTGATATCAAGACGGTGGTAATGAAGAGTTGGGATTGGGCCACGTGGCAAGCACATGGATTCATGGGCCCACATCCCTAACTTAACCGACACATCTTTGCCATTACCCACCGGAAACCGACTAAAGGACCCGCTGGAGAGTGACACTGACGAAGTGGGGCCGAGGGGCCACATCCCTGGGTCGGCCGACCTAGCCAGGTCGGCCGACCAAGCCGTGCGCCCAAATCGCCACCGCCTTCACCAGCAACTGTCAACCGCCACCAGGAGTTCATCCGTGCCATGTATCATCAACGTCGGTGAATCTGAAGGTCGGCCGATCCCCCTTAGTCGACCGACCTGGGCCCATCTCTGGACCGCCTCAACCACTGCAAACCGACTCCAAACCGCCTCTCCAAGCTATAAATAGCTGGACTCGGGGCAGGGCTAATCATCATCGAGCAGAAGTGAAGATCCAAGGCGAAGCCCTCCTCATATCCAGAGTAGAAATAGGGAGAGAGTGAGGGAGAGTCTGGAGGAGTCCCGGCCTGTCGGCGACCCTCGACCTGTACCTCGACGGATGCGAGCTACTCAGTAAGTATCCGGGATTCAACTAGTAATTAAGTCTGAGTTAGATAAGTTAAGTCTCTATTGTGCTTGTGGATTCGTTGCTTTATTTATAAAGTATTCTAATCTTTGATCAAGGTTAGGATAGCTGATATTATCTTAGGCGTGGTGCTTATGTATATCTGCCCTCGTTTGCCTTGTAGCCCCACAGATTAGTAGAGGTAGGCAGCAGGTGGTGACAGCCCTGTCCGTCCTTTGTAATCCTCCACGTACGGGTACGGCGTAGAGCTGTTGGCCGGCAATTTCCTAGAGGCCTAGGATACCCCGGTGCCTAAAGCAAGCATAGGAGAATTCTCTTAACTATAATCAGAGCCTTAGTGCTAAGTTATCCTCTCTACCCAGCCTTTATATACACTCGATCGATCCGGCTCAGCTTTAGTGATTAGATACACTTTTACGTTCCCTGTGGATTCGATACCTGGTTTACTCACGGGTGAAAGCTACTTCGACAGCCGTGCGCTTGCGGACTTTCTATTTGCCACCGCTGGTGTCAACAAACTTTCTGCCGTTGCCGGGGAACGGTAGCAGTTATCTAAGATCTAAGGTTGCCGTATGTCTTTTATTTTATATTTCTTTTTATCAACCATGAATTCCACCCAAATTCATGAGTTCTCTGCTCCAAAGGGCGAATTATTGGAGCCGCACCCCTCGTCAAATCCTATTTTAACCGATAGCTATGAACTTCGCCCTGCCTTCATAGCTATGGTCCAGGACATATCCTTCTCTGGAGGTGATGGTGAAAACCCATACCGTCACTTGCACGAATTCGAGTTGCTTTGCTCGTGTTTGGTCATATCAGGCATGACGTAGGCAATGATTAGATGGAAGCTCTTCCCGTTCTCTCTCAAAGAGAGAGCAAGGAAGTGGTACGACCACACCGTTGCGCTAACGAACGGTGAATGGGAAAAGTTACGGGACAAGTTTTGTCTTGAATACTTTCCTGTTCACCGGATCTGTGCACTTCGGAAGGAGATCATTAACTTCCAGCAACGAGAGAAGGAAACGATCGCCAAAGCATGGGACCGATTCCAGGACTCATGTCTAACCGAAACAGATTTAGGCTTCCCAGACTACATGCTCATGCAGCATTTTCGGTCTGGGTTGAATAGTGACGATGCCCGGTACATAGACATAGCAGCCGGGGGTTCATTCCTACACATAACCCTGGCCAGAGCAAAAGAAGTCCTAGCGGCCATCCGAGAGAACTCTCCTGCGAACACGATCGAGTCTGAGCAAGAAGACTCACAGATAGAACCCATAAACTTGCCCAGTCCAATTCCTGAGACCCCATCCCTTGAGGAAGAGGAAACTCAACCTCTCGGATTACCATTTGAGTTCGAGGAAGATCTTTTTGAAGACTTTGGGAATACCTTGAACTACTCAATACAGAAGAAGCCTACGGTAAAGACCCCCTCCATCTATATGGAGAAAGAAATTTTGAACGAAACCGTGAGGGAGCTGATCGCCATCCTAAACACGGAATGGTCGAATGAATCTGAGTCTTCTTCCGAATTCATTCAGATTAACTCACCTTCGCAGACCATTCGAGGTTTCATAAGCAAGGTGGCCGTAGACATTCTGTACAACCCGACCGTTGGGGCAAACATCATGTCCAGTTCTTTCGCGTACATCCTTGGACGTCGTAAAAAGATGGCCCCAACGTCAAGACTTCTTAGAACACCCTCAGGTCGTATTCTCAAGAGTCTCGGCCTAGTACGAGACTTCTTAGAACACCCTCAGGTCGTATTCTCAAGAGTCTCGGCCTAGTACGAGATTTTCTCCTCTCTCACCACGGGATTGAGGTGCCTCTGGACTTTTATGTCTTTGAGACATCAGATTTTGACCTCCTTATAGGACATCCTATTGAGGGCCTGCTCCAGGATGTAACCTCGGAAGGAAACCTCCTAGCTAAGGTAGGAAGGAATCTTCTCACTATACCATTAGCTAGGGTTAAGAACTCCATAGTTGAACCTCTGACAGAACCTAACCCTGGCTGAGGAAGTGAAATCCCTACAACATAGTGACCCATTTGAGTCATTCCTTGAAGAGAATGTTCACAACTTTATAGAGGAAGAGGATGACGCTTCTGAGCCACTTGAAACCGAGGAGCCACTTATTGGTATTTCTTAGCATCACCACTTAGAGTAGTGATGGTACTAGAGATACTTCATCGTAAATCTAGACGTTACAGATATTCTGCAAGCGCACAGAAGTACGTTGTAGCATTTCACCCGGGAGTATCCAGAGTATCGTTATTTGTTTATCCGCAGGGAAAGCGTTTAGTTAAGAGAGATGTCATCCCATGTAATTACTTACAACAGCATTAATATACCATAATCTAAACAGGGGTAAAGAATATAGAAATGAATGGGTAGAGTGACACACAGAAGTTCATTGCTCATCATTATGGTAGTCTTAGTTAGTAATAATACATTAGTGAAGATCACCAAGGTTTCATTAGCATCATACAAATGTGACTTAGTTATACTACAATACCCTATACAAGCTCATTCAATGATCATATGCAAGAGGACATATCGAGGTATCCAGTGGTTCCCTCATCAGGGACGACAGTAGGACGTCTTATCATAAAGGCCTAATACCCACTCCCGTACGTGGAGGATTACAAAGGACGGACAGGGCTGTCACCACCTGCCGCCTACCTCTACTAATCCGTGGGGCAGCGGTACCCTCAACAGCATACCGTATCCCAAACACCATGTTTGCAATACGAGATACAACTCTATCTATCACGTTAACAAATAGAGCAACCAAAAGGCACATTGAGCCAATGTCATAACATACATTCACTTGATTGAGGTGTAAGACATAAGTAGTATATACTAAATAGATATAGCATAGCTGAGGCACATGACATAAGTATGAAGGTATTTCCATTAAGATCAGAGTACAAGTAGTAAGTACGAGAATACAAGAGATGAACTCTAGAACTTACCAAGACTCCTTCAGAAGCCCTTCAGCAGATCTAACACTATGACTATCACTACTAAGACTAAGACTAAGCTTGTAGCAAAGAGAGCTCTTCTTCTGGTGTGTGTTGAGTACGGTGCCCCTTGCAGGTATTTATAGCATCACAAGGGCGGTTGGAGCCGGCCAGAGGCGGTTGAGGCCGGTTGGAGGTGGGCCTAGGTCGGCCGAATCTCCCAGGTCGGCCGACCCTTGGATCCACCGTCTTCAACTCTCCACGGCTCAGATGTCATCTCCATGGCGGTTTACAGCTTCAGGTCAAAGGAGGGCCGAGTCGGGCGCACGGGAGGATCGGCCGACCTAGCTGGGTCGGCTGACTCCTCATAACCGCCAATAGGGCCCACCTTCCTCTGGGAGGCTTACATGTGGGTCCTAAGGTCGGTTCCGGTTGGGTACTGTCGGTTTGGGTACATTTGTCTCTGGTTGTGGGCCCTTCAATCCATGTGATGGACATGTGGCTCATCCTCCACCCTTGACTTCCACCGACCATGAATCAACGTTCAAGATCCTTACATTGTGTGCTTCTTGACCTGTGTGGAGTTTGGGCTCGATTGGGATCCAGACCTGTGTGGAGTTTGGGCTCGATTGGGATCCAGACCAGGTCGCCCGACCTAGCCAGGTCGGCCGACCTGGGCCTGTGCCCAGTTTTGTCCATCTTCTGCACCGTATCCCTGTACTCAAATATATTCCAGATATGCATGGTATACTATTATTTGAATACTAATGCCTAAGTTATGCCTTGATCTTTATTGGTTTCTGAGCCTATTGACGGTCGGATTTTCTGTTATAAGGACCGTCAACAACTCCCCCAAGCTTAGACTTTGCTCGACCCGAGCAAAAGACTAAAACTCTTAGGCTCAGTGGATCAGGAGTTGCTTCCTCATTACTCCTCAAAAATACCAGTGGTTCAACAAGATATTCTACCAAAAATTGAATAAGCTGGTAAAATAAACTTCCCTTATTACCTTGGCCTTTTATGGGGCTTGTAGCTTCTCCTGGTCTTGGGCGGTTGATGGCTAGAATGACTTAGACTAAGCACCTTGCCTTCTACCTAGCTAGACAATCAAACCGGAGGTTTTGGAAGTTTTTCAAAAGAGAGAGCAGAATTCCTTAGGTGGTACTCTCAAGTCACTCATGGTGTATTTCCTTGCCAAATTCCTCTCTCAACTCTCATGTCACTCATTGAAGTGGAGCTTATGCTAGGAGAGCTTTATAGCACACTTGTAATGCACATATTGTAAAGTCAAAATCAGGATTCGAAGAGAAATAAGTCATACTCTTAAACCAAGATGTGCATGTGTGTGAATAGCTTGGTAAATGACAGCTCTTTTTCACAGGTACCTCTTCCCCTTAAAGAGTTGCCTTTAGAGACATGGCTTTATTTTTGATTCAAGAGCTTCATTTGCTCTTTCTCTTTCTTTTTTTTTACATACTTGGACCTTCATGTGTCCATTTTTTTTTAAATCAGCCTATGCCTCTCTTTGCAATAAGATGGGGGAAACAGCACCTTACATTATGTAGAGCTTTTATTTGGTGGAATGATATGTGTCATGTGTACTTCCAGTGTAGAAGTATAACATGTATATGGTGGCGTGTACGTGATCTTGGCTTTAAAAGCATGAAGTAAATCTCTAAAAATCACAAAAACTTTGACAAAACTCAATGCAAAAGCAAACAGCTTATGTAGGGGTTTAAAACAATATGAGCTTTGGTAGGGAATTTAATCACCACAAGGAACTCTCTTCATTTTATTTTCAAAAGATAAACTCCGGTTATCAAGTCTAACTTAGTAAGATCTTAAGCATATGCTACCCACAGATAGACAAGATAACAGAAAAGATCATGTTCAACCAACAAACTCAAAACTTAGGAGAATAGCAGGTTGAAACATAGGGACAAGAGAGAAATAAGAGCAACCATTCATCATATCCGAAGTAAAGATTTAAGCATGGACTTAAACATTAAGGGATTATCATAGATAGCTCTCATTTGCTAACTTTATTTGAAAAGAAAAACTTTATTTGAAAGAAAAAAAACTTTGTTTGATAGTTCTTACCTGAACTTACCTAAGCTGAGGGTCCTCCCCCAAGCTAGCTTGTTGACACCGATGAACCTGTCGGCGCAGGACTCGTATTTTACGTCGTCGAGCGAAGACGTCTCCGATATGTGATTTAACTTGATGAAGCAGCATCTGACCCTGGAGATGAGGATACAGATGATTTAACTCGCCATACCTGTTTTACCTTCTTATGGCGGTCGACAGCTTGCTCCGGTGTTTTCTTCGTCTGTGCTTTCGCACCTCGTGTAGACTTCTTGTTGTGCTTTGCGTAATACCGGATGGGGAAATCCTTTTCCCAGAACTTCTCCATAAACTTAATCAGGCTGTCTTT
>CM014272.1:41662874-41676752 GCA_004135705.1 Alloteropsis semialata | reverse complement strand
GTATATTATTGTGAATGGTTTCGGTTCAAACTAATCTGATTGACACTTCTTTGAGTCATTGGTCATTTTCGTTGCTTCTAATGCCATGTCTTGTGCCTTTTGAGCTTGCAGGTCCTAGTTTCACTGAATTGTGCTTCTCTTTCATGTCTACACACTTAGCTTTGTCAAAGTATGTCCTAGCTGAAGTACCCCGTTAACTGTGACACTGGATTCTACAAAATCTTCATCTCGAAGTGACACTCGATTCTACAAAGGTCCCTAATCTTCGTGTACCATTGGTTAGTTACAACACAAATGAGCAGAGATAAAAGACATAATGAACGCGCAAGAATGCATTAACTGAAATAAAACTAGAGTGCACATGGTCCATAAACAAAAATAAAATGAGAGTGCACAAATGAGCATCATGAGGGCATAAACAAATCCAAACGACATGTCCATATATGAGAAACTATAAAAGATACAACACTCTCACGCCCCCAAGTACTGTCCCTAACCTCGTACTAAGGCGCGTCAACATGGTCAGAGGAGGAGCAGTCCGAGGAGGGGCTAGAAGCCTGTAAGCCTACCACAAAACAACCTGCACCGTCAAGATCCAGCTGTACCTGAATCTGCTCATTAATTGATACGAGAGTGGTGTCGATGGGGTCAACTGGTGTGACTGTAGTAGGAGCAGAGACCATAGGGGCAACCTCGGAAGAAGACGTGACAAAAGGAGAAGAATGTGAGCCTTCCACGGGACCACCTACACTCTCAAGAGCTGTCTCCTGCTCAATCTCCTTGGCCTTTGAGCGTGCCACGGGACTACCCGCACCCTCAAGCTCTGTCTCCTGTTCAATCTCCTCGGCCTCTGAGCCTCCCACGCGACTGCCCGCGCCCTCAGGCTCTGTCTCCTGCTCAATCTCCTTGGCCTGCGAGCCTACCATGGCACTACCTGAACTATCAAGAGCTGTATCAAGAGCTGTCTCCTGCACAATCTGCTCAGCCTGTGAGTCAGACACGGGACCACCCGCACCCTCAAGCTCTCTCTGCTGCTCAATCTCCTCAGTAAATGCTCCGACAGTGGTGTCGGGCTCGTGAGGTCGGTCATTCGGACGAGTAGGCACTGTAGTGACTGCCGAAGTCATCCTCGGGGTCGAGAGGGTCTCCTCAGGTGCCGTCTCGACAGAGAGTGGAGCTGTGGAAATCGAAGGAGACACCGTAGAGAAGTTAGCCTGACTCTGTCTCTGCTGCTCAAGGGAGGCACACTGCTGCTGCTGCTCAGACATCGGTGGTGGAACTGATAACACCATAGTTTCTACAGGTGCTATCATCAGAAAAGAAGCCAAGGGTGTTTGCAGGAAAGCACCAGCTGGAGGAGGTGGAGTGAGCGGGTCATACTGGAGCTGCTGTGGCATAGGAGGACGAGGAGGTGGCTCGATACCTGAGTGCTGGTACAACTGTCCTATGCAGCCAGTAACGTAACCGAACATATGTGAAGCCAACTGCTGCTGCTGAAGAAGCTGTGCGCTGAACTGCTGCTGCTGATCGCGCATCTCCTGAAGAAAGATCATCTGCGTTTCTCTCTGACGTGCGTGCTCAGCCTCAGAGCGACGCTGCTGATCGACCAGTGTCTGTACTATAGTAGCAAGATAATCTGGCTGAGTAACCTGTGCCTCAGTCACTCGAGGCGGTGGTGTCACTGTCACAGGAGGCGGTGGAGGAGATGACTCCTCGTCTGGAACTGCTCTGGACGGATCCGCCTCGTCGTCGTGAGTACGACGCTCTGGAAAGTAAGGCATGTAGTCCGGGTCCTCGTTCGAGTCCTCAGTGTCAGTATCAAGGTAGGTCGGAAGCTGAGCCTCTACTATAGCTAGTGCGTCCCGCTCACGCTCAAGTTCAGTCATAGCTGCCTCTGCGATTACTTGCAGGTGCAACCTCTCCTCTGCTACCAACATAGCTCTAGGGCGTCGGCGCTTGTCATCGGGCCGTGTGGCCAAATATGTGCCAAACTGACCCCTGGCACTGTAAAGGTCATTCTTCCAACTTCCATTCCCCAGGGAGGCGATCAAATAGCTAATCAGGTGAGCATATGGCTGTTGTCGCTGCGCTGACATCGCATCAAAAATAACATCCTCCCACTCACATATAATCAGATCTACAATATCAAACTCCTCCTAATTCATGATGTGAAGAAGGAGCCACTGCTGCAAGGTGGTGATCATCTCGGCGTTCCCTTTCCTGGGCAAAAGCGACCTCCGTAAGGCCATGTGAACAGTGTACGCCTCGTCTGTCAGCTGGTCGGGAGTCCTCGGGCTGCCAGGAACGAACGGCTGACGAAACAGTGGAGCCATCTGCTCGTCTGTAGGGTACGTTGTAGAACGAGGACGGCGGGGAGGACAACTTTCCTCACCATAAGTGACGTGGTGCAATATCGTACCTCCAAGCTGTAGACCAAAGGTAGCTGCAATCGATTCCCTGGACAGCCGCCAAACCTCGTTGTTGAACATGAACTGAATGAAGGTCCGGTGCATGTCAATGTAGAGTGTGGCAAAGAAGACTCTCACCCACTACTCTACCCAAAGCCTGTAGTCAGTGACCAAGGCCTCGACCCCTGGCATGTACGCAAAGTGGGGCCGTATAGGTACTCCCTGCAGCCCTTCTCAGTAAAGGCCAATCCAGCATCTTGTGCTCGGCGATCGGAAACCGCCCCCTGATGTACGAGGTATAGAAGCTCTTCTGTAACCGTGTCAGGAACCTAGGGTCAGTGTACGCCTGTCTACGCTCAGGGAACCAGTCAAGGATTTGAACAGCCCTGTACTTCTTGACCCTCTTGGTAGAAATCCACGTCAAGTCAAGAAGCAACTCTCCTGGCTCCGGTGGTGTCTGTGCACGTCTGATCCGGCGTGCAGCTGAGATCTCCATGCCAGGGTCTGAGTCTATCTGTGCCTCCTCCAGCTGCTCATCCTCCTGCTGCTCCTCCTCTTCCTGCTCTTCCTGCTGCACCACCTCCTGGTGCCGTGAACCCTCCCCTGCACTGCGACTGCGTGGCCTCCGAATGCCACCACCACGAACACGCGGACCCGAGTGCCGAGGTGGTGGTCCCTGTGTTGGTGTCCGTGTCTCTGTGCTATGGTGCTGTCCTGAGTGACGCAATGTAGACGGCTGCACCATCTGTACTGTATTTGTGGCCGCTTCCTCTGGCTGTCCTTGACCTGGCTTTCGCTCTCGAATCCTGATCCTCTGCCGTGGAGTGTCCTTCTGCGCTCGACTCTTCTTCCTCTTCGAAACCTCAATGGCCTTTCCCTTTCTCTTGTCCCCGACCATCTGCAAGAGATCATGTGGTAGAAGATTACAAAATGGCAAAGATAAGATATATAAATAATATAGTAAACAAAGTATCTTGGCAAAAGATACGCCTGTAAGCGAAATATGAGCTTGATTAAGGGCCGGTGAAATTTACATTTAATAGATGACATGCTCGAGGACAAAAACATAGAATGCTAGTAGTGTCCTTAGGTGCTCGACAAGAGGTGGAAGTGAACCGAAAACACCTAACATAGGCGACGACCATGAACTACGGCTCAACAAGCTCGATTTTGACCTAAACAAGTGAGCAATGGGTTGATGACATGATATTCATGAGAAAAACAACCCTACTTATTGAACAAAACATCCTAAACATCAAACACTAAACCTTTTGAATAGTGCAATTCGACCTAAACAAGTGAACATTATGTGATATTCCCGTGAAACATAACCTTAATTCATGAATATATGCTCCTAAATTCGAAACATTGTGCTCTAAACAGTGAAATTTTAATGAATTCCATTCAAATTTTAACGAATTCCATTCAAATTGAATCACATTTGGGCGGGTTTGAAGTTTCTCACCACTGCAGATGAAATCGACGAGGGAGACGGAGGGGGTTGCTGGCGTCGCGCAGGGCCGGGGGACGGCGGCGCAGACCGGCGGTGGCCAGCAAATCGAAGGCCGGCGGCGGCGGAAACCCTAGGCTATGGTTCCGCGCGTCCGCGCGCGAAATACGCGTGAGGCAGCGGTGCGGCGGCGTCGAGGAGGTACGGAGCATGGACGGGATGGAGTAGCGTAGCGGCGGGCGGCGGTGCTTGGCCGGAGACAGCCGGAGGGCGGTGAGGCGAGAGAGAACGGCGACGACGTATGGGCGCGGGCGCGGGGGAGACCGAGGAATAAAGAAGGACCGATGCGCGGGGTCCACCAGTAACGGTCCATGCGGCAACACATTTATCCGGTACTGTTAAATTTAAGTTGAGCGGATGGATGCTCTTTCATCCTGTGTGTTTAGTAAGATGGGCCGGAGAGGAACATGACCGTTGGAGGTCGACAGTATTATACGGTGACATTCCAGTGGCAGTAATCGGACAAATAGACATTCATCCGGTCTTACTTGTTTCAGAAATTGGCCCCACGTTTTCGTCCTCCGCTGGGCCACCGGATGATGACACCGTGTTGCTTCGGGCAACTCCAGTTTGACGCGGTTTGACGCCGTGATATGGTTGAGTTTGGTTTGGGGGGAATTGGTTGGTCGAGGTAAACAGTTTGAATTAGTTTAGTTTATAGCCAAGATAGGTTCGCACCGGTTTGGATTGGGTTTTCATGGTCTTCATGCATCAAAGTTGGTTCACACCTAAAACTTATAGCAAAATTAACCCTCACTTGTTGGTGTAGACATGGTTCCTTGCATGAGAAACCATTTCTTTCTCTCACCTCTTTAACTCACTTGCCACATCACCAAATTGCTTACATGGCACCTTCATTAATGCTATGGAAACCATCCTAGTAGGAGCTTTGGGGATGGCCTAAGTCCAACCATGAGCTACTTTTTGCAAGTTATCTTTACAAGACCTACACGTGGGCCCCACGTCGAATGCCGGACCCTAGAATTAAAACCTTGCGTTCACACAAGGAAATTTTATCAATATTGACTAAAATTTGTTGGAAATGACTAAGTACGACGATGAATACTTGAACGAGTTTTGTTTGTTTTGGGTGCAAAAAGCCAAACGGTTTAGATTGGTTTTGGTAAACTACTGAATGGGTTGGTTTAATGGTTTTGGCGTAGTTTGTTTAAGTTTCTCAATCATTGTCAGCATTTGACTCAGTCCACCCTTTTATACGGTATGGCATCCCTGGATCTGATCTTTCAAACGGCCTTTCATCCGGTAGTAAAGGGTTTTTTCACAGAACTTCACTAGCGGCCACAGATTAATCCTGTGGGTGTCGACTGCTCGTGACCGGATGATTATGTACCTCTGTATCATCAGATAAGGACAAAATATATTTTCATACTAAATCAATTTGGAGACATAAAAAAATCAATTTGGAGACATAAAGAAATATTTATAAACCGTCGGCGCCTCCGAGCAGACGGTTGCTCTTCCCAATACTTACCCCAATATCTGCGGCGGTTTTAATTTCAAGCTACAGTTGCCATTCTAGTAGTACTAATTTCAGGCCCTCGCGCTCACCCGCCTCCCTCCACCCAACTCCGGCGAACCGCCCCCGCCCGCTTGCATTCTCGCGCTCGCCCCGCCGCTCGCACTCGCCCCGCCGCTCGCGCTCGCCCCGCCGCCTCCGGCCGCCCACCTCCGACGCGCGGGGGATTTCTTGGCTCGCCCCCGCTGCCTCGGCGCCCACCTCGCTCTCCGGCCGGTGAGGGTTTTTTCTTGGCTCGCCCCGCCTCGCCGCTCGCGCTCGCCCCGCTGCCTCCGCCCACCTCCGGCCAAGCATTGCCGCCCGCGGCGATGGAGGAGATCAATCGCGCCGGGGCCTCGTCGTCGTCGCGGAGAAGACTGGAGGCGCCGGTTCTTGCGACGTTCTTCGCCCTGATGGACCTGCCGGAAGAGCTGATTGCCCATATCATCCGTCGCTACATCTTTGATGGCGGGGAAGCATGGGCAATCACTCAGTACATCACCCTTCGTCGGGTCTGCCACACCTTCCGCGTCATCTGCCACTCCCCCGAGGTACTCCAGCGCTTGTCATTCCGTATGCTTCGCGAGACCTGCCGGCGTTTGCCCACCTATGTCAGGTCACCCATCCTGCAGCGGTTCCTCGATGCCGAAAATCCAGGGGCCGTATACTACGATGGGTTGGAGCTTTTGTTGCGCCGCCGGCGGAGCGACGGGATGCAGCAAGTCAAGAAGGCCGCTGGCATTGGGGAATATTGTGCGGCTTACTTCTTGGCGATGCTGCAGTACCGTAGGAACCCCGCGGACCCTGATGCACTGGCGGTGCTCCATCGCATCAGCGGTGGCCCGTCGCCCCCGCATGGCCGGTGGGAGAACCGCGGCCTGGTGCGGCTGCGCTACAATGCCAGGCAGGACCTCCACCGCCTTGCGTTCGAGTTGTGTCTTCTTCACCACGACAACGACACGGACCTGATCCCACAGGATCCTCATGTCTGCACATGGTCACACTGCAGGCGCTGGGCGGATGGGACAGATATCATCCTGTACTGCAGCCCGTAGTGCCTCATCCGTCATGAGTTCGACCTCTGGACGCGGAACTTCAGCAGCGGTGTGAGTTACGCCGTCAGCAAGATGTGAGACATGCCCCTGGCGTTCTCTGGTCGTCGAACTTTGTAAATATAACTATGAACTTGGTATGTTATGGTATGATGGTCACTGTTATTTTGGTGATGTGCGTGATCAGATGGCATGTCCAAACTGATGCATGGTTGATGGTTGTATGTGAATTGGAGAAATTAATGTGCTGCCTCTTTAGTTATGTCTTTGAGTTTCGTGCTACCTCGCTTAAATATGTATGATGTTGCAAGTATGATTCGAAACAGGGCATTATGGGGAGTGTGAATTTTGAATGCTTAAGTTTCCTAACTCACAGTTTTATACTGTGACCCTACAGAAAAGCATCACCATACGAAAGCCCATTCATCCTGTCCGTTGGTGGTTTCACCCTATACCCACGCGCAGCCACCGTTTCATACGTTGATGCAGCTATGAAGAGCACTGCTCGTACGTTCATTCATCCTGTCTGCTCTGGGTTTCCCATGCGCAGACGCAGTTTCATCCCTTGATTCTACTGCGGATAGCACCGCTCTAATTGCTATGCATCCGATGGTTGTTCCGCATCAAGATACACAGACGATGTACAGTTTTTTGAAGCCAAACAGCTTGGCCGTAATATTCAGTCCAAGCGTGGATGAATGTGCCGTGTCAAATTGTGTTGGAATGTATGAAATGAGCCTGTTGGAATGCATCCATATCAATATTACAATAATAATCTTATCTTACAAATCTTGAGACTTATCTTACAAACCTTGAGACACAACTTATAGTACAATGTATCTTACAATTTTGACACACATGCATCTATGGTCACAAGCAGCAGTTATAGTCAGGCCGCGCACAGTTTGATCCGGTGGTGGTAATATAGTGTCGAGCAGATGATCCTGCGGTCGTCTGGTGGTTAGATCAAAAAGTGCACTGCTTCTTGTTGGCCATTTCCAGGGGCGGGTGATGGTCACCCGCCCCTGGTAATGGACTCCTCTATAGACTGGGGGAGTTGGCCTAAATTTTCAGACAGGCTGCCGAAATTTTTCGTGCCTTCCCGCGCTCCGGCCGCGCCGCCGTCGTCCCCCGCCGCGCTCCTCCGGCCGCGGCGCCGTCGTCCCCCGCCGCGCTCCTCCGGCCGGCCCTCCGCACCCCTGCGACCCTCCGCCTCGCGCGCGCCACTGCCTCTCCGCGCTCCGGCCGCCTCCCCCTCCCGCAACATCCACCACCGCCGCCGGAGCGGCCTCTACGCCGGCGCGGCCTCCACCCCGCCGTCCCCCGGGCGTTCCCCGAGTTGGCATCCTCCGCCTTTCGCCCGCCGGGCCGGGCGCGCCCTGCTCCTGCTGCGGCCACACCTCCCCTCCCCGCTCCAGCACGGCCGGCCGTCCTCACCGGCCGCCGTCCACGACCGCTCGCCACCCCCTGTGCCGCTCCAGTCGAAGGTGAGAGGAGGTCCTCCATCATGCAACTAAGTGCTCGATGAAATGCTTAGCAAGTGCTTGATGTATATATATGATACACATGTGTATGCAAAGAACATTTTTCAATCAATAAATGTGTTTACATTGACCGTTTTAGTTTAACATATTTTGTATTTTTCATTGTCACATGTGATTTCATCTAGAGGATGGATGAGCCATCGTCATCCAATCATGATGATCATGAGAATGGGTTCGACTTGGAAGTGATTGGGTCCCAGACCCAGTGGGACGGTGATGATGTCTTTGAGGATAACCATGAAGAAGAAGATTCCGGGGATGAGGAGAACCGGGAAGATGCCGAAGATGGAGACGGACCTCAAATAGGACAAGGCACGTGGGTAGGCGGCGTGTGGATGGACCCTCTTAATCCACACCCCACTGAACCTCGTGTAGGTCGTACGGAGACAGAGCTTGACCCGGATTTCGATCCGGCTAGTGAGGTAACGGCGATCCCTACTGATCCGCTTTCATGTACATTTTGATTGGATAGATGAAATGATATGCACTGATGACTCTTATGATCGCGTTAGGTGCCTCGTTCTCCGGTAAGGAAAAGGAGATGCCGCCGACGTGGAGTAAGCCCCCCACAAGTAGAAGAAATTGAGTTGGAGTCATCTGCGCCAGAGGCTGAATGCACCGCCACAACCAGTGAACCTAAAAAAAGGGGGCAACGAGGCAGAAACAAATACCCCACAGGCACCTGGATGGTTGAAGAACTGAGCCCATCAGGAGAGGTTAAGAACCCTCCAAAAGTTCGTGCAAAGTTCCGTAACGCCCTTGGAGCAATAATCAGAACAAAGGTGCATGTGGATCCAACGATCCAAGATTAGTCAAAGGTGCCTGAAGGGAAGAAAGTGGACATGTGGCAGCTCATTGCTAAATCATTCAAGTTTCCTCGCAACACCGACATGGAAAAAGTACGTGCGCGCACCCTGATGAATTTGGGCGAATGTTTCTGCCGCTGGAAGGGTGAACTGAACAAGTTAGTGCAGCATGGCAAGCCGAAGCCTGAGGGTTACAATATAACAGATGCACAGTGGGCCGAGTTCATACGGCAAAAGACCTCTCTGGATGCTATAGCCCTAAGTCAGAAGCAAAGAGAACTGGCATTGAGAAACATTCATCGAGTTCGCCTTGGGCCGGGTGGTTACTTTGGTAAGGCGGAGTTGTGGGCGAGCAATAGCCGCTGGGCAACCGGACCCTTTTGTAGGCGTGGACGAGCGTGCCTTCCAGTGGATTAAAGGGAGGGAAGGACACCCGGAGGGGGAGAAATTGGCCTTCCCACAACCTGAGACCGAGGTAGTGGGGGCGAAGATTCTAGCACTTGCCGAAGCACAGAGGACAATGATATGCTCAGCGAATCCCTTGGCAGGAAAGAGCATGGAGGCTGGATCAGAGGCTTGTCAAAACACTTGACCTTTAAGGACAGGTTCAGTAATGATAGGCAGAGGTACAGGCGACACGATCGGTACAAGGATCAAATTAAAGAAGCGGCGGAGAAAGCATTGCAAGCAAGATTTAATGAATATTTCATGGCGGCATTTGCGGAGCACCAGCAACGACAAATGATGAGCCAACCATCATTAAATAATAACTCAATGATGCCGTTGCCGCTGCCGCTCGCGCCGGTGCCGCCGCCCGCCCCCTCAAGCCTTTGTCGGAGTAGTGTTGCCTCTACGTCAGCACAACCATACCTGGTAGATGCTATAACTGTTGACACTCCTTACTTGTTGCACATTCCGATAGGCAGAAGTGGGAAGACAAAGGAGGCTGCCAAAGGTGTGGCGTTGGTGGTGAGCAATAATCCCGGGTTAGGGGGACAGCCCATCCCGCCATTATATGCATGGGTAAGAGTGCTCACAATTTCGGATCCAAGACATGATGATCACTTCTTAGACTTATCCCTTGATGACGGCATTGAAACCTTGGGACAAGCCGTAGGAAAGAATGCACCGTGGCATAAACGAGATATCATACTGGAACCTCCGCCACCTAAAGATCCTCCCTCACTCACACCTTGCTCCCAGAGGATGCTGACACCATGTATATATGCATATGGTACTGGCCTTTGTAGTCTCAAAATGAATTTTTTTGCGATGTGTTGTGCAGGATGCAAGGTCGCCTCGCAATGGATTCGAAGACCAAGGTTGGGTATCTTGACCCTTTTATTATTTGCAAGGCTAGGTGGGACTTCCCCCTCAAGTACCCGGACGACGCCGATGAGCTAAAGGACTGTAAGACCAGCAAGGAGAGACAAAAGAAACGAAAGGAGCTTTCCATTGATCTTAGGAGGAAGGTGGCAATATACATAGGAACTATGTTGGATCGACATCGTGATGCGAGTTGCATATGGGCGCCCTACCTTTTCGGGTACGTCGTCTAAATTCTAACAATTCTTGCAGTCCCAATATTGCAAATTTCTCTCTCAATCAAATTCTACATATATCGATTAGCCTGATACTTATCGTCGCTATATAACACTGTGGCAGTCAACACTGGGTTGCTTTTATTCTATTGCCGAGGGAAGCCAAATATGTGGTCTTTGACTCATTGGATTACCCGCAATCAGAATACAAAGATTTTTGTGCCATCCTGAAGAGGTAACAACCGATAAGATTATCCACACCTTACAAAATATTTGAGGCGATGATTATATACTAACTTGTCCCATTCTTTCAAGTAGTACTCTTTTTCTCTACATTGACCATTATAAAGGGCCGGCTCCTGAGGGAGTAAAGGATTGGATTCCGCGCACACACTACCCATGCCATAAGCAACCAGTCGGTACCTTTTTGCGGCTATTATGTGTGTGAATATATTAGGAGCTGCAAGCATTACACACCAAATACTGAACGTGTAAGTGTCTTTACCATATTTCAGTACATTCATTTTACGTCTAACTATCACTCGCTTAGGCCCAACTATCATATTTCAATACTGAATGTGTGTGAATATTCATTTTACATTTATTTCTCGTAAATTGCAGTTGATTATTGATTTCAGCGCTACTAAACCACTCCAAGAGGAAGATCTTCTCAAGATAGTCAGCGAACTATGTCACTTCACAATGCTTCATGTGCTTCATGAGAAGGGCAAGTACATCGATAAGCTACAAGATTATTTCTATGAAGAAAAATATGATTCTCTTCGTAACTGGCACTTGGAGAAGTATCGCCTAACCATGTAAGGGTGTGGAGTGTGGACACTAAACTTGTGTGATTAATGTAATATACGTGTAATATCATTTGGATGACAATCTTGTTTTATGTTGGATTTGCTTTTATAGAATTTACAAAGAGATTAAATTGTGACTGTTTGTGATTACTTTTATATTATTTGCCAGAGAAATGGTATTAGAAAATCAAATAATATTAAAAAACCAAAAAAAACAAATACCAAATTTAAAAACAAAAAAAGGATTACCAGGAGCGGGCGATGGAATGACCCGCCCCTGTAAACACCATCTTGAGGGGCGGGGCAGGCAATCGCCCGCTCCTGAACAAAACATTTCCAGGGGCGGGCCATGCCAATACCCGCCCCTGGAAACACATTAGCAGGGGCGGGCGATGGCGTGGCCCGCCCCTGAAGAAGACATTTGCAGGGGCGGGTGATGGCATAGCCCGCCCCTGGAAACACCATCTTCAGGGGCAGACCATGCCATCATCCGCCCCTGCAAAACGTTTGTTGGGACGGCCTAAATACCCGCCCCTGCAAATGGCCATTTTTAGCAGCCAAAAGCAGGGGCGGATTTCGGCGCCGCCCCTACAAACGCCATTTTAGCTGCCCCTACAAACGTTTTTTGTAGTAGTGCAGCTGCTTTGGACATCACGGGCTCCTCCCAAATGTAAGATGTTTTGTAGCTTGGGATTAGAAACAACTGCATTCATGGAAGTTGTTGCATTTTATCAACTCGATGCACTATTAGTGATTTGACACTCTTGAAAATAGCAAAGGAAACCACAACCTCTCGCTTCGCGGAGGATACAATATTGTGTAGTCCCTAGGATACAATATTGTGTCATTATCACGGAGGTGCCATTAATTTATTATCGAGAAATAAGTGGCCTGCGCATTGTTAGGATATCTCCTTCAAGTGTAAGCATATCTGCTCTTGTACACAGATTAAGTAATGAATGAGGATACCATTGAACTAGAAATACATATCTTCAATTTAGGTAATATATATGTAAATTATTGGCACAATATTAGCACCTCTGGATAATAAACTACTGGCACCTCCGTTTATATATATAATCTTGTTCTATAAATGCTTACATATCGTACATATATAAACTATTAGGACCATACGATTCTAAAAATCTCTATCATTAAATCCTCTGTGTGCCTGTGTGTTCTGCCCGTCCTATATAAGGGAGCGCAAGTGTGCCTCCTTTTGTACATCACCGCACTCTACGATTAGCAGCAAGATGTTTTCTTGGAAACTGGCAGTTGCCATCTTGCTAGTGTGCGTGATAACTCCTCCCAAACTAGTGACGGGTACAGAATGTACAGAGACACATAAGGGAAGAGTCATGCGTTTCTGTCATACTTTCACCAAGAAAGGATCCACCAACAGTGTCATAAATATCTACAGTAACTGTTGTGTAGCTGTGAGAATGGTTCCGAACACAGACATGCACTGCATTGTCTCGATGCTAACACCTGAAGAGAAGTCCGAACATGATGAAGAAAGGATCTTGTCTCTTCAATCTCTCTGCGAACTTCCTTAACTCATGGCCATCCTCCTCGACCTCAACACTAATCAGGTAAATGTCTCTGGTTGCTGATCTACTTTGATTACTAAGTACACAATATATACATGTTGAGTAGCTAAAAGAAGATTAATTAAATTTCCTGCCAGATCAAGGTGTTGAGGGACGGCTGCCACCGCTAATGTAGTGCATGACCCTAATATGGAATTTGAAAGAAGATTCATATGTTACTCAATAAAATCGGTCATTCCTTGTGGTGTGTACCTTTCATATTAAAGAAAAAAATTGATTGATCAAGGTTTCAGGGGGAACTCGTCTTCAATATACACACACATCATCTTTTTTAAAATATTTCAGTACAGAGGTCAAACTTTAAATAATAACAGAGAAAATTGGATATCAGGTGTGATGTGTTAACAGCAGAAATCGTTAAAGAATGCACTGTGTAACACCCCAAACAACAATATCCTTGAATGACACAAAACTACATTAGATACGGTTGAATGTAGCAAGACAATTAGCACCATGCATCTCCTTTTTTGTATTTAAAGCAATGCAGTCGCAAAACCATAGATAAACAAGACATATGGCATCTCTAAAACACCAAAGCTGAGGAATTCCCTAGCGTTTCATTGGGCCACATCATCAAGTTTTTTAGCCACAGTCAGATGTTCTTGGGACCACAAGGATGCTGCGCTAGCGAATTGGCCGCCAGCGTGGCTCCCTCACCCACTTGATCGCAGACCAGAAGTCCACAACCATCGCGAAGCTCGCCAGTCTGGTGTCTTCGCAATCACCCCCACAACTGGATAAAGCACCATTGGTACCGGGCGGAAACCCCCCTTTAGTACCGGATTCCCGCCCGGTACTGCGAGGCTGCGCCCGGTACTAAAGGACCTCCTTTAGTACCGGCTGGTAACACCTGCCGGTACTAAAGGGGTGCCCGGCAAACGCATGGGAGGCATTAGTAATATTATATTACGCACTACTAATATTATATTACGCATTAGTAATATTATATTAGTAATATGATACACATTAGTAATATTATATTACTAATATACACTTTAGTTATATTATATTACATATTATATACTAATATTTCATATCCAATATTACACTCGGATTCTGAATCGCTACACACATTTAGATTT
>CM014272.1:41639142-41659203 GCA_004135705.1 Alloteropsis semialata | reverse complement strand
GCGCACGCGGTGAAGGGGCGGCGGTGGAGGAGGCAGGGGGCGGGCGATCGAGCTTGAGCGAGGAAGACGATGGGTGAAAAATTGCTAAGTCTCGAGGATCGCTTTAGTATAGGTGACCTTTAGTACCGAGCTCAAGCAATGCCCGGTACTAAAGGTGCTGCATGGGTGGGATCCTGAAAAAAGGCCCTTTAGTACCGGGTCTTAGTAAGGCCCTGTACCAAGGGCCCTATTCTTTCAGTTTCTCGCCATTTCATTCACTTTTTCCCATTCCTTTAATATTTGTGCAAATCATAATTTATTTCCTTTTAATCTAAAATAATACAAAAAATTTAATTTCTCCCATGCAAAAATTTATTAAAAACAATGGCTCTAATTCAATTTACGTTGTACATTACATATACGAAATAGTCATCAAATCGTATAAAAATAAATGGATTTAAACATTCTGTAAAAACAATGCCTATAATTTACTTTAAGAGTTAATTCAAAAATAGACACCAAACAGAGTTATTTCTTGCATGCAAAAAATCTGTAAAAACAATGGCTATAATTTACTTTACGCATTCCTGAGCAAATTTAGCTATTATTGTATTTTTCAGGCAAAAAAAGCCCAGAAATGCGTTTAATGCATAAGAAATTGTATATGGTTCCAAAAAAACTCGATACCCATCCACGAGGCCTTTTCTTACACATTTCTAAAAATATAAACTTGCTATATGAGCAACTTAATATTTCACGGTGCCAAAATCCTAAAGAATACACTAATTTCTATGAAACTTTGTTCATGATGCATCATTTTGTGAAGCATGTGCATTTTTTTCATTGAAACGTGTTGGGTCTTTTTCTAGGAGTTCATGAACCATTATAATGGGCCCACGCAAAAATTCAGAATTTCTGGAGCAAATTTGGTTATTATTGTATTTTTCAAGCGGAAAAAAGCCTAGAAATTCTTTTTTGCATAAGAAATTGTATATGGTTCTAAAAAAACTCGATAATCGTCCATGAGGTCTTTCCTACGATATGACACGTTTATAAAAATATAAACTTGCTATATGAGCAACTTAATATTTCACGGTGCCAAAATCCTAAAGAATACACTAAGTTCTATGAAACTTTGTTCATGATGCATCATTTTGTGAAGCTTGTGCATTATTTTTTCATCGAAACGTGTTGGGTCTTTTTCTAGGAGTTCATGAACCTTTATAATGGGCCCACACAAGAATTCAGAATTTCCGGAGCAAATTTAGCTATTATTGTATTTTTCAAGCGGGAAAAAGCCAGAAATGCGTTTAATGCATAAGAAATTGTATATGGTTCCAAAAAAACTCAATACTCGTCCATGAGGCCTATGGAACTTCCATTACATTGATTACATTACATTATACATCAAGACTTAATGGAACATTAATAATCTTCTTTTTAACGAACGTTCCTTGTTTATGATCGCGCCGTAGCCATGGAGTGTCCTCCTTGTCCAACAGGATGCTTGGGTCAAGCTGGACTGAAAATGGTGGAAGGTCATCAAACTGATCATAATCTTCAGATTTGTCTGTCTTGTCCTCAGGTCCCACGATTTTCCTTTTCCCTGGAAGAACTATGTGACGCTTTGGCTCGTCACCGAGTTTAGCACCTTTCTTTGGTTTGCTCGACATCTCCTTCACATAGAAAACTTGAGTGACATCCTTGGCTAGGACAAAAGGTTCATCACTGTATCCAGTTTTGTTCAGGTCCACTATTGTCATTCCATACTTGTCGTCTCTAGTTACTCCGCCTCCAGTAAGCTTCAGCCATTGGCACCGAAACAGAGGTACGTTCAAAGGACCATAGTCAAGTTCCCAGATCTCCTCAATGACACCATAGTAGCTGTTCTTTCTGCCATTGCTGTCTGTTGCATCTATACAGACACCATTGTTTTGATTGGTGCTCTTTTTGTCTTGGGCTTGAGTGTAAAATGTGCACCCATTTATCTCGTAACCTTGGAAATTCAAGACTGAGCAAGATGGTCCCCTAGCTAACAACGCTAGTTGTTCATCAATTTTGTCATTACCCATGAGATGTCGTCGCAACCAAGTGGCAAAAGTATCAATGTGATGTCATGTAATCCAGGCCTCAGACTTCCCCGGGTTGGCAGAGCTGACAATGTTCTTGTGCTCCTCAATATATGGAGCCACCAGTGATGAATTTTGCAGTAGCATGAAGTGTGCTTTGCGGACTATAACATCATCGGTGTTCATATCTGCTTTCTTCCCTAGAGTATCCTTTCCTTTTAGTCTGCCCTCATGGTCAGACTGGGGCAATCCAATCGGTTTGAGTTCATTAATAAAGTCAGCACAGAACTCAATGACCTCTTCTGTTCCATATCCCTTGGCAATACATCCTTCGGGACAGGCACGATTGCGGACATACTTCTTTAGTATGGCCATGTATCTCTCGAAAGGGAACATGTTGTGTAGAAATATAGGACCTAGAATCATGATTTCTTCGACTAGGTGAACCAGGAGATGGGTCATAATGTTGAAGAACGAAGATGGGAAGACCAACTTGAAACTGACACTGCATTGGACCACATCCTTCTATAGCTTTGCTAGAGTGTCTGGATTGATTGACTTCTGTGAAATTGCATTGAGGAACGAACATAGCTTTACGATTGCCAATCTAACATTCTTTGGTAGAATACCCCTTAGTGCAACTGGAAGCAATTGCATCATCAGCACATGGCAGTCATGTGACTTCAAAATTTGTGATTTTTTCTTGGGCATGTTAATTATTCCTTTTATATTCGAGGAGTACCCAGACGGGACCTTTATACTATTCAAGCAATCAAACATGCTCTCCTTCTCGTCCTTGCTAAGAGTATAGCTGGCTGGACCTAGGTAATGTTGTCCTTTGTCCATCTTTTCCGGATGAAGGCCATCATGCTCTTTCATACTTTCCAGGTCCTATCGTGCTTCCAGTGTATCTTTGCTCTTGCCATAGAAACCAAGGAAACCTAGAAGGTTCACACAAAGATTCTTTATCTGATGCATCACATCGATTGCGTTACGGACCTCTAGGACCCCCAATGTGGTAGCTCCCAAAATATAGACTGCTTCTTCCACATGGGCGCGTGTCCCATCTCGTTGTTCGGAACAGGTTGGCTACCACGGCCCTTTCCAAAAACAACCTTAACGTCCTTTACCATAGCAAATACTTGTTTTCCATTGCGGAGCATAGGCTTCGAGCGGGGCTCTGCCCTTTGAAATGTTTCCCTTTCTTTCTCAATGGATGATTCATAGAAAGAAATCGCCGATGTCCCATGTACACAACTTTCCGTGATTTCTTCAACCAAATGCTGTCAGTTAATTGCAAACAATGTGTGTAGGCATTGTATCCCTTGTTTGACTGCCCTGACAGGTTAGTAAGAGCGGGCCAATCATTGATAGTAACGAACAACAATGCTCGTAGGTCAAACTCCTCCTGTTTATCCTCATCCCACATAGGTACACCTTTCGGTCAACACAGGACCAACAGTTTCTCAACCAATGGCCTTAGATACACATCGATGTCATTGCCAGGTTGCTTTGGGCCTTGGATTAGCGCTAGCATCATAATGAACTTCCACTTGATGCAAAGCCAAGGAGGAAGATTGAACATACATAGGGTTACAGGCCAAGTGCTATGTCCCGTACCGAACTCACCAAATGGATTCATTCCATCTATGCTTAGACCAAACCTTATGTTCCTAGCATCGCTATCAAACTCTATTCCCTGTTAATTGCTCTCCACTGTGACCCATCGGCGGGGTGTCTAAGCATGTCATCATCTTGCTTCTAATCCTCTTTCTGCCATCGCATCAGTTTTGCATGCGCCTTACTTTTGAACAGACGTTTCAAATGTGGAATTATAGAAAAGTACCACATCAGCTTTGCAGGGACTCTTTTCCTGGGGGGCTCGCCCTCGACATCGCCAGGGTCATCTCGTCTGATCTTATACCAAAGCACGCCGCAAACAGGACAAGCATCCAATTTTTCGTACTCTACACCACGATAGAGAATGCAGTCATTAGGGCATGCATGTATCTTCTGTACATCCAGTCTTAGAGGGCAAACCATCTGGTTTGCTTGTGGAGGGCAATTTGTTATACTTTGGAAGCATCTTTTTCACTAGCTTAAGTAGCTCCCCAAATCCCTTGTCGGATACGCCATTCGTTGCCTTCCATTGGAGCAAATCCAACGTGCTTCCCAGTTTTTTTAGTCCCTCTTCGCAACCCTCATACAATGACTTGTTGTAGTCCTCCAACATGCGACGGAACTTAATCCTCTCCTTCTCACTTTCACAGTCTTTCTCAGCGTCCCGCAACATCTGCCCAAGATCATCATGATCTTTAGTAGGGCCATCCTCTGCATCGCCCATTGTAATATCTGCAAAAGCACCGGCTTGACCCCAGTATGGATTGTTGTTATCATCCTCCTCTTCTTCATCGTCCTCCATTACAACTCCTCTTTCCCCGTGCTTGGTCCAAACAAAATAGTTCGGCATGAAACCAGAAATGAACAAGTGGGCGTGCAGAGTCCTTCTGTCGTGGTGATCCTTCTTGTTTTTGCAAAGATTGCATGGACAACACATGAAACCTAAAGGAGACTTGGTCGCCTCTGCAACATTGGGAAAACCATGCAGCCCATTATTAATGAATTCATTCGTGTGTCTGTCACCTTACATCCATTGCCGGTCCATCTGCATAATATCAATAAAATAGAGAAAAACAATTGTTTCAATAAATACATAATTCCATAAATACTCAATATATAATTTCAATAACATTTATTACATAAAATATTTTAGGGTCAACATTTGCTACATAAAATATATTTCTAAATAAGAAAATTATGCTAATAAAAGAAATATATTTCTACATAACAAAATATCTAATTTTGGCATCCATACGATTATGCTAATGAAAGAAATATATATATATATATTTCTACATAACAAAATTATTCTAATAAAAGAAATATATTTCTACATAACAAAATATCTAATTTCGACATCCATACGATTATGCTAATGAAAGAAATATATATTTCTACATAACAAAATTATTCTATTAAAAGAAATATATTTCTACATAACAAAATATCTAATTTCGACATCCATACGATTATGCTAATAAAAGAAATATATATTTCTAAATAACAAAATTAGCATAAATAAAAATATGACTAGAGTAAAACTATATTTCAACCTCTATAAAATCAACTATATTATTTCAACAATACTAAATTTGGACTTTACTCCAACCTATAAATTTCTCCCTTAACTTTCCCTCTCCAAATTCTTCTTCCATAGAGCAAGAAATGCGAGGCACTTTTAGTACCGGGCCGTGGCTAGGCCCGATACTAATTAAAGCTTGAGTTTTAGTACCGGGCCTAGCCACGGCCTGGTAGGTACTAAAAGTTCCTCCCCGCGCTAGCCGTTGGGCAGCGAATTCCCCCAGTACTGATGCTGGGCATTAGTACCAGGCTAATACGTGGCCGGTACGTACTAATGACAATTTTCGCCCAGGATCGAAAGTCGATTCTCCAGTAGTGCCCTCTAGCGACGAGATGGCCGCCGCCTCTGCCCAATCCAATCCGAGAGGGGCGACTCCACCCTCCGCTTGCCCCACCGCCCGCCACCAACACTATTCTTCCACAACCGTTCATGTGCTTCGCCCACCACCGCTTGCAGCACGGCAACGCCGCCAGGGCTCAGGGGTTATCTGCTCCGCCACGCGGCGCCTCTGTGACCGTGTGGTTGGAGGAGGAACTCCATGAGAGGGTGGCCACTGCTTCCACGGTCGGCTCCAGCACCGAGCTGCATCTCGAATGCCACCCCTAGTGGAGGGTGGAGCTCGAGGCCAGCGTTCCCATCTGTTGCCACGACCATCGCCATGATCGGTGGGTGCCGTCCTGAAAGCGTGCTGGGCGCCAGGAACAGCTGGTGCCCCAGGGCGACGAAGTGTGGCCGCCTTAATGTGCTCTGCCAAGAAGGATGAACGCTAAGCGCTGGCTTGGGGTGGCCCTGCGCCGGCCGGGCAACTCTCCTCCGTCTCCATCCGTAAGTACCATTGGCCCCTCTCATGAACTCCATGCACCCGTCTCACTACCGTCATCGGCGCCAGTCTGCGTGCGAGCGCCTATCCATGCTCTGCTCCGCAGCACCACACTGGCCCACTTCGTCTTCTTAGCGCTCCCAACCTCGAACAAGCTAAAATGGTAGCCAGAACCAGAAGCAGAAGCACAGACGCATATGCTAGAGGTAGTCTGTGAGATGTCTGTTACGTCCTTCTTCTGTTCGACGAAATGCCAACCGAGAATCCCTCCGCGCAGAACAATGATCCAGGGCTTTATGTGTCACTTGATCATGCACACACAATGCAATGGACACTTTGCTTTGGTTAATCTATTATTTTACATGATTCCCGATTGAATGTCAATCCAATAACCATATGAAAAAAACTAGGGATACTACGCTGCCGATAGCATAAGTTAAATTATATGCATAGTTCTTTGCTTGCGATTTCCTGTTACATGCTTGCAACTTAAATAATACTCAATTTCTATAATGCTTAATTCTTCAGTTGCATCTCCCTGTACGAGTTACTACAGTAATTTCCAAATGATGCCTACAGGTTCTGCGATGCAGTAAAACAGTGAAAGTTTGGTAACAGGGTTACTACGCAGTTAAAATGATGAAAGTTTTTCTTAACAATTTGTTTGCCTGGACCTCTGCCAATGACCTTATATACGCTTCATTTAGTCCTCCATTGCCCTTATCCTCCAATCAAGGAAACAATTAAGCAATATTTCCTTGCTGATTATTTTCCTCACATACCTATATCCAGTCTATTTCTGATAATCACAATTCCTGCAAAGACATCCAGGACGGATCCTAAGCCACCAGGGTCAATCCGGCAGCAGCGGAAACAGCAGGAATCAGTGCGTTCGTGCACCTGATTGAGTGTGCTCATCTATGGAACCACTCCAGCGGCCAGTGATAACAAGGAGAAATATCGTCAACTTAGAAAGACTCAATTAGCATGGTAATATCATAACTTTCCCATTCATTCTTTACCCCCAATAAAAATAAATAAATTATGGTATAACATAGAATTTTATATTAGAAACCAGGACCTGACTATGCTATCCGTTATAATGCCGGTACTAAGCAAAACTAAAAGGGTCGATTCGCCATATAAGTATTTGGTTATGGTACTTAAGATATTTTATGAATGTCGGAAACAACATTTCATTAATATGTTATCTGATTAGTTCATACACTAATATCCTAGAAGGTAAAATGGATCTCACTTTAGCCTGAAAGTAAGCTCTGTACATATTTTGTACTTTTAAGGACACCTTGATGCATGGCACCAATCTAAAATCTTCAGTTCATGTCTACAATGTGTAACACCCAAATTCCATCATGTACAATTTATGTAAGCAACATTGTTTTTAATTAGAATTTTCTAAGGATTTAATTAATTTTTCTCTTAATTAATTGGTGGCCTTAAATATTTAAACAATAATTATTCTAGTTCAAAAAGAAAGTGTATGTTGCATAGCATGCTCTTTTGCATTTGGTTTTTCTTGTTTGATTTGTGTGACTCCCAAATCTGATCCAATTCAAACTAGTTCAAACCTTTTTCTTTTCCCTACCTTCTTTCATCTTTTTCTAGCCCTAACCGGCCCACTCGTCTCTCCCCTCTGCCCTTCAACCCGTGAACCGGCCTGGCGTCTCCCCTCTCGCGGCCCAACAATCATGGCCGGCCCAACCGCGCGCAGCCGGTCCAGCTCGCTCACCCCCCTCCTTCTCCCTGACCACTGGGGCCCGCTTGTCGGCACCTCCTCCTTACTCCCGCCGTTCTCACTCGCCGAGCCGCTGCCCGTAATCACCGCCCCGTGTCCTCGCTGGCACGCGAATCCCTCTCCCTCTGCTTTCAAATTCAAAGCGCCCTCTATCCCGCGATCCTTTCCTCCCTCTCTTTGCTTCTCCACACCGCCCGAATCCGCATCAAGAATCAATTGCGCAATCACCTCCCCCTTCCTCTCTCGGTACCCCGAGCCCTCCCCCCTACTCTCCCCAGAGCCCTATAAAAGCCCGCCCGAGCCTCCTCGCACACGCACGCACCCACTCGCCTTGCAAACCACGCTCGAGCGCTCCTCGCTGCTTTGCTGGAGCTCGCCGTCGCCGCAGTTGAGGTTGAAGCATCGTCACTGCCTCTGTTCCTCTTCGTCTGTGCCCCACTGACCCTACCCCACATCCCTTCTCCCCCTGCAGGACCCTGGGAGCACGAACTCGACGCCCAGGAGCAAGACCCCGCACCGAATCCCTCTGCCACCGTCTGGTCAATCTCGCTGTCGCGCTCCCTTGTCGCCGAGCACCCCCAGCCCGCCTCCGACGCCGTAAAGCCCCGCGATGAGATCCCCGTCGCCTGCTCTCTCTCCCTGTGTAGTTTCCGCCATCCCTCGTGCCCTCTAGCGCCATACAGAGCCAACTCCGGTGAGCTCTCGCCATGCCCATGGCGGCGCCGCCGCCGGACCTCACTGTCGGCCGGCCAATCGACCTTGGGTCGTCGCTTTTCAAATCAACGGCCCAGATCCACCTAAACTTACCGGTCGACCAAGTCAAAAGTCGCCGGCGATTTTCGCGTAACTAGTGTAACTTCGTCGTTTTAAATCTGTTTTGGGCGATTTTCACATCCACGCGATCATCTCTGCATGCTGTATAGTTGTAGGTGTTTGTTCTATGCTTTTAGTACTGTTTGATGTACTATTTGTATTTATTTTGATGTATTGTCTTGTGTGATCGTTTAGAGAACATGTCGTTCGAGGTAGGAGAGCAGCAGCAGCCGTGCGAGGAGGACCAACAGCAGTTTGTTGAGGAAAGCAAGTGACCTTCCTCTACATAATTCTTCTTTGTCCCAGTAACCTCATGCAATTCACTTTTACTTTACTGTTATTGCATTAATCTTGATGGGTCACCTATTAAGTTCATGACTAGTCTTTTGCCTTGAACCTTGAGCCACAAGGTTATGTTTTGGGTAGAAATGCTTAGTTTGCTTAATCTTGGGTTGGTTATGGTAATCTTATGCAAATATTAATCATGACTTTATTATGTTGCTATACACTGGTTTAATTACAAGATCATCATGATTAATTGGAACATGGAGAACCACCCAAGAAAACAGTGCAACCACAGTTTCACATGGCTCTGACTTAGCTAATTAATTGGACTTGGGGTTGGCTAGTGGTCTTACCGTAAGGGCAAGGAGGGGGCCGGTGAGGGGTCATAGCTCGTTCCTTTTGTAGGAGTAGTCTTTGCTAAGGTACGTCCTCTCTAGGGAGGGCTATGGACCTCACCGCTGCTAAAACTCTAGCGGGCCGCTAGTTGGCTTTGTGTCTTTGTAAAGGCTTCATAGTGAACCCTCGCCACTCACCAAAGAAAGTGTTTAAGGGCCTTGCAAACCTGGGCGATTCGGGGAACACGAGCTGTGGGGAAAGTGTACAACCTCTGCAGAGTGTAAAACTGGTATATCAGCCGTGCTCACGGTTAAGAGCGGCTTGGACCCTCACATGATAATTGAACTTAAACATGACTTAATCTGTGGTTCTTGGTCTCTTTTATGGAATAATATGGTTATCCTGCTTAATTTTGGGTTGGTATATACTTACATCTCATAAATAGGTGCTTGCTAATAAAACTTGATCAACTAAAAGTGCTAACCGCATGAGCCTGAACCCCCTTTGATGGCCTTGCATAATTCCCCCACTTGCTGAGTACCAACCATAAGTGTACTCACCCTTGCTAAACAACTGCTGTTCAGAAGAAAATCATGAAGTGGAGTACTACAGCGACTACGATGAGTTCTAGGCGCGTCAACCAGTCAAGTGCCTGTGGATGGGGCCGTGAAGCTGTTTTATCGTTTTAGGATGTCGGTGAACGTTTAAGACCTTCGAGTATATTATCGATGAGTATAATAAAGTTATGTACTCTCTGTCTTACGCTTTTGTACATTGTCTTTTGATATATTCACTGATGACATCAATATATGTGTGATGAACGGATCCTGGCACACATATGTGATACATTCGATTTTGTCCTTAAAATCGGGTGCGATAGAAGTGGTATTAGAGCTGTGTTGACTGTAGGACACTAGCTTAGATAGAAATGGTCAAAATTAAGGACTCACTTTCTTAGCAAGCCAACTCTACTCCCCAAAAATAGCTTATAAAAATTTATTTCATTCTTGTTTCTTTGTCAAACTCTGGTCTCTTTTGGTTTTAAAGCTTGTTCTCATCTTTTGTTCTTGCTCTGTAAGATGGCCAGGACCAAGTGGACTGCTCACAAGCGCACCGGAGGTCGGGTCCGCATCGCTCTTGCACAGCCAGTCCCTCATATTCCACCAGTGGTGGAAGAGGAGGAAGAGGAACCCGAGGAGGTCTTCTTCTTCGAGGAGACGGAGGACAGACACATCATGGAGGTGGACCCAACCGCTGGCGCTCCACCATCAGCTGCCCCTACTCCAGATGCTCCAGCACCTTCTGCTGCTGGGGGAGAATCGAATGACTCCGGGGATGACGGTGACGACAGCGATGATGACCAGGGCGATGACGCCAAGGGAGATGACCACGAGGACGGCCATGCCCAGGACGACGACCAGGGTGATGACACCGAGGGAGATGGCCACGAGGATGGCCATGCTCAGGACGATGGCCAGGGAGGAGATCCTGAGGTTGTGAGGACAACCTATGAGTCTATTACCTCCATCAACGAGCCCAACATCTTACCCACCATGCTCTAGGACGTACTGCAGGAGTTGGGCATCAAATCAAGCCCTTGTACGTCTCCCAGCGCGTCTTCCACCCGGGGTTGCCGATCTACTATATCACCCGTGTCCACATCCGGGAGGCCACTACCACTGGAGGATAGAGGACTCGTTCGACGCACGACTCCAAGACTCCCTACACCACCTACGCCACCTCCATCAACAGCGCCGCCAGGAGTGCTCTGTGGTCCCTCAGCCACACTCGTTGTGGCGAGCTGAGCATCACTGAGTATCCCGATGGATCAGTGGCACGGAGGAGACCCACGTGCCATTGGGAGGACCCGGGGAGGTTCGCATCAACAACCTCGCCCGCGTCACTGCCACCCTCAACACCAACTTGGAGGGCAAGGCGGAAACTTCCAGCAGAATCAGCAGTTCCGTGCACAGCAGCAGCCTCAGCGCTACAACCAGCAGGCCCAGCGCAACCCCAACTACCAGCAGAATCGGTCTGGCAGTTAATTAGGTGCTCCAGTGCGCAATGGCCACAACAACAACCCAGTCAAGCCAGTTCAACCAGGTGGCTGGTTCATATGTGGAGAAGTGGGGCACTATGCAAACAACTTCCCCAAGCGCAACATGCAGAATCCTCAGGGCCAGAAGACCAATGGTCAGAGGCCTGGATAGCAGGCTCCACAAATGTGCAATGGGAACCAGAACCCCCCAGGGTAACAGCGGCCAGCAGAACTTCATGTGTGGTCGGGTGAACCACGTGACGGCTGAGTCAGCCCAGGATGCTCAGGACGTTGTGCTCGGTACGTTCCTCGTCAACTCAGAACCTACAACAGTTTTGTTTGATTTTGGTGCATCATATTCATTCATCATTGAGCAATTTGTGGCAAAACATAATATACCTAAGAGCCTTATGAGGAAAACTCTGCTAATTAGTTCCCTGGGCAGTGAGATGAAGGCTCGTCACATATGCCCACGGGTGAATCTGAAAATCATGGGGATAGACTTTCCAGCAAATCTAATAATCCTAAAGTCCGGTGGGATCGATGTGATTCTTGAAATGGATTCGTTATCCAGATGCAAAGGAGTTATTCAGTGTGCTCAGAAGTCAGTGCTCTTAACCAGCCCACAAGGGGACCAGATTGGGTTCGTGGCTAACGCCTCGTCCAAGGAAGAAGGAATGGTGAATCAGATCAAGGGAAACCCGTTGGAAGAGATCAAGGTTGTGTGTGAATACCCCGACGTCTTTCCTGAGGAGTTACCAGGTATGCCACCCGACCGTGACATTGAGTTCCGTATTGATCTTTTACCTGGCACTGCACCTATATTCAAAACACCTTATAGATTGGATGTTAAGGATTTGAGTGAACTGAAGAAGTAAATAGAAGAGCTTTTAGGAAAAGGATTTATCCGTCCTAGCTCATCACCCTGGAGAGCCCCTGTTATCTTTGTCGATAAAAAGGATGGCATTAGAAGGATGTGTGTTGACTATAGGTCACTCAACGATGCAACTATCAAGAATAAATATCCACTACCTAGGATTGAAGATCTGTTTGATCAAATGAGAGGTGCTAAGGTATTCCCCAAGATTGATCTGCGATCGGGATATCACCAGTTGAGAATCCGACCTGAAGATATCCCTAAAACGGCATTCACCTCCAGATATGGCGTATTTGAGTTTACAGTAATGTCTTTTGGATTAACCAATGCCCTGGCGTACTTCATGTACTTGATGAACAAGGTGTTCATGGAATACCTCGACAAGTTCATGGTAGTGTTCATCGATGACATCTTGGTGTTTTCCTGAAGTGAAGAAGAACATGAAGAACATCTAAGGTTGGTGCTACAAAAACTCTAAGAGAATCAGCTGTATGCCAAACTTAGTGTGAGATCATGTGTGATGAAAAATTAGTTTATATTAAAATTGGCATTGCAAAGTGAGTTAGCATAATGACATAGGGTGATGTGCATGTGTGCTAATGTGTTTATCTATACGCTTGTAGTAGCGTGTTTGGATGTGCTCGTGGTAGCATGTTGTTTGGATGTAACATGCTCGTGTGAGTGTGTTGCATGGACTGATCTTGAGTCAAGTCGTGGACTTGTGCTCGTACACAGTTGTGTGTTTGATTCATTTGCAGGTGTTGCTTGAGGCGGAACGTGGTTGGTGATGGACTGGAACTAAGTTCAGGAGGAACTGAGGTTTTGGGACTAAGTTCAGGGAGGAACTGAGGTCCTAATGGTCAATGATGTCATGCGGGACGTTTGGGCTAGAGAACAATGCATATAGAGATGGCGCGGTGTTGATGACGCGGCGTGATGATTAGTTGCAGCACGTGGACATGCGGGTATGCGTGGAAACGTGAGCAGCTGGAGATGGCGTCATGGCAGTGTGGCGTGGACAAGGAGCGTGCGTATATGTTGCATGTATGCACGTGTACCTTGCCTAGTTAATTAGCCTCTTGTTAGTTAATTAGGGGCTAAAGTGCAGCATATGTATGTTTGCTGCATGTGCGCCAACAGAGGAAGGGCCGATGGCCTGATTTGTTGTGCTGGTGATCTCACGTGGCTGAGGTCTAGACCAGGGAGTCCAGGTTGGACACGTCTGCTGGTATTAAGGCCACATACAGGTGCTGGTTTGGTTCGACCAGGACATGGGTCAGGTGGTCATCTAGGTGCTGGTCTTGGACAGGCAAATAAAAGCACGAACCAGAAGGGTTCGGGTGTGACGGTCGAGGTTTTTCAGTTGGCCAACGCGCGACACAACACTACTACAGAAACCATTTTTCAAGTCACTATTTTCACAGCCGGTTTTTTGAAAGTGGCGCAGAAAATATTATCACAGTCGGTTTTTCTAGTGCTGCGACTGGGAAAGGAAAAACCGGCTGTGATAGGTGGTTTTCACAGCCGGTTTTTGAGCCGAACCGGCTGTGAAAAGGGCTCGGTTTTCACAGCCGGTTCGGCTCAAAAAACCGGCTGTGAAAACCACCTATCACAGCCGGTTTTTGATCTGACAAAACCTGACATTTGCAGGTTTTTTCACAGGCGGTTTTTCCCAAAAACCGGCTGTGAAAATGTGTTTTCACAGCCGGTTTTATTTAGCCGGCTGTGAAAACGCATTTTCACAGCCGGTTTTCAATAAAAACCGGCTGTGAAAATGGCGCACCCATATATGTGCTGCCTCCCCTCCCCTCCTTCTTCCCCAACCCGACACAAACACCATTTTCACCATTGTTACGGCCACTTTTTCGAATTCTTCTCCAAAAGACTCCATTTTTGAAGGATATACCTCACCAACTTACCAAAAGGTTGGTCTCTAGCTATACCTCATTTCCACCAATGCATTTGTGGGTTGATTTTCAATATTTGGATGAATTTTATGGAGAGGGTGTTCATCAATTTAGAGGCCATTTCTCACCAATTTTTTCGTGTAGGAGGCCGAATTTGGATGGTTTCACACCTCCACCATGGTTAAAGGTTGGTATGTGCACATAATTGTTTAGGTTGTTATTGTGATTGGTTAGTTTTTGGCAAACTTGGGATGAGAATGAATAAGTGGTTGCTCTTTGATTATTATAGAGGCATTTCTCACCTATTGATTCATGGAGGAGATCGAGTTTTGAAGGTTGCACAAGTCCAGAGTGGTTATTTGATGGGTACGTACGCCCTATGTTTGATGGTTGATTTATTTGTTTGGTTAGATTTTATCAAATTTGAGTTGGATATGAATGGAGGACGGTCTTTTCTATTTTAGATCAATTTGTCGAATTGGCTTACATGCATGGTGCTGAATTCTAAAGGTTGAACATCAATCGCTTGTTTCAAGGTTAGTATCTATCCATACTTAATTTTACAAGCATTTTTTGTTACGTTTCATAAATTTGAAATTATGGATATAGTCTGAAGTACTAGATTAGTGTATTTAACTAAACTAGCTATTTGTTTAGCTTCAGATGCTATGTTGGATGGCCTAGACAGAATGATACATGATGGGGAGCCGGAATTCCTTGATGACAAAAATCTGAAAAAGTTGGAGAAGATGAGAAAGGATGCCAAGACACCATTGTACGAAGGGTGTACCATATCTAAATTGGAAGCGGACCTCAGGCTACTGGAGATGAAGTCAAGTAATGGGTTGTCGGACAAAGGTTTCAATGATTTGCTAGAAGTTTTGCAGACGATGCTTCCTAGCCCGAATGGATTGCCTAAGAACATATACGAGGCGAAGCAGATGATCTGTCCATTGGGTCTCGAAGTTCAAAAAATCCATGCGTGCCCCAATGATTGCATCTTGTACCGTGGTAGATACGAAGATTTGGATGAATGCCCAGTTTGCAATGCTTCAAGATACAAGTGTTCATCAGCACTTGCAATGGATTGCAAACGAAACATGAGGCCGCCCGCTAAGGTCGTTTGGTATTTTCCAATAATTCCCCGGTTGAAGCGGTTGTTCGCAAATGCAAAGACAGCAAAGCTTATGCGGTGGCATGCCGAAGATCGTCTTAGAGATGGGAAGCTCAGGCACCCAGCAGATGGTTCACAATGGAGGGCTCTTGATTTTAAATACAAGAAAAAATTGAGAAATGAGATTAGGAATGTAAGGTTCGGGCTGAGCACGGACGGGATGTGTCCTTTCAACATGGTTAGCAGCAAACACAGCACTTGGCCAGTGACTCTATGCATATACAACCTTCCACCTTGGTTGTGTATGAAGCGGACGTACATAATGATGGCTTTATTGATCCAAGGACCCAAGCAACCTGGCAATGATATAGATGTGTATCTAGAACCATTGGTGGATGATCTCGTGACATTGTGGACAAAAGGTGTCAAGGTGTGGGACGAGTACAAGCGAGAACACTTCAAATTGAGAGCACTTCTATTTGTAACTATCACCGACCTACCCGGCCTTGGTTGCCTGTCTGGTCAAGTTACAAAAGGATATAAGGGATGTGTGGTTTGCATGGAAAAGACAGATGCAAGATGGCTTAGCAATAGCAGGAAGATGGTCTACATGGGTCATCGAAGGTTGCTTCCAATTAACCACCCCTATCGCCGGAACAAGAAATCCTTTGATGGTACAAGGGATGACCGATCACCTCCGACATACCGGAATGGAGAGCAGATATTCAAGATGGTTAGCAAACTAAGAGTTGTCCTTGGAAAGGGGGCCGGAAGTGTGCCCGCACCGGCTGATTCTCTGTTCAAAAAGATGTCTTTGTTCTGGAGGCTTCCTTATTGGAAGTTTCTCATAGTTCGTCACGCACTTGATGGGATGCACCTAACAAAGAATGTTACGGAGAGCACGCTTGGAACAGTGATGGCTGCGAAGGGTAAAGGAAAGGACTCATTGGAAACTAGACAGGACTTAGAAGAGATGAATGTCAGGCCTGAGCTACATCCAATTGTACAACCTGATGGCAAAAAGAAGCTTCCGGTTGCTTCGTGGACCTTGGACAGTCAAGAGAAGGATAAAATATGTAAATTCTTTCATGAACTCAAAGTTCCTACTGGCTACTCATCAAACATCAGAAGGCTAGTCAATACCAAAGAGAAGAAATTCAACATGGGCTGCATGAAGGCCCACGATTGCCATGTTCTCATGACACAGTTGCTCCCTGTTGCAATTAGAGGTGTTCTCCCAACAAAGGTAAGAGAACCAATCATAAAGTTGTGCTCCTTCTTCAATGCAATGTCACACAAGGTCATTGATCTACAAATACTAGACAAGATGCAGGCAGACTTGATCCATACTATTAACAGACTAGAGATGCATTTCCCACCTACCTTCTTTGACATATCAGTCCATCTCCTCACCCACCTTGTACAACAGATTAGAGTCCTTGGTCCCATCTTCTTACATCAGATGTTTCCTTTCGAAAGGCTAATGAGCATTCTAAGGAAATATGTCCGCAATAGATATAGGCCTGAAGGGTGCATGGTAAGCGGATGGTCTACGGAGGAGGCAATTGAGTTCTGCACATACTACTTGGATATTGACAGAATGGGCGTGCCAAAATCTCCACATGAGGGAAGGCTAGGTGGCATAGGCACGATAGGCAAGCAAACACACAATGTTGATGACCTAGTTGCTTTCAGGCAAGCACATTTCGCCGTACTACAGCAAGCTGCCATAGTGACTCCATATGTCGAGATGCACAAACGAGAACTACGAGCAAAAAATAGTAATAGGTCAGAATCATGGCTATTGAAACAACATAGAGACTTCTTTGGCAATTGGTTGCGAGATAAATTGATTGGCGTGGAAACAGGGCATTCTGAGCTAGATACCTTGGCTGCCGGACCATCTAGTACGCTATGCAAGTACCAAGGGTATCAAATAAATGCATACACATTTTACACAAGGAAACAGGATGGAAAAAGCACTAACCAAAATAGCGGTGTCCGGATTGATGCTTACGACAACAACGGTAAGCTGGAGACATACTATGGATTCATAGAGGAGATATGGGAGCTAGACTACGGTGCACTGAAGATCCCTCTTTTTAAGTGCCAGTGGGTCAAAGTTCCTAGGGGCGTTTTCACGGACGAGTATGGTATGACTGTCGTGGATCTGAAGGACATCGCATACAGAGAAGAACCATTCGTGTGGGCTAAAGATGTAGTCCAAGTCTTCTATGCAAATGATCTGGTTAACAAGGGGCGCCATGTTGTACTTCAGGGTAAAAGAAAGATCGTCGGTGTAGAAGATAGAACCGAGGAAGAGGGTAATGGCTACCATGACATGCCACCTCTTGGTCCTGATGTTGAGCTACATGTGTTTGAAGAAGGTGACGAACCAGCTTACGTGCGACTCGATCATGATGAGGCTGTAATAGTCAGTTGAAGCCAACCTTTGGTGAAATTGTTTTTGTAATCATTATTTAATATTCAAACCTTCTATGTACTATTATTAATTTTATGTAATGTTAAAACCTTCTATGTACTATTATTAATTTTATGTAATGTTTCAACATTTACTTCCCTCTATGTAATAATTATAATTTGTCAATTAGTATTTATATTTTATAATAATTAGTATTTATATTCGTCAATTAGTATTTATATTTCCATGAGCCATTATTTTAATACATTTATGTTTCATCTTTCTCTTTTTAATCCGGCATTAAAATTGACAAGATGTCTAATGACTATATATGGCCTCTACTAGATGTCTAGATGCTAAAGTGACAAGTTTATTTGTGAGACAAAATTTGAATCCTAAAAGGTCAAGTTTTTTTGGATGGAGGGACACGTTAAACACTAGAGCAGTGGATATGCCTGCATTACCTTCTAATCCTCGTGACATATAGCATATTGCGCACACCTCGGAGCCCAAAGAAAATTGTGTCCTTATACTTGCAAAATTATGAGGCCAATTGTAAGTATGTAACTTTCTTGAACTTTGCATATTCTAGACTAAAACTGGGACCCTAATAATGATGCAAAGCAAAGCCACTGATGTTATTTTTACTCCCTTCCTCGCTAATAAAATATTGCAATCCAAGAAATTTGTTTACAAAAACTAGCAAAGAATGAAAAATCATTTGTATTTATATTTTATATTTGGCAATTAGTATTTATATTCGGCCCTATAAATACCGAGAAATTAGTATTTATATTCGGAAATTAGTATTTATATTCGGCAATAAATTTTTTTGGGACAAAAAAACAAAGGAATGCGGTCGGAATCTGGATGCAATGATTGTTAATTTTTTACAGCCGGTTTTTGATGAAAACCGGCTGTGAAAACAATTTTCACAGCCGGTTCACATTCGAACCGGCTGTGAAAAAATGTTTTCACAGCCGGTTCACTTTAGAACCGGCTGTGAAAATGTGTTTTCACAGCCGGTTTTTCCCAAAAACCGGCTGTGAAAACCCCAGGCCCTATAAATACCGAGCAACATCCGAGATTCCTGAGTGCCTCATTTCTTCTGCTCGACATTTGCTCAGCTCGCCGAATTCTTCTGCTCGACATTTGCTCAGCTCGCCGTGAATCAAGTATGTATTAGTTTGATTTTTTTCTTGTGCTTTTTTATAAGTATATACTAGTTTTGTTAAATTAACATGTAACATATTGCGGTTTAAAGGAACTAATTTTAGTTAATTTGGTTAGTATCATGCCGAGACAGCGTCAGACAGCTAGACGTGGTGGCTATGTTGCTAATATGCCACCTATGATCCCGATTCGAGAGGCTCACGAACCCGGATGGTCGACAACACAACAAGTTGATCATGTCCCAATTCCCGCACCTCAGCATCTTCGCTACAATTTGGTAATATAGATCATCCTCTGCATGTTGCATTTCAATGTTATTACTATTTTACTGAGAATAGAAATTATTAATAATGCAGATTATTAACCCAATTACATGGCTAAAAGATGCAAACATCGGTCAATCAAGTCCTTTGGTATTAAGAGAAAATGTGACCGAAAATACTGGTAGGGTCATGATCTCTGTTAGCATTCAACAAAATGCCACCCGTGACCCAAATCCTGGTGACATCGTTGTTATCCACGTTCATTCTGGCGCGTGGCAGCAAGACCATGTGGCCTCATGTGATGCTGTGAGGCAAGCATTAGCCCAAATAGAAAGTCAAACTGGCCACGTTTTCCCGGAATACAGCTACTTCAAGTTGAAAGCTCTCGAGACGGGTGAGCCAGACGTGACACAGATGCCTAAAAGGATTAGTCCTTCATATGAATCGATTTATGTAAGTTAGTTTTGTTTTTAGTTGTGTAATTAAATTGCAAATTTAAATATCTTTATAAGTAACAATATGTTTTAATAATCCTATTGTAGGATGACTACTACTGTGGATTCATGCATGCGTGTTCTGGTCTACGTGCAGTCCTTTATCAAGTCCTTGGAAACTTAGGGTATGCACACACGACGCCAGGGGCTTATCGAGTTAATGGTGGTTTCCAAGCTAATATAACCTTGAGTCATGCCAATGCTGCTGAATTCACAATTTATGGAGAGGTTTTGGATTCACGTTACAAGGCACAGGATAGTGCATACATATATGCACTTGATTATATCGACAGGTTCCTAGGCGTCGAAATTATCGATATAAACTATCCTTTCTATCTCATGAAGAAGCATGGCGTGCAGGGACCCTGATTAGTTGTGATGGTTATTATGTTTTTTAGTCCTTGAAATAATATTTGTTATTATGTATCGCAATGTATAAGAATTATTATTATGCACAATGAACATGTATGTTGCAATATTTCTGCGCCGAGACAACTTTGTATGCTATATATA
>CM014272.1:41616590-41634610 GCA_004135705.1 Alloteropsis semialata | reverse complement strand
TTCGTTTCTTTTGGGCCGTGAAAACGAATGCATCAGATGTTAATGTGGACTGCTTCGTCCGCTACTTTGAAGGGCATCGCCAGACAAAAAGTGTTAAGCTTGACGGCTTTGAATACGAGCCGGACTATGGCAGCGTTACCTTCTGCGCGCGATGGAGGCAGACTGATTTGCAAAAGGTAGAACTTACCTTTTGCCAGAAAAACACCTGGGACAAGAATTGGAAAAGCTATTGGCTTTATGTCAAGGTGCCAGCGCTGGAGAATGTGTTAGAGGATGGAGCGAAACAGAGATCGTTTCCACTGCACAGTTCTATTGGTTCTTGTAACTTCGTTGCCTGCCCTTCTTTCAACAGAAAGGTGCCCGGCTTCGACCGCTGTGAGAGCGCCTTTTACAAGGCTAGCCGAGTCTCCAGCAGCCGTGACTTGGTTGAGGAAGGGTTGGCCATGGGGCTCAACGTTTTGTCTACTGACTGGAAGCCATTTCCAGTTGTCACGAAGCTGTACAGAGGAATGAACAATGTTTGCTTTCCCAAATTTGGGGCGAAGAAGCCGGCCAACATGTCAGATTACTCCTACGTTCAGTCCATCGAACTGATGGCTGAAATTATTTGTGGAAAGTATACATCAAAAGAGCATGAAAGCTGTTTGGCCTTAGTGGATGGGGTTTGTTTAAACAGAGTGTTTGATGAAATGGGTGTCAGCTACCCTCAGCGTACGGCCCCATCCAAGCCAACGAAGAAGTTCACCGCTGAGGATCATCCCAGCGTGCTGGCAGCCCCGAAGCCAGGTCGTGGCCGTGGGAAGAGGGGTCGTGGCGGAGGCCGTGGAAGCGGTCAATCAGACGAGGGCGGCGACGAAGCTGGTGGCAGCAAAACTGGAGCCCCCTCTAGCCGGGGCGGGAGCCAAAGCCGAGGATGCGCCTCCAAGGTGGTCGCCACAAAAAAACGGATTACTACTTCTTCCTTAGAGGCTTCCAAACGTCAAAAGCTTGTGAAAGCTCTTCCCGTCGCTCCGGTTTCCAGTGCTCCTCCTCGTCCCATTGCTTCGGCTGTTGAAGTGCCTTTTACTGCTGCACCTATGCAGGTTGATCCTACAGCTTCCGCTGCAGTCGATGTACCTTCTTCTGGAGGTTTGTTTCTTGTCTATCTTGTATTTTTGTTTTTAGCTTCGGTTTTCTTATCTATTTTTGTCTTATTACAGTTAAAGCCGTTGTTGCGCCTCTTCGTCGTGAGCGCCTGCCTGGATGCATTGACGATGAGGATGAAGTGAGCTACAGCTGTCTTCTGAGGGAGGATGAGATGAAAGATTTTGCTCTTGCTGAAGCTGAAGTATCATTTGTCCTGTTCCAGCCATCGTCTTTGGACTTGTTGGCTGGTGCAGCGGCCAAGTCCCTTCAGATTTCTGAGGGGCTTACGCAGACGGCTTCTGCTAACATCGAGGAGCTTCCGCAGACGGCTTCGGATTACATTGAGGAGCTTCCACAGACGGTTTCGGCTAACATTGAGGAGCCTGCGCAGATGGCTTCTGCTAGCGTTGAGGAGCCTGCGCAGATGACTTTTGCTCTTGAGACTGGGCAGGGTTCTGGCGATTTAGTGACTCCAGCAACTGCTTCGCCAGTTAATTTAACTCATCCAACTGATGCCGGACTTTCTGCCCCTATTATGGGCATTGAATCGGCTTCTACGAAGCCAGCTCTTGAATGTGAAGGTACGTTTCGCTTTGTTAATTTTTTATGCCCTTATTTTTTCTTTTTTGATTTGTTGATTCTTTTACCTTAGGAGCAAGTTATACTGGTTATGGCCCCATCGCAGATCGCCTTCGGCAGAGTGGTTTTCGCCCTCCCAATGACATTCCAATTGTTGCTCCAAAAGGTTACATTTTTTACTGTTATTTCGCACGAAGCCGATTGAGTGCTACTTTTTGTCTTAATTTTGCTTTTGCTTTTTCAGAGCTTGAGACTCGTGTGAAATCTTTGGATTTGGACACACTTTCAATCTCCAGCCTTAGTGGCAATATCCAGGTTTGTTTCTTCTCCTTCATTTTTGAGTTTGTTGTTTAGCTTTTTTGGTACTTATCTTTTGTTTGTTTTAGTCTATGATGTCCATGCAGGAGCTTTTCGCTCGCCTTCCACTTCGTCTCAACGATGTTGAGAACGAGCGGGCTGAACTTGATAGTTTGAGGAAAGAATGCAAAAGCTTCCTTCAGCTCAAGGAATCTTTGGAGAATGAAAAGGAGCGGTTTCGTCTTGAGCGGGAGACCGCCACGTCAGAGATGGCTTCGCTTAAAAGTAAAGTCTCCTCACTTGAGACTACCCGTGAGCTCAATGCTCAAACTATTGAGGGGCTTGGGAACAAGTTGGTCGAGAGTTCCACTTTGGAGCATGAAATAAAAAATCAGATAAAGACTGTCGAGGCTGCTAAGGAAAAGGCGACATCTGATGCGGAGAAATACAAGAGAAAGCTTCTTGTTGCTGTTGATTTGAAGGATTCTCTTGTCTCCGAAGCTGATAGGCTAAGGTCTCAGATCGACAAGCTGAGAGCCGACAAGAAGGATTTGGAGACCGAGATTCTTAGCCGCAGCAGTGGGGTGTACCTAGAGTACGAGGCTGCTCTGAAGCAATATGGAGCCGAGCCGCTGCCCTTCCCTTCAGATGATTTTGACCTTGGGAAGCTTTTTGCATGGCTGGATGATGAGTTCAAGTCCCTACCGGACGTCTTGTCCAAAGTAGGTGATTATGCTGCTCGAACATGCATCACAAATGCCTTTAAGATGCTAGCAGATGAAGGGTGCTCTCACTATAAGAGCTTCTTGAGGAGGGACTTTCAATTTCCTTCAGCTTTGAATCCCGACAAGAAGGAATTTTTCAACGAAGCTGTTCTGGCGACTCGTGCCATCTTTCTCAGGAAATTCTGGTCTGCCACAGGGAGAGAGTGTGCCCGAAGCACTGCGTATGATCGTCTCGTTAAGGTTAACTTCTTTTACCCTTTTGGTTATTTTTGCTTTCACTCGTATCCTACTTATTTTGCTTTTAGTATTGATTGTTTTGTTTATTTTCAGTACAAAGAGGAGCTTGCCCTCGAGCAGCAGCAGAAAGCCGAAGCCGAAGCCGCAACTGCTGGCCCTTCATCATCTCATGCCGGTGCTGATGAGAGACACGATGGAGAGCCGAAGGTGTAGATTTGTTGAGGCTATCACTTTGTTTAGCTTTTGCTGTAAAGTAACACTAAGCGATGTAATATTTGTATATGCTCAGATCCCTGGCGAGGGAGTTGTTCTTGAACTCATGCCAATCACCATGCGCGATGGCCCCTTGTGTGTGTCTGGCTTTGCATGGGAACAGTATCAACAACGTTATCCGAGTCGAAGACTTGGTGATTTTTGGGAATTTTGTCACGAGTTTTTTCGTCATTGCGAATTTGATGTGTTTGAATTTTTTAACTCTTTCATCGTTCGACAATCGCCTCGTGTCGAACTTGCTCGTGCAAGAAACGCCGAAGCTGCTCGTTTGCTTCCAGTTAAGGTCGAGCTAGAAGATTTAGATGGTGTTAGGGATTTTTCTTGCGTGTTTAATGCTCCAAGATTTAGGAGATCTGGCCAGCAATTTGACGGTTATATTTTTGAGATGTTTTGAGTCATCTCTTTGTAAAACACTTTGTAATTCGCTTGGTCATTGTTTCGATTGGAAACACTTGAATGAATGTAAGCTCGATTTGGCTTCATTGCGAAAGAAACGCCTCCTCCCCCCCCGAAGCGAGGTTTATTCGTTCAAGTGTTTTGTACTTGCGTGTACCTATGGTTCGAAGCCACTTTAGCTTTTTTGAGCTTTTTGTGCATAAATATGAATGTATGAGAATATGTTGTGCGTGAGTTCTGATAGGTTGCCGAAACCCCTATTACTTGTATTTGCATAAGCTTCTTATTTTTGTTTATAAGCGTTTAGAATACTATTAGCCAAAGCTGTTTTTGATTTTATATAGTTGTTTGAGCCAAAGCCCCTTTTACTCTGTTTAGAGTAAGCGTTTTTGGACCGAAGCCCCTTTTACTCCTTTTTGGAGTAAGCTTTTCCTTAGATCTGAATTGGCCTTACTCTCGGTAGGGTCAATTCAGTTCTATTTGAATTGTCGAATACCAGCGACTTGGTCGAAGCCAATCGCTTTCGATGCTGCTTTTTTGGGGAATACCTCGTTTATATATAGCTTGACGAGTTACAGTAAGCACCGCCTCGTTAAAAACCTCACCCCTTGGTCAGGGTCCCCTTGTGAGGAAAAGAGTACGGGCTTTTGGAAAAAGTAAAAATGCTATTCTACTTAATGACTTCGTTTATAGAACACGAAGCCATTTTACATCTTTTTATAAATAATATTTGCGTAAGCTGTCTGCATTCCATGAATGCGGCAGCTCATTGCCTTCGTCATCGCCTAAGCGAAATGAGCCAGGCCTGTTGCTTCTGATGACCAAAAATGGGCCTTCCCATTTCTGTTGCAGCTTTCCAGCGGGCATGCTTGGGTTTTTCCTTAGGACCCAGTCTCCTACCTTGATATCTTTCTTAACTACCTTCTTGTCTCGCCATTTTTTTGTCTCAGCTTGATACTTGGAAATATTTTTTGCTGCTTGCAGCCTGTATACCTCAATGAGATCCTTGTCAATGGCTTCACTATCTTTGGGAGCTTCTTGTTGGGTGCGAAGCCCTTTGTGCAGTATTTCCTCCGGTTATACTGCTTCTTCACCATAAAGCAATTTGAATGGAGTAAACTGTGTTGCTCTTGATGTGGTGGTGTTATGAGCCCAAATCACCTTCGGCATCTCTTCTACCCACTTGCCTTTTTTCTTACAATTTGCAAGGCACTTTCGAATGGCCGTAAAGATTAAGCCATTGGCTCTTTCAACTGCTCCATTTGTTTGTGGGTGATAGACCGAAGCAAATTTTGCCTTCGTTCCAATCGACATGCAATACTGCCTGAATTCATCACAGTCAAACTGCTTTCCCATTGTCCACTGTTATTTCCCTTGGTACTCCAAATCGGCACACAATTTGCTACCAGAAGAACTTGATCACTGTTTTTGCTGTGATGTTAGCCAATGGTCTGGCTTCGATCCACTTGGTGAAATACTCAACTGCTACTATGGCATATTTGAGATTTCCTTGAGCTGTTGGAAGTGGGCCAACTAGATCAATGCCCCATCTTTGCAGAGGCCATGTTGGAGTTATCAGCTGTGACTGCTCCAAAGGAGATTTTCTGTTTGCTGCACACTTTTGACACTGGTCACATGTCTTGACTGTGTTTGTTGCATCGATGATGATTGCAGGCCAATAGAATCCTTGCCTCATTGCCTTCCCCACTAAAGCTCTTGGCCCAAAGTGTGCTCCACATAAGCCACTATGTATCTCTTGAATCAGCTCTTTGCCTTCGTTGTGAGAGATGCAACGAAGCCAAGGAGCTACAACTCCTTTTTTGTAAAGGACATCATCTATCATCTGATAGCATCTTGCCCTTTGTTGCATGGCTTTTAGATCATCGTCGTCAATTGGCTCATAGTATCCCCGAAGATAAGCTATTATTCGGGATCGCCAATCCTCTGAGCTTATTGCATTGATCAGCTTCGGCAGATCATCTTAGTCCTTTATCGATGGTGTTGTTAGTGCTTGAAAGAATACATCAGGTGGAAGCTTGTCCCCCTTTGCAGCTGCCTTAGCCAACACATCTGCCTCTTCATTTTTTGATCTTGGGATGTACTCCACGGTGAAACCCTTGAATTTTTTCTCCATTGAGCGTACAGTGATCAAGTATTTGATGAGTTCTGGTTGCTTCGCGATGCTTTCTTTTTCAATGTGGTCTGCTACCACCTTTGAATCTGTTTTGACAGTGAATCTCTGAGCTCCCAAAGCCCTTGCTTTTCTGAGCCCCAGTAACACAGCTTCGTATTCAGCCACGTTGTTTGTGCTTCTGTCGCTGTTTTTGCAGAACTCCAGATTTGCTGCATATCTCATTTTCACACCCGAAGGCGATTGCACAACTGCCGCGATGCCAGCTCCTTTGTCGCCCCAAGCACCGTCACAATGTATCAGCCAGTTTTCTTCTCTGGTAGTGTTTTGTGGCTTAGGCGATGTCCACTCCGCTATGAAATCTGCCAAGACTTGTGATTTGATTGCTGTTCTTCTTTCAAAGTCCACGACATACTCTGACAGCTCCGCAGCCCACTTGCGTATTCTGACGGAAGCCTCTTTATTGTTCAAAAGTTCTTTAAGAGGCTGGTCTGTGAGAACTTTGATGTTGTGGCCCTCAAAATAGTGCCTGAGTTTTCTAGAAGCCATTATCACTGCATAGATCATCTTTTCAATCTCTGTGTAAAACAGCTTTGATGCGGCCAATGCCTCTGACACATAGTATACTGGCTGCTGAATGCTTCTGCCCTCTATCAGCTTTTCTGTGATAAGCGCTGCGCTTACTGCTGATTGTGATGCTGCGATGTACAGTAATAGTGGTGCTTTTGGGTTAGGTACTATTAGCTTCGTGAGCTGCATCAAGTATTGCCTTAGCTCGTAGAACGCTTTTGATTGCTCTGGCCCCCATTGAAACTTGGCTGCATTTCTGAGTGTTGCAAAGAATGGTAAGCTTCGCTCTGCTGCTTTTGCGATGAATCTGTTGAGTGCAGCAATTCTGCCCGACAGCTTCTGCACATCTCTCATACACTTTGGCTCTTCCGTGTCAAGGATTGCCTTTATCTTGTCTGGATTAGCTTCTATCTCATGAGCTGATACCAGACAACCAAGGATCTTTCCTTTTGTCACTCCGAATACACATTTCTCTGGATTTAACTTGAGACCAGCTTGCCTCATGCGAGCGAAGGCAATTGCCAGATCTGATATGTGGTCTTGCCTTTTGACACTTTTGACCAAGATATCGTCAACATATGCCAATATTGTCTTGAACAATTCATCTTTGAATACTGTGCTTGACATTCGGCAAAAAGTGGTTCCTGCATTTCGGAGCCCCTCGGGCATCCAGACGAAGCAAAAGGTGCCAACTGGTGTGATGAAGCTGGTCTTCTCCTCATCCTCTTTTTTCATCCAGATTTGATGGTAGCCGAAAAAGCAATCTAAGAGGGACATCATCTCGCTTGCTGCTGCTTGGTCAACAATCTTGTCAATTCTTGGCAGTGGGAAATCATCTTTTGGGCAAGCATTGTTGAGATCTGTGAAGTCGATGCACATTCGCCATTTGCCATTCTTCTTCTGAACTGGCACAGTGTTAGCTAGCCATGTTGGATATTTGACTTCACGTATGACATTGGCATCTAGTAGCCTTTGCACTTCAGCTTTCACAGCATCGGCTTTTTCCTCTGACATCTTTCTCAGCTTTTGCTTTTTGGCTTCATATCAGAACTGATTGCCAGCTTGTGCTCAATTATGCTTCTGTCAACACCTGGTAAGTCCTTGCTTGACCAAGCGAACACATCCTTGTTATTCCTCAGGAATTTAATGAGCCTATCTTCTTCGTCCGGCTCCAAGTCTGAGCCGATAATCACTTTTCTGTCAAAAACGTCGGGCTGTAGCTGCACCTGCTTCGTCTCTGTAGCTTCTTGCATCTTTTTGCTATCTTTCTCAGCACTTGGCTTTTCTTCTGGGTAAAATGGATCTTTTTCTTGAAGCAAATGCACATTTCGTTGACCAGGTGCTCTAGCTTTCTCAATGTTTCTGGCTTCCCTTTGGTCACCGTATACAGTGATGACTCCTTTTAGAGCTGGCATCTTCATGCATAAGAATGATTGCCTTATGATGATGTCAAAGGCGTTTATAACTCCTCTTCCAAAAATGACATTGTAGTCAAAGATCATGTCTACGACATCGAAGGTGATGTACTCAGTTCTTGCATTGGATATGTCACCGAAGGATACTTGCAATGAAATTTTCCCGAGTGTTTGGGTTCGTTTCCCCCCAAAGCCGACCAATGGAGTGTCTGATGGCTCCAGGTTGTCTGGGTTGATATTGGTCATGTTTCTCAGTGTTTTTGCTAGGATGATGTCAGCAGAGCTTCCTGTGTCTACTAGCACCTTTCCGATCGTCCAGCCGGCAATGTGGCTTCGATTGACATCGCGTCATTATGTGGGAAATTGTGGAGTTTGAGATCTTCGTCAGTAAAGGTGACGGGCATATGAGACCATTCTGACTTTTTGTATGGACCATCAACAGAGATATTGTTGACTTGACGGAAATAGCTTTTCCTTTGCTTTTTGTTCTCAAAAGCAAGCGATGATCCTCCAGAGATGGGCATGATGTGTCCATAGCTTAGGAATGGGCTTGGAGCTTCTTGTTGATTGGCTTTTTGTTGTGGAAGTGGTGGTGGTGGTGGTAGCTCATGTTTTGCGAAGCCACTTGCTGGGAGGTTTGAGGGTATAAGTGAGGATATATGGCTTGTGGGTAATAATGGTGAAAGGTTTGTGGCGAAGGCAAGTATTGAGTTGCCATCGCTGTTGATGGGTGTACAGTGTTTGAGTTTAGCGAGGGATATACTGGGCAGTATGGTTGGATAGTTTGGGAAGGGTTTTGGGTATTTTGCTGCGAAGCCGATATTGGCTTTGTTTGTGTTGCTTGAATCTTCTCTGCTATTAGCTTTTCTATTATTTTCTTGATGTCTCGGCACTGCTCTGTACCATGGGTGTGGTTTTTGCCGTGGTATTGGCAAAACAGCTCAGGTCCCAATGGACCTCTTCCTCTCCCTCGGCCTCTGCCGGCTTTTCCACCCCTTTGAGTGGGCTCATTTCTCTGGTTGTGGTGTTGGCTTTCTGGGTAAGGTGGTTGGGTTTCGTAGGAAGAAGGTGGGTTGTCTACCTTCATGATTGTTTGGTGGGAGTAGTTTTGGTAGTTGTGGCTATGGTGGTGGTTTTTGGATTGTGACTCATATTGGTTTCTCATGATGGCTTCTTTAGCCAATCTCATCCGGTTGTCATTGTCAGACCGACAATACTTCTTGAACTCATCATATAGGTCTGCCAGAGTAGCTGGTGTCTCTCTTGCGATATGCTGCGCAAACAGTCCAGGGCGAAGCCCTTGTATTGCTGCAAATTTCGCTGCTTCGTCGGGGATGTGTGGAGCTTGAGCACGCAGAGTAACAAATCTGCGGAAGTAGTCCTCTAGGGGCTCCTTCGGCTGCTGGTGTAACGTGAGTTCAGCATATGAGAGCGATTGGTCTCCCATAATGCTGAAATTTTTTATGAGCTCCCTCTTCAAATCATACCAGGTATTGATTGATAGACCTGGCAGCTTCGTGTACCAGTTCATTGCTGTGCCATCGCAGACAATGATGAAAGATTTTGCTAGAACAACATCATCTCCCCCAGCCGAAGCTATTGCAGCTTCCTAGCTCATGAGGAACTGCTTCGGGTCAGTGAGGCCATTGTATCTTGGTAAAGAAATAGGTTTATAGGAAGGTGGCCATCTTGCCAATTGAAGGCTTTCTGAGAGTGGGCAAGTATGGTCTATAGGACGGGTGTGGAGTGTGTGGAAGCCAGTTTGGGATGAAGAGTTATGGTTTGGTGGATTGGTGGTGGTGTTTGGCTCGTTGAGCTCTGCTTGGAGCTCAGCAACTTGTTTTTTTGGCTTTCTCGAGCTCTTGACGCAGCTTTTCAGCTCTTGAGCTTGTATTGTTCAGCCGCCTCTGTTTCGCTTGCCTCAGCTCCTCCAGGTGTTTCTTGACTTGCAGCAATTGAAGCTGCTGCTCCTCTTCTTCCTCTTGCATTTGTTGCTCCAGCTCGAGCTGTGCAGCCTCCAGCTCTCTCTGCTGCTTGAGGCGTCGAAGACAAAGCCTTTCTTCAAGTCGATGCATTCTCTCTTCAGTGGTAAGGGTTTCGTTATCGACCTGTTGGTCGTCGATAACAGTTTCGGTTATTTGTAGTAGGCTTGTTGGTGGAATTGGGGGTTGGGGATAGGCTTCGTAGCTGGGAGTTGCATTTGCCGCAGTGGTGGTTGACTTGGCTTTTTTTGGTGGCATGGTGGTTATCGTGGGTTTTGTTCGTGCACAGCACAAACGGTGGGCGCCAGTTGTTGGGATAATAGCCGAAGCCAATGAGCCCAAGCAACAGAATTGATTGAGTAACTGGGACAAGTAACAATATATTACTTATCAACAGTGTTCTCGGGAATCAACCAACCTTTACATGTAGGAGAGGGGCCTCCTTTTATAGGGAGACCAAGGGTCTTCACATCCCCATTGTACCTTTGGAAATCAGGCATCATCCTCTAGACTATATAACACAAATAGCCCAAGGACACTTTGGTACATTTACTCCTCCCAATGTGAATGAGTAGACTTGCAATCCCGTGTTTGACTTGGCTTGGACTTGGTCTAAGCCTGCTTCGCTCGCCAGAAAGAGCTGTGCAGTTCCTCGATTTGGCTTCCTCCGAGCCGGGACGACCCGAAGCCGTCTCTTGGCGTCCAAAAGCCAATGGCTCCCCCAAGGACCTGTAATATAGAGCGAACCGAAGCTAGCCATTAACTCAATCATAGCTTTTGACACTCAATAGTATCAATACTTCATCAAATTAGCTTCTAACTTAGTTTGGATAACGTCGCTTTGGTATACTGCTAGACGTGATGACCGAAGCTGATTATCTTTGGTTTAATTCACCTGACCGAAGCCAAATTAGGGATCTATTGAGTGATCGAAGCCAATTGGCTTCAGCTCCCTTGTTCATTGCCGCCTTTACGCATGAGAGAGAACATAACAAGTAGAGGGCGTTTGTCGGCGGGCCAAATCCCCCAACAAGTGAGGGAGAGTCTGGAGGAGTCCCGGCGTGTTTTATTTTTTGGGATCCTATCTTGTTTTTGGCTTTGGTTATTTCTACGAAGATAACATTGTTATCCTTGCTTTTGTATTAGCAGAATATCAACAGCTTGTGAGAACTTTGGATCCTGAAAGCATCAGTTCCAACATCTTGGCCTCTAGGATGAAGGTTTGAGTTTGACGCCTTCTTCTTTTACTTTGCTGTTGCTTTTGGCTTCGTGTTGCCAGCCTTATAATACTAAATGAGGAGAATAATTTTTCTTTGTAGATCGTTGTTGCTATTAATGAGTTGCATGCTCGCGTCCCACACCTCAACTCCATTGCCGCTGAGCGCGAGGAGTTAGTGAGGTTACGAAGGGAAAAAACTGAGCTTCTACAGATCCAAGCCAATATTGATAGAATCAAGCAGGATCTTGAGGATGAGAAGAATTTGCTTCGCCAGGACCGGGAGTCCATTGTGAATGAGAATCAATCTTTGAAGGACAGGGTTGCTGCTTTGGAAGCTCAGGCTGGCGAAGCTAATTTGCTTAAGGATAAGGTCGTTGCCTTGGAGGCTCGGATTGTGGACAAGGATGAAGTCCTGGATAACCTTCGAAAGAAAGTTGCTGAAGACGTTGAACTTATCTCTATGTTAAAGAGCGAGGTTGACACTCTCACCGGAGTGAAGGAGAAGCTGTCACGCGATGCCGAATTACATTGGTCTCGCAGTGAGAAAGCTGAGCATGAGCTTGTGTCCCTGAATTCTTCGGTCATCTCCCTCCGCAAGGAAAATGAGGATGTTATCAATGTTGCGTGGGAGGGTGGCCTTAAGTTGTATCGCTTGTACAAGGAGGCCTTGCGACAGTTTGGAGCGGAGCCCCTTGCCTTTCCTGACAGGGATTACAGTTTGGACAAGCTTTTTGGTTGATTGACAAGGAGTTTGCTTCGCTTCCAGGAGTCATTCAGTCTGTCAGTGACTTCGCTGTCAACCTGTGCTCATGCAACTTATTGAAGATTCTCGCTGACAACGGCTGTGATCATTATAAGGCTTTGGTTCGGAAGGATTATCCTTATCCGGAGCCAAAGGATCCTGCCGATGAAAGTGTTTTTTCGAGAGACATGATGATTCTGAAGGCAAGCTACTTAGTAAGTATCCGGGATCCAACTAGTACTTAAGTCTGAGTTATAGAAAGCTGAGTTCTCTATTGTGCTTGTGGGTTCGTTGCTTTATTCGTAAAGTATTCTAATCTCTGATCAAGGTTAGGATAGCTGATATTATCTTAGGCGTGGTGCTTAGGTGTATATCTGCTCTCGTTTGCCTCGTAGCCCAAGGGATTAGTAGAGGTAGGCGGCAGGTGGTGACAGCCCTGTCCGTCCTTTGTAATCCTCCACGTACGGGTACGGTGTAGAGCTGTTGGCCGGCAATTTCCTAGAGGCCTAGGATACCCCGGTGCCCAAAGCAAGCATAGGAGAATTCCCTTAACTATATTCACAGCCTTAGTGCTAAGTTATCCTCTCGACCCAGCCTTAATATACACTCGATCGATCCGGACATTCTTAGTGATTAGATAGCCTTTACGTTCCCCGTGGATTCGATACCTGGTTTACTGGGTGAAAGCTACTACGACAGCCGTGCGCTTGCGGACTTTCTGTTTGCCACCGCTGGTGTCAACAAGCTTTCTGGCGCCGTTGCCGGGGAACGGTAGCTGTTGTCTAAGATCTAAGGTTGCCCTTATCTTTTATTTTATATTTCTTTTGTTTTTGTTTTCAACCATGAATTCCACCCAAATTCGTGAGTTCTCTGCTCCAAAGGGCAAATTATTCGTCAAATCCTATTTTAACCGATAGCTATGAACTTCGCCCTGCCTTCATAGCTATGGTCCAGCACATATCCTTCTCTGGAGGTGATGGTGAAAACCCGTACCATTACTTACATGAATTTGAGTTGCTCTGTTCGTGCCTGGTTATATCAGGCATGACTGTTGGCGATTCTTAATGACAACTTATTACTGCCAACAAAGATATAAAACATGATAAAACAAATAGACATAGGGTTGTTTACTAATGAATTCCAAGAGTTTTGGTGTATATGTGCTTACCGGAATAAAGTGGCAAAAGAAGAGCTAAAATGGGCTTAGGGCCAGGTCGCCCGACCTTCCCTGGTCGGCCGACCTGGGTCCAGTCCCGGTGAGGTCCATCTTCAGCCCACCAACAAGAAGCACACTCAGAAGTGATCAGGCACGTTGATATCAAGACGGTAGTAATGAAGAGTTGGGATTGGGACACGTGGCAAGCACATGGATTCATGGGCCCACATCCCTAACTTAACCGACACATCTTTGCCATTACCCACCGGAAACCGACTAAAGGACCCACTGGAGAGTGACACTGACGAAGTGGGGCCGAGGGGCCACATCCCTAGGTCGGCCGACCAAGCCGTGCGCCCAAATCGCCACCGCCTTCACCAGCAACTGTCAACCGCCACCAGGAGTTCATCCGTGCCATGTATCATCAACGTCGGTGAATATGAAGGTCGGCCGATCCCCCTTAGTCGACCGACCTGGGCCCATCTCTGGACCGCCTCAACCACTGCAAACCGACTCCAAACCGCCTCTCCAAGCTATAAATAGCTGGACTCGGGGTAGGGCTAATCATCATCGTGCAGAAGTGAAGATCCAAGGCGAAGCCCTCCTCATATCCAGAGTAGAAATAGGGAGAGAGTGAGGGAGAGTCTGGAGGAGTCCCGGCCTGTCGGCGACCCTCGACCTGTACCTCGACGGATGCGAGCTACTCAGTAAGTATCCGGGATTCAACTAGTAATTAAGTCTGAGTTATAGATAAGTTAAGTCTCTATTGTGCTTGTGGATTCGTTGCTTTATTTATAAAGTATTCTAATCTTTGATCAAGGTTAGGATAGCTGATATTATCTTAGGCGTGGTGCTTAAGTGTATATCTGCCCTCGTTTGCCTTGTAGCCCACAGATTAGTAGAGGTAGGCAGCAGGTGGTGACAGCCCTGTCCGTCTTTTGTAATCCTCCACGTACGGGTACGGCGTAGAGCTGTTGGCCGGCAATTTCCTAGAGGCCTAGGATACCCCGGTGCCTAAAGCAAGCATAGGAGAATTCTCTTAACTATAATCAGAGCCTTAATGCTAAGTTATCCTCTCTACCCAGCCTTTATATACACTCGGTCGATCCGGCTCAGCTTTAGTGATTAGATACACTTTTACGTTCCCTGTGGATTCGATACCTGGTTTACTCACGGGTGAAAGCTACTTCGACAGCCGTGCGCTTGCGGACTTTCTATTTGCCACCGCTGGTGTCAACAAACTTTCTGGCACCGTTGCCGGGGAACGGTAGCAGTTATCTAAGATCTAAGGTTGCCGTATGTCTTTTATTTTATATTTCTTTTTATCAACCATGAATTCCACCCAAATTCATGAGTTCTCTGCTCCAAAGGGCGAATTATTGGAGCCGCACCCCTCGTCAAATCCTATTTTAACCGATAGCTATGAACTTCGCCCTGCCTTCATAGCTATGGTCCAGGACATATCCTTCTCTGGAGGTGATGGTGAAAACCCATACCGTCACTTGCATGAATTCGAGTTGCTTTGCTCTTGTCTGGTCATATCAGGCATGACGCAAGCAACGATTAGATGGAAGCTCTTCCCGTTCTCTCTCAAAGAGAGAGCAAGGAAGTGGTACGACCACACCGTTGCGCTAACGAACGGTGAATGGGAGAAGTTACGGGACAAGTTTTGTCTTGAATACTTTCCTGTTCACCGGATCTGTGCACTTCGGAAGGAGATCATTAACTTCCAGCAACGAGAGAAGGAAACGATCGCCAAAGCATGGGACCGATTCCAGGACTCATGTCTAACCGGAAACAGATTTAGGCTTCCCAGACTACATGCTCATGCAGCATTTTCGGTCTGGGTTGAATAGTGACGATGCCCGGTACATAGACATAGCAGCCGGGGGTTCATTCCTACACATAACCCTGGCCAGAGCAAAAGAAGTCCTAGCGGCCATCCGAGAGAACTCTCCTGCGAACACGATCGAGTCTGAGCAAGAAGACTCACAGATAGAACCCATAGACTTGCCCAGTCCAATTCCTGAGACCCCATCCCTTGAGGAAGAGGAAACTCAACCTCTCGGATTACCATTTGAGTTCGAGAAAGATCTTTTTGAAGACTTTGGGAATACCTTGAACTACTCAATACAGAAGAAGCCTACGGTAAAGACCCCCTCCATCTATATGGAGAAAGAAATTTTGAACGAAACCGTGAGGGAGCTGATCGCCATCCTAAACACGGAATGGTCGAATGAATCTGAGTCTTCTTCCGAATTCATTCGGATTAACTCACCTTCGCAGACCATTCGAGGTTTCATAAGCAAGGTGGCCGTAGACATTCTGTACAACCCGACCGTTGGGGCAAACATCATGTCCAGTTCTTTCGCGTACATCCTTGGACATCGTAAAAAGATGGCCCCAACGTCAAGACTTCTTAGAACACCCTCAGGTCGTATTCTCAAGAGTCTCGGCCTAGTACGAGATTTTCTCCTCTCTCACCACGGGATTGAGGTGCCTCTGGACTTTTATGTCTTTGAGACATCAGATTTTGACCTCCTTATAGGACATCCTATTGAGGGCCTGCTCCAGGATGTAACCTCGAAAGGAAACCTCCTAGCTAAGGTAGGAAGGAATCTTCTCACTATACCATTAGCTAGGGTTAAGAACTCCATAGTTGAACCTTTGACAGAACCTAACCCGGCTGAGGAAGTGAAATCCCTACAACATAGTGACCCATTTGAGTCATTCCTCGAAGAGAATGTTCACAACTTTATAGAGGAAGAGGATGACGCTTCTGAGCCACTTGAAACCGAGGAGCCACCTATTGGTATTTCTTAGCATCACCACTTAGAGTAGTGATGGTACTAGAGATACTTCATCGTAAATCTAGACGTTACAGATATTCTGCAAGCGCACAGAAGTACGTTGTAGCATTTCACCCGGGAGTATTCCAGAGTATCGTTATTTGTTTATCCGCAGGGAAAGCGTTTAGTTAAGAGAGAGATGTCATCCCATGTAATTACTTACAACAGCATTAATATACCATAATCTAAACAGGGGTAAAGAATATAAAAATGAATGGGTAGAGTGACACACAGAAGTTCATTACTCATCGTTATGGTAGTCTTAGTTAGTAATAATACATTAGTGAAGATCACCAAGGTTTCATAAGCATCATACAAATGTGACTTAGTTATACTACAATACCCTATACAAGCTCATTCAATGATCATATGCAAGAGGACATATCGAGGTATCCAGTGGTTCCCTCATCAAGGGACGACAGTAGGACGACTTATCATAAAGGCCTAATACCCACTCCCGTACGTGGAGGATTACAAAGGACGGACAGGGCTGTCACCACCTGCCGCCTACCTCTACTAATCCGTGGGGCAGCGGTACCCTCAACAGCATACCGTATCCCAAACACCATGTTTGCAATACGAGATACAACTCTATCTATCACGTTAATAAATAGAGCAACCAAGAGGCACATTGAGCCAATGACATTACATACATTCACTTGATTGAGGTGTAAGACATAAGTAGCATATACTAAATAGATATAGCATAGCTGAGGCACATGACATAAGTATGAAGGTATTTCCATTAAGATCAGAGTACAAGAAGTAAGTAAGAGAATACAAGAGATGAACTCTAGAACTTACCAAGACTCCTTCAGAAGCCCTTCAGCAGATCTAACACTATGACTATCACTACTAAGACTAAGACTAAGCTTGTAGCAAAGAGAGCTCTTCTTCTGATGTGTGTTGAGTACGGTGCCCCTTGCAGGTATTTATAGCATCACAAGGGCGGTTGGAGCCGGCCAGAGGCGGTTGAGGCCGGTTGGAGGTGGGCCTAGGTCGGCCGACCCTTGGATCCACCGTCTTCAACTCTCCACGGCTCAGATGTCATCTCCATGGCGGTTTACAGCTTCAGGTCAAAGGAGGGCCGAGTCGGGCGCACGGGAGGATCGGCTGACCTGGCTGGGTCGGCCGACTCCCCATAACCGCCAATAGGGCCCACCTTCCTCTGGGAGGCTTACATGTGGGTCCTAAGGTCGGTTCTGGTTGGGTACTGTCGGTTTGGGTACATTTGTCTCTGGTTGTGGGCCCTTCAATCCATGTGATGGACATGTGGCTCATCCTCCACCCTTGACTTCCACCGACCATGAATCAACGTTCAAGATCCTTACATTGTGTGCTTCTTGACCTGTGTGGAGTTTGGGCTCGATTGGGATCCAGACCAGGTCGCTTGACCTAGCCAGGTCGGCCGACCTAGGCCTGTGCCCAGTTTTGTCCATCTTCTGCACCGTACCCTGTACTCAAATATATTCCAGATATGCATGGTATACTATTATTTGAATACTAATGCCTAAGTTATGCCTTGATCTTTATTGGTTTCTGAGCCTATTGACGGTCGGATTTTCTGTTATAAGGACCGTCAACAACTCCCCCAAGCTTAGACTTTGCTCGACCCAAGCAAAAGACTAAAAGTCTTAGGCTCAGTGGATCAGGAGTTGCTTCCTCATTACTCCTCAAAAATACCAGTGGTTCAACAAGATATTCTACCAAAAATTGAATAAGCTGGTAAAATAAACTTCCCTTATTACCTTGCCCTTTTATGGGGCTTGTAGCTTCTCCTGGTCTTGGGCGGTTGATGGCTAGAATGACTTAGACTAATCACCTTGCCTTCTACCTAGCTAGACAATCAAACCGGAGGTTTTGGAAGTTTTTCAAAAGAGAGAGCAGAATTCCTTAGGTGGTACTCTCAAGTCACTCATGATGTATTTCCTTGCCAATTTCCTCTCTCAACTCTCATGTCACTCATTGAAGTGGAGCTTATGCTAGGAGAGCTTTATAGCACACTTGTAATGCACATATTGTAAAGTCAAAATCAGGATTCGAAGAGAAATAAGTCATACTCTTAAACCAAGATGTGCATGTGTGTGAATAGCTTGGTAAATGACAGCTCTTTTTCACAGGTACCTCTTCCCCTTAAAGAGTTGCCTTTAGAGACATGGCTTTATTTTTGATTCAAGAGCTTCATTTGCTCTTTCTCTTTCTTTTTTTTTACATACTTGGACCTTCATGTGTCCATTTTTTTTAAATCAGCCTATGCCTCTCTTTGCAATAAGATGGGGGAAACAACACCTTACATTATGTAGAGCTTTTATTTGGTAGAATGA
>CM014272.1:41599037-41611352 GCA_004135705.1 Alloteropsis semialata | reverse complement strand
GTTTTACCGGCGCTTTATCAGAGACTTTTCCCAGATAGCCAGGTCCCTCACTAGCCTTTTAGCCAAGGACGTGCCCTTTGACTTCGATGATGAGTGTTTATATGCTTTCACCATTTTAAAGAACGCTCTCATCTCAGCACCAGTCATTCAACCCCCTAACTGGACTCTACCCTTTGAGATTATGTGTGATGCCAGTGATTATGCTGTTGGTGCTGTCCTTGGACAGACCAAAAATAAGAATCATCATGCTATCCTAGGCAGCAACATCACGTTTGGCCGTAAGACCACATCATATGAATTTTACAATCCATTGGTGGCAGCTCGTCAGTTGGGCTTTGGTCAACTCCCGATCGGTCTTTACTTCTCCGATAAAATCAAGCACAGAGAATCGGTTTCATCATCCCTGGAGATGGATAGGATTTTATCTCTTGCCCCCCAAGCCAACTTTGAAATACCAGAATGGCTGTGCACCAGCTTCTCATCCAGGCTCTTCAGAATTTGGTGGAAAGAATTGCGTCTCCACATATTCAGACTTCCGGCCATCATGTATTGCATACTCATTGATTCCGATTTTGAAGCCATAGAAAATCCTGTAAGTCTTTGAAATCTCCCCACTTCATCCATTTTAACTTAAACGAACTCTTTATAACTTGAATTCCATTCTCCCAACAGCCAGTTGAAGAGAACGCACCAGCAGTGAGCAACAGCGGAAGGCCGATCCAATATTTTATCAAGACTCCAAATCCAAGAATTGGTTCGACTGCTCCATCTTTGAAGGACATTATGGATGGCAAGGGCAAGAGGAAGACTGCTCCCACCAAAGTTCCTGCACCAAAGAAACCGAAGAAAAGCCAAATAGTACGATTTTCTTATCTTTCCGATTCTCTTTTCCGATTCTTCTTTCCGATTCTCTATTCTGATTTACACCTTGATCAAATGATTTCTCTATACAACCTCCCGGAAAAATCCTTGGCCAATCGACTTCCAGAGACGCCGAAGAGACTGCACAAAAGGCCACTGAGGGTGCAAGGATGCTACTTGATGCAATATCGGTAATAATCCGATTTCTCTTAACTCATACTCTTTCGCAAATTAAATCGGCAATAACACTGTCTCTTTCTTTTTTTTTAGCAAACAAATATCCAATTGCCCGATCCTCAACCAGCTCCAATTCAAAATATACAAACAGAACCGGCCCATCAGGTAAATTTGATCCAATTCATATCTTTAAACATAAATGCTTGAACTAACCAATCCTATCGTAGACTCCTGATTTGCAACCTATCATCGAGGAGCCAAGTACGACTATCCAATTGGAGGTAATGCCTGAGCAACAGACTGAAGAAAATGTTCAATCGGAGGCCATCCCCGGGCAGCAGATCGGAGAGTCAACTACAAACGTTCAATCGGAGGCCATCCCTGGGCAGCGGATTGGAGAGCCTGCTACAAACGTTCAATCAGAGGCCATTCCTGAACAACCAACAACAATAACCCCACCAGTGTCTCCTCCGATTGAACCAGTCCAGACTCTTCAAATAGCTGCTCCTGAAACGAGCACTGCTCAACCTCAAGTAATCCCCGATTACGTCCGGGAGGGACTATTTAAACTGGTACCGATTCATCTCCTTGTGTCAATATTAATTTTTTAATGACATTTTATTGACATTCTATTTCAGGCACACGATCCATCGGCAATGAGCTTTACATCGTTCGACTTGGATGCCGCCATCGGAGAGGAAGAAGTCAGTTCCGCGCAATCGTCTTCTACCATCCCCGATGAGGCCAAGGCAAAACTTCAAGAAATGCTAAATCATCTGAACAAAAGCATTGCCATCCTTGTTGAAGGCGCCGAGCCGATTCGCCAAATTTACAAGGAACTGAAGGGTCAACTGCCATCGGAGCTGGAAAATGCTATCATCCTGGCCGCCTTTATCGAGGGTCATCAACCCCAAGTCTTCGCTGCTCGCCACAGAATATCAGAGCGACTGACCCAACAAGATTTGATCAAGAAGTGTGATGACGGCAAAGATGAATTGAAAACTATGCAGGCCCAGATCAAGACCCTTAAAGCCAAACCAACACAGCTAGAGAATCGGATGAAGCATCTCAAAGGCGTCGAAGCCGATTTGCTCAAACGGCTCGAAGAAACCCGCAAGGAAATGTCGGAGACCCAAGACGAGCTTAACCAAATTCCAGCTTCCATCAAATCGGCGCAAGAAAATTTGAACAAACGCCTCGAGGAAGTTCGCCAGATTCACAAAAGCATCAAGAACATTCCAGGCTCCGATGTGGAAGACTTAGAAGAAATTCGAAAAATCGATAGCATCCGATTGAGCGCAATTGAAGCAATCCGCAAATTCCTGTAATAGTTAAACTCTTTAGCTGTATCACCCCGATGACAGTGGTCATTGACGAACCTTGGTGATTCCAACGATGTCGATCGCCGGTGAACATTTATTTTGTGTAAATATTTTTGCCCTTAAGGCGATACGTATCGTGTCGGCTATCTTAGACGATATTGCTTAGAATATCGGCTTTAAGAATCGATCCAAATACTTGGATAATATTTCTTCAAATATTTCCCGTTAAGTGCTTTTGAAAACTCTTCTCCTTCCAATGTTTCCAAAATATACGCATTCCCTGGAACACACCGATTTACACGATAGGGACCCTCCCAATTACGACCATTTTCCAAACTTAGAACTTTTAGTCCCTATCGGCAAAATCAGCTTCCAAACCAATTCTCCTTTGATGAATGCTTTTGGCTTAACCTTTTTGTCATAATATCTGGCAATACGCATTTTATTATTCTCAATATTCTCCAATGCTCTCAATCGGGTTTCAGCCAAATCATCCAACTCAAAATTCATCAAACTTTTATATTCATCGGCAGTCAAGTTTCCTTCTTCCGATATTCGTCTCGATCCGATTTTAGTCTCCCAAGGCAAAACAGCTTCATGTCCATAAACCAAATGATACGGAGACAATTTAGTAGATCCATGACAGACCATCCGATATGCCCATAATGACTCGGTCAATGTTAGATGCCATCGCCTTGGTTGTTCATCAATCTTTCGATTGATGATTTTGATAATACTCTTATTTGATGCTTCTGCTTGACCATTGGCTTGCGCATAATAAGGAGAAGAATTTAATAATTTAATACCCATACTGGCAGCAAAATCTTGGAATTTGTTAGACATAAACATAGTTCCCTGATCAGTCGTGATAGTTTGAGGAATACCAAACCGATATATAATATGCTCCTTAACGAATTCCACCATGTTCTTAGAATCGGCAACCTTCAAAGGAATCGCCTCAACCCATTTAGTGAAATAATCTATTGCCACCAATATAAATTTATGACCCTTGCTCGATGATGGATAAATCTGTCCGATCAAATCAATTCCCCATCCTCGAAAAGGCCATGGCTTAACAATCGGATTCATGGCTGATGCAGGCGCCTTTTGCACATTTCCAAACTTCTGGCATTCTTGGCAACTTCTATAATATTCAAAACAATCTTCCAGAATCGTTGGCCAAAAACAACCTGTCTTTTGAATAATCCACTTCATCTTATAAGCCGATTGATGTGCACCACAAACTCCCTCATGCACTTCATCCGTCATGTCTTTGGATTTCGATTTACTCAAACATCGGAGCAACACACCATCAATCGTCTTATAATACAATTGATCATCGAGCAACACATACTTAACAGCCATGAATCATAATTTCTTGGAAACCTTTTGTGATGGATCTTTAAGATAATTTACAATCTCATACCCCCAATCTCTGATTTCTAGCTCAATCGTCATGATCTCATGAAAACGCCGATAGCCAGAAGCAGCTTGCGCCAAATTGTTAGCTTCCTGATTTTGAGCTTTGGGGATATGTTCAATATTGACCATCACAAATTCCTTCAACAATAATCGGCATTCATCAAAATACTGAATCAAAACATCATCTTTACATTCATATTTACCGATTAACTGATAAATCACCAACTGGGAGTCTCCAAAAATCTCAATAGCTTCAGCTCCGATTTCTAATAACAATTTCAATCCCTTAAGCAATGCCTCATACTCAACTCGATTGTTGGTAAAACTTGGATCCATCGGATAACTGAATTCAAAATTTGCCCCCCGAGGCGAAACAATAACGATTCCGATGCCACATCCCTGACCACATGAAGATCCATCAAAGAATAATGTCCAAGGCGTCGGATCGACCAATTTAACTTCATCTCCGATGTGCTGTGTTACGAAATCGGCCATTACCTGTCCTTTAACCGCCTTAGCCGATTCGTATTTTAAATCAAACTCCGATAATGCTAATATCCACTTTCCGATTCTTCCTTTCACATCGGCATGGATAATATATATTTAACCACATCAGTCTTACAAACGATTGTGCACTCAGAAGATAATAAATAATGTCTCAACTTAGTGCATGAAAAATACAGGCATAAGCATAATTTTTCAACTGGTAAATATCTTGTTTCCGCATCAATTAACTTCCGACTCAAATAATAAACCACTCTTTCTTTTCCTTCAAATTCTTGTATAAGAACAGACCCGATCGACAATTCATCGGTCGACAAATATAATCGGAATGGCTTATCTCTCTGAGGTGGAATCAAAACTGGCGGTGTCATCATATATTGCTTTATTACATCAAATGCCTTTTGTTGATCCTTTCCCCAGACGAATTCTTCATCGGCTTTTAATTTCAGCAACGGGGAAAAAGGACGAATTCTTACCGATTAACGACTAAAGGTTCGTCTTATCGGTGGTGACAAAATTAATCTTACCGATTAACGACTGGAGACTCGTCTTATCGGTGGGTGGCTCAGCATCTCTTATAGCCTTCATGCTTTTTTGTCCGACTTCAATTCCCTTTTCATGCACCATGAAACCCAAAAATTGTCCGGCCGATACTCCAAACGCACACTTATTAGGATTCATCTTCAAACCATGTTTCCTTGTACATTCAAGAGTTTCTCGCAAATCGGCCAGATGCTGTTTATATCCATCGGACTTTACTACTACATCATCAATATAAATTTCAACAATCCTGCCGATCAACTTGTGAAATATATAATTCATTGCCCTTTGATATGTAGCGCCAGCATTTTTTAAACCAAAAGTCATCACGACCCACTCGTATAATCCAAGCGCACCAGGACATCGGAATGCAGTTTTAGGAATATCCTCTTCCGCCATAAAAATTTGATTATATCCTGCATTACCATCCATAAAACTAATCACCTTATGCCCTGAAGCTGCATCAACCAACATATTGGCAATCGGCATCGGATACCCATCCATCGGAGTCGCCTTGTTAAGATTCCTGAAATCGACACAAACTCGCAACTTCCCATTTTTCTTGAAAACAGGAACGATATTAGATATCCATTCAGCATATCGGCAAGGTTAAATAAATTTAGCTTCATATAACCGAGTTATTTCGGCCTTTATCTCTTGGTCTAATTCGAGTTTAAATCATCTCGGCGCTTGTTTAAAAGGCCGATACCCTGGCTTAATCGGAAGCCGATGTTCGACAATAGATCGGCTTAAACCTGGCATCTCATAGTATTCCCAAGCAAAACAATAACTTTATTAATTTTTGTTTAAATCCAGGATCCAACTTTGCACTTACATATGTCGGCCGAGGTCTATCTCCTAAACCTATATCTATTTCTTCTAACTCATCGGCCGACATAAACCCTTGACTAAGTTTACCCTCATCTTCAATAAAATCATCCATTAATATAAACTCTCAGAGCTGACTACTAGGATCGGCTTTAAACCATCATCGGACACTTGGATGAAATTGCCTTCCCAATTCCTGCCCGATAAGCATTCAATCCCTTCAAACTCCCAGATCGTTAAATCGGCGGTGGCGACGCTGACCGATTCATCGGCTTGGACAGTTTCGATGTGATCTCCATGCCATTGAATAAGACACTGATGCATGGTAGATGGCACACAGCAATTGGCATGAATCCAGTCACGACCCAGGAGCAAACTGTAAGACCCTTTACTGTCGATGACGAAGAATGTAGTAGGCAAAGTCTTGTTCCCGATCGTCAATTCAACGTTTAATGCCCCCCGAGCCGGCGATGGATTTCCGCCAAAATCTTTAAGCATCATATCGGTCTTGATCAAATCATCAGGCCCTTTGCCGAGCTTCCGATATGTAGTATAAGGCATCAAATTTACAGCAGCTCCCCCATCAACAAGCATTTTAGTCATCGGCTTACCATCAACATATCCTTTGATATATAAAGGCCTCAAGTGCCGATACTTCTCATCAACTGGCTTGTCAAATACAGCTTGTTGTGGTTGTAGAATCAACTGTGTCATAGCTTCTTCAACTTCATTAGCCTCATCATCGGTTGAATTCGCATTGTATTCAGCAGGCAGCACACAAACCATGTTCACCGATGCTGATGGCCCATCTTCATCACGTTTGGGCTTAGCTTTCCAGACCTTGGAATTATCATCTTTTTGACGCTTCTCCTTCAGCAATTCCTTGAATCGGAGACGCTGAACCCTTCTCTTCTGAGTCTTGGTCAAACCATCGGGACACCATTGCGGATTGACTCCTGGCCGTAGGTCTGATTTGACCTCCTTCTCCGATTCCTGTGCGTCTTCTGGCTCTTGAATAACTTCCTTTTTCCTGTACACCAGACGATCATACACAGAAAGGCGGTCTGCTTTATAATTTAGGCGATCATCATACTTTCGGCGATCATTGTCCCATCGGTCATAGCACCGATTTTCATACTCACGCCAATCTTCGCGTTCTTGCTGATAAGCCACCTCATCATGCCAGCTGCATCGACGTCCAAAGTCTAATCGGTCATGCACAGATTGACGCTTCCTTTTTGAATCTCTATAGCTTTCATATTGATCGCTGCACTCTGGACAATCATAGATTGATGGAAGCCTTAACTTTTCATTCCAACAGAACCTGAAGAACGGACATCCCCAATGATCTTCATTATCAAATCTTTTTGCTGGAGGACTCCGATCCCTTTCCTGTTGGCGCATATATTTATCGATGAGCTGCCCCGATGTAACCCTAGGTTTTTCGCCGCGTCGGTGATCATCCCGATATTGCTGATGACTCCGATTTTGCACGTCATCGGCCGTTACTTGGCAATCTGGGTCAACAGCTCCCGATTTCTTCGCATTCTCTGACGTGAGGACTTTGGCTTTCATCTTTCTGTCAGGTGCTCCAATTTCAACCATATTCTGAGGAAATGGGTGGCCATCAAGCTTCATCGGTTTCTTGCCAGTTTCAACTTTAATGATACCTCTCTCAATTGCTGATTGAATCTCATTGCGGAACACTTTGCAATTGTTGGTATGATGAGAAACTGAATTATGCCATTTGCAGTATTTTTTTTCTTTAACTCTTCGGCAGAAGGAATCGTATGATTTGGTGATAGCCTGATTTGTTTTTCTGCTAGCAATAAATCAAATATTTTATCGGCTTTTGTAATATCAAAACTGTACCTTTCTGGCTCGACCTTTACCCATGGACAGGCGACGGAATTCTTGTTCTTGGTCCATTCAGCCAAATCGACTTCAGCTTCCTCCCCATCGGAGTCATATTCAATATTGGCAATTTTCCTCTGGAACTTCTCTCTCCGATAGTCATTGCCACGTCCTTCATGCTGAGAGAGCTTTTGAATCATGTGTCCCAAGCCTTCAAAATCTTGACTTGTATATCGGTCTCTAACCTGAGGCAACAAACCTTGGAATGCCAAATCGAACAACTGTCCTTCCGATAAATTCAACGAGTAACGTCGGCTGCGCACATCTCTGAATCTTTGGACAAACTCACTAACCGATTCACCGTTTCTCTGTCGGAGTGCTGTTAGATCAGACAATCTAGTCTCTTGTACTCCCATGAAGAAATAGGCATGAAACTGTTTTTCCAAATCGGCCCAATTACTAATAGAATTCGGTGGTAATGATGAAAACCACGAAAAGGCCGATCCAGAAAGCGACATAGGAAATAGCTTAACTTTCAATGGATCAATCGATGCAACTTCACCACACTGAATTGTGTATCGGCTGATATGCTCAATGGTGGTAACATCTCCTTGTCCAGAAAATTTATAAAAATCTGCAATCCTGAAATCGGGCTGGCATAGGCAATGTATCAAACCAGTCCGGATACGGCTTCCGATACAGATAAGACTGACCCTTGGGCTTCAGACTAAACTGATTCTTCATGACGTCAGCAATCTTATCTGCCCAATCCTCCTGAGTGTAGTTTCCTTGACTAATCGGAGCACGATTCATTATGACAGGTGTCTCATTAGGTCCAATCGACGGCTCCCAATTGTCAGTTCCTTTGTTCTTGGGTGGATTTTCAGTATTGAAGAAAACAGGATATACCATCTTGCCATCAACCACAGGAATTCGGCTGCCAAACTGGTCAATATGCTGAGTTCCGCCGTATTCTTTGTCTTCCGATTCCTCTTCTTGTTCCTTTTCTTCACCTCCTTCTACCGCCTTAGCTTTTGCCTTTTTTATCTTGGGAGTCTCATAACACTCAGGGTGAGTTTCTGGTGATGTAGATGAAGTGAATTGCGTCATCTTCTTCTTGAGATCCTTAATTGCCGAAGCAGCTCCAGTATCAAAGTAAGCAGGTCCCTTCTGAACATCCTTCAATATAGCTCCATCCAGCAATTGAGCAATCAACCCCACCACTGTATTAACCAAAATATTCCAGATTGGTTAATCATAGCATGACTCAGACCAGCATCCACATAATCTTGGAAGAATTTCCTCTCCTCGGCCGTGATCCGATCAAACGCTTCCTGGGGAACAGGAAACTGATTTTTCTTGATCACTGCATTGCGAGTTTTGCTGAATGAGTCTAGGCACAAGTTCTTGAATTCTTCAATTTGTGGTTCCACGAGTTTCTTCTGCTCGTCACTGAGATCATCCATCGTGATCGTAGGGATCGCAGCTGCCTTGTCTCCAGGTGCCATCGCAGAAGCTTTCTTGTCCCACCGGGCGTGCCAAAATGTGTTGACGTCCAAAAAGTCAGGCGTTGACTTTTGGAAATTAACACTGTGGCCTGGAAGATTTGCTTCACTTCAGTGCAGGTCCAAAATCTCGAGGTTCGCGGCGTGCCAGTCAATTTGACCTGAAATTGACAAGGTAGATTTTAATCAGTAAACAACAAGGAACTCATCGGCCAAAGCCCCGATTCGTCCCAACGGATCGGATCAACATGAACGGAAGTCCGATTTGACAACATAAACCATCAGCTATGAGTCCGATTTGTGAAGATGTAACATGTATTAAAACAGACCATCGGCTATGAAAACCGAATCGTGAAGATATAGTGTTAGATTAAACCATCAACCATGAAGGCCGAATCGGAGATAGATCTAATTTAAACTTATTCTTTAATATACATCTTTCCAAAGGTGATAAATAAACTAATTCTCGTGTCACTAACAATCGGATCGATTTCGAGACGGCGTTGCTAGCAGGGCACCGATTAATCTATTTATTCCGATAGATCAATTTATATCAAACAACTTATTTAAATCAGATCTATTTGTAACTTGCGAATTAGATCTAAATCAGCTATATAAACAATAAGAACAGATCTATTATGAGGCCTGAATTATGATAAAACAGAATAGATCTTCTCTGATAGATGTAAGCCGATAGGATAAAACAGCAAGATACGATAAAGGGTGAGCGATCTAAACGAAGAAGGGCGATACGCCTCAATCTAAAGCCTAGAATGACTCGATAAATTGGTGAATTAACTAAACGAAGAAGGGCAATACGCCTCAATCTAAAGCTTAGATTAACTCGATAAGGGTGTCGGACTTACAGACAAACCGGAGGTCAAGATGATGCAGCCCTGCTTGCTGAAGAACTCGACGAAAAGGGTTTGGGTGGCACGTTAGGCCAAAAGTTGTGTTTGATTGAATGGTTGTGTGAACATTTTTTACAATGGCACAGGGTTTATATTTGTACCCTGGAAATCTAACTAAAGCTTGCCGGCTACGACAATATCTCTAATCCATTTAAAACAATCTAATCTTAAACTACTAGATTTATTACAAATCTTAACGCGCAATCAGGCCCTGAAGAAGCTTCCAGACGTGCCTCCCCTTAGAAGTCGTACGTGCTCCGGCCTTTTCCTTCATGTCCGATCAAGACTCCTATCGGACGTCTTCCGATCGGAATCGGAGGCTGATTCAGAATCGGGCTCGGCCTCTATGTCAACTCCGTCGCACACAACTCCAGCCGAGTCAAAATCTGGTGTCAACAGGTAGGTTTGCCTTGACGCCTGTACAGGGGTTTGTTGTCCACGGCCATGACTTTGTCACCCTCGGTCTTGCGCTTTTTATTCTTATGCTTATTCTTCTTCTTGCCTTCCCCGGCTGGCTGGCTTTGTTCGGGCTTTTCCGTGGACCCGTGCTCAGGCATCCGCCATCTTGGCGGTCTCTTCCAGGATCCCATAGAGCTCGGCCACCGTCTTCGGGTTTTTCTTGGCAAGCTCCTCCGCCGTTCGCTCATCCTTACAGCCCTGATTAAAGGCCACAATCACCCGATCATCCACCATGTCTGGGATGGTATTCCGGGTGTCGCTGAAGCGACGGATGTAGTCCCGGAGGGACTTTCCGGGTTTCAGCACACAATTGAGCAGATCTCCTTCGTGTCCGGGGCATTTGTAGGCGCCTTGGAAATTGGCTTCAAACGTCTCCCGGAGATGGGCTCCATGACCGGATGCTAGCTAGATGACTCGGCACGGGTCTGCGCGAGCTAGATGACTCGGCAGCGGATTCGGTCCCGTTTGCAGTTAGCACATGGATGCGGCGATTTTCGGACTGTTCCGACCCATTGCTAGATCCACTGTAGTCGAGATCCAACTGTGCAGTGCGATCTGCAATGTCTTCGGGAGTTGGCTCCATGAAGGTGGCGAAAACTTCCCGACCGGTGCATGTAAGATCAGGATCATGGATCCCTGTCATCTTGAGCTCGTAATCGCCTTGGTGCTCGAACACGAGATCCCCGAAGCAGATTTCCCGTGCAGGCACTAGATGGCTATGAGCGTAGAGATCAGAAGCGGAGGCAGAACTCCCGATGGCTTCCGACTTGATGGAACTGGGCATGTAGGGCATCGATGAACTCATCGCGTCGGCGATCCAGACTCCGTTGACGATCGGCATGATCTTTCTTCACGCAAGGGCCCCTACCTGGTGCGCCTCTGTCGAGGTTGTACTCGGCAGATATTTGTCCGGCAAGCACCCCGCTTGTGCGAAGATTGATCACGATGGATGAACAGAGAGACACAGGATTTTATACTGGTTTGGGCCCTCGAGATCGAGTAATAACCCTACGTCCAGTTGCTGCTTGTATTATCTCGGCGAGTACAGATTACAATGGTGTAACAAGTACCCTCGGGTGGATTGGCTAAGATTAGGAATACCCTCTACGTACAGGACCCCCGCTATTTATATCCAGGGAGACGTGCCTTACAAGACAAAACAGACCTAAACCTAGTAGGACTCTAACTATCATCGGGCTTTCCTTCTGCGATCCGGCCATCGTGTCTTGTTCGGAGTCTTCATCATTCGGAGTCGGTAGTCGGCAATCCTCGTAATTGGGCACCCTGGTATTATGGCCTCAATAAGATCAATTTGCAAATTGTAATTCAAGTATTGTATAAAGATGGTCATCTCGCATTTTATCTTCAATAGGCTTCATCCCATCATCTCCTTGATGCATCCTTAATAGGTGGTCGGCTACCACATTCTCTGACCCTTTCTTATCTCAAATCTCCACGTCGAATTCTTGTAATAATAAAATCCATCGAATCAAACGTGGCTTCGCATCTTTCTTGGACAAAAGATATTTAATCACCGCATGGTAAATGTACACAATCACCTTTGAATTTACTATGTAATATCTGAATTTTTCTAAGGCGAATACCACGGCAAGCAATTCCTTCTCCGTTGTTGCATAATTAGCTTGAGCTCCATCAAGAGTCTTGCTTGCATAGTAAATAGCTTATACCTTCCCTTCTTTTCTTTGTCCAAGAACGGCTCTAACGGCGTAGTCACTCGCATCACACATAATTTCAAAAGGTTGACTCCAGTCCGGAGTTTGAATGATAGGAGCACTTACGAGTGATTGCTTCAACATTCTAAAGGCATGCAAACATTTTTCATCAAAGTCAAACTCCACATCCTTTTGAAGAAGTTGCGTCAACGGTTTAGTGATCTTCGAGAAGTCCTTTACAAATCTTCTATAAAATTCG
>CM014272.1:41561785-41598539 GCA_004135705.1 Alloteropsis semialata | reverse complement strand
GGTAGAGGAAAGTGATCCTTCTTTGTAGCCTTATTCAATTTCTGATAATCTATGCACATCCTCCAACCCGCAACGGCCCTTTGCGGTATCAATTGATCCTTCTCATTCTTCACCACAGTGAGTCCTCCTTTCTTCGGTACACAATGCACGGGGCTCACCCATTCGCTATGTGGTACGAGATATATAAATCCGGCATTCAACAGTTTGATTACTTCCTTCTTAACCACATCACGCATAGCATGGCTCAACCTCCTTTGATGCTCCACAACGGGTTTGCATTGGTCTTCAAGTTGTATGCGATGAGTATAAAAGGCGGGACTTATACCTTTCAAGTCATAAATTTATATTGGTGGCAATAGATTATTTCACGACCATCGTGAAAAGGTGGGACTTATCCATCGTCAAGCAAAGGTCATAAATTTATATTGGTGGCAATAGATTATTTCACTAAGTGGGTTGAAGCGATTCCTTTAAAGGTTGCTGATTCCAAAAATATGGTGGAATTCATTAAGGAACATATTATTTATCGGTATGGTATTCCTCAAACTATCACGACCGATCAAGGAACTATGTTTATGTCTAACAAATTTCAAGATTTTGCTGCCAGTATGGGTATTAAATTATTAAATTCTTCTCCTTATTATGTGCAAGCCAATGGTCAAGCAGAAGCATCAAATAAAAGCATTATCGAAATCATCAAACGGAAGATTGATGAACAACCAAGACGGTGGCATCTAATGTTAACTGAATCGTTATGGGCATATCGGATGGCGTGTCATGGTTCTACTAAATTGTCCCCATATCATTTGGTTTATGGACATGAGGCTGTTTTGCCTTGGGAGATCAAAATCGGATCGAGACGGATATCGGAACAAGAAAACTTGACTACCGATGAATATAAAAGTTTGATGAATTTTGAGTTGGACGATTTAGCTGAAACCCGCTTGAGAGCTTTGGAGAACATTGAAAATAATAAGCGCGTGTTGCTAAGTATTATGATAAGAAGGTTAAGCCAAAAGAGTTCATCGAAGGAGAATTGGTTTGGAAGCTGATTTTGCCGATAGGGACTAAAAGTTCTGAGTTTAGAAAATGGTCGCCTAATTGGAAGGGTCCCTATCGTGTGACTCGGTGCGTTCCTGGAAATGCGTATATTTTGGAAACGTTGGAAGGAGAAGAATTTTCAAAAGCGCTTAATGGAAAATATTTGAAGAAATATTATCCAAGTATTTGGGTAGATTCATAAAACCGATATTCTAAACGATATCGTCTAAAGATAGCCGATACGATACGTATCGCCTTTAGAGCAAAAATATTTACAAATCAAGTGTTCATCGACGATCAACATCGTCGGATCCAACTAAGTTCATCGATGATCGATGTCATCGGAGCAGCACAGCTAAAGGGTTTAATTATTACAGGAACTTGCGGATCATTTCAATCGCGCCCAATCGGATGTTGTCGATTTTCTAGATTTCTTCCAGATCTTCTATATCGGAGCCGGGAATATTTTTGATGCTTCTATGGATTTGGCGAACTTCCTCCAGACGTTTGTTCAAATTTTCCCGTGCCGACATGATAGAAGCTGGGATCTGGTTGAGCTCGTCTTGAGTCTCCGACATTTCTTTACGGATTCTTCGAGCCGTTTGAGCAGTTCAGCTTCAATGCCTTGGAGATGCTTCATCCGATTCTCTAGCTGCGTTGGTTTGGCTTCCAGGGTCTTGATTTGGGCCTGCATAGCTTTCAATTCATCTCGGCCATCGTCGCGTTTCTTGATCAAGTCTTGCTGAGCCAGTCGCTCTGATATCCTATGACGAGCAGCAAAGACTTGGGGTTGGTGACCCTCGATAAAGGCTGCGGGGGTGATTGCATTTTCTAGCTCCGATGGTAGCCAACCCTTCAATTCCTTGAAGATTTGGCAAATTGGTTCGGCATTTTCCACAAGGATGGCAATGCTCTTGTTCAAATGGTTCAGTATTTCTTGAAGCTTTGCCTTGGCCTCATCGGAGATGGTAGAAGACGATTGCGCAGAGCTAATTTCTTCTTTCCGATGGCAGCATCCAGATCGAACGATGCGAAGCTCATTGCTGGAGAATCGTGCGCCTGAAACAAAACATCGATGAACAAGTGTTATTAAAATAATAAATATTGACACAAGAGGATGAATTGGCATCAGTTTAAATTGACCCTCCCGGACGTAATCGGGGATTACTTGAGGTTGAGCGACGTTTGTACTGGCTTCTATCTGAAGCGCATGATCAGGTTCAATCAGAGGAGGCATCGATGTTGTTGGTTGCTCAGGAATAACTTCCGATTGAGCAGCTACAGCTGTTTCTTCGATCTGCTGTTCAGGGATGGCCTCCGATTGAACATTTGCAGTTGATTCTCCGATTTGTTGTTCAAGGGTCGCTTCCGATTGGATGTTCGTACTTGGCTCCTCAATAATGGGTTGCAAAATGGCAGTCTATAGATTGAATCGATCAGTTCGGGCGTATATGTTTGAAAGAAATATAAATTGGGTTAAGTTTACCTGTTGGGCCGATTCAGCTTGGATGTCTTGGGATGGAGTTGATTGAAGATTGGGCAGTATGATATTTGTTTGCTGGAAAAGGGATTGTTATTTAATGATTTATTTCAGAAGATTTTTTATGAGTGAAATCGGATTGTTACCGATACTGCGTCCAAAAGCATCCTTGCACCCTCAGTAGCTTTCTGTGCTGTTTCTTCGGCAGCTCTGGAGGTCGATTGGTCGAGAATTTTTCCGAGAGGCTGAATACAAAGAAGTTATTTGCCTAGGCAGTAAATCGGAGAGAAGAATCGAAAGTATGAGAAAATCGTACCACATGGCTTTTCTTCAGTTTCTTCGGCGCAATCGCTTTAGTGGGGGCGGTTTTTCTTTTGCCTTTGCCATCCATGATGTCCTTGAGAGATGGTGCGGAGGAGCCGATTCTTGGACATGGAGTTCTAACGGCATACCGAATCGGTTTCCCACTATTGCTTACCGATGGCGCATTCTCTTCAATTGGCTGTTAGAAGTTGGAATTTAAATTATGGAAAGTCAATTTGAGTAAAAGCTGAATAAAAGGGATTTCAAAGGACTTACAGGATTTTCCATGGCCTCGAAATCGGAGTCTATAAGAGTGCAATAAGTGATGGCCGGGAGTCTGAATATATGAAGGCGCAGCTCTTTCCACCAAGTCTTGAAGAGTCTGGATGAGAAGGTGGTGCATAGCCATTCTGGTATTTCAAAATCGGCTTGGGGGACAAGTGATAAGACTCTGTCCATTTCTAGGTCTGATGAGACCGATTCTCTGTGCTTGATTTTATCAGAGAAATATAGGCCGATTGGGGGTTGACCGAAGCCCAACTGGCGAGCTGCCACCGATGGATTGTAAAACTCATAAGATGTGTTTTTGCGGCCGTATACAATGTTGTCGCCAGGGATAGTAGGTGTGATGAAGGATTTGAGAATCGGCAGGATGGGTGCAAGATCGTTCTGGATGTTGAACAGGGGCTGCTCATAGTCACGATCGGGATCGGCATAAGCAAAATAGTCGAGATGCTCCGATGCAATCCCGTGGTAGAAGCTTTCAAAGTAGGTGGCCATGTTTCTTGAGTCCAACCTCGATCCAGGGCAGGCCGATGCTGCTTCCCCAAATGACATGCATCGGTGAGTGGTTGCATCTTCTTCTTCAGCATAATAGTTTGGGAATTGGCAATCTTTGAAGTTGAATTGGAAGGCGGATCGGAATTGGGTATGCAACCAAAGCTGGATGAACCACCAGGGGCCTCCGATATGTCCAACTGCTTGGCCATCTGAAAGTTTGGCCGATATCTGGTGTAGAAGGTGATAAACTGCTCCAAGGAGGAGACGGCCAAGAGGGACCAATTCACCGCGAGATAGTGCTTCTGTGATCGATTGCATGTTGGAGGTGGCACCAAGGGTTGGTCCGCAGAATATGAATCTTTCTAACCACATGTTAAGAAAAGATGCATGTTCCCTGTCTCCGATAGTGCCGGTTTTGCAATGATCGGCAGTGTATTTCTTCCAGCTTTTGGAGCCTGTGCCTACTAGTTTATAGTTCAATTCACCAAGGAGTCTTCTCGGGTTCATGGCATTGGTGGTGTTGAGGCCAGTTAGCATGTGCACGTCCATTAGCATTGGTGTCATCGGACCATGGTCAAACAAGTAGGTGTTGAGTGCATCAGACCAGAAGAGGGAGCTGGCGGCCAGTAGATTCTCGTCCTTGACCATGTCAGCAAGGGACAGAGTGAGACATTGGCCTATTTCTTTCTCATCCCAGAAAGTGGATTTGGCGGCTTGCATTCTGAGGAACCAGTTCCTCCATCCAGGTACGCTGCCGGGCCACGATCGGAAGGAGCCGACCCAATCGGAGACTTGCAGGTCCGATCCTTTGAATGGAATTCTCTCCGATTCCATGTTTATCAAGTTCGTCGGATCGGGATCACCCATCGGGCCAAGATAGTACCCGGCCTCAACATGAGAGACGGGGATGACCAGATTGTTCTTAAGATGCTACATTTGGGAGAAATAAAGTGTGAATACAGAGATGGAGGCTCATAAGTGGTCCTAGAAGAAGAATGCAAGAATAAAGATTGAGATTTTGGGCATTTTTACCTTGGGGACTGGCGTATTATCTGCTTTATCAGCAGGAGCCGCCATTGATGGAATAGATCTACAATGAATAGTGGTGTGGATGAACAGATTGAGAAAATCACCATGGGAAATGTAGTAAAACCCAGATGCATGATATGGATCATATGCGGGGAAGTTCTTTACCTGATTCGTGGTGAGAGTTCGAAGCTTGAAGACCAAACGTTCGGCCAGGCGAAGCTTTGCAGAGACGACAATGGCGGGTGTACAAGCGCGATGACAGATGCGAGTTGGAGGAGACGACGGTTCGGGTCTGCATTTATAGGGCTTATGGGAGAAGAAACCGCCCGAAGGCTAAGGCGCCGAATCCGCACGGGATTCGAGGGTTGCAACAGTGGAAGGATGCGAGTTTCCATATGTTGTTCACTGCCAGAGTCATCATTGCTTGGAGAATTTTGGAACAAAATAATATTTTATCCCAAAATTGGGGGGCATGTGTTGACACCAGATTTTGACTCGGCTGAGGATGTGCATAACAGAGCCAAGGCAGGGGCCGAATCCGATTCTGAGTCAGCCTCCGATTCCGATCGGAGTACGTCCAATAGAGTCCCGATCGGACACGGGAGGAGAAGGCCGGAGCATATACGACTTCTGAAAGGGAGGTGTATCTAGAAGCTTCTTCAGGGCCTGATTGCGCGTTAAGATTGTAATAGTTTTGGTAGTTTAAGATTAGTTTGCTTTAAATAAATTAGAGATATTGTCGTAGCCGGCAAGTTTTAGCTAGATTTCCAGGGTATAAATATAAACCCTGTGCCATTGTAAAAAATGTTCACACAACCAATCAATCAAACACAACTTTTGGCCTCACGTGCCAACAACCCTTTTTCGTCGAGTTCTTCAGCAAGCAGGGCTGCATCATCTTGACCTCCGGTTTGTCTGTAAGTCCGACACCCTATCGAATTAATCTAGGCTTTAGATTGAGGCATATCGCCCTTCTTCATTTAGTTAATTCATCAATTTATCGAGTTGTTCTAGGCTTTAGATTGAGGCGTTTCGCCCTTTTTCGTTTAGATCGCTCACCCTTTACCGTATCTTGTTGATTTTATCTTATCGGCTTACATTTATCAGAGAAAATCTATTCTGTTTTATTGTTATTCAAGTTTCATAATAGATCTGTTTATAGTGTTTATATAGCTGATTTAGATCTAATAAGCAAGTTACAAATAGATCTAATTTAAACAAGTTCTTTGATGTATATTAATCTATCGGAGTAAGCAAGTTGATCGGTGCCCTGCTAGCAACGCTGTCTCGAAATCGATCCGATTGTTAGTGACACAAGATTTAGTTTGTTTATCGCCTTTGGAAAGATGCATATTAAAGAATGAGTTTAGATTAGGCCTATCTCCGATTCAGTTTTCATAGCCGATAGTCTATTTCAATACATGTTATATTCTCACGAATTGGACTCAAGGCCGATGGTTCCTGTTATCGAAATCGGACTTCCCTTTATGCTGATCCGATTTCTGGAACGAATCGGGGCCTTGGCCGATGAGTTCCTTGTTGCTTACTGATTAAACTCTACCTTGTCAATTTCAGATCAAATTGACTGGCACGCCACGAACCTCAAGATTTTGGACCTGCACTGAAGTGAAGCAAATCTTCCAAGCCACAGTGTTAATTTCCGAGAGTCAACACCTGACTTTTTGGACGTCAACAACCGCCTTGGAGATTACATCTGAGCCGAGCAATGCTAAATACGGTGGATCCAAGGGTTGGCCGACCTGGTGACTTCGGCCGACCTGGGCCCACCTCCAAATGGCCTCAACCGCCTCTGGCCGGCTCCAACCGCCTATGTGATGCTATAAATACCTGCAAGGGGCGCCGTACTCAAACACACACTAGAAGAAGAGCTCTCCTTTGCTACAAGCTTAGTCTTAGTCTTAGTAGTGATAGTCATAGTATTAGATCTTCTGAAGGCTTCCGGAGGAGTCTTGGTAAGTTCTAGAGTTCAGTTCTTGTATTCTCTTACTTACTTGTAATACTCTGAGCTTAATGGAAATACCTTCATACTTATGTTGTATGCCTCAGTTATACCTTATCCACTTAGTATATACTACTTATGTCTTGCACCTTGTTCAAGTGAAGATATGCTATGACATTGGCTCAATGTGCCTTAGGGTTGCTGTATTTATTAACGTGATAGATAGGGTTGTATTTCATATTGCAAGCATGGTGTTTGGAATACGGAATACTGTTGAGGGTACCGCTGCCCCACGGATTAGTAGAGGTAGGCGGCAGGTGGTGACAGCCCTGTCCGTCCTTTGTAATCCTTCACGTTCAGGAGTGGGTATTAGGCCTTTATGATAAGACCTCGTACTATCGTCTCTTGATGAGGGAACCACTGGATACCTCGATATGTCCTCTTGCATATAATCATTGAATGAGCTTGTATAGGGTACTGTGGTATATCCAAGTCCCATATGTATGATGCTAACGAATCCTTTGTAATCTTTACTAATGTACTATGACTAACTAAGACTACNCGAATCGGTTTCCCACTATTGCTTACCGATGGCGCATTCTCTTCAATTGGCTGTTAGAAGTTGGAATTTAAATTATGGAAAGTCAATTTGAGTAAAAGCTGAATAAAAGGGATTTCAAAGGACTTACAGGATTTTCCATGGCCTCGAAATCGGAGTCTATAAGAGTGCAATAAGTGATGGCCGGGAGTCTGAATATATGAAGGCGCAGCTCTTTCCACCAAGTCTTGAAGAGTCTGGATGAGAAGGTGGTGCATAGCCATTCTGGTATTTCAAAATCGGCTTGGAGGACAAGTGATAAGACTCTGTCCATTTCTAGGTCTGATGAGACCGATTCTCTGTGCTTGATTTTATCAGAGAAATATAGGCCGATTGGGGGTTGACCAAAGCCCAACTGGCGAGCTGCCACCGATGGATTGTAAAACTCATAAGATGTGTTTTTGCGGCCGTATACAATGTTGTCGCCAGGGATAGTAGGTGTGATGAAGGATTTGAGAATCGGCAGGATGGCTACAAGATCGTTCTGGATGTTGAACAGGGGCTGCTCATAGTCACGATCGGGATCGGCATAAGCAAAATAGTCGAGATGCTCCGATGCAATCCCGTGGTAGAAGCTTTCAAAGTAGGTGGCCATGTTTCTTGAGTCCACCCTCGATCCAGGGCAGGCCGATGCTGCTTCCCCAAATGACATGCATCGGTGAGTGGTTGCATCTTCTTCTTCAGCATAATAGTTTGGGAATTGGCAATCTTTGAAGTTGAATTGGAAGGCGGATCGGAATTGGGTATGCAACCAAAGCTGGATGAACCACCAGGGGCCTCCGATATGTCCAACTGCTTGGCCATCTGAAAGTTTGGCCGATATCTGGTGTAGAAGGTGATAAACTGCTCCAAGGCGGAGACGGCCAAAAGGGACCAATTCACCGCGAGATAGTGCTTCTGTGATCGATTGCATGTTGGAGGTGGCACCAAGGGTTGGTCCGCAGAATATGAATCTTTCTAACCACATGTTAAGAAAAGCTGCATGTTCCCTGTCTCCGATAGTGCCGGTTTTGCAATGATCGGCAGTGTATTTCTTCCAGCTTTTGGAGCCTGTGCCTACTAGTTTATAGTTCAATTCACCAAGGAGTCTTCTCGGGTTCATGGCATTGGTGGTGTTGAGGCCAGTTAGCATGTGCACGTCCATTAGCATTGGTGTCATCGGACCATGGTCAAACAAGTAGGTGTTGAGTGCATTAGACCAGAAGAGGGAGCTGGCGGCCAGTAGATTCTCGTCCTTGACCATGTCAGCAAGGGACAGAGTGAGACATTGGCCTATTTCTTTCTCATCCCAGAAAGTGGATTTGGCGGCTTGCATCCTGAGGAACCAGTTCCTCCATCCAGGTACGCTGCCGGGCCACGATCGGAAGGAGCTGACCCAATCGGAGACTTGCAGGTCCGATCCTTTGAATGGAATTCTCTCCGATTCCATGTTTATCAAGTCCGTCGGATCGGGATCACCCATCGGGCCAAGATAGTACCCGGCCTCAACATGAGAGACGGGGATGACCAGATTGTTCTTAAGATGCTACATCTAGGAGAAATAAAGTGTGAATACAGAGATGGAGGCTCATAAGTGGTCCTAGAAGAAGAATGCAAGAATAAAGATTGAGATTTTGGGCATTTTTACCTTGGGGACTGGCGTATTATCTGCTTTATCAGCAGGAGCCGCCATTGATGGAATAGATCTACAATGAATAGTGGTGTGGATGAACAGATTGAGAAAATCACCATGGGAAATGTAGTAAAACCCAGATGCATTATATGGATCATATGCGGGGAAGTTCTTTACCTGATTCGTGGTGAGAGTTCGAAGCTTGAAGACCAAACGTTCGGCCAGGCGAAGCTTTGCAGAGACGACAATGGCGGGTGTACAAGCGCGATGACAGATGCGAGTTGGAGGAGACGACGGTTCGGGTCTGCATTTATAGGGCTTATGGGAGAAGAAACCGCCCGAAGGCTAAGGCGCCGAATCCGCACGGGATTCGAGGGTTGCAACAGTGGAAGGATGCGAGTTTCCATATGTTGTTCACTGCCAGAGTCATCATTGCTTGGAGAATTTTGGAACAAAATAATATTTTATCCCAAAATTGGGGGGCATGTGTTGACACCAGATTTTGACTCGGCTGAGGATGTGCATAACAGAGCCAAGGCAGGGGCCGAATCTGATTCTGAGTCAGCCTCCGATTCCGATCGGAGTACGTCCAATAGAGTCCCGATCGGACACGGGAGGAGAAGGCCGGAGCATATACGACTTCTGAAGGGGAGGTGTATCTAGAAGCTTCTTCAGGGCCTGATTGCGCGTTAAGATTGTAATAGTTTTGGTAGTTTAAGATTAGTTTGCTTTAAATAAATTAGAGATATTGTCGTAGCTGGCAAGTTTTAGCTAGATTTCCAGTGTATAAATATAAACCCTGTGCCATTGTAAAAAATGTTCACACAACCAATCAATCAAACACAACTTTTGGCCTCACGTGCCAACAACCCTTTTCGTCGAGTTCTTCAGCAAGCAGGGCTGCATCATCTTGACCTCCGGTTTGTCTGTAAGTCCGACACCCTATCGAATTAATCTAGGCTTTAGATTGAGGCATATCTCCCTTCTTCATTTAGTTAATTCATCAATTTATCGAGTTGTTCTAGGCTTTAGATTGAGGCGTTTCGCCCTTCTTCATTTAGATCGCTCACCCTTTACCGTATCTTGTTGATTTTATCTTATCGGCTTACATTTATCAGAGAAAATCTATTCTGTTTTATTGTTATTCAAGTTTCATAATCGATCTATTTATAGTGTTTATATAGCTGATTTAGATTTAATAAGCAAGTTACAAATAGATCTAATTTAAACAAGTTCTTTGATGTATATTAATCTATCGGAGTAAGCAAGTTGATCGGTGCCCTGCTAGCAACGCTGTCTCGAAATCGATCCGATTGTTAGTGACACAAGATTTAGTTTGTTTATCGCCTTTGGAAAGATGCATATTAAAGAATGAGTTTAGATTAGGCCTATCTCCGATTCAGTTTTCATAGCCGATAGTCTATTTCAATACATGTTATATTCTCACAAATTGGACTCAAGGCCGATGGTTCCTGTTATCGAAATCGGACTTCCCTTTATGCTGATCCGATTTCTGGAACGAATCGGGGCCTTGGCCGATGAGTTCCTTGTTGCTTACTGATTAAACTCTACCTTGTCAATTTCAGATCAAATTGACTGGCACGCCACGAACCTCAAGATTTTGGACCTGCACTGAAGTGAAGCAAATCTTCCAAGCCACAGTGTTAATTTCCGAGAGTCAACACCTGACTTTTTGGACGTCAACAACCGCCTTGGAGATTACATCTGAGCCGAGCAATGCTAATTACGGTGGATCCAAGGGTTGGCCGACCTGGTGACTTCGGCCGACCTGGGCCCACCTCCAAATGGCCTCAATCGCCTCTGGCCGGCTCCAACCGCCTATGTGATGCTATAAATACCTGCAAGGGGCGCCGTACTCAAACACACACTAGAAGAAGAGCTCTCCTTTGCTACAAGTTTAGTCTTAGTCTTAGTAGTGATAGTCATAGTATTAGATCTTCTGAAGGCTTCCGGAGGAGTTTTGGTAAGTTCTAGAGTTCAGTTCTTATATTCTCTTACTTACTTGTAATACTCTGAGCTTAATGGAAATACCTTTATACTTATGTTGTATGCCTCAGTTATACCTTATCCACTTAGTATATACTACTTATGTCTTGCACCTTGTTCAAGTGAAGATATGCTATGACATTGGCTCAATGTGCCTTAGGGTTGCTGTATTTATTAACGTGATAGATAGGGTTGTATTTCATATTGCAAGCATGGTGTTTGGAATACGGAATACTGTTGAGGGTACCGCTGCCCCACGGATTAGTAGAGGTAGGCGGCAGGTGGTGACAGCCCTGTCCGTCCTTTGTAATCCTTCACGTTCGGGAGTGGGTATTAGGCCTTTATGATAAGACCTCCTACTGTCGTCTCTTGATGAGGGAACCACTGGATACCTCGATATGTCCTCTTGCATATAATCATTGAATGAGCTTGTATAGGGTACTGTAGTATATCCAAGTCCCATATGTATGATGCTAACGAATCCTTTGTAATCTTTACTAATGTACTATGACTAACTAAGACTACCTTAATGATGAGCAATGAACTTCTGTGTGTTACATTACCCATTCACTTCTATATCATTTACCCCTGCTTAGATTATGGTACATTAATATTGTTGTAAGTAAATGCATTGGATGACACCTCTCTTTAACTAAACGCTTTCCCTGCGGATAAATAAATAACGATACTCAGGAATACTCCCGGGTGAAATGCTACAACGTACTTCTGTGCGCTTACAGAATATCTGTAACGTCTAGATTTATGATGAAGTATCTCTGGTACCATCACTACTCTAAGTGGTGAAGCTAAGAAATACCAACACTGCCCCGACGCTCGGTGGTCATTTCTTTTTGACCATTAGCCCGATTTTTCTAATCGGCCCAATGCTCCGGGACTACTCCATATGGAGAGCTCCTTGCGTCGCTCTCTATATGCACCATTAGGATGTGTCACTTTCCCAAAGTGGTGTTGTACCTTATGGTGTCCGACTTGGCCACAACTTGGCATTACGCCACTCGGGGCTCCGCCCCCGGGTTTGCCCAGGGTCATCCCCGATGACTTTATGTTTTCTTTTTTAAGCACCGTCCACCCTTGTGTCGGCCTGCTGTTGACGGTCCTTAAGTACCACTTTTGACCGACAACTCCTACTGAAAACATACCAAATATAAATACAATATAGTGATAGAATTTATTACTAACGAATTCCACGAGTGTTGGTATTTTACCTTGTCATGCAGGAAAGGGCACTATGGGCTCGAGACGAGATCTAAAAATATCATTATCACAAAAGAAAGAGCTCATCGAGATGATTCCAAATGTTATATTATTCATATTATTTGGACATCGGATTGAGAAGATATAAAGATGAGAAAAGGTGACGTAATGGACCCACTAGAGTGGGGCCCACCCGGGCAGGACCAAGCCGAACCAGCGCCACGAGCAAAGGCACCGTGCTCCTCTCTCGCGGTGAACGCCCATAGGCAGACGCGGAGAGGGCGGGCAGGCCTGCTCGGCCACTGGCCGCTCGATGGTCAAACCACCCAGGCGAGCCCAGCCGTAGGCAACAGGCCATGTAGGCCGACGCGACGCTGGTGGGGCCCATGGGCTACGACACATGGGGTCAGGCGAGGGGCCAAGGCACGCACAGACGAGCCACACGCGACACGCACAGGACGTGTGGCGAGCAGTGAACCAGCGCAGGGCTTAGGGATGGATTCGGATCGGATACGCATGGAATCGAATCTGGATATCACCTTTTACCATATTTTAATTCGAATACGAATCGAATATGAATATTGTTGGATATGAATATGAATGCGAATGTTGTCCATTCTTGTCGAATACGAATACAAAATGAATATATCGAATACGGATTCACATTCGAATAAATAGCTTCATCACGTGTTAATTCTTAACGAATATGGATAATATCGGATATTCCACATTTTATTCGAATGCGAATATGGATTCGGATAGAGAAAAGTAACAAAAAATGAGTTCGGATATTTCCATTTAACATCCACATTAAAATCAAATACAAATACAAATATTCATATTAACATTTTAGTCGAATCTCGAATATGAATACAGATAATTCGGATGTCTGAACATCCGAATCCATCCCTAGCAGGCCCTTTGGCCGGTTCGGCCATCACGCGAGCGCTAACGCAGGGCAGGAGCGCGAGTTGACCCGCAGGGGCACGTGGCAGCTCGCCACTGGCCGGGATCGAGATGGCGTGATCGCCCGCCAGTGCCGGGCGTCGGAGCAGCTGGCCAGGCCACGTGGAGGCATCTAGTTCGCTGGAAATTGCCTCATGCGGATCGAGGAAGACAGAACATCTGGGATCAGCCGTGAGAAGCACAGTCGCGGAAGACTTTTTCCTTCGTGCGATTCTTCTGGTGTTACCGACCATGGTACATTGATTCCCTAGGGCCTAGGGAGGATCCCCACTCACCTAAGGCACTCTCCACACTATAAATATAGCCCCTCCCCTCACTCTCAAGACACAAGATTGAGAAGTGTTGGTATTTTTAACGATCATAGATAAATCCGCAAGCGTACGGATACCAATGTAGGTTTCACCCGAGAGTATTCCAGGGTATCGAATCTACAGGGAACATATGTGTACTAGTGCAGAGCTAAGAACGACCAAGGACAAAAGAAATAATAAATGTGTAGAAGGTAGAGAGGCTTATTTCTAGGTAATTCCGGATAATCAAAGGATAGCTCAAGACATTTACTGTATTACTTGCTTCGGGACGCCCGACCGTCCAAGCCCGGAAAGGAATGAGAATGGGGAAAGGCAAGCCAAGCAATGGCCCTACTACTCTCTAGTGCTTCTCACGTGGTGGACTACGTAGGCCGTCAGGGCTGTCACCACCTAGGGCTACCACTACAAATCTGTGGCACTAGGCGCACTCCAAGGTATTCAACATGATTAGACATCCATCTATTCTATTGAATAATATCTTAGTTTTGCAAGTACTAAGACACTTATCACAGTGAGGAGCCCACAAGTAAATAAAGTAAAGCTAGAACTTAAATAAGTATCCAGAAATACTAAGAAAATACCGAGATGTTACTCGAACCTGAGCTGCATCCGCCGAGATACAAGAAGAGGAGAGGAGCCGATATCCCCGGCTTCTCCCGGACTCTCGGCTCACCTCTCACCTATTCTAACACTACATTGGATATTTGCCTTGAGCTTTGCTTCACTTCCTTGTGTGTTGAATGAGGGAAAGGACTCCTCTATTTATAGTGTGGAAGTGTCTTGGGAGAGTGGAGATCCTCCTAGGATCGAAAGGAATATTCTTCCCTTCTCTTTCTCTTTGGCCACCATCTGTCCAGCAAACCGACGTCGCTACGTCAGTCCCACAGAGGAATAGGGGGCGACAGACTGTTTCTGGGGGTGTTTAGATGTTGTTGTGCATAGTGTTTTTATGCATTAGATCACGTGCTACAGAGAGAAAAAAGTGCATTGGGAAGCATGCGTTATGCAAAATTTTGCAAAATGAGCTGAACTAAACACCGCCTCTATCTCGCGTGCGTTTCCTGCAGCAAAATCCCCTGCGTCCCTTGGTCTCGATCCGCGTGAACAAGTTCTGGGCGAATAGCAGCTCGCCACGTCACCTGGACTCATTCTTCACGCGCAGAATGCTGTCGGCTTTCGTCCTCGGCAGGCATGGTTGCAGACCTGAGCGCTGGCCTGTGGGCCTGGTCCCCCGTGCCCGCACGCATGTGCGGCCTGTGTGCTGCGCCAGCACTACTGCGTGGCCTGTGGACCAGGCAGGCCCCGCTTGGGCCTCTGGCCCCTTGTGGCCCTGCACGCATGTGCATGCGCACGGTAATCGCGGCGGCAGGGAAGCAGGGAGGCCACTCGGCCATTCTCCCCATGACTTTGGGGCGCTGACGTCATGAGGACCTCAGCATCCCTTTTATCCTTCTCTTCTTTATATCTCAAGCTTCAATATGATATAACAATATCTATCGTCTCGATGAAACCTCCGTGATGGTGTACTCCAAATAGGTATTTGAGAGAGTTTGTGATAATAATATATTTGTATCCATTTCTATCACTTTGTGCCATTTGGGGCATTTCCTGCATGACAAGGTAAAACACCAACACTTGTGGAAATGGTTAGTATTAAACCATATCTCTATGTCTGATGTTTATATTTGATATATTTTTGGCAGGAATTGATGGCTAAAAGTGGTACTTAAGGACCGTCAACAAGAAGCCACAAGCTCCACTCCAAGGCAAAACTCTACTCCACTATAGTATCTAGAGAATAGGGAGAGAGTGAGGGGTAGTCCGGGGAAAGTGTTCGTGATCTCTTACGGTATTAAGTACTCTTGCTATTATTGCTTGCGGGTTCGTCGCTTTATTTATAAAGTGCTCTAGTCTCTAGCTAAGATTAGAGTAATAGTATATATCATAAGCGTGGTGCTTAGGTTATCGATTACCTTCGTTTGCCTCGTAACCCCACGGATTAGTAGAGGTAGGCGGCAGGTGGTGATAGCCCTGTCCGTCCTTTGTAATCCTCCATGTTCGGGTACGGCGTAGAGCTTTATGCCAGCAATTTCCTAGAGGCCTAGGATACCCCGGCGCCCAAAGTAAGCAAACTATAGTCGTTGAACTTATCCTTCATCAAGGTCCTTAGCCATAGGAATCCTCTCTACCCTCACCATCGTTTCTCTTGTTGTCCTTGGACGATCTAGTTAGAAGATTAGTACACACGTTCCCTGTGGATTCGATACCCTGAATACTTCTAGGGCACACGAGTTTTTACACTTCAAAGCAAATATGATGTGCAACATGAATGCTTGAAAATGCAAGGGATAATGCCTGGTTACCTCCAGGCAGGCATTTTGGGTTTTTTTAGCAAGAAAGGATATATGAGCTAGCAACATCAATAAACTAGTGATAGAAATTTGGCATTAATAGAACTTGTCATGATATACTTACTGAGCTCCCCCACACTTGGATTTTCTTGTCTCGGGACAACAAAATCAAGTGTGTGTCGGCCTCCTTCAAAATTGTTCCATCACCAAAACTTACCAATGTGTTGCAAATGATGTAGCTCTCATGTTCTTAAGCATCATAGATCCGTCATTCTTTTTAGTGTCAACCTGTAATGGTTAGCGACCAAAAGTACCCAAGGGAAAACTTAACCGAAGAACATGTTCTCGCTAGTGTTTTTTTAATGAAGCGGATGGGTAGTGATGATGAATATGGATCGATAAAGATAAAAGGAATGATGTGATGGTATGGAATGGGGATACATGGGCGAACTCGGTTCGACACTAGTACAGCTACCATTCCCCGGCAACGGCGCCAGAAAGCTTGTTGGCATTTTATACGACCATAGATAAATCCACAAGCGTATGGATACCGATGTAGCTTTCACCCGAGAGTACTCCAGGGTATCGAATCCACAGGGAACGTGTGTGTACTAGTGAAGAGTTAAGAACGGCCAAGGACAAGACAAGGAATACAAGTGCAGAGGCTAGAGAGGGTAGCTCAGAGTTCTGGATAGCAAAAGGATATATCAACCTTATATTATAGTGCTTGCTTTGGGTAACTTGGGTTTTTATAGATTTTCAAAAACATAACCTTACCCAGCTCCTCAATTGATTCTCTCAGATCGCTCAATCTGTATGATTTCTCACAAAGGCATTTCTTTGCCTTCCTTCATCCTACTTCTAAAAGGCTTATGTGGAGCTCAAGGTAGGAGTAAAGGTAAAGCATACTTGTATCACATCTATTGCAAAATCAAAGAGTGGATCCAAGAAGAAAACTATTCATACAATCTGATCAAGATGTGCATGTGTATGGGAAGTGGAAGGTGTATGAGAACTCCTTTTTGTATGATCTCTCTCATTTGAATTTATTTTGAGAAGATGGCCATATCTCTCCTTTTTTCTTTCTTTCTTTTATATAAGAATGCTTGGACCTTCATGTGTCCATTTTTTTCTTCTTTTTTTTCTTGGACCTTCATGTGTCCATATTTTTTTGTGGCCCATGTCTCCTTTGCAAAAGATATTTGGGGAGAGATTCATAAAACATATGGAGCATTTATTTGGTGGGTGAATGAATATTGCTAACTTCCAGTGTAGAAGTTTAGCATATGTAAGGTGGTGTGTACGTGATCTTGATCAAGAAAGCATGAAGAGCATCTTATAAGGGTCACAATAATTTGACAAAGCTCAATGCAATAACAAGCACCATATGTATAAGGTTTTCAATATGAGCAACATATGGCTTTGGTAGGAATGGAATATCATTGAGGAGCATTGTAAGGATAATGGTTTTAAAATTTTTGCAAGAAAAACATCCTAAGTACTTTATACAGAAAGAGCAGGATTCATTTTATCATACCATATCTCATTTGTCAACCATTTAGATAGCATGCTTTCCTAAAGATAAATGTTCACAAGTGACAGATATAGAGCAAGGAATAAAGAATATGCAGGCCAATCAAGGATGAGCATATAAACCAAAGGAGCATCAAGTTTTAATTGAGTTTAATTTTACGGATTATCACAAGATTATTTTAAACTCAAGAATGAGAGAGAGTGAGGGATTGGCATGCAAACCATCGCCTTGGATGAAGTGGGAGACGTGGCATGCCAGAGGACCTTCAATTGATGAAGAATTCGTTCGAGCCCCTCTGATGCCCGACCGTCATGATTATTTCATGTTGGTCCATTCGATGCTGTGAGGCGTAGTCGTAGGTGGTCTTGAATGTATGAACATGTAGAAGCTTGAGAGACCCCCACACTTGATCTTGCACCTATGTTTATTCGAAACAAGATGGAAACAAAACAATGACTCTACTGGCCTTACAAACCAGGGAGCCTGGTCTTTATTTGAATTCAAATGTGTTTTTTTGTGTTTTTATGTTATACAAATTTTTATTGATTTTTTTATTTTTTCCATGGCAAACAAATCTTGCAAGGTAACTTAGCAGGGAGATTAAAGGAGAATAAATTCACAAAGTATTTTGGATACTTCCCTGCGAAATTCCCCAAAGCTTTGATCTTGCACATGAATGCAAGATTTGAGCTTACGAGTGCCAAAGATTTGTCCACTGTTCATCCTGCTTCATCGTGCAAATTTCTTCCATATGACTAAGGGTTTCAGATGTTTTAGTTATGCTCACCGCCCTTTAGTCATCACTTCATCCCTGCAAGAAGTTAGTGGACAACAAATAACCGAAGGACCATTTGAGTAGATATCATTATTGCCATAGGGTTAGTTGTTCACATCCATACTTAAAAACAGATTGGCCTTTAACATATTAAGTGTAGATCCTATTGCCTTTATATTTTTTATATATTTATTTTCAAATGTTCTCTTTTTTTCAAATTTTATTTTCACCATTTTCTTTTAAGCGCAACTCAAACAAGGCTGAATTGTAACAACATGATCACAAGGGGGTTTTGCAATATACTCACAGTGAACCTTTGAAAGGTGATGTACCTCCTTGTACGTCGTGCAAAATTTGTTGCAGTGTATCCAATGCCTTGCTTTGTCTCTAATTTGAATAAACTTGATGACTTACCCGCTTGAATTTGAAAATTTTTCTGCAAGGGTTAGTCCATATATACATCCCATATGTATGAAAGCATTACTCCAAGGTTCATTAATCAAAACTCGACACCATGTCTAATTTGATTAAAGAAGACCATTTAACCTAAGCACCATGTTTAATTTAAAAAGCCAATGAACGCACTTTGAAAAATACATTCAAACCGGAGCATACGAGGATAGATAAAGGAAGCATGAGAACATGACCAAGCATTATCCAAAGGAGATAAACATGAATATATGAATGGTGAACTTCGGGTTACCTCCCGGAAGGGCTTTGTTTAAAGTCAAAAGCAAGACATGACACTTACCTTAGCATACTTACCACTGGCGTTAGATGATGAGTTTAGAATTTCCATCGCGGTAGCTCCTTGGATCTCGATGACATCATTAACGGTGACGTGGTCGCGCGTGGATTGCATGTGTGCGCTAAATGTTGGGGTAATTCCAACAAGTGGCTGGCACATATGCAAAACACGAGAATGCAACAATCGTCTTTTCTCACGAAAGCGTGCACATGAACCAAGGATGCAAGGCAAGGCGGAGCCAGGAGCCATATGGGGACTACCGAGGTGCAACGCCACAATGACATGTACCCTCAGATGTCTTAATCCCACTGAGACTCGATAGCTATTTTTTTAAATGCAATCATGGTTGGGAAACAAATATGCCAACTATATTAACATGCATGAATGAAACAAATATGATGCCAGATTGGAAATCCAAATTAGGGCAAAACAAAACATGCTATGTAACTTGTAAGAAACTCGAGGCCTGGCGTTTCTCAAAGCGCAAACTGATCAACCCTTTTGATCTAAATGACGTGGTGGGAGCCAGTTTCATTTAACCCTATTGATCGGTCTACCAACCACGTTCTGGCAATTAACCGACCCTGTAGGGGCTGCATGAGTGACCCTGTAGGGGCTGCATGAGTTGGACTAAGAACCCGAATAGATAGGTGATGAAAGATTTCACCACCCACCTAGACTAGGCACATCACCCGAATACAGTTCAAAGCCGAGGGGCCACCCATTCAAAAAGAAGGCACAAGAGTTTGCTTGCAAATGAAATGCAACATGAATGCTTCGAACAAATATGATGTGCAACATGAATGCTTCCAAATGCAAGGGATAATGTCTGGTTACCTCCAGGCAGGCATTTGGGATTTTTTAATTTTTTATAGAAAGAAAGAATACATGAACTGGCATCATCTATAAACAAAGATAAAAAATTGGCATTAATGGAACTTGTCATGAGATAAGTACAAACCTCCCCCACACTTAGATTTTCGTGTCGCTGGACAACAAAATCAAGTGTGTGTCGGCCTCCTTCGAATTTGTTCCATCACCAAAACTTATCAAGGTGTTGTAAATGATGTAGCTCTCATGTTCTTAAGCATCATAGATCCATCGTTCTTTTCAGTGTCAACCTGTAATGGTTAGCGACCAAAAATGCCCGAGGGAAAACTAACCGAAGAACATGCTCTTGCTAGTTTGTTTCTTTTATGTGAAAGATGGATGGGTAGTAATATGGATCGATAAAAATAAAAATAATGATGTGATGGTATGGAATGGGGATACATGGGCGAACTCGGTTCGACACTAGTACAACAACCGTTCCTCGGCAACGGCGCCAGAAAGCTTGTTGGTATTTTTAACAATCACAGATAAATCCACAAGCGTACGGATACTGATGTAGCTTTCACCCAAGAGTATTCCAGGGTATCGAATCCACAAGGAACGTGTGTGTACTAGTGCAGAGCTAAGAACGACCAAGGACAAAAAAAATGATAACTGTGTAGAAGGTAGAGAGGGTTATTTCTTGGTAATTCTGGATAATCAAAGGGTAGCTCAAGACATTTACTGTATTACTTGCTTCGGGACGCCCGACTTCCAAGCCTAGAAAGGGATGAGAATGGGGCAAGGCAAGCCTAGTAATGGTCCTACTACTCTCTAGTGCTTCTCACATGGTGGACTACATAGGCCATCAGGGCTGTCACCACTGGGGCTACCACTACAAATCTGTGGCACTAAGCGTACTCCAAGGTATTCAACATGATTAGACATCCATCTATTCTATTGAATACTATCTTAGTTTTGCAATTACTAAGACACTTATCACAGCGAGGAGCCCACAAGTAAATAAAGTAAAGCTTGAACTTAAATAAGTATTAATCCAGAAATACTAAGAAAATACTCGGATGTTGCTCGAAGCTGAGCCGCATCCGCCGAGGTACAAGAAGAGGAGAGGAGCCGATATCCCCGGCTTCTCCCGGACTCTCGCCTCACCTCTCACCTATTCTAACACTACATTGGATATTTGTCTTGAGCTTTGCTTCACTTCCTTGTGTGTTGAATGAGGGAAAGGAGCCTTGGGGGAGTGGAGATCCTCCTAGGATCAAAAGGAATATTCTTCCTTTCTCTTTCTCTCTGGGCGCCATCTGTCCAGCGAACCGACGTCGCTACGTCGGTCCCACGGAGGAACAGGGGGCGACGGACTGTTTCTGTCTCGCGTGCATTTCCTGCAGCAAAATCCCCTACGTCCCTTGGCCTCGATCCGCGTGAACAAGTTCTGGGCGAATAGCAGCTCGCCACGTCACCTGGACTCGTTCTTCACATGCGGAACGCTGCCGGCTTTCGTTCACGGCAGGCGCGGTTGCAGACATGAGTTGGGCCCTGGTCCCCCGTGCCCGCACGCATGTGCGTCCTGTGTGCTGCGCCAGCACTACTGCGTGGCCTGTGGACCAGGCAGGCCCCGCCTGGGCCTCTGGCCCCTTGTGGCCCTGCACACATGTGCATGCGCACGGTAATCGCGGCAAGGTCCATCGCACATGGAAATAAAAATTGTTGAACGCATCAAAGAGCTGAATCACAGAGAAGAGCTAATGTGGAAGCAGAGAGCTAGAATACAGTGGCTGGCGGCAGGTGATAAAAATACTCATTTTTTCCACCTACACACTAGTCAAAGAAGACGGAGAAATATGATCGTAAAGTTAAGAAAGCAGGACGGTCAGGTGACATAGAACAGGGCAGAGATGGGTAGCATGATCACAGCCTTCTACCAGAGTTTGTACAGCTCAGAGGGTACTTCCCATATGCATGCAGTTTTGGAGACAGTTCCCATCAATGTTACACCGGAGATGAATGATAAATTAGTTGCCCCTTTCTCTGAGAATGAAGTTAAGGAAGCTTTATTTCAAATGTTCCCTACAAAGGCTCCGGGTCCAGACGGCTTTCCAGCTCATTTCTTTTAGAGACATTGGGATCTTTGTGGTGTAGAAGTTACTTCGGTGGTACTATGGGTGTTGCGAGGGGAGGATGATCCATTTGTGATTAATAATACTTTTATAGTGATGATTCCCAAAGTAGCAAATCCGGAGGAATTGGGTCAATTTTGGCCAATTAGTCTCTGCAACGTCATATATAAAATAGCATCCAAGACTTTGGCTAATAGATTGAAGGTGATTTTACCGGAGATAATAGCGGAGGAGCAGTCAGCCTTTGTACCAGGGCGGCTAATTACAGACAACATCATCACGGCATATGAGTGTTTACATTTCATGAAGCGGAAGCGTGCCCGTGATTTGAGATGCAGTGCCTTGAAGTTGGACATGAAAAAAGCCTATGATAGAGTCGAGTGGGACTATCTGCGTGCAATCATGATTAAGATGGGTTTTCATCAGCTTTTTGTAGAGATGGTAATGAGACTGGTAACTACAGTTTCATTTTCTGTTCTATTTAATGGTGATTGTCTTGACAGCTTTAAACCATCAAGGGGTATACGTCAGGGAGATCCTATCTCCCCCTATTTGTTCCTACTAGCAGCAGAGGGCCTTTCGTGCCTGTTGAAAGCAAGAATCTGGTCATCAGCACTCATGGGAATTAAAGTGGCCCCATCGCTCCGATGATTAGCCACTTACTCTTCACAGATGATAGCCTGCTATTTTTTAGAGCAAACAGGGAGAGTGCTAAGAAGATCAAGGATGTGTTACACCTATATTGCCAAGCATCAGGCCAACAAATAAATATGGAGAAATCTTCTATTCATTTCGCCAAGGGATGTAGACAGAGCCTCAGGAATGTGATAAAGGAGGAGCTTAATGTACATAATGAAGCCCTGAGCGAAAGGTATCTAGGGATGCCAACTGAAGTTGGAATTTCAACAATTGGAGCCTTCAAGTATTTGAAAGATAGAGTTTGGAATAAAGTGCAAGGTTGGATGGAGAAGTGTTTGTCATCAGGGGGCAAGGAAGTATTAATCAAGGCTGTCGCACAGGCTATTCCAACGTATTCTATGTCCTGCTTCAAACTCCCGAGACGCTTGTGTCAACATATAGATGGCCTGCTCAGAAAATTTTGGTGGGGCAGTAAGGAGGGGGAGCGGAAAACTTGTTGGGTAGCTTGGGACAACATGATTATGCCAAAGTTTGCGCGAGGACTTGGTTTAGAAATATGGAAATGTTCAACTTGGCCTTACTAGCTAAGCAAGCTTGGAGGATACTGCAGGACACGAATTCTCTTAGTGCGAGGGTACTTAAAGCAGTCTACTTTCCGGAGGATGACTTCCTACATGCAAGTTTGGGCTCATCACCATCGAGGGTCTGGAGATCCATCATGGATGGAAGGGAGGCTCTCGAACAGGGTCTGATCCGTCGGATTGGAACGGGCGAGGACAAGCTCATATGGTCGATGAACTGGATACCTAGGGATGAGTTGTTGAGGCCGCTGACTAGTCGGTGAGATAATCCGCCAGCGAGAGTTAGCGATCTCATTGACATGACCACAGCCTCGTGGGATAGACAGAAATTGGAGGCTGTTTTTAACCCGATGGATGCTGAGTTAATCAACAATATACCCGTTAGTACACGAAGTCAAAGAGATTTCTGGGCTTGGCACTATGAAAAGAGTGGAATATTCTCGGTCCGCTCCGCATATAGGATGCTAGCTATGAGTAAATTCAATGTGGATGCTTGCTTGGGAAATAAGGGAGGAAGATCAGATGTCAAGGCAGATGAAAAAGAGTGGACTTCTTTGTGGAATGTTAAGGTATCATCGAAGATTAAAGTCTTCCTATGGCGGCTAGCTAAGCATTCGCTCCCAATCGGAGATGTGTTGCATCATAGTAACATGAAGATCCAGAGTACTTGTACTCTATGTGGCGCCCAGGATTCGTGGAAGCACTCGTTGATCGAGTGTAACATGGCCCGTTGTGTGTGGGCGCTTGAACGAGAGGAACTATTTGAGCATTTGTGTGAGGTTGACCATGGCGATGCTAGGGGATGGCTAGCAGCTGTGATGACCACTTTAAATCATGAAGATCTTACCAGAGTGCTGGTGACTATTTGGGCCATATGGTATGCCAGGAGAAAGGCAATACATGAGGAAAGCTTCCAAAGCCCTTTGTCGACTCATTGTTTCGTGAGTAGGTTCGTCCAGGACATAAATGTGATGCAGCAGAGGAGGCCAGCGCCAAAGGAATGCACAATGCGTGAGATGTTGCCACGCTGGATTCCTCCGCCAGAGGGACTTATGAAGGTCAATGTCGATGCTGCAATTGCCAAGAACTCCCCGAGGGCGGCTTTTGCTGTAGTGGCAAGAGATGGGGCAGGCTGGTTTATGGGAGCCTCAGCTGTAGTGGTGGATGGAATGAGTGAACTGGAGATTGTGGAAGCGCTAGCAGTTTGGGAGGGATTGTCGCTAGCGACTGACCTGCTGTTACAGAAGTTCAGGTTGGCTTCTGATAACAGCAATGTAATCCGAAGTATCACTGGCTCGGGATTTGGTCCATATGGGCACATTGTACAGGAGATCAAGGCGCGAGCAGGAAATTTTGTTCATGTGGATTTTGTACATGAAGGTAGAGGTTCCAACGGTGATGCACATCGTTTGGCTAGAAGTTCTATATATGATGTAACGGGCAGACATGTTTGGCTGCTGAATCCACCTCAGGGCGTTTGTAACTCATATATTTCTGATTAATAAAGTTTAAGTTTCCTCAAAAAAAAGGTAATCACGGCGGCAGGGAACCAGGGAGGCCACTCGGCCATTCTCCCCATGCCAACTGCCCCTAGCAGTTTCACCCGCACATGGCTTGGTGCCCTCGTGCCTATGCTGACCGTGTGAAGGGTGCAGCAGGGCGCATGGCCAATGGGCCGCGCAATGCTTTTGCTAAGCTCGTACATCAGGCCAGTGGGATACGGTTTGGGCAGGTTAGACTCTGGGGCGCTGACGTCATGAGGACCTCAACATCCCTTTTATCCCTCTCTTCTTTATATCTCAAGCTCCAATATGATATAACAATATCTAGGGTTAATTGGATATATGTCATTACAACTATCGCGGTTTTGGACATCTAACATTATAATTTGTCTATTCGCAACCGTGCCATTACAATTTCACAGGTCTCCGAGATATGCCATTACTTACCCCTTCGATGCTTTTATAAAACAATTTGGACCAAAGTACCCCTATCTTCTCCCTCCAGTTCTCTCTTTTCCCCTTTCTCCACCACAGCAGCTATCCATGGGCGAGCCCGATGAAGGCCAGGGCCCGGTGGCCGTGGCGGACCACGAGCAGCAGCACCAACGCCGTGGAGGCCGCCTCACCGCCTCCCGCTGCTACGTCATTGTCGCGCCGCCAGCCTTCCGCAGGGAGCTCCAGGCGCTGCTACTGCGGGACATGTCCATGGACACTGCCTTCCGCACGGAGCTCTAGGCGCTGCTCGCCGCGCGCGGCCGCGCCTTCTCGCTCCTGCAGTTGCTTATCGGGGGCCGCCTTGTTGGCGGCGCGGATGAGGTGCGGTAGCTGCATGAGACCGGGCAGCTCTGGCGGCTCCTCGAGGGCGCCGCGGGCTAGGACCCGGCCTTTGTCTGCAACGCCTGCGGCGGCGTTCGATTTGTCCCCTGCACCGGCTGCGGCGGCAGCCGTAGGTTCTTCGTCGTCTTCGGCAGCCGCAACAAGAACGGATTGGTACGCTGCTCTGTTCTTGATCGCCAACAGAGGCACAAACATTCCCATTCCGTTTGTACTGCTAATTGAAGGATTAGAGGTTGTAGAATCAACAAAAAAAGAAAGGGGCCTCACCACATCCCGCTGCTAGGTCATCGTCGCGACACCGTTCCACGCCGACGGTGGCGGCGGCTCGCGAGCAGCAGCACCAGGATTTGGATGGGGGCTAAGGGGCGGCGCGACGAGGAGGAAGGAGAGCGTGGCGGGGTGGTGGCGCAGTGGCGCGCTGGCGGCCACCTAAGCTCCAAGAAAAGAAAGATGAATCGTGAATGTTGAGAAAGAGGATGAGGAAGACAGGGGCAATTTGGTCAACATATTTTGAGAAACATAACGAAAGGGTAAGTAGTGACATATCTCGGAGACACGTGAAATTGTAATGGCAAGGTTGCGAATAGACGAATTGTAATGGTAGATGTCCAAACCACGATAGTTGTAATAGCATATATCTAATTAACCCCAATATCTATCGTCTCGATGAAACCTCCGTGATGGTGTACTCCAAATAGGTATTTGAGAGAGTTTGTGATAATAATATATTTGTATCTATTTCTATCACTTTGTTCCATTTGGAGCATTTCCTGCATGACAAGGTAAAACACCAACACTTGTGGAAATGGTTAGTATTAAACCCTATCTCTATGTTTGATGTTTATATTTGATATATTTTTGGCAGGAATTGACGGCCAAAAGTGGTACTTAAGGACCGTCAACAAGAAGCCATAAGCCCTACTCCAAGGCGAAGCTCTACTCCACTATAGTATCTAGAGAATAGGGAGAGAGTGAGGGGTAGTCCGGGGAAAGTGCCGGGGCTGTCGGCACTCTTCCCCGATCTTGTACCTCGACGGATGCTTTCTTCTTTTAGTAAGTGTTCGTGATCTCTTACGGTATTAAGTACTCTTGATTAAGTAAGTTCCCTTCTATTGTTGCTTGCGGGTTCGTCACTTTATTTATAAAGTGCTCTAGTCTCTAGCTAAGATTAGAGTAATAGTATATATCATAAGCGTGGTGCTTAGTTTATCGACTACCTTCGTTTGCCTCGTAACCCCATGGATTAGTAGAGGTAGGCGGCAGGTGGTGACAGCCCTGTCCGTCCTTTGTAATCCTCCATGTTCGGGTACGGCGTAGAGCTTTATGCCAGCAATTTCCTAGAGGCCTAGGATACCCCGGTGCCCAAAGTAAGCAAACTATAGTCGTTGAACTTATCCTTCATCAAAGTCCTTAGCCATAGGAATCCTCTCTACCCTCACCATACTTTCTCTTGTTGTCCTTGGACGATCTAGTTAGAAGATTAGTACGCACGTTCCCTGTGAATTCGATACCCTGAATAATTCCGGGGCACACGAGTTTTTACACTTCAAAGCAAATATGATGTGCAACATGAATGCTTGAAAATGCAAGGGATAATGCCTGGTTACCTCCAGGCAGGCATTTTGAGTTTTTTTATCAAGAAAGGATACATGAGCTAGCAACATCTATAAACCGGTGATAGAAATTTGGCATTAATGGAACTTGTCATGATATACTTACTGAGCTCCCCCACACTTGGATTTTCTTGTCTCGGGACAATAAAATCAAGTGTGTGTCGGCCTCCTTCAAAATTGTTCCATCACCAAAACTTACCAATGTGTTGCAAATGATGTAGCTCTCATGTTCTTAAGCATCATAGATCCGTCATTCTTTTTAGTGTCAACCTATAATGGTTAGTGACCAAAAGTACACACGAGAAAACTTAACCGAAGAATATGTTCTTGCTAGGAATGATGTGATGGTATGGAACGGGGATACATGGGTGAACTCGGTTCGACACTAGTACAGCAACCGTTCCCTGGCAACGGCGCCAGAAAGCTTGTTGGCATTTTATACGACCACAGATAAATCCACAAGCGTACGGATACCGATGTAGCTTTCACCCGAGAGTATTCCAGGGTATCGAATCCATAGGGAATGTGTGTGTACTAGTGAAGAGTTAAGAACGGCCAAGAACAAGGGAAGGAATACAAGTGCAGAGGATAGAGAGGGTGGCTCAGAGTTCTGGATAGCAAAAGGATAGATCAACCTTATATTATAGTGCTTGCTTAGGGACGGCCAACCATCCTAGCCTCATAAAGGAATGAGAAAGGGGACTAGGCAAGCCAACCAATGGTCCTACTGTACTCTAGTGTTGCTCACGTGGTGGACTACGTAGGCCATCAGGGCTGTCCCTACCTGGGGTTACCACTACAAATCCGTGGCACTAGGCGCACTCCAAGGTATTCAAAAGACTAGACATCCCGTCTACTCAAATAAATACTATCCTAGCTTCATGACGACTAGGACACCTATCACAGCAAGGAGCCCACAAGCAGAATATAATAAAGCTAAACTTTATTCAATAAAATTAATGCCAGAATTACCTAAGTAGACCCGGATGTACTCGAGGAGGGTGCACCCGCTGAGGTACAAGAAGAAGAGAGGAAGCCGACATCCCCGGCTTCTCCCAGACTATCGCCTCACCCCTCAACTATCACTAAACACTACATTGGATCTAGCTTCGCCTTGAGCTCTTCACTTCTCTGTGTGTTGAATGAGGGAGAGAGGCCTTCTATTTATAGTGGAGGAAGTGACTTGGGGATGTGGAGATGCTCCACTTGATTCTAGGGAATATTCTCCTCCAATCTCTCTTCTCCCTCCACCTGGCCACTAAACCGACCCTGGGAAGGGCGGTGGCGCCTAAAACTCGCAAGCCAAGTCTTTTGGAGTCGATGGGATGAAGAACCGGGGCAAAATTGGACACTATGCCCACGAACTAGAGCAAAACCAGCCTAGAACCACGCCATGCCCTCTCCTGTACGTCGGTGCAACAAAAACCGGAAGAAAACCAGATGAGCCAAGCCTGAACCGAGGCGAACCACGAAAACCCCCTGCAAAACCGGTCGGGCAACCTTCCCTGCACGCCACGTGGTTTGGAACTAGGGAAAAACCCCGCAAAACCACGGCCAGCCACCGACCTCGCGCCACCTGTCCCTGGCCCGCTCGGTCTCTCATGCGAACGCGCGCCGTGCGCTGCTTGGTGGGCCATTGTGGCTGGTGGGCCGCTCGGCTGCTCCCACGTACGCGCGGTAGAGCGCCGGGCCCACTGGGCCCCGCTTGTGTGCATGCGTACGAGCGCCCCCGCGCGGCCGTCCGTGCCTGTGGGCCCCGTCCGATGGGTTAGCTGCGTTGACTATGGGGGCGCTGACGTCATGCTGACGTCAGTGTCCCCTTTTATCTTCTTCTTTTAATATCTTTCATATCCGAGATCCAAACTATATGAATAATATATCCAATTCGATCATCTCGACCAGCTCTACGTGATGGCACACTCTAATTGGAAATTTGAGATAATCTATGATAATGATGTATTCGGATCCATCTCAAACCCTTAGTGTTATTTCGGGCATTTCCTGCAAGACAAATAAAAATACCAATGCTCGTGGAATTCATTAGTATTAAACCCTATCACTATGTTTGGTATTTTTATTTTATAAGTTTCTTGCAGGATTTGATGGTCAAAAGTGGCACTTAAAAACCGTCAACACTGGTCTTCAGCTCAAAATTTATATCTCCATCCTCGATTACGGGTCCCCTGAACTTTTTCTCAGTGGAAGGAGCGGAGAACTCGCAGAGCATATTCTCAGCCATGAGAGCGGTAGCGGATGGTGCAGGGATGACTGGTTCTTCTGCCGGAAGAACGAGTTGAGGAGGAACGACGCGAGATCGGTTCCTTCTCAAAAGCGTCTCTGGATCTTCAACAAAATTTGTTGGCAAGGAGAAACCGGTCATGCACTACCCTGTTTTCACCAAAGAAGGGAGAAGACAAAGCATGGTTAGCCTGTAGAAGCAATGATCATTTCTTATGCACAAGTCTATTATCAATATCTATATATTTCTTTTTTCACCATTGCCATCCCCAGCGACGGCACTAGAAATGCTTGTTGTCGTTTCTTAGTGTCGCAACCAGGTCTGTGAGACCGGCGACACTGTTGAGATATGCCTTGGTTCTTCTTACGTTTATGATATCCACAAGCGCACAGAATTATCCTTGTAGCATTTCACCCTTGAGTATTGAGGGGGTATCCTCATTTATATTTTCCCAAAGGATGGCATTTGATGCTAAAGATTTTACGAATATTCATAAGTTGACATTATGCGATAAACTATGAACATTATTCATACATGGGTAAACATGATAGAATTGAGGTAATGCGACACATCATCCAAGAAGTCATTTCTAAGAATAAAGAATATAGAATATCCTAAGGTTAGCAAAAGCAAGGCATAAAGGTCCTATGGCATTACATAAGATCAGCAAAGGTTATATAGGACATGAACATGACTTAGTTCTAAGCACACAGGCACAAGTGGGGGGACCAAACCACACTGGTCTACCAGCAAGCAGAAAGGCTTTATGTACCTCCTACACTCATACCTAAACATGGGGGAATAAAAAGGACAGACATGGCTGTCACCACCTGCCGCCTACACCTCAGACCGTGGGCCTCAATCATATCCAAAGCTACTTGTCATGCCCGAGCACCACACTCATGCATGAGAGGACTACCCTAGTTCTCCCGGGGAGCATGGAACTAGAGCAGACCCAAAGGTACAACGAATCAATGTTGTAGCATAGATCGACTAGCCTATGCATGAACATCATATAATGAATGATAAGGCATGAACATGATATAAACACTATAAATATAGCATGTAGGTCGAACTCCATACTTGTATAAATACTGATAATCTATTACAAAGACCATACCAAAGGCCAAAGGTTACATCCCACAATGGCCCAAGGACGACTTGGAATACTACTAAGGAAGAACTAGCCTTAGCCCCACTAGCCTAAGGATTACAAGATTAGCTTGGAGAGGGAGAGAGGCTCCTGATGAATGAGTGTGTTGTGAAGGCTCCTCTACTCCCTTATTTATAGTAGGGAGAGTACCCGAAGAAGCTATCAATGAAGCAGAAGTGCAGCTTGAGTCTTATTTGACTTATGAAGAACGTCCGATCAAGATACTCGATCAGAAAGAACGAGAAACTCGAAGGAGGAGCATCAGATTCTATAAAGTCCAGTGGAGCAACCACACAGAGGACGAAGCCACCTGGGAGCAGGAAGAAGATTTAGTGTCCAAGTACCCAGAGATGTTTGTAAATTGAGTTGTAATATAGACACCGCAGTACTTTGGTGAGAAATAAGAGAAGTTGTGTATATGACACATTTTCCTTGCCGCTGTTTCGGTAAGAGCTTGTAATCCTGCTAAATCTCGGGACGAGATTTCTTTAAGGGGGGAGGGTTGTAACACTCCTGTGTTAAGTAAGACCTCTAATCAATGTTTGGATGATCTTGCAAAGTCATTAAGGGTTAATTGTTGATTAGGGAAGTTAAATTAAAAAAAAGAGAGAAAATGGGGTTTTGGAAGAAAGGTTTGAGTTTGAAATTTTGGATCAAAGTAAAGGGCCTTGTAGTTTCCAAACCAAGCAAAATTAGCAAGTAAGAGTATAAGAGAAATTGAAGATCAATGAATCAGCAACAAAAGTTATATTTGGAGTTTTTAAAGTTTACATGTGAAAAATGGAGAAAAAGTGGCTAGATGGTGGCTGTGTTAAAAGGGGAATTAGCTGAACATTTTCTGAAAATGAGCTGTTAAACAGGGGCAGATTCAATGCAGTTTAACTTATGATCCAAGCCGAATCAGCTCAAGGTCATATTGGAGAAAATGAAGGTCATTGTATAGGCTACAACTTTTATATTTGGAGATTTGAATGTTTACATTCAAAATGTGGAGAAAAATTGGGACAAACTTGCAGGTTTTCGCGAGATTCAGCAAGTGCAGACTTTTAGGCCGAGGTTCAGTGGTCTACATCTTGAGATTTGTTGAGATATAGACCAAGGTCATATTAGAAGAAATGTAGCCTGATGTTAGGTCTACAACTTTCATATTGTGAGTTTCAAGAGTTTAGATATGAAATTTGAAGAAAAAGCTGGGTCAATTCGCTGGTTCGAATGGAGCTTCAGAAAAACGAACTCAGGTTCAGTTATAATCCGGATGACGGGCTGATCTTCAGAGCCATGGATTTTCACATTGGTTGAGTTTTGGAGCAAAGTTGCTTAAGGAGACTTGAAGAGGGATGTATACTCTACAATGTTTACATTGGTGGAGTTGTGAGTTAACAGAAGGAATGAAGAGATCAGGCGGTGATTTGGGGACGTTTTCAAGTTGTTCTTCCGGTTCAGCTTCAGCAGCACCTCACCATCGCCGCCGCCCCACCGCCCGTGGCCTTGCGCCAATGTTCACGCACGCCACGCGCCGGTGCTAGCAAAGGATAGCATCAGGACGGGAAGCAGCTGCTGGCAGCGTTGCTGCGCGCGTGGACGAGTTAAGCTCGGCGAGCCGTTTATGCTCCGTTCTCTTGTTCTTGTTGCATTTCGCCGCCGTCCAGAGAGCTCGTCGCCGTTGTTGCTCTTCCTGTCAATCCTCCTCGCCAACAACAGCTTAGGGTAGCCTCTGCCTCGCCAATCAGTTCCTGTTCGACTTCCTTGCCCTCAACCACCGTGCCGCCGTCGATCTTCACTGTTTCACCGCCGCCGTCCTCGCGCCCGCGGTGAGAACACCCTTCCCGTCGTTCTTGTGGCCGCCCAAGGGTTGGATCGTGCTCCTAGTGTTCTCGTGGTGCTTGTGGTAGTAGTTGTTGTCTTGGTTGGTGGTCAGCTTGGTCGGAACGCCGCCATGCCAATGCAGAGTGCTGCTCGGAGCGCTGCCGCGCGGGGAAACCTTGTCCGTGTCCTAGGTGTTCTTTGGAGGAGAGCGTCGGATGTCCTAGGTGGTGTAGAAGCTTGCAGCGCCATTTATTGGCCTGGGGATCTTGTGCTAGAGTGGTTTGTGGAGCGCCGCCGTCGGGGCCGAGGTCTACCGCCGCCGTGGATGCGTTCCAAGCAGCTCTGATCATCCTCGGATGGGGGTTTGGTCGGGGTTATGTTCACCGTAGTCCGGAACGTGTTTCCCTGGGATTTGTTGGAGTTTTACCCGCGCTGTCGCCGTCCACCGTCACCGGTCGGAGCCGCCGATGTCGGTCGCGTCGGACGCGAGCGAACGCGAGCGCAGGCGCGTGGGGAAGAAGGCGCGGGCGGTGCCGGGTTGGGCCGCTCGTCGGCCAAAGGAGGAAAGGAAGCTGGGCCAGGCCCGTTTGCCGGCCGAGCGAAAAGAGAAAGGAGAGGGCCGGTGGGCCGGGCTGCCAGTGGAAAAGGAAAAGGAAAAGAAAGAAAAAGAAAAAGAAAGGATGGGCCGGACCGGGCCGGCCCATTAGGAGATTTTGTGGACTGCGGGCTGTATTGAGGAAAAGGCCAGGGGGTTTTCTGCAAAATAGGGAGTTTTAGGTTTATTTAGGTTTTTAATGTTTTTAGAAAATGCATTTCAATAGGAATAATATTTAGAAATGCATATCTTTTTGTAGGAACCTCTAAAATTAATGAAATAAATTTTATTGCAATAGTTGCATTTTCTTTTATGCATCTAGAGTATGGTTTAATGTATTAGATGCTTTAATAATTATTATCCTTGATTTTAGGATGGAGTTTAAGGGTTTGTTTAATTAGAAAATAGGTTTTTAATTAGTTATTCCTTATTTATAATCCTGGAAATACGTTAATTAACTCTTTTGTGCTATTTAGGTGTTTGATCAAGTTTAGATGGGCTTGATGGTCTCTAATTTAATTATTTCATGTTTTGCATCATGTCGTGTAGACCAGGACCCGTTGCAGCCAGAGTTGGTGGAGGTCCCCGACGACGTCCAAGAGGGGGACGAGGTGGTGTTCGAGGCGGAGACTGAAGCCGTTACGCAAGCCCCAGAAGCCCCTGTTGCTGCAGAGCCGGAGATCTGTGAGCCAGGCAAGCCCCGGAGCATTTCCGTCCCAGTACTAACTTAACTATTGATGATATGATTGAGCCCATGTTTGTGCATTAGCTTAGGATAAAGTGAATCCTACTTTTAATGCATTATCCATCCTTGTTTAGAGCATCTCTGCCACCTTTTCAAAAAGATAGAGTAGAGTTGCTTAGATCTGCTCGCAATAGTAGTAAATCAGGTGTGATCCCAATCACCTGCCATTAGGTAATGTTGGCTTAGAGAGCTAAAAGTGTTTAAGTCTTTGAAAGTGTTGGGCAGGACGTTTGGTTGGTAATTCAGTAATATGTTGGACGTTTTGGGTAACTAGAGTTGGTCCTGCCCACTGGATAAGAATAGAAGTTGTTGTGGTCTGCCTGTGGTCAAGCTTTGAACGTACTGGGCACATACCGGTATAGGGAGCCGGGAAACTGATGTACTTCTATGGTACTAACGGTTGAACTGTGATTCACCATGTCTGGCGAGGAATGTTGGCGGGGTCGTAGTCAGCAACCCACATGCCTTTGCCCGGGCAATGTGTAGGGAATGGGGATGCGACCCCGGGCTATGTGGGCACAGTTCAGGCAATGGTGGCCGCAGCGGGAAAGGTAGCTTCGTGTGGCCTTCCGGGGGCGCGCACGCGGCGTGTGTTCCAGGTTTACCCCTGCAGGGTTGAAATCGATTCGAATCGCAGAGTGTCACGGTTTTGATACATGCTTGATCCTGCCAGATACTTTATTGCATGTTTATGTACTGTTCAGCTCTTGTGCCTTGTTAATCCTATTGTTTGGCAGTAGTGGTTGGTTCACCTAGCTAAATAGAGTTTTATCTTGTACATCTAAAATTTAGTAATTAGTTTAGTAACTACTTAAGCTATGCTTGCTAGTCGTTTATTTCTGTTTAACTTCACAGCTTTGCATGTCCTTGTGATTTCTTTAGAGTAGCCCGTCGGGTAAGTCTCGCTGAGTACCATTGTACTCAGGGTTCTTTTACCCTTGTTGCAGTTGAGCCTAAGGAGTTGGCTGTTGCTGGCGCTGTGGTGGTCCGTGGATCCAGACATGTCAGGGCACGACATGGTTTGATGTTAGTTGTTTAATTACCTTGTTAAACTGTTGCTGAACCTAGAACCTGTGTGTAATAACTTTAAATTGAGCTACTCCGGTTGTATAAGTCTTACCTGTCTGTGTTGTATATTTCTACCTGTACAATATCTATGATGCTTCCTCTGGTGTTGGGATCATGAGTATATGTGATGAGAACAGCTGACAGTGAAGACTCGATGGAACCCTGGACTTATGCTGACCCAGGTGTGTGACGTGTTAGTGTTTCACACTACAGATCACACCTGAGTCAGTTTAACTAAGGCTGTTCCGTTACAGCTGGTATCAGAGCTTATATCCTCATGACATCACAGGTGTTGAGTTGAACCCAGTTAGAGTGCCCTAGTGGGTAGTTATGAGGTTATTATGAGGTGGCCCTAGTAAACTAACTTCTAGAGTTGTGTATTTACTTTCTGCTAAACTTCTGTAACGACGCACCTCCGATCAGGTATGATGGTAAGTTAAATTCCGCAAGATATAATATTGTGACTCTGACTTGCACAAGCTTGCTTGTGTGAGGGGCCCGTTCACTGATTGTTCGGGGGCGACCTGTCCATTGGCTAGCCCGTTGGGCTTGTCTTTGAGGCTTGTCGACATCTGCCGCCTGATGTGGAGTGCGGAGTTCCTGCCGTGTGATCTTACTAATCACGGTCGCTTAACCCTGAGGAGTGGCCTACTCAGGGGCACCCCATATGGCAATGATATGGGGCACGCAAACGCCGACCATACGGTGGTGAGTATGGGACAAGTGAATACGTGTAAACGTATGAAGCACTGTCCATGCAGTGTTGAACGCATGGGTGCCATTTCTATAGTGAATGGTAATGTATGGTCTTCTGCAGGTACCCTAACTTCGTTCGCTACGCTTAGAATCGGTAGATTATTATAAGTTGAGAGATGTACGAAAAAGCCACCGTGTCTATGCGAGAGGTTGTGTGTTCCTTTCAGGTCGTAGGAACCGAGCATGTGCATTGCATACTTTTGCATGGGTTTTTGGGTAATTTCTGTTTTCTTTAAAAACCCTTTTGTTTTACCCTGGCTTAAAGGTTTTTGTCTATCTGTGGTACAGATGGCAGCCCAGTGGGTAGACGAGGAAGGTTGGACCCACGGTTTTTGTGAGGAAGAGCCTGGTTTTCCTCAGGTGCTTTGAGGAATAATGAAGCAGTTGGGTTTTGAGGAACACCCTGAGTATGTGTCTAGGGAGACTTTCACTGGGGGCATAATTTTTGTGATATGTACCTACACCTACCCCCAAACCTACAGCACCCAGAATGGCCACCAAAAACAGTTCATGCACAGGGGATGGGGAGATCTGACACTACCAACTTGGTAGCACACAAGGCTCTCACTGAGCTTTGTGATGAGCACGCTACTGAAGTTGGGCAAACCAGTTCTAGGTTCTACCCCTCTGAGGTGAGACCCTATGACTTGTGGGGTTCTAGGATTAGGAAAGTCCACCAGACTCCCAAGGCTTTGTACCATGAATACATGAATGCAAACACCAGCTACATGCAAGCCCTATACAACCTGAACCATGAGAGAGAGCAGGGATATGAGCAATCCCTGAAGCATAGGGTGGAGTTAGAAGCACAGCTTAGGCACCAGCAGGAGATGGCGGAGATTAGGAATGACACTGTGGGGTTGTTGGAGGATTCGTATAAAAAGCGAATCCACACTTTAGAGGAGAATATGCAGTCTGCACAGCACCATTTCCATACTCAGGTTTTAGAGTATGATCAGCAGGTCCAGGCGCTCAATACCAATGTCAACAATTTGCAGCAGGAAAGGCTGCAACATGTTGATGAAATTGCTGCCCTCAGGGTTGCTTTAGAAGAAGCCCAAGCAGCAGCCCAGCCCCCGCCACCAGAGCAGGTGCAGGGGCAGGGACAGGGTGTTGAGCAGGAGGGGGATAATTTTGAGGAGTTTGAGGAGGACCCAGAGATGCCTGGAGAGGGTGGTTGGTTTGAGGTTGATGATTCTGATGAAGAGGGGGATGAGGAAGAGGAAGACCCTGGAGAACCATCTTGGCCCATTAGTTTTGAGAACCATTCCTCTGTGCCCTATCTGGAGGATTCGGTCTCCTCTTTTGGGGAATACAGGGGCGATTATGGTACTTCAGGTGGTTTCCACATGAACTACGATAACCTGTTTGGGCTGGTGAAGGATAACCAGGATGAGATTTGTGAGATGCTTCGCCAGTTGGGTCATGAGGACGGTGGAGACCAGTAGGGAGACTTGGAGTGAGTGAGTGGGTGGTTGTGTATATGTAACAAATCTGTGTACTAGTAATCAGAATAACCGAGCTGGGAGAGAGCTCGAGGGTTGTACTTTTCTTTTGGAATT
>CM014272.1:41547280-41559253 GCA_004135705.1 Alloteropsis semialata | reverse complement strand
ATAGCAGATTGGATCGGGATCGTCCCCGCTAGAGGAACCCCCCATTACCCGTCGTAGAAGAAGAGGTGGCTCAGAACCACTATGAAGATGAAGAAGAAGAGCGGCGCAACCCGCGCAACGCGGACCAGCACCGCGAACGATACCAGGAGCGGCGCTAACAGCGCCAACAACATCACCAACTTGACGATCTCCGTGATCGCATTAGGGCGTGCGCCCGCGACATCTGCGCCCGCGACATCCGCTCCGCGCCGACCTCGATGCTCGTCACCGAGAACGCGACGTGGCCGAGCTCGAGCGTCGTGAGCGGTACGACCGAGACTACGGCCGACCCGACCGCCAGCCGGTTGGCGAGGCAGGTGACGACTCGGCAGAGGAGAACGAGCGCCGCGTTGTTCATGAGCTCATGGAGCGTAAGCAATGCGACGCAAGATACGGCCCCCCGCGGGACAATCACCGCCATGGGCGCGGTGACGCTCGGCCCCGCGCCGACCAGATCCGACCTCCTCGCCGCGATCACCACAGTGACGATGAGGATGACTTCGACGGCTTCGCCGCCTTCTCCGCCCGACTCCGTGCCATCCGCTGGCCCGAGTCCTTCAAGCCAGCCCTCGTGGAGAAGTTTGACAGTCGCTCTGACCCCAAGCTCTGGCTCAAGACGTACCACACGGCGGTCAAAGCCACCCACGGGACCAACGACCAAGCCGCCGCTTACTTCCCCGTGACGCTGGGCAAGGAAGCGCTCCTATGGCTTGAGGGTGTTCCCCGGAACACCATCGACAGTTGGGCAGATCTCTACCATGCTTTCACCAAAAATTACCAGGTGAGCTACACTCGACCAGGCACCAGATTTGATCTGGATAACATCAAGCAGAAGAAGGGCGAGAGCCTCCGAGTCTACTCCGACCGTTTCTTTGACAACCGGAACAAGATCGCCGAGGTCGAGGACCGGAATGTCATTGACGCGTTCCGGCGCGGTCTTATCGACAACCAGCTATTCCGTACGCTGTTCAAAACCAACCTTGTCACTGTCTCTGACCTGATGGAGGTGGTCAACTTAGAGGTTCGGGCCGATCAAGCTGAGCAGGCCCAGTTCAAGAACAAGCAGAAGCGCCCGGAAGATGATGACCGGGTTGAAAGCTCAAAGCGTCACGAGCCGCTACGTGGGCGCAAGATAGGCCTCGAGTCCCTTGTAGCCGTAGCAGAAGAAGAAAGCCGGCAGGAACCCAGGTTCCTTGCCGAGGAGTTTCATGATACACTGAATTATCAGTGCCCCTTCCACAAAGACGCAAAGCACAATCTCCGTGATTGTCATGCGCTGCTCAAAGAACTCGGCGTCCTCCTGCCGACCAAGAAACAACGCTTCAACAATAACAGCGGACGCTACAACAACTACCGCCACGACGGCTACAACGGAGACCGGCGAGACGACTACCGCCGCAAAGAAGATCGCGATCGCCGGGACGACTACAGACGCGCCGAACGTGACCGCGATGCTCCGGCTCGCAGGGACGATCAACGCCGCCAAGACGACGAACGCCGACTACCACCACCACCAGAATCCCCCAGGCAGGTCAATGGTGACTTCCAGCACACTGACCGCCAGGTCAACGTCATCATCAGGGGGCCCGGCGCCTTCCCCGATCAACGCAAGAAAAAGCTCCACAAGCGCGAGGTTAAGATGGTCTCCACCAAGCCGGTGGAATACCTCCAGTGGTCAGAAACGCCTATCTCCTTCAGCCGTGATGACCACTGGGTATACCTCCCTGAGCCAGGGTCCTACCCACTCGTCGTGGCTCCGGTCGTCGACAGAGTCCTTCTCTCCAAGGTCCTGATTGACGGTGGGAGCGTCCTCAACATCATCTTCACCAGCACCCTCAACAGCATGGGGTTCGATTACAGCAGGCTCCTGAGCGCTGAAGATCCGTTCTTCGGCATTGTACCGGGAAAAGCTTCCTACCCGATAGGAAGAGTCGCTCTACCGGTCACATTCGGCACGGCCGACAACTACCGCACGGAGTTCCTATACTTCGAGGTAGTCGACTTCAGGAGCTCCTACCATGCCATCTTTGGCAGGCCCATGCTGGCCCGGTTCATGGCCATTCCGAACCACACTTACCTGGTTCTGAAGATGCCAGCGCCTAATGGCGTCCTCTCCATCCATGGAGACATCAAGATATCCTTCGAATGCGACGGGGAAGCCATCAAGATAGCTGAGTTGTCCCATCAACTCGGCAACGCTACCCTGCTGGCAGAAGAAGCCCCCAAGACGGCCACCGGAGAGCCTGTACTCCCAAAGCAGAAGCAGTAGCCCACGGCGCTGGCACCTGCAGACGCCCCCAAAGCAATAAGCTTGGGGCTCGACGACCCGTCCAAGACGGCCCTCATAGGGCCAGGGCTGACTCCTAAATAGGAAGACGTGCTCATCTCTTTCCTTCGGGACAACTGGGACATCTTCGCATGGAAGCCATCAGACATGCCGGGTGTTCCGAGGGAGAAGGCTGAGCACTCCTTGGAATTGAGCAAAAACGCAAAGCCTGCCAAACAGAAGCTACGCCGATTCGCTCAAGATCGCAAGGAGGTGTCGGGGTTCTTTACCGCCGGCAAGTAATAGAATCGTGGATAGCGCGTCGGGCCTCGGACGGTTGCGCAAAAGGGGGACACAAGGATTTATACTGGTTCGGGCCTCCGGGAAGTAACACCCTACGTCCAGTTCGTGCTGCTCGTGTTATTTGCGAAGTCGCCCGTCGCAGTCACCTGTCAGGTCGACTGTCGAAGTCGTCCGTCCTGGTGCCCAGCCCCCGAGCGCAGGGCTGCGAGGGGCCGTTAAGGCCGGCAGGAGCCACTTAGTTTAGAGAGTTCGAAGAGTGCGTTTCGGAAAACGATCACACGCGCATGCTCGACCCCGCGCGCCGAGGTCGGGCGAGACGAAGGGTGCCGTTCCCTGCATGTAGGAGTTGCAGCAAGCTTACCGGAACTTGCCACGCCAAGCTATAAAAAACAGTGTAATGCAAAAGCGTTGCGTAAAGCGAGGAGTCGGGATTTATTCGTTACTAACGGAAAGTTGCATACGCCCTGCCTTTATTAGGCTACGTATTTCCTTGGGTAGTTAGCATATCACGTTTGAGCTCCTAGTCCTACTGACCACTGCTCGCGGAGAGGACGGCTTACCGCCGACTACACTGCTCATCGGGGGAGGCTTAGGTGTAGGCGGCACGCGGGATGAGGTTTCACGGATGAGGCCAGCGCTACCCGAGTACTTTAGCGATACCCAAAAGAGGCATGCGGGACTGTAAAAGGAAATGAATGGAAATACGAAGGATCGTAGTAAAATTTAGCTGTTCGAGCGTTTCGTCGTTGAAGCTGAGTCGAGCGAGCCATCCAAGTCGGGGCAGCACACTCCACGGGTGGCGCGGCCGAGTCGGTCGGAGTTGAGGTCGGGGCGGCGCACTCCTTTGGAGGCGTGGCCGAGTCGTTTGGAGTCGAGGTCGGGGCGGCGTACTCCTTTGGAGGCGCGGCCGAGTCGTTCGGAGTCGAGGTCGGGGCGGCGCACTCCTTTGGAGGCGCGGCCGAGTCGTTCGGAGTCGAGGTCGGGGCGGCGCACTCCTTTGGAGGCGCGGCCGAGTCGTTCGGAGTCGAGGTCGGGGCGCTCCTTTGGAGGCGCAGCTCGGCCATTGCACGTGCTCAGGGCCGTCGTTGCTGGATGCCGACGCGCTGTGCGGCGCTGGCGAGGTAGGCGTCGTAGTAGCGCGTGACGAGGCCCCGGTCGTGGTTGCTCGGGTGGAACAGGTGCCGGACGATGTGGTGGATCATGTCGAGTAGTTTTTGCCGTCCTCGTCACGTCCCTCAAGCCGTGGTGCCCGAGTAGTTTTTGCCCGAGCAGTTTTCGATTCGCCCGAGTCGACTCCGCCTCGGTCGTTGTCGGTGTTGTCGTCGGCGTCGCTGCGGCCGCTGATGCCGTTGTCGTCGTTGCTGGCGGAGCTATGGGCGTCGTCGTGGCCGTCGGTGTTGGCGGCGCCGTGGTCGTCGTCGGTGACGCCGCAGCCGTCGACGCCGCTGCCGTCACCGTCGTCGCGCGATCGGCGGTCAGCGTAATATACGTTGTGGTCGTAGGGCCCTTGCTTGCCTCCAAGCGTACCTGCATGCACAAACATGCAAGCATGTATATGCGAACGGCTTATTAGCGTGCATCCATGCACATTCTTTGTGCGTCATGCACGTGCATGCATCCGAGCAGCACATAAGTGCCTGCCCCAGCCGCCAGGGAGATCGTGCGGCTGGCCATGCTCTGAGTGGTGCCGGCCCTTGCCTGTAACACCCTAATTTTTCATCACAAGAAATTGTAGAAACACTTCTGTAATTTTCTAGGATTTATTTGAGGTATAAATGAATTTTTGTGATTTAAGTGGAATTATTAGGATTTTTATTCAATTTAATAATTAATTAATAGACACAATAAGTGTTTGTTGCACTTTGTGCTGTTGCATTATTTTTGTAATGCCTTGTTCAAATTAAGTTTGAGTTCAAATTGTTTGAATTCGAATTTATTTGAATTTGTGTTGATCTCTAGATTAGTTCCTTTCTGCAAAGTTCAGTTTACCTCCTTGAACTATTGCTTGGTCCGAATTCAGCACTTCAACTCTCGCGTTCCATTCGCTTTTCAGCCCGGCCCAATTCCGTCGCAGCCAGCCCACCGGTCTCGCCTCCCTCCCTTTCTTTTGTGTCTCTGACGCCCGGGGCCCGCATGTCATCTCCCACCTTCGACGCGTCCCCGAGCAGGACTCGTTGCCGAATCCGACCGAGCTCAAGCTCGCGCGCCGCCCCTGGCTTCCTTGGCCCGCATCGCCGCCTCGGTCTCCTTGTCCCACACGCCAAGGCGCACCCGGGCCTATAAATAGTGCCCGCCGCCTCCCCCTGACCTAGAAACCCTAGCCGCCCGAGCTCTACTCCCCTGTCACCGCCGCCCAAGGACCACCGATCGCCGCCGCCGCTGTTGGCGACCCTCGACGGCCGTCTGACCACGAGACCACCCTTCGGAGCTTCGCACTCACGTAAGGAACCTCCCAGACTTGCTACTGTTCGCCCGTTCGATCTCTTTAGTACCTAATCGCTCACAGGAGCTACACCCCGCAGGCCGAGCCGCCGTTCACCGTCGCGCGCCGTCTTCAACCTCCAAACGCCGACGAAAGCCCCCTTAATAGACTCGCCGTGCGCTCCTCTACTTCCTGGTGCAAGCGGCGTCGATTTTGGTGAACCGTAGCTCCAGAACCGGGTTTCTCCGGCGATCTGCCGCCGTCCGCCGCCGCCGTCCTCAACTCCGGCGATCCCGATCCCCGTGAGCCGTCCGTTCTCAGATCAAGGGCCCCGATCGAGTCAAGCTAATCAAATACCGGTCAGCCGAGGGCCTTTTGCTAAAGAGACCCTCAAGTTTTCAGGAATAAACCCGCGATCCAAGGTTAGTTGAAAGTATTTACTGAGAGGTCCTGATTTCTTCTGTTTAGCCCCCTGAGCTTTCAAGTAATATAACCCGCCGTCCAAATCTATCGTTTTGCGAGTTAGACCCTGAGTTTATATACATAATTATGTATATGCCCTCGGTTTATTTCAATCTAATCCCTGGAAGTTCCTATTCTTCGCAGTTAAGCCCCTGGAACACCGTTTTATCCATATCTTGACCGTTTCAACTCCGATTCGAGTGATTCTTCAGCTCACGTGACCGTAAGGACTTTACCTATACCTTTATACCGTCCTTTTGTACTGTTGCCATTGTTTGGTGTACTGTTTCTTATTTGTTGTATGTTTCTTTGTATGTGGCCCTGTGCTACGAATAGAAGGTGCAATATTCGTGGTAATCAAGGATCGTTCGTGTGATTCGAGGATTCAGTTGAGAAGACCCTGAGCCATAGCATTTATTAGCTGGATTTAAGGCAAGTGTATTCTTGATCATATTTTCGTCCTAATAACCATATGACATGCTTCTACACTGTAGATTGCTATGCTTGCATGCTTAATCATGATGGGTCCTATATTTAGGATGACTAGTTTTCTTTAATCATGCCTTGTCAACCTGGGTTTTATATTCATGTTGGGTAGCATTGCTTAGTTGCTATACTTGGGAATGGTTTATACTAAATGTGAAGATAATAATATTGTGATATCTTTTATGTATGATATATATGATCTGATGAGAATGTTAAACCAAGACCACATTGATTAATTGGAACATGGAGAACCACCCAGGATTTCCCGTACAACCATAATAACTACATGGCTCTGGTCTTGGCTAAGTAACTAGATGAACTCTATGTTGTGTTTGGAGGTGTGTGTTGGGCGGATGTTTGGTTTGTGTGTGATGTGCGGGGAACGAAGGTGCGCCTTCCGATTACCCGTTCGGTCAGGGGCCAAACACATACATAGAGGGAGTCTTTGGAAAGGCCTCGTAGTGAATCCCTAGCCCCTCACCTAAGGAAGTGTTGAAGAGGCTCGCGACCTCAGGCGACATGGGAAACACGAATTGTGGGGAAAGCTGTACAACCTCTGCAGAGTGTCTAAAATCTATTGCAATAGCCGTGCTCGTGGTCATGAGCGGCCTGGACCCTCACATGATTAATATATCGAAAGAAGAATTAAATTGGTTTATTTATGTTGATGATGATGCTTATGGTTTACCATATGCTTAATTGGGTTGGTATATACTTATACCTTAGTAATTATGCCGCTAAATAAAATTTGACCAACTAAAGTGCTTAAAGCAATTTAATTAGTAGCCAACTATTGCCTTGGTTAAGCCTTTGCATGTCATTATGCTTTGCTCTACATTTGCTGAGTACCAACCATAAGTGTACTCAACCTTGCTTTATCTGCGGCTCAGGCTTAGACAGAAGTTTCAGTGGAGTATTTTGGAAGTTTCTAGGCGTACGTGTTTCCCCAGTCAGCTGCCTGTGGAGAAGTTTTGAAGATTCCGCTGCTAGTAATTCGTTTCTGTGAGTGTAATAATGGTATTTAATTCTATTTACGTTTTGCACTGTCTTTTATATCACTGATGAAGTCTCATATGTGTGTAAACTTGATCCTGGCGCACATATGATAGTCATTCGGTTTTGTTTACAAAATCGGGTGTGACAGAAGTGGTATCAGAGCAGGTTGACTGTAGGACGCAAGCCTAGAGTAGCAATGGTCGTTTTTAGGGTCCTAAATGCCTTCTTATACTTGCTCAACATTTTCCGCTCCAATCTTTGTCTAAACTCGTTGTTTTCCGTCAACCTTGACTTACCTTCTCCTTGATTCTTAATCATCATCCAATTGTACACTTGTTCTGTTCTTTCTCCAGCTCCTAGTTAACGTCTCTCTAAAAGTTAAAAGAACCCGCAAGAGTTATATTGGATGCCACAGTTAACGAGTTTTTCTCCCTAAGCATGAATTATTGGAAACAAGAGAATCATGGATATTTTGGAAACACCATCAGTCGTGCTTTATCTCAACATAAGGATTTAGGAAATCATCCCCTCTAAATTCATGTCACCGTTAGAAGAGTCGTCGTTGAGGTCGATGTTTAGTTCTGGTGTAGGATTGTTTGCTTTGTGTTTGTTGTATGCAAATGTTTGATTTGGCTCTTTGTAATGAGTGTGATGTTTTGTGGAGTGATGACCACAATTACATCTTAATAAATCAACTAAACGATTAGATGGTTGGGTTTTGTCTTTGTTCATGGTCTTAGTACCTAGGTGAGTTCCAAATCCATCCTTACCATATCTTATCATGAATCCCTTCATGCATAAACCTATTCCCGTCACCCCCTGACAGTGCAGTACTTTTTAATTCATATCTCGAGCTACCCGACTCCGATTGATGCAAATCCAGTTGGATTATTTCCATAACTTCATAAGTTATTTTCTGGCAAAGGTTCACAATTTTTGGAATATTGGACAGAGAGATACATGACTTTTGTTGGATAAAGAGAATCTGTTTTTGGTAACTTGACACAGTCGACTTGTTTATTACATATCTCAAGTTTCCGAACTCCGATTGATTTGAAACTAGTTGGGTTAGTTCCAGAATTTGATAACCTATTTTCTGGTAAAATCTTACCATTTTTGGATTTTCTGGTAAAATGTCGCTGGACTGAGCTCGATTCACTCTCCAGAGACTTGGGAACTCTCCCTCTCTCGCCCGCTTGTACCCCCTACTGTAAACCAGTGCAAATAACACGAGCAGCACGAACTGGACGTAGGGTCTTACACCCCAGGGGTGGCCCGAACCAGTATAAACCCCCGTGTCCTTTTGCACTACCACCCGAGGCCCGACGCGCTCTCCACGATCTTATTATTTGTTGGCGGTAAAGAACCCCGACACTCGCTCGAGTAGTTTTTCGTTTCGCTTGACCAGTTTTCGATTCGCCCGAGTAGACTCCGCCCTGCAGTAGTCGAGCTGGTCGGCGGCGGCGTCGCTGCGGCCGTCGGTGCCTCCGCCGTCGTCGTTGTCGCTGTGCGTTGCAGCTCGCCGGCGGCGGGCGTTCACCGCGCGCCCGGTCGATCGGGGCTGCAGCTCGCGGTCTCTGTAACTGGTCGGGGATGCCGCCGCTCGAGCGGGGCGTGGGCTTCCGGTCGTCGGGGGCCGGGCCGCCGCACGTTGGTCGTGGTCGGTGCTCCACGATAGCTTGTTCGGAGAGGTTGCCGGTGTACACCGCTGCTTGCCGGGGTGCCGCTGGCACCAGTCGGGCTGCCGCCGTGCCTGCACCCATCACCATCAGCAACAGGACTACGTACCTGCCGAAAGGCATGCGGCCACAGGGCGCCATGCCGTCGTTCGTTGTCGGTTTCGTTGTCGGCGGAGTCGCGGTTGCCGTCGGTGTTGCTGTGGCCATCGGCGCCGTTGTCGTCGCAGCCGGCAGTGTTATGGGCGTTGTTGGCGTCGCCGCGGCCGTCGGCGCCGCTGCCGTCGTCGTTGTCGCGGTTGATGGTGTCGTGGTTGGCCTTGCGGCTGTCGGTGCCGTTGCCGCCGCTGTGGATGCGGTTGCCGGCGTCGTAGTCGCCGTTGTCGTCATTGCCGGCGTCGTTATCGGTGTCGCTGCTGAGTGTCCGGCTGAGGGCGCGCAGCTAGTCAGGAGCAGGCGGACGTAGAAAGCGGCGCCCAGCCAGCGCCATTTTTTCATGCCATGCATGCACGGCCGGCCGGCTGCCCACGTGGTGTATGCACGTATACACGTAACAGCCAGGAGATGCTTAATGCAAATAGAGAAAAAAGAGGGGAGGACGAGGCTTCCTGCTAGCTTCTGTTCTGCTTAAGCCTCCGTTTGTCAAAGCAAGGGGAATGAGACATCAGCCTGGTTTCTTTGAGCGCGGGGGCGGGCGGCGTGCTCAGCGCATGCGCGTGTGCCCGAGCCCGGCTGGCACAGCTTCCAGGCCGCTTCCCCAGGCAGCCCGCGCGGGCAGTGGCAACACTCGAGTTGCCGACGCCGGTTGGGTCGCGCGCGTACCCACGCCGGTCGAGCCCGAGTGGCTTCCGTCCGAGTGGTTTCCGCCTCGCCCGTGCAGTCTCCGTCTTGCCCGGGCGCGTGGACGCCGGCCGTGCAGCGGGGACGGAACGCAGTGGTCGCTGGGAGGTCGTCTGGAGCTCCGCCGGGACGGTGCGACGGCTGCGAGGCCATCTCGAGCGCCGTCGGGACGCCGTGACGCGGAGCGCGGCCAGGACGCCGCGACGGCAGCGAGGCCGACGCGGAGCGTCACTGAGACGTGGTGGTAGCCGCGAGGCCAGGACGTCGTGGCGGCTGCGGAGTCCACACGGTGTGCCGTCAGGGCGTTGCGACGGGTGATCTCGATGGTGAGGCGCGAAGGGGCTGGGGAATGTGAAACGACCCGAATTCCCAAAACTGAGAATCCGAATCTCTGCACCTCTGCGATAGTCCCAGGAAGTGGCTATCGCGTGCAATCCCTGTTTAAGCTGTTACAAACCATGCATAACACACAAAAGAGATAATAGCAAGGTTTATAGATAGATAAAGCAGTTATGTTTATTACATCATTTCGGCATTCTAGCCGGTACAAGTCGACAGGACTGAATCATGCAAGGTAAAACATCTACGAAGAGCAGCGAAGTAGAAGCGAGGGGAACTCCCATCCCTCAGTCCAGCTTGAGCATAGGCGGAGCCCTACTCCTCCCAATCCTCGTCTTCAGTGTGGTACTCCGGATCTGTTCCTGAAACACCACCATCTACCCGGGAAGCGGGTAGGCCGAGTCACTCTCCATAGCAGCAAGCCAAGGAAACGGGGGAAATAACTATATGCAAGGATTCTATATATTTGGCTGTGGATTTCCTAGGCAGCAGCAAGCAATCAAGGATTATATCATTTCATCTGTGGGGCCTCGCCCCAACCAAGGAAGTCTGCACCAACACCCGGAACATCTCCCATGTTCCGGCCCAACACAGTTTGATGTGAGAGCTCCCTCCCCTGCACATCTCAGCGGTCCCCAAGACCGGAATATCAAGAAGAGGGAAGGTAGAAGCACAAGAAAAGTCTAGTCGGAGGTAGCAGTAGATAACAGTACCGTCCATAACCGAGGACGCGGCTATACGTATAGATTATACCTCTGCAGAGGGTGTACAACTGTACCCACCCGAGATACAGCTGGCTGGGGATCAGCCATCCAACTATACCCAACGGCCCGAGCGCTAGTGGGAAGCCAGCACCGTCCTGCCTCTCCGAGTCCGGGGATGTCTTCAGTCACAGGGCACACCGTCGCTAACTGTAGACCTCGAAGCTGTGACGACCGCCCACGGGCCAGTGTGGGCTAAGTCCCTCTGAGTCCATCAACTCGTACACGATCCGCCAATCCGCCTACAGGCAGGTGCTGTCTTCCCTCCAGTCCCAAAACCGTCCCCCGCCCATACAAGGCGAGTGGTCTGTACTAAAAGTACTGTATCTGGTGGTATACCGACTCGGGTCCTAGGGTGCAGAGAGCGAGCACTCTCCTCCTCAAAATGTACCGCAGTACAACTGCTAGTCCATCACAGACCAGCCACCAAACACCTTAGTCGAAGTCGCAAACAAGTACCCGCCACAGGTACAAAGTATGGGAAGGTCCCGAAACCTCCTTCCCGGCAAGGCACTTCCACAGTACCGTCCTGGCTCGCTCCCCGCTAAAACACATCAAGGAGTATACTCACCCAAAACACACGCCGAGAGTGGTCAAGGATCCCATCACCAATCCATGGCATAAACATGCCCAATCATCACACAAATAGCATGTGATTAAATAGTAAGGAACTAGCTATGGGTAAGTAGCTAGTTCCGATTAGGTAATTTCAAGGAATCAAGTTTTAAATTATCAAGGCATGGCTTAATTAAACAGGTTATGCAATTCAAGACATGCAAATCATTCATCAAAGCACTAGCTCTACTGCAAGCCTAATAGGATTCTATATGATGGAGAGTGACTAGACACCTGGTTCGTCGATCCACTCTTCCTCAGTGTAGTTAGGGTCGTCGTAGTTGGTGTAGTCCAAGCTGGGGTCTAGAGATCAACAAGATATATGAACAGTAAATAAACGGCCTAACATACAATGCAAAAAGATCCAAAACAGAACCAATTAAGATCCAAATAACTCCAAACTATCTACAAACAGCAAGAGCTCGATTTATAGAAAAATATGAAACTGGTTTCATATTTTTCTGAGCTGAAATGAATTAGTTATGAATTTTTGAAGGTTTTCAGCCATTTTAATCATTTCTGAAATTAATAAACAGGCCAGGACACGTGTCGACTCCCCCGTGATGCCACGTGGTGGTCTGTGAGAGTGCCACGTGTCAGGATGACGTCAGCATGACGTCATCGTGTGGGGTCCCGGAATGATGACGTCAGCGTGGGCCCTGCTGACGTCATCGTTGACCGGTCAACGGTCAACGGTCCTTCCTGACCAGTGGGTCCCACGCGTCAGCAGTGGGTCCCACTTGTCAGCGGCACACTGGCGTGCTGACG
>CM014272.1:41497631-41546075 GCA_004135705.1 Alloteropsis semialata | reverse complement strand
GGCGCAGGGCGCCGCGGCGGCGCGAAGCGCGTGCACGTGCGTGTGCCCCGGCCAAGGCGGCGATGCCCATGGCCGTGCTGTGCCACCGGACCTGGAAAGGCCCGGCCTTTCGGCCTGCCCGGTCCCTCGGCGCCACAGGACCATGAAGAGGTCAAGGGCGTCGAGGCGTGCAGCCGGCGTGGGGAGGCAGTGCCTCGTGCAAGTGCGGCGGCGGCAACCCGTGTCGTCCGCAGCGCGGCCATGGCCCGGCGCGCGCGTGTACGTGGGCGCCCCGCGTTCCTCGGCCTTGAGCCGGTGCTCAAGAAGAATAAGGGCGCGGCTCGACGGCCGGTCAACAAGCCCGTGCACAACAGGGGAAAACCGGCGGCGATGGCCGGCACAACTCGTCCCCGGCGAGGTCCTATCTACCAGCAGTGGCAAGGGGGAAGCGGTCCGTGCGTGTGGCTCACCGAGGGGCGAAGGTGTAGTGGGTAGCTGGCTCGTTGAAGGCTTGCGGTTCTCTTCTCCGGCTCCGATCGACGGCGGCGGCGGCGGCTCGGTGTAGATGAAGCAGAGCGGCAGCTCGGGGCAGTGGCGGAGCGGCTCCTCCCCGGCCCGAGCTCGGTCGGCTTCTCCTCCTCGCTGCCCTCCTCCTCCTTCTTCTCCCCTCCCCTTCCTTCTTTGGCTCCGGTGGCGTGGTGTTTGGGGAAGAAAAGGGCTTTCGCCCGAGTGGTTTGGGGGGGCGGCGGCGGCCGAAATTGGGGTTTTGTAGAGGGGCAAGTAGGGGGCTAGGGTTTGGGTGAGCGGCGCGGGAAGGTTCCGGAGGCGCTGGGCATCGGGCGGCCGGCGATTCTCGGAGTGCGGGCCGGGGTGCGTGGCGCTCATCCGCGAAGGCGGATTTCGCCCGGGCGCCACCCACGCTCCTCGCCCCGGGAATCTCTGTACGGGGAAGGATAAGGCGGCGGTTGCGGTGGCGTCAGCGCGAGGCGCGGCGGCCTTGGCGCGACGCGCTCTCCGGTCTCGGGCCGGTCAAGGCCGCGGTGGAAAGCAGAGCAGCGGGGGAGAACGAAGGGGAAAAGAGCGAGAGAAAGAAGATGACGTCGGGCTCGGCGGCCCCACGCGTCAGAGAGAAGAGGGGATGGGCGCGCGCGCGCGGTCGGCCTCGGCTCAGTCTTGGGCCGCTGCTGGGCCGGCCCGCGTGCAAGCGAGTGGAGAGCTGGGCCGGTTTGGCCTGTGGCCGGCCCGGCTGTGAGTTGAGTTTCTTCCTTTTTAGGTTTAGGTTTTAGTTTAGTTTTTGTTTGAATTTTGAATAAGAATTCAAAATTCAAACAACACCTTTGAGATTCAAATAAAACGAGAAGATCCAAATCACAATGCATATGCATGAATGGCTTATTTATTTGAATTTTTCAAGAGAGCTAATTATGAATGAGAGGAGAGTTTGGAAGGTTGACCCTAGGTTTGACCTTGTTTGCATGATAACCACATCACCATACAAAAATTTCAAATTTTTGGCAAAAACCAACTCCAATACAATTATTATTTATAATAATAATCTTGGAATATTACAAATGTCACTCAAACACACTGTTCTAAATCGTTTGATGATGTGTGTGTACTATCTGACTTTTGGGATAGTACAATGATCCATAAGAAATAATAGCAGAAATGTTGTTAACATTTTCTGTTGTATTGCAACCGTTAAGTTCTGCATACTTTTTTTTTAGTCTCTTTGTTCAAAGTGTGAGTCGTTTTAGTACCGTCATAAGTCAATTTTTATTAGAAAAACACACACGGGTATCTACAACATCCAATCAATTTTGTTAATCCATCATGAAATACATATTTTAAGGGTATTGATTTAGTATTACAGAAGTTAATATATTTTTCTACAATATCGGTCCAAATCAACTAAAAATTACATAGTAAAATAAAAACGGCATCCTTTTGAGTGGAGGGAGAACAATCTAAACAGAATTCATTTGTTCTGAGCAAGGCAAGTGGTCCCACCACGACTACTGTAGGGTCAGACCAAACGCGAGCTGCACGACACGGCTGGTTCACGTGAAGGTGGATAGCGCGCAGGTACAAATTGCCAGCGTTTGCTTTTGCTCAGCCAGAGAGCAGATGACGATTCTGCGGCTGCCGCGTGCTGCGCTGCTCCTCATCGCCGCGGCGGCGGCGGCGGCTGTGGCCGCGGGATCGCCAGCGCCGCTGGGGGCCGGCGAGCTGGGCGGCGGCCTCAGCAGAGACGGCTTCCCCGGGGCCTTCGTGTTCGGCGCCGGCACATCAGCGTATCAAGTGAGCAAAAGCCTGTACCATTTCTCCGTTCCTTTTGTTCGCCTAATCAGTTGCTCTCTGCTGTGTTGGTTGTGAGTCTCGTTGGTTGTTGGATACGTACTCGCCTGGTCATCGTCGATCGATGCTAATTTATTATGATCATGGGATCTACACTGATTTCTTCTTAAGCGGCGCATTTCCGGCATGACCTTGATGCTTTTGTTTGTCATTTGTTGTTCAAGTGGGAGGGCGCGGCGGCGGAGGACGGCAGGGCTCCCAGTGTATGGGATACCTTCGCGCACGCCGGTACGTGAGGAGTCTCTAGAGTTTAACCCCGGAATAATTAAGTTAGACTGTTATATACTAACTTTAAACCCATTTGGTGTACCTAGTACGGCCTATTTACTTCAGATGTTTTTAGTATTTCCTTTTTTTTGAAATAAATTTTTTAGTATTTCCTTACAATTGATTCATTAATCAACAAATGACTCGACCTTTCGAATATGCTAATTTAACACTGTAGAGAGGTCAGGTATACATACAGTTGGCTTAGAGAATTATATACATATATGGTTTGCCTTGCTCCCCTATGTCGTCTTAGGCCAGTCTCAGTGTAAGTTTCATTGCACATTTACCTAGACTCAGAAACTAGGTAACCGTGCTGAGAGAGTTTCATGGGGATGAAACTCCTCTCACATCTCATGAAACTCTCTCTTTCTCTCTCCTTGCCACATCAGCAAATTTGATGATTTGGCGTAAAACTTAATGCCATAAAACTCTTCATGAAACCCCCATTGAGACTGGCCTCAGTGCACAATTTCATCGCACAGTTACCAAGACTACAAACTAGGTAACTGTGACAGAAGAGTGTCATAAGAGTGTCATGGGGATGAAACTCCTCTCTCATCCCATGAAACTCCCACCTTCTCTCTCCTTGCCAAGCCATCAAAAATGGTGATGTGGCATCGAATTTATTGTCCATGAAACTCTCTACGAAACTCCCACTGAGAATGACCTTATAGGACAATTCCATTGCTCCACCTAGGATAGTTGCTGTAACTTAATTACATTGTCAACCTATGAATTTTAACTTATGTAAAGTGCTATATTAAACAAGCGATCGAGAATGTAGAGGGAAAAGGGAAGAAACTGATTCTCACGTAAGAACCAGTTTTAATATGAAAACACATATGCTACGTGTCATCAAATCTGCATTGAGGGAGAGCATTGGATAGTAGATAGGATAATATTGGTAGAGAAGACAGAGCTCAGTAGATATTAATTACTTGGCTATAGATCCACATGAAGAATTGGGAACGAGAGAGACTGTGCCTACTGTGCATCACATGACATAGACATATATAGAAACTTATTGGTAATGTTTGCATTGATATTGCCTTAGTAATCCATCCACCATGGTACATGAATCATCAAATACTAAATTACATAATATAAAAATCCAAATAAATTTTTCGATGTGTGTTAGGTGGTTGGGAATATACTACAAGTTACTTTTTTCTATTTTAGTAAAATATCAGAAGATATATTTTCTATTTTGGTACATGTTCCATCTATTTTGGTATCAGCCCTACCTACTTGGTACCACTTTTAAGTTTTTTTTTTGGGGTACCACTTTTAAGTTTTAAGGTATCTTCTGCTGAACATCGAATTTAGCCTCACCATCATGTTTCCTAAAATTCCTCAAATTTCCGTCATGAATAAAGACCACATCCATTCCCTCCGCCGTTCGCATAATAAAATCGATATGGGCCATTAGCCAATAGCCACTGAAGCCCAGCCAGCACGGGCCGTTGGATCGGCCTGCCCCGTAAAAATGCAATCCTGCTCCTTCCGTCTTCCTCCCACTCGGCACCGGCCAACCGCTCCTCCGTCGGCGCACATCGCCACATCTCGCCGTCTCAAGGCTTCTTCTCTCCTCCGCTACACTCCCCTCCTCTTCCCCTGCATTTCCCGCCCGACTATCGACTGATAATCCAAGGATTCGATGGGGTCGCCGCTCCACTTCGACGGGAGCTGTGAGCTGTCGCTGTCCAGCATCGCAAGCTCACGACCGCCCCTGCTCTTGTCCAGCTGATGCCCGCAGGGCGCCGACGGCCGACGCAGAGCCCCCGCCGCCGCCTGATCCGGGCTTTGCAAGCTAGCTGTGAACTGGTAAGCGTGCCTTGCACTGATACCTTCCCTGGCGTGATCGAGCGGCTCATGGGTCATGACGAGGATTGGAATTTCCCGGCACAGCAGAACAGCCACTCTGCGGATTATCCATTTATCCTGAAATAGCAATTCGTGCACTTGTTCTTACTCTACCCAAGTTTAAATATAAATGCACTAAAGCTAGTGCTAGTTAATGGAAACATGCTGCTTTCTCCAACAGACAAATTATAATGTCAGTTACGATTCAGGATGAAATGATTTTAGTTGCTAGGGATCTTCTGTGAAACATGGCCATTAAATATTTTCTTCCATTGCCCCAAGTTCTGTGTTTGGGCAAGCCTATGCGTTTATCTGTTAATTTTGCAATACAGGTCATTACCCTGGAGATGGTGATGTAGCAGCTGATGGTTACCACAAGTACAAGGTATGCTGATTTGTATGCGTCGGTTCTATCATTGTTTGGCTGCTGCCATGTGACGTCTCATGACACAAATGCTGTGTCAATTGTTTTGAGGCACTTTAGCAGACCTATATTTTTTATTGTAAATAAACCCAACTTACTAAGTTGCAACATGTACCAAATCTAGCTCTGTCAGGCAAGAGAAAAAGAATAGATCTGGATAAAATGCTAAGTGCTTTTCATTTTCTGGAGGGAAGCTGCATGTTAATAAATAATCATCGTTCACCAATTCTTTACATTTGTTATAGGAGGATGTAAAGCTAATGAAGGAAACTGGATTGGATGCTTATAGGTTCTCTATATCTTGGTCAAGGCTTATTCCTAGTATGAATTGTTTAACTTTTACCAAATTGTCATAATTGGATTTTCTTAAAAAGATGTAAACCTGACTACCTTCCGCATGTCTGTAGATGGCAGAGGAGAAGTTAACCCAAAAGGATTGGAGTACTATAATAATCTTATCAATGAACTTCTGGATCATGGTAATGTACTAATGTTGTATACCTAGGTGTTTACATAGCTGTTAGCATCATGAAGCCCATGCATAATATTCCTGATGTTTGCACATAGACTTTTTTGCATGTGCGCCGTAAAAGTTTTAAACATGCCCACGGCCTACTGGTGTATACTCCCTCCATCCGTCAATTTAATGCATGTTTTGATTCAAAAAAGTCAAATATTGTAACTTTTGACCATCAATTAATCAGATTATATATGTGTTAATAGTGTACAAACGTTGAACGAATTGATTCTTGTTTAAATGATTTTAAGATGATGCTGATTTTGCAGCAATTGGCAATAGATGGCAAGAGAAAGTAAGTAGATGCAGGTGTTTACTGTGTTTTTGCTACCCTTTCAATGGTAGATATAGATGCACATGGCATTATTTGTATTGTTTGAGAACCTGTAGGCTTAGATGGTTGACTGTTATCGATGAAGGATTCCAGTGAAGGACATGTATATGTCCGTACCTCTCTTATTTTGTCAAACTACAATTTTTTTTCTCAGTATTGAACAAGTTTTATGGTGATTTTGCAGGAATTGAGCCACATGTCACCCTTTTTCAATATGATCTTCCTCAAGTCCTTGAAGATGAATACAATGGATGGTTGAGCCCTCAAATAATGTATGTATTTTATTTTCATTCACTCCATTTTGTCTTCGCTAATGTAAAATTTGATGTGTTAGTGCTGGCATGATAATATTTATTAATCATTATAGAATGTCTTATGCATTATCATACAAAAAACAGAGATGTTAAACAATGTGCTGGCTGTAAAAAACATACATCATGAACTTTATTTTGTATTTAATTCAGTTTTGTTTTTTCCAGTGATGATTTTACAGCATATGCAGATGTGTGCTTTAGGGAATTTGGCGATAGGGTTACAAATTGGACTACCCTAAATGAGCCTAATGCTTTTGCATTGCTTAGCTATGACGCTGGATTTGGACCACCAGGGAGGTGTTCTGAGCCATTTGGCAATTGTCCCAATGGAAATTCTGTAACTGAGCCTTACATCGTAGCTCATCATAGTTTGTTGGCCCATAGCTCAGCAGTATCACTATACAGGCAACTGTATCAGGTACTATTTCCTTGTGCTTATTGAATATTTGGATTTAATACTCGAGTAAATGTTTTTTTAACAAATTTTCCCTTGTAGATGAACTAGAAAACAACCACTATCTGTGACAAAAAGCATGCATAATTTTAGCAACCAATAAATATTTATGCCGCAGGAAAAGCAACATGGAGTTATTGGCATCAATATATTTGTATATGACTTCGTACCTTTAACAAACTCAACAAAGGATACAACTGCAACTGAAAGAGCAAAGGCCTTCTACACTGGCTGGTACATGATCATCTTCTTGACTTCTTATCTTTACAATGCCTACATCTGTTTGATGCATGGATAGTCTGCTTTGGTGAATAAAGACTGTGCCAAGGCAACCAAATAATGAACACCCAAAAGATTAACCTTTTGATGGTCTGTCCCCTGAAACATGCCAATAGCTTTTTTTTCTATTTTTTTCTGATATTTGTTTCTGATATATTTCATCTCACCTCTTGAATCGTTAAAATGGAACATGCTTTAATAAGCTAAACATAGATTGTGTGTCAGAAATAAAAAGGGGGTGTGATTTTAGTAGTGTTCTGTGAAGCATTTGTGGCATGAACTATTCTATTAAGTTGAGAACTAGAAAGATTAACGGTTAATCAAAGAAACAACTTCAAAAATTTTATCTTTGCTTCCCTGTTATTCTTGCTTGTTAAACAAATGCATTCTTTTGAAAGTACGAGTACATGGCTGTATTTGGTTTGTGTAGCTATCATGCAGTAAAATTCAGTGACTGGCTCTATTTACCTTTTCTCCACTGTTAGCGAATGTCCACCTTGGATAGGCGTTGCCGCGTTGATAAAGGAAGCAAAAGTATAAATTCTTGGCAGGGCGGAGCCAAACCTGGATTTTCCTGTGGGGCCAACTGGTCATTATTTGCACCTTGATTCCTTTGCACCAATAGCTATGCAGCATATAGGATACTAAATATGAAACATAAGTCTGCAAACTACCCCTTACCTAATTACCACTGAAGAGTAAAGATCATTATTTTAAAAAAAAAACTTGATGCAAACACATCCAGATTTACTCCACAGTCGGTTTGCTGTAAAATTCAGTTTAGTAGCATCTACCTTTTGTTTTTATTTAGTTCATTTTCCTTTTAGAATTGGTTCTAGTTACCATCAATGCCAAGGTTTAGCAACTGAGAATCATGGGATAAATTCAAAAAAGTTCAGAAAAGAAGACTCAACTGCTTCTTTTAGACTTAAGGTGATGTAAGACTTGGTTTTAATAGGGAATGTTTCAGTATGACTTAAGTTAAATGTCTGCTTTCTGCTCCCTCTATCATCTATTTCTGGATCCAACAGTGGTTCTTCATATGCACACTTGCACAAGAGATAATTTAATTTCTCAGCATGTAGTATGATATCTTATCGTTCATTTTTATGAGAATTATCTTTATTTTGTTGTATAGTGTGCAAATGCCTTGGTAGTCCCACATGGAAGCAACCTTTTCGGAAATTTGATAACATAGCATCAATATATTTTGTGTATCTGTGAAATTAGACTTCCAAGATCAATCTTGAGACATTGTGCTAATAATGGTGAACAATAGTGGAACTTTATTAATCCTGTTATCCTGACGTGTCTCTATGTTAGGTTCTTGGATCCGCTTTATCGTGGAGAATATCCAGATATAATGAAGAAGAATGCTGGTTCCAAGCTACCAAAATTCTCTAACAGCCAATCCGAACAATTAATCAATTCTGTTGACTTTCTTGGCTTAAATTACTACTCAATCATGTATGTGAAGGATGATCCACAGGCTGCTCCTAGCAATGAAAGGGATTTCCTGGCTGATACATCTGTTAAAACAATATGTGAGTCGCATACTTGGCTTTGTCCAGTGACTTAAGCATACATCCAAATTTCATTGGTATTCTCATATTATACTGGTACTAAAGACAAAATCAGGGTGAAGTAGCACTGATGTAACTCATATATTTTTAATCTAGTTGATTTTTTCACCATTTTCCATGAAGCATCATTATTTATCCTACCTCCTACTCAATGGTAGAATGCACATGTATTTATGAGCTCGTGGTCAGATAGATGGGCACTTTGGATGCAAGTTCTTCAACTAACGAAAGTTCAAAACAATCTGTTGAATAGCTTCTTATTCTGGTCTATAAAATCATGAGTCCATGATCCAACCATTAACCATCTATGTTATGACCTCATTAAAGGTAAATCAAGCAAGGATGACAATGTCTGTACCTTTTATTTCATAAAATATTTTACTTGATGGCATTCAAAAAATCCATAAAGTTGCTAATGTAGGTGTAATTACATTGTGCATTATTTGGTATTAAATAGGTACTGCCAATAAGTTGGTGGCTTATACAACAACTGTCAGTTTTAATTCTTACAGTTCAAATGTTTTTATCTCATTTCTTTTAGCTGTTCAATCAAATATAGCTTTCCCATACTAATAGTGTAATTTAACTAATGCATGCCAGTATGCCACATTATCATGCCTAATCGATAATATCTCTGTTGCAGATATGAATAATTCTACAACTCATGTAAGAGAAACTTTCAAGCAGATTTACTCATACAACAAAAAAAATGTATGATGTATAGCATAGTGCTGACATGTAGTGCTACTCAGATTCATGTGCCACCTTACGGTCTTCAGGGAGTGCTTGAATATTTCAAGCAATCTTACGGCAATCCTCCCATCTACATCCATGAGAATGGTAAGTTCTGGTAACCGGCCCTGAATCCTGAGAACATATAGGCTTTGTGATCTGCTACCTTTATGTATCTTTTTAGTGCCCCCTCCTGTGTTTATGTTAATTTTATTTTTCTAACACATCATTTAGTGTTATAAGGTTGAGTTTGCATATGCATCTATTCAACACATTTACATCACTGACCAAATACTTCATTTTAGGTTATCCAATGAACCAAGATGTGGTATTTGACGATGGCTATAGGGTGGAGTTCTTGAGTGAGCACCTTAGAAGCCTAGCGGATTCAGTCAGGTATTACCCGTTCTCTTTTCCTGTGGTCACGCGTTGCCTCCTTAGTTGTTAGTGATTTGGCAGTTGGTATTGTTCAATGTAATGTAATGGAAATTATATTTAACAACCAAGTGTGAAGATATAAAAGCAGTGTACATCAACGACGACATTAGAAGATTCCTGTGCCAATTATAAGCTGATGCCCTACCGCATGAAGCATGGAACATGGAACATTTTCTTTCACATTACACAATAACTGCATAGATGCATTCAGGAACACACTAGTCGTAGTACTTATTGTTTCAGTGCGACATGCCTTTTCTTAAAGAATTGGATTAAGTGGCTAGTCAATAAAAGGGATTCAATGGTTGGCAATCCAATATGGAAACTGAAAATCTGGAGACATGTAGAGAATTAATCGGGGTGTTTTCGTGCTGCACTTGCTTGCACCTTGCAGAATTCAGATAATAATATATGTTTCAACATCTGCTTAACCAATGACTTGTCATAATAAAAAAGAAAACGTTGCCGAAGTACTTGCAGATGTATAAACTGAAAGTTCGAGAAATTCACCGAGGTGAAATGCAGCCTGACCCAAAATTGCCTCCACAGGAACGGTTCAAACACCAAGGGCTACTTCGTCTGGTCGCTCATGGATGTATACGAGCTCACCGGTGGCTTGAGGACTACATATGGCATCTACTACGTGGACTTTGCAGACAAGGATCTGAAGAGGTACCCAAGGCGCTCCGCGCTTTGGTACGCGGATTTCCTCAAGGGCAGGAGAGCCGCAGCTCCAGCGAGATCGTCGGGTTCGTCGCTGGCAGTATCCAGTGCTTAGTTTAGATCTGCATTGGTGGAACCACGGAACTGAAAGAGAACTATTGCACAGCTTCTGAATGTTCAGTGTTGCCAACTCCCTGACAGGTTATTTGTGTAGCACGCGGGATGCTCATGTGAATTTGTGATCCACCGGCACGTGTGGTGACCCACCCGATCGTGGATGCTGCCAGTGCACATTAAACGGTTACAGGAGCTCCATACCTCGAGCTGTCGACGATGTGTCAGGAAAACGGATGGGAGAGCTAGATTCTAGAAGTCTGAGAAGCGATCCCGCAGAACGATCTTATTACCTTCACTTATAACTAAGGCTGCTAATGGTTCAAAAACCAAACCAAAACAACAACCAAACTATTGAAACCATACTGCACCTTAGAAACCAAACACAAGATGAAAGCGATGGGACCAAGAATGCTTTTCCACAGTCTCCTCGCATCAAGGGAATCATACAACACTTTGAAAAGTTGGTGAAGAAACATAATGAAGGAATTGATAATGACTTGCTGGTGACAAACGAGAAGATTGGACAACTGGAGACCACACAGATCGACGCCAACACCAAGCTTGCTGGGGTGGAGACGTCAGTGGCTCGTATGGACAAGAGTCTTGCTGCACTTTTGAGGCGATTTGATGATCTGTATGCTAAACAAGATGATGGCGATGGCAAGAAAGGTGATGAAGAAAGCAAGAAGGGTGAAAACAGCAAGAAGGATGAAGATGCCGAGGATAGTTGGGGCGACTATGTTGCTGATACTGAACAAGATGATGGAGACGCTCGTGATCGCAGACGACTACATACAAACCGTAGAGGTATGGGTCGTGGTCGCCGCCGTGAGGTACATAATCATAATCATAATGATGATGCTTTCCATAAGATTAAATTTAAGATACGTCCTTTTGATGGTAAATATGATCCTGATGCATACATTACTTGGGAGATTGTTGTTGATCAAAAGTTTAGATGTCATGAATTTCCTGAGAATACATGTGTTAGGGCTGCTACTAGTGAATTCACTGATTTTGCTTCTGTTTGGTGGATAGAGTATGGTAAGACAAATCTTAATAATATGCCACGAACTTGGGATGCCTTGAAACGGGTCATGCGAGCTAGATTTGTTCCTTCTTACTATGCACGTGATCTGTTAAATAAGTTGCAACAATTGAGACAGGGTACTAAAAGTGTAGAAGAGTATTATCAGGAATTGCAAATGGGTATGTTACGTTGTAAACTTCAGGAGAATGAAGATGCTGCTATGTCTAGATTTTTGGGTGGGTTAAACCGAGAAATTCAGGACATCGTTAATTATAAAGAGTACACTAACATAACCCAATTGTTTCATTTTGCTTGTCTTGCTGAAAGAGAAGTGCAGGGACGACGTGCTAGTGCCAAGGCTAATGTTTCTGCAGGTAAATCTACACCATGGCAGCAGCGGGCGACAACATCTTTTACAGGGCGTGCACCCCCACCCATCCCTGCACCAAGTCGATCAGCACCTTCTCCATCAGGCGACAACAAGCGTGCTGCAGCTCCTGCAATTTCAGCAACCAAAACAGCACCAAAACCAGCCACAAGTGCGTCATCGGTTGCCTCCACGGGTAGGACAAGAGACGTTCAGTGCCACCGTTGCAAGGGCTATGGACATGTGCAGCGTGATTGCCCTATCACCCGCGTTTTGGTAGTTAAAGAAGATGGTGAGTATTCCTCCACTAGTGATTTCGATGAAGATACACTTGCTTTGCTTGCTACTGACAATGCAGGTAATGAGGAGGCACCAGAAATTCATATTGGTGCAGATGATGGGCAGCACTATGAGAGTTTGATTGTGCAGCGTGTACTTAGTGCACAAATGGAGAAAGCGGAGCAAAATCAGCGACACACATTGTTTCAAACAAAGTGTGTCATTAAGGAGCGCTCGTGCCGCATGATTATTGATGGGGGTAGCTGCAACAACTTGGCTAGCAGCGACATGGTGGCGAAGCTCGCACTTACCACCAAACCACACCCGCATCCATATCACATACAATGGTTAAATAGCAGTGGTAAGGTAAAGGTAACTAGACTGGTGCGAATTAATTTTGCTATTGGATCATACCATGATGTTGTTGAATGTGATGTTGTGCCTATGCAAGCTTGTCATATTCTGCTAGGTAGGCCATGGCAATTTGATAGGGATACTATGCATTATGGTAGATCAAATCAATATTTCTTGCTGCACCATGATAATAAAATTGTGTTACATCCTATGTCTCCTGAGGCCATTGTGCGTGATGATTTAGCTAAGGCTGCAAAAGCTAAAAATGAGAACAATAAAAATGACAAACCGGCTGATGATAATAAAAATGAGATAAGATTGAAAGGGCAATGTTTGCTTGCTACTAAATCTGATATTAATGAATTGATTGCTTCAACTTCTGTTGCTTATGCCCTGGTATGCAAAGATGCTTTGATTTCAGTCCACGAGATGCAGCATTCTTTGCCTTCTGCTGTTGCTAACATTTTGCAGGAATATTCGGATGTGTTTCCAAGTGAAATACCACCAGGGCTGCCACCACTTAGAGGGATAGAGCAGCAGATTGACCTTATTCCACCATACAGGACTAATCCAGAGGAGACAAAAGAAATTCAGCGCCAAGTGCAAGAATTACTCAACAAAGGTTATGTGCGTGAGTCTCTTAGCCCTTGTGTTGTTCTGGTTATTTTAGTGCCTAAGAAAGATGGAAGGTTATGTGCGTGAGTCTCTTAGCCCTTGTGCTGTTCCGGTTATTTTAGTGCCTAAGAAAGATGGAACATGGCGTATGTGTGTTGATTGTAGAGCTATTAATAATATGACCATTCGATATCGACACCCTATTCCACGTTTAGATGATATGCTTGATGAATTGAGTGGTGCTGTTGTGTTTTCCAAAGTGGATTTGCGTAGTGGGTACCACCAGATTCGTATGAAATTGGGAGATGAATGGAAAACTTCTTTCAAAACTAAGTTTGGTTTTTATGAGTGGTTAGTCATGCCTTTTGGGTTAACTAATGCACCTAGTACTTTCATGAGATTGATGAACGAGGTTTTGCGTGCTTTCATTGGGAAATTTGTTGTTGTCTACTTTGATGATATATTGATTTACAGCAAATCCATGGATGAACATCTTGATCACTTACGTGCTGTGTTTAAAGCTTTACGAGATACACGTTTATTTGGTAACCTTGAGAAGTGCACCTTTTGCACCGATCGAGTATGTTTTCTTGGCTATGTTGTTACTCCACAGGGAATTGAAGTTGATCAGGCCAAGGTGGAAGCAATATAGGCATGGCCAGTACCAAAGACTGTCACTCAAGTGCGGAGTTTTCTAGGACTTGCTGGATTTTATCGCTGTTTTGTGAAGTATTTCAGCACTATTGCCACACCATTGAATGAGCTTACGAAGAAGGGCGTGCTTTTCTCTTGGAAGAAGTCACAAGAGGACGCCTTCAACATGCTAAAAGATAAGTTGACACATGCACCTTTTCTCCAACTTCCAGATTTTAATAATACCTTTGAACTTGAATGTGATGCAAGTGGAATTGGGTTGGGAGGTGTTTTGTTACAAGAGGGAAAACCTGTTGCATATTTTAGTGAGAAATTAAATGGCCCGGTTCTGAACTATTCCACTTATGACAAGGAATTATATGCTCTTGTTCAAACATTAGAAACATGGCAGCATAACTTGTGGCCCAAAGAATTTGTTGTTCATTCTGATCATGAATCTTTGAAGCATATTCGTAGTCAACGTAAACTGAACCGTAGACATGCTAAATGGGTTGAATTCATTGAATCTTTTCTTTATGTCATTAAACACAAGAAAGGAAAACAGAATGTTATTGCTGATGCTTTGTCTAGGAGATATGTTTTGCTAAATCAGCTTGATTACAAGATTTTTGGGTTAGAAACAATTAAAGACCAATATGTTCATGATGCTGATTTTAAGGATGTGTCGGTGCAATGTAAAGATGGAAAAACTTGGAACAAATTCGTCTTTAATGATAGCTTTGTGTTTAGAGCTAACAAGCTATGCATTCCAGCTAGCTCCGTTTGTTTGTTGTTGTTACAGGAAGCTCATGGCGGTGGCTTGATGGGACATTTTGGAGCAAAGAAGACGGAGGACATACTTGCTGGTCATTTCTTTTGGCCAAAGATGAGGAAAGATGTGGAGCGATTTGTTGCTCGCTGCACTACATGTCAAAAGGCTAAATCACAGTTGAATCCACACGGTTTGTACATGCCTTTACCTGTTCCTAGTGTTCCTTGGGAGGATATTTCTATGAATTTTGTGTTGGGATTGCCTCGAACTAGGAAGGGACATGATAGTGTTTTTGTGGTTGTTGATAGATTTTCTAAGATGGCACATTTCATACCATGTCATAAAACTAATGACGCTTCAAACATTGCTGATTTGTTCTTTCGAGAAATTATTCGTTTGCATGGTGTGCCAAACACAATTGTTTCTGATCATGATGTTAAATTTCTTAGCTTTTTTTGGAAGACTTTATGGGCTAAATTGGGGACTAAGCTGTTGTTTTCTACTACATGTCATCCCCAAACTGATGGTCAAACTGAAGTTGTGAATAGAACTTTGTCTACTATGTTAAGGGCTATTTTAAAGAAAAACATTAAGATGTGGGAAGAATGTTTGCCTCATATTGAGTTTGCTTATAATCGTTCGCTGCATTCTACTACAAAGATGTGCCCTTTTCAGATTGTGTATGGATTCTTGCCTCGTGCTCCTATTGATTTGATGTCTATGCCGCCTTCTGAAAAGTTAAATTTTTATGCTATGAAACGTGCTGAATTAATGTTAAAGCTGCATGAAACAACTAAAGAGAACATAGAACGCATGAATGCTAAGTATAAGTTTGCGGGTGATAAGGGGAGAAGGCAATTAATTTTTGAACCAGGAGATTTGGTTTGGTTGCACTTGAGAAAGGATCGGTTTCCTGAATTAAGAAAATCTAAATTGATGCCTAGAGCTGATGGACATTTTAAAGTGTTAGAGAAAATTAATGATAATGCATATAAGCTTGATCTACCTGCAGCTTTTGGGGTTAGTCCCACGTGTAACATTGCAGATTTGAAGCCATATTTGGGAGAAGAAGATGAGCTTGAGTCGAGGACAACTCAAATGCAAGAAGGGGAGGATGATGAGGACATCAATACCAACAATACGTCCACACCGCCTACGCTTGTACCAAGTTCTGGTCCTATTACTCATGCTCGTGCTCGCCAACTCAACAATCAAGTGAGTTCATTCTTGAGTTCATATTCAGATTATTTAGAACATGGAAACACGTGCACTCTTGTTTTGCTTAGGAACGACGGAGAGGACCAAAAGGGGAGAGGATTCGCGCAGGCAGGATTCGGGCTGCAGGACAGCACCAACTTGTAACGGATGCCACGACTCCATCTGGACTCCGTTTTGGGTGTTCAAGTACTTCTTGGAAAGCTGATAAAGTCTACTTTCCAACAGATCCAGTCTCACAGTCATATCTGTTTGGAGTCGGCCGCAATCGTCATTTTACTTTAGAGTACTTTTCAGCCCATGGTGCTGAGTCACCTGATTTTGGCCCAATGGGCTATGTATCAAGTTGGGTCCATTAGGGACGCGTCTTAGGGTTGGAGAACGACCACAACACCCTTGTGGTCGTCCTTCCCACGTCATATACCCCTTAGCCGCCACCAGGAACACTTGGGTTTTGTTTAGTCGAAAGTTAGCCATTGCTACTTCCTTGTGAGAGCGCCGGTCGCCTCCTTGTCTACGGAACCCCACCATTATTGAGATTCAGTTTGTGACCGTCAATTTTATCTCGCAAATTCAGTGCTTGTTTACTTGTTCTTGCTGGTGCTTCGATTGCTTGCAGGACAAGTGCCGTAGTGGCCGGTTGTCGCACCGCAGGATCGCGGCAACCATTGGAGGTGGTGTATCGGTCGCTAAGGCGCAGCGTCCCTGGACGGTTGTAGTCGGGCCGTGAACGTCATCTTCTTCCACCAATCGAGTTATCCTTCGCCTCTCATCGAAAGATCGTCCACCAAACCCTAGCGGGTTCATATCAATCTGAGTTACCTTAAGCTCATACCAAGTGAGACTTGATATCCGGAGTTTTTCCTTTCTGAAAATAAAATAAAGAGTTCCTTATGGTGATTCAAATTCCTACCAAAGCCCATTTTGTTTGAACTCTTACAAAAGTTACTTGCTGTTGCATTGAGTTTTGTCAAGATCATTGTGATTCTTAGGAGATTTACTTCATGCTCTTATAATCAAGATCACGCACACGCCAACATTCTTTATGCTATACTTCTATTTTGGAAGTAAGCATGACACTCATCCACCCACCAAATAAAAGCTCTGCAAAAGAAAGTATGGTACTCTTCCCCCAAATCCGTATTGCAAAAGGAGACATGGGATTATAAAAAAAATTTGACACATGAAGGTCCAAGTGTGTAAAAAAAAGAGTGAGCACATGAAGGCTCTTTATACAAAGGATAGCCATGTCGCTAAAAGCAACCTCTTTTAAAGGAAGAGGAACATGCAAAGAGGAGCTATCATTTATCATACCATTCACACATGTGCACATCTTGATTTGAGAGTATGACTCAATTCTTTTTGAATCCTGATTTTGACTTTAGAATATGTGCACTGCAAGTAAGCCACCATACTCTTCTAGCACAAACTCCACTTCAATGAGTGAAATGAGAGTTGAGAGAGGATATTGATAAGGAATACACTTTGAGTGACTTGAGAGTATCACCCAAGGAACTCTTTTTTCTTGAATTCATGAACTTATTCAATTCATGGTAGAATATCTTGCTGAACCATTGGTACTGTCGAGGTTGTACTCGGCAGATATTTGTCCGGCAGGCACCCCGCTTCTTGCGAAGATCGATCACAGTAGATGAACAAATAGACTCGGGATTTTATACTGGTTTGGGTCCTTGAGATCGAGTAATAACCCTACGTCCAGTTGCTTGCTTTGTATTGTATCAGCGAGTACATATTACAATGATGTAACAAATACTCTTGGGTGGATTGTCTAAGATTGGGGATACCCTCTATGTGCAGGACCCCCCACTATTTGTATCCAGGGAGGCATGCCTTACAAGACAAAACAGACCTAAACCTAGTAGGACTCTAACTATCATCGGGCTTTCTGTCACACCCTGGTTTTTGGCCCTCTCGGAGTTTCCAGTAAATCTTAAGATTTGGTAAGAATTAATCAGAAAGTGAGTGTTGCCTTCGTGCCGAGCTGCATAGTGGTTGTTGTGCGAGTTTGTTTTAAAAACCCGATCAGGTTCTCGAATAGGTTCCTCTGGGAATTTTTCTGAATTTTTCTAGAATTTATTTCTATTTTTCTAGAGCTAAATCCAATTTTTGGAAGCTTCTAGATATCTTTTCATGAGCTCCAAATATTTTATTTGGGTTCATCATGTCCAAATCTATCTCTGGGATTTTTCTCGGAATTTTTGGAGACTCCGGGGTATTTTCTGCGGTTCAAAAGATATTATCTAGACATTTCTAGAAATATCTTTTAACCTAAAAATATTTTCCCAGGTAAAGGAAAAGGAAAAACCTTATCTACCCTGATGGGCCGAGTCCATCTAAACCCAAACCAGCTAGGTCCGTTTTTCACCCCTGAACTCTTCGCAGTTCGTTTTTGCCCCTCCTTCCCTATCGGGCCGAGCCCGCGAGGCCCGGTACGGGCCCGACCCAGCCCACAGCCACCTCTCCACCTCTCCCCGCGGCCCACCTGCCAGGCTCCTCCTTCCACTGTCGCGTGGGCCCCGGGCGTCGGACCCGCCACCTACCTCCGGTCCGACTCGGCCACAAGGCTCGGGTTGAGTCCGAGCCCCTCAAGACCCCGCCGCCACGTTCGACTGGCAACCACCGCGCGAGAAACCCGCGACCCTCCTCCGCACGCCAAGGCCAAGCCTTCCCCTCTATTTAAGGCGCCGCCACCCCTGCCTGCTTTCCCCTTTTGCATCTGCTACGTCGCGCCGCCACCAGCCACCGGAGCAGAGGAAGCAGAGCGCCCCCGTGAGCCCTGCCCGTCAATTGGCCGCGCGTGGAGGCACCTTGGAGCAAGCCGGCGCCACCACGAGCTCCCCGACGCCGAGCCACACGTCGGCCTGCCCTCCGTGTCGCCCGAATGCCTCCAGGAACCGCCACCACCGGAGCTCCGCCAGACCAGCCGCCCCGCACCGATGCCCCGCGTCTCCGCCGACCCATCGCCATCCACGACCCCATGGTAAGACTCGCCTCCTTCCCCTCTTTCTCCTGGGCCAAATCCCGTCGAGAAACGTTCCCTGCAGCCTCTGCGCCGCCCTCCTCCGGCGAGCCGCCGCCGTCTACCGCCGTGCGCCGCCGTCTGCTCTGCTCGCCGGCGACTTATACCGAGCTGAGCCGCCCTCGGCCATCCATCACGAGATCGACGGCCCAAATTAGAAGTTGCATACCCCTTCGCTCTTTTGTTAAAGAGACCCCCGGCTTCTGCAAAATCAACCCGAGGTCCGGCCCTGAGTCTTGCGCAATCTTCTCTGCTAACCCTCCAGATCTGTGGTTAATTACATTTGGGTCCCTAGTTTTTCACAGATAAGCCCCTAGACCTTGTTTAACCCATAGATTTCACGTTTTAGCTCCGTTTTGATCCATTCAAGTTGCGTTAGCTTTGTTGCAGCATAATCTACACTTTAGCAGTGACGTTCACCATAACCCTTGCTTCTGAAATTTAATTAGTAATTAATTTGACTAATGGTCAATTTAAACTGGCTTTCTAAATAAAAGATGATTAGGCTTTTACACCAGCCTTGTGCCTTGCCCATAGTTTCAGCAGAGCCCAACCTTTCATGGCGATCATAACCTATTCAAATTTCATGTCTCTCATCCTTTTGTTGCCACATAATTAGCCTATACCTTTGTTCCTATCTTATGGTAATTTGTTGTCTGGCTTAATAAATATTCAGTATATGAACCACTATAATTCCAGTGTATTATTTTAATACTGAATTCATATATGATTGCCACATATATGAAATCTAGATATTAAAATAGTATGTTGAATTGTATGTGCATATACTTAAGTTTGTTGATCCATTTATACAAAATTCCATTGAAGCTTTATTCCAATATTCCATGATGATATCATGTTCATGCCTTGATGATGTCACATATCTATTTGTCCTCAACCAAAATAATCCCAGCCTGTGTTGTTTGTACCAATATGACCTTGACCCTTCAATTGCCTATACCTTTTTGGCCTTAGCTCTGTCCTAGTGTTTCTTGCGTTCCCGAGAGTTCGCTGTAGTTAGTGTTTTCTAGTAGCGCTTTTCAAAACTGTTGTATTGATTAGTGTATTGCTTTGTTAGATGTATCTTGTGTGCTGGTGTCGATCGTGCCAATCGGTGAGCTGTTCAACGTTGAAGGAGAGCAAGATTCTGAAGAAGAGGATTAATGGCATACATTGAGGAAGGCAAGTATAACACGAGCAATCCTTGATACCTATACACACTATTAATCACTTGCATTCATGCATGAGTTAAACTGTTTAGGATATCCCTAGTACTTTTGAGACTTACTTTCTTGCTCAACCGGGTTATGCATTGATGGGTAATTTGAGCTAGGCTATGCAACTTGCGCTTACTGTCTTCGGACAATGATACTTGATACTTATACGATGATGAATGTTAAAACTTGCTTTTTAGCAACCTGGTTAGTAGCTGGAACATGTGCTGTGTGCTTTGTTCTCATCCAACTCTTGTTCTAGAATATGTGCTGTGTGCTTTATTCTAGACAATTCACGATCTAGAACATGTGCTGTGTGCTTTGTTCTAGGCAACCCTTAATTTGGACATGTGCTGTGTGCTTTGTTCCATCCAACCTAAATCGGAACATGTGCTGTGTGCTTTGTTCATTAATCAACCTTTAAACTGGAACATATGCTGTGTGCTTTGTTCTGGGCATCACTAGTTATGGTCTATCTTAAAGTGGCAACCCGGGAGAACAGTGCAACCACGGAATCAAATGGGCTCTGGTCTTGACTAAGTAAAATGTACGGCTCTAGCTTGTCTAAGTGGCTATCTGGCTTGACTCGGAGGAGAGGGCCAGGAGCGGTGGCCTCGGTCTGTCTCGGATGGGCTGATATTTACTTTTGGTGGGAGCAGAAGAGGTTCACACTGTCACTAGCTGCTAGGGTGTCTTTTGAAAAGTCTCGTAGCATCCCTATACAGTCACACCAAAGGTAGTGTGATGAGTGTGCCTGATCAGCACTGCGTGGTTGGGTTATAAAGTTCTTCTGAACTTTTACGCGACCAGTGGGGAAAGTGTACAACCTCTACAGAGTGTAAAACTGTTATAACAGCCGTACTCACGGTTACGAGTGGCCTGGATCCTTTTTGACAGTGACTTTTACCCCGGTGATGTTTAAAATGAAATGACAATGGAATGATGGTGGACTATGATATACTTCTCTACTTATACTTAATTTGGGTTTCAACTGGGTTATTCCTATTACATTGTAGTAATTTGGTTAATGCTAAAATTGAACAATTAAAAGTGCTTACCGCAGTTAAACCGTGTCTAGCCTTTTTAGCCTTCATACCTCGTGTTATATTTGTTAAGTAAAGTTGGTTTACTTACACTTGCACTATTCAACAAAATCCCGGATGGGTACTCAGATGAGGCAGCACTCGAAGATTCTCATGAAGATGTTCAGAAGAGTTCTAGGTTGTGGTTCACCAGCCGGCGTCCCTGTGGAATGGAGACTTCATCGTGAGAGATAATAGATAGACTTCCGCTGTGGTTTGTTTAAGACTTTTGTCTTTTGTAGTAGCCTCTTTTGTAATTCGAGCACTGGTTTACTTTGATTTACCTTATTCTGGAGCTATATGTGTGTTTAAGACTTCCTGGGTACACATATAGTAGCATTCGGATTTCCTTCGTAAATCCGGGTGTGACACTTTCCTCCTGCGATCCAGCTGTCGTGTCTTGTTCGGAGTCTTCTTCGCTCGGAATCGGTAGTCAGCAATCCTCGTGATCGGATACCCGGGTATTATGGCCTCAACAATAGCCCCCGAGCTTATCCTGTTCAAAAAAGGTTGTTCCTTGAATAGCCTTCAGGTCTTTTTACTCTTTGGGTGATCTCAGGATATGAAAATATCTCGGCAATCACTTTAATGCGAGAGTTGGAAAAAGATTCCGAACTCTAAGTGGAGAAACCTGCATCTGAATGATAAGGTTAGAGAAAATATCAGCCATAATCAAAACGAATAAAGAATATTCCATCTTGGAAACTGAAATGCCAAGGGTTGGCGAAGCCTGCCCCGTGCATTTAAAATCCACTACGCACGCCTCCTGAAACTCTAGCAGCGCACGCGACGTAAATCACGGCACTGTTGGTATTTCTTAGCGTCACCACTAGACTAGTGATGTCACTAGAGATACCTTATCGTAAATCTAAACGTTACAGATATTCTGCAAGCACACAGAAGTATGTTGTAGCATTTCACCCGAGAGTATTCCAGAGTATCATTATTTATTTATCTACAGGGAAAGCGTTTAGTTAAAGAGAGGTGTCATCCAATGTATTTACTTACAACACTATTAATGTACCATAATCTAGACAGGGGTAAAGAATATGGAAGTGAATGGGAAATATGACACACAGAAGTTCATTGCTCATCAATATGGTAGTCTTAGTTAATCATAGCACATTAGTAAATATTACAAAGGGTTCATTAGCATCATACATATGGAGTTTGGATATACTACAATACCCTATACAAGCTCATTCAATGATTATATGAAAGAGGACATATTGAGGTATCCAATGGTTCCCTCATCAAGGGACGATAGTTGGACGTCTTATCATAAAGGCCTAATATCCACTCCCGAACGTGGAGGATTACAAAGGACGGACAGGGATGTCACCACCTGCCGCCTACCTCTACTAATCCATGGGGCAGCGATACCCTCAACAGTATTCCGTATTCCAAACACCATGCTTGCAATATGAAATACAACTCTATCTATCACGTTAATAAATAGAGCAACCCTAAGGCACGTTGAGCCAATGTCATAGCGTATATTCATTTGAACAAGGTGCAAGACATAAGTAGTATATACTAAGTAGATAAAGCACAACTGAGGCATACAACATAAGTATGAAGGTATTTCTATTAAGCTCAGAGTATTGCAAGTAAGTAAAGAGATACAAGAACTGAACTCTAGAACTTACCAAGACTCTTCCGAAAGCCCTTCAGAAGATCTAATACTAGCACTATCGCTATTAAGACTAAGACTAAGCTTGTAGCAAAGGAGAGCTCTTCTTCTGGTGTGTGTTGAGTATGGCGCCCTCTGCAGATATTTATAGTATCACATAGGCGGTTGGAGCCGGCCAGAAGCGGTTGTGGCAGTTTGGAGGTGAGCCTAGGTCGGCCGAAGTGTCCAGGTCGGCCGACCCTTGGATTCACCATCTTCAGCATTGCTCGGCTCAGATGTCATCTCCAAGGCGGTTTATAGGTACTGGTCAAAGGGGGAGTGAAACGGCCGCAGGGCCAAGTCGGCCGACCTAGCCAGGTCGGCCAACCTGGTGCCGCCGCCTTTTGGCCCCACTCTTCTCTGGTAGACTGCCATGTGGGTCCTTATGACGGTTCCAGGTGCGTATACTTCCTTTGGGTGCAATTGAGTTGAGGTGTGGGCCCTTCAATCCATGGGAGTGGCACGTGGCTCATCCCTCACCCTTGACTTGATCCGACCATGATTCAGCGTCCATGATCATCTCCTAGTGTGCTTCTTAACCTGTGTGAAGGATGGGCTTGATTGGGGTCCAGGCCAGGTCGCCCAACCTAGCCAGGTCGACCGACCTGGGCCAGTGCCCAATTTCGTCCATCGTTTGCACCGTAGTCCCTGTACTCAAATATATTCTGGATATGCATGGTACAACATTATTTGAACACAAATGTCTAAGTTATACTTTGATCTTTATTGGTTTCTAAGCCTATTGACGGTCGGAATTTCGTTATAAGGACCGTCAACAGGCACTGTTCTGGGTCCTCAACCTGCGTGCGAAGCGTCGCCCTGGGGTCTTTAAATATTGAATCCCTTGGATAGATCTGCACTTGAACCTTCCCCACTAAGCCATCCTCCTCTCTACACCATGGGAAAGAAAAGACTCAGCCGCAAGTTCAAGTTGCCTCGTCTCCTTTTCGGAGACTCTCCTCGCAGCTCCGCCGAGCCGCCGCCCAACATGCCGGAGGGTCCGCCGGCAATTGCGCCACCCCCTGCTCCCCCTCAGGCTCCCTTCCTAACTCTTCCCTGGTACGGGGATGAAGGAATCAAGGTTGAACCGCAAGGAGAAGCTCCGGCGATGGCGTCTCCGGCTCCCGAGGCTGCTCCTTCAAGCATCGCCGCCGGGAAAAGACCTGCGTCGCCATCTCTAGCCCCGGTGTCCCCCATCCCCATCTCCTCCGACGATGAGCCAGAGCATAGGGTCAGTGGAGCTCGACTGAGGCCGGAATCCTCGCGCGCAGGCACATCTTCATCATCAGCTCCGGTCGACACCAGCGGCGACGAAGAGCTCGCCCGGCACCTCTTCGTCTCCCTGAACCGCGAGCTGATCGGGATCCCAGGAGACGGAGCGCTCATGGACCTCATCAGCGACTCCGAGGAGGAGAACGCGGAGGAGGTTTCACCGCCTGGCGCCACACCGCCTTGATCCTGGCCGACGATGTTCACTCGTGCCAGGATCGTTGTTTTACATTTTTAGTTTTAGGATAGTTATTGATCTCTTGTGAAATGTACTCCTTTTGAATCAATAAAGTAATTTCACTTGGAGGATGAAACAATGATCCCTTTAATGTATTTGGAACTTTTTGCAGTAATCAGTCTATAGAAACTGTCTATTCAGAGAACAAAATCCCCCGAACAAAACTTCTCTCGAACAAATCAATCTGCTTAACCTGTTCGGGGAATTTGCTCCCAGTCAAAGATGATCGAGTTATTTCCTCGGAACATATTATATTCGGTCATTTAAAATTGTTAGCTTCTTCAGTAAGCTATCAATCCCAAATGCATTGAATTTGACCTGCACGATTTTCGAAACGACACCTGCCGCAGAGAAAGAAAAGAATCTTTTGACCTAACAGTGACTGTGTTGACGTCCAAAAAGTCAGACGTTGACTCTCAGAAATTAACACTGTGGCCCGGAAGATTTGCTTGAACTTCAGTGTAGGTCCAAAATCTTGAGATTCATGGCGTGCCAGTCAATTTAACCTGAAATTGACAAGGTAGAATTTAATCAGTAAACCACAAGGAACTCATCGGCCAAAGCCTTGATTCGTTTCAGCAAATCGGATCAACGTAAGGAGAAGTCCGATTCACGAGCATGAACCATCGGCCTTGAGTCCGATTCGTGATAATATGACATGTATTTAAAATAAACCATCGACTATGGAAGCCGAATCGGAGATAAACCTAATTTAGACTCATTCTTTAATATACATCTTTCCAAAGGTAATAAACAAACTAAATCTCATGTCACTAACGATCGGATCGATTTCGAGACAGCGTTGTTGGCAGGGCACCGTTTAGTTTGCTTACTTCGATAGATCAATATATATCAAAGAACTCGTTTAAACTAGATTTATTTGTAGTTTGCTTATTGAATCTAAATCAGCTATATAAATGATAAGAACAGATCTATTATGAAACTTGAATTACAATAAAACATGATAGATCTTTCAAACAGATGTAAGCCGATAAGGTAAAATCAGCAAGATACGGTAAGGGTGAGCGATCTAAACGAAGAAGAGCGATATGCCTCAATCTAAAGCCTAGAAACAACTCGATAAATTATTGAATTAACTAAACAAAGAAGGGCAATACGCCTTAATCTAAAGCCTAGATTAATTCGATAGGTGTCGCACTTATAGACAAACCGGAGGTCAAGATGATGCAGCCCTGCTTGATGAAGAAATCGACGAAAAGGGTTGTTGGCACGAGGGCCGAAAGTTGTGTTGTATTGAATGGTTGTGTGAACGTTTTTTACAATGGCGCAGGGTTTATATTTATACCCTGGAAATCTAGCTAATCCTTGCCGGCTACGACAATATCTCTAATTTATTTAAAGCAAACTAATCTAAACTACCAAAACTATTACAACTGCCGTGCAATCAGGCCTCAAAGAAGCTTCCAGATGCATCTCTCCTTTGAAAGTCATACGGCCTTTGGCCTCCTTTGCTCCGTGTCCTATCGGGACTCTATCGGACGAACTCCGATCGAAATCGGAAACCAACTCAGAATCGGACTCGGCCCCAACCTTAGCTCTGTCATGCACAATCTTAGCCAAATCAAAATCTGGTGTCAACATATGCCCCCCAATTTTGGGATAAAATATTATTTTGTTCCAAAATTCTCCGAGCAATGATGACCCTGGCAATGAACAGCATATGGAAACTCGCACCCTTCCACTGTTGCAACCCTTGTTTCCTGTGCGGATTCGATGCCTTGGTCCTCGGGCGGTTCCTTCTCCCATAAGCCCTATAAGTATTGAGCCGAACCGTCGTCTCCCTCCTCCGGCTTGCATCTGCTATCGCGCGCACCAGCTCCACCGTTGCTGTTTCTGCAAGCTCCTGCTCGGCGAACATCTGGCCTCTATCCTCCAATCTGTCACCGCGAATCAAGTAAGGAACTCCCCCGCATATGATTCATATTATGCATCTGGGTTTTACTGCATTCTCCTCGATGATTTCCTCAACCTTTCGCCTACATCACTGTTCATTGTAGATCTATTCCTCCATCAATGGCGGCTCCTACTTACAAGGCTGACAACACACAAGTGCCTGAGGTAAAATATCTAAAATCTCCAACCTTAACTCCTGTATTCTACTTCCAAATCACTTGCAAGTCATTACAATTGTATTTATCATTTATTCTACCTTGACTGTAGCATCTTAAGAACAACCTAGTTATTCCCGTCTCCCATGTTGATGCCGGGTATTATCTTGGTCCGATGGGTGACCCCGATCCAACAGATCTCATCAATAATGAATCGGAGAGACTCCCATTCAAGGGATCGGACCTACAAGTATCCGATTGGTCAGGCTCCTTCCGATCATGGCCCGGCGCCGTCCCAGGATGCAGAAATTGGTTTATCAGAATTCATGCTGTCAAGTCCTCTTTCTGGGATGAGAAAAATATAAGTCAATGCCTCACTTTGTCTCTTGCTGATATGGCCAGGGATGAAAATTTACTAGCCTCTAGCTCCCTTTTCTGGTCCGATGCCCTCAATGCTGATCTGTTTGGTCATGGTCTGATGACACCAATGCTGATGGACGTGCACATGTTGACCAGCCTCAATACTACAGATAACACCAACCCAAGAAAACTCCTCCGCAATTTGGAATACAAACTAGTTGGCACGGGTTCTAAGGGTTGGAAGAAATATGTCGCCGATCATCACAAGACTGGCTCCGTCGGAGAGAGAGAACACGCAGCCTTTCTTAACATGTGGTTAGAACGATTCGTATTCTATGAATCAACACTTGGAGCCACAACCAACATGCAGTCAATGGCAGAAACATTAGCTCGTGGTAGATCGGTGCCACTTGACCATCTCCTTCTCGGCGTAGTTTATCATCTGCTCCACCAAGTATCAGCCAAACTTTCAGAAGGCCAAGTAGTCGAACACATTGGAGGTCCCTGGTGGTTCATCCAGCTGTGGTTGCATACTCAATTCCGATCTGCTCTTCAATTTGACTTCAAGAATTGCCAATTTCCAAACTATTACACTGAAGAAGAAGATGCAACAACTCGCCGATGCATGTCATTTGGAGAAGCAGCATCGGCTTGCCCTGGGTCAAGGCTTGATGCAAAAAATATGGCCACCTTCTTTGAAAGCTTTTATCACGGGGTTGCATCGAAGAACCTCCACTATTTTGCATACGCTGATCCCGATCGTGACTATGAACTGCCTCTGTTCAACATTCAAAATGAGCTTGCAACGATCTTGCCGATTCTCAAGTCTTTCATCACACCTGCCATACTTGGCAGCAACATCTCACATGGCCGCAAGAATTTATCCTACGAATTCTACAACCCATCGGCAGCAGCTACGAATTCAACTGACCTGGAAATGGATCAGATCATGGCACTTGCCCCTCAAGCCGATTTCGAAATCCCTGAATGGCTATGCACCAGCTTCCTCTCCAGGCTCTTCAGAAATTGGTGGAAAGAGCTACGTCTTCACTTATTCAGAATTCTGGCCATCACCTATTGCAGTCTCATAGACTCCGATTTCGAGGCCTTGGAAAATCCTGTAAGCTTTCTTGCTTGAAATCTTCCCTCTTTTATCCACCCTTTATTTAAATAATCTTTCCATAATTTGTATCTTAATCCTTTGACAGCCAATTGAAGAGAACGTGCCAGTGGTAAGCAACAGCGGGAAAACAATTCGATACGTTGTCAGGACTCCAAATCCAAGAATCAGCTCTTCTGCACCATGACTCTTAGAACTTATGGATGGAAGAGGCAAAAGAAAAACCCCTCCTACTAGGGTGTCCGTGCCGAAGAAACTGAAGAAAGGCCAAGCTCCGGTACGATTTCCTCATACTCCCGATTCTTCTTTCCGATTGAAAACCAAGTAAATAACACTCTTTTATATAGCCCACCGAAAAAATTCTTGGCCAGTCAACCTCCAGGGCCGCTGAAGAAACTGCAGAAAAAGCCGCCCAGGGCGCTAAAATGCTTCTCGATGCAATAACGGTAACAATCCGATTACATCTATCTTATATTTCTTAAAATAAATTGGTAGTGACAATTTTTTCTTCAGCAAACAAATATTGCACTGCCCAATCTCCAACCGGCTCCAATCCAAGATATTCAAACAGAATCAGCTCAACAGGTAAACTTAGTCCAGTCTATTTCACTTTCAAATATATGCACTTAATCTGACCGATTCAACCATAGATTCCTGCCACTCCTCAATCCGTTACCCAGGACCCAAGTGGAAACACTTAATCGGAGGCCATCCCCGAACAACCAACAACAACTCCACTGATGGCGCCTTCGATTGAGCCAACCCAGATACCTCAAATAGAAGCACCGAGTACAAATATCGCTTCAACTCAAGTAATCCCCGATTACATCTGAGAGGGACAATTCAAACTGGTACCGATTTAACCCTATGTGTCAACACTTATTATATTAATAACCCTTGTTCATTGACATTTAATTTCAGGCACAGGACTCCCCAGCGATGAGCTTTGCATCGTTCCTGGATGCCGCAATCGGAGAAGAAGAAATCAGCTCTGCACAATCCTCCACCGCCATCTCCGATGAGGTCAAGGCAAGACTCAAGGAAATGTTGACTCGTCTGAACAAGAGTACTGCCGTCCTTGTAGAAGATGCAAAGCCAATTCGCCAAATCTTTAAGGAATTGAAGGGTCAACTGACATCGGAGCTAGAAAGTGCGATCATTCCTACCGCTTTCATTGAAGGCCATCAGCCTCAAGTCTCTGCAGCCCGTCAAAGGATATCAGAGCGACTGGCTCAGCAAGACTTGGCCAAGAAACGCGATGAAAGTAGAGATGAACTGAAAACCATGCAGGCCCAAATCAAGAACTTGGAAGCCAGGCTGAAGCAACTGGAGAATCGGATCAAAGAATTCCAAAACATCGAGGCTGAATTGCTCAAAAGTCTTGATGAAATTTGTAAAGAAATATCAGAGACCCAAGAACAACTCAACCAAATCCCAGCATCTATCGCATCGGCGCGGGAAAACATGCAGAAATGCTTGGACGAGGTCCGCCAAGTCCATAGAAGCATCAAGAACGTGCCCAGCTCCGATATCGAAGATCTTGAAGAAATCCAGAAGATCGATAACATTCGCTTGGGCGCGATCAAAATGATCCGCAAATATTTGTAATATTAAAACCTCTGGTTGTACGGCTCCGATGACATCGATCATCGATGAATTTGGTCGGATCTAATGATACTTGCTTTGTAAATATTTTTGCCCTTAAGGCGATGCGTATCGTATCGGCTATCTTAGTTGACATCGTTTAGAATATTGGCTTTAAGAATCAACCCAAATACTTGGGTAATACTTCTTCAAATATTTCCCATTAAGCGCTTTAGAAAATTCTTCTCCTTCCAATTTTTCCAAAATATACGCATTTCCAGGAACGCACTAATTCACACGATAAGGACCCTCCCAATTAGGTGACCATTTTCCAAATTTAGAACTTAGTCCCTATCGGAAAAATCAGCTTCCAAACCAATTCTCCCTCGATGAACTCATTTAGTTTAACCTTTTTATCATAATACTTGGCAACACGTGCTTTATTATTTTCATTGTTTTCCAGAGCTTTCAATTGAGTTTCAGCCAAATCGTCTAACTCAAAATTCATCAAACTTTTATACTCATTGGCAGACAAGTTTCCTTGTTCCGATATCCGTCTTGATCCGATTTTGACCTCCCAAGGCAGAACAGCCTCATGTCCATAAACCAAATGATATGGGGGCAGTAGCAAGTGGCATAGAATTGTGCAATTACCTCACTATTCCAGGACTTGGCAAAGCTCATGATCTTGTATACATTCTTTCTCTTGCATTCCCTAATGATCTCATCAATCCTAGGGTCCTTGAATGCCCTCATATATTTCCAATCAATAAACTGAGCCTGGGCAATGGGAATGTTTTTTGCTAGAATGGCACTCTCATAGTAATCTTGATGAAAAGCTGTGCCAAACCTGTAGTCAAGGTGCCTCCCACCATCTTCCTTAGGATTCTTTGCCCTTTCAACTCTGGCCTTTTCTGTCATGCCCTTAGCCTTGTAGTTGGCCTTGGCGCGGTGTGGAGGAGCCATGGGAGCTCTAAAAGTCACATCACTGAGATGTGTGGGAGGAGCATTGTGAGATGGCCTTGGCCCCATTGCTGAAATGATATCCTCTTCATCATCACCATTACCACAGCCACTCCTGTCACCACTGCCTGTCCCCTAGCTGTGCTCATGGCTCTGTGTACGAATAGATTTTCCCTTTCTTTTGCGCTGACCGGCTGAGGGAGAGTCTGCTGCAATAGACGCGGAAGGAGTGGGATCCCTCTCATAAGGACTCTCCTCATCATCATCACTAGAGGTGTCCTCAGCCTCGGAATCCTCAATGCGAATATCACCCCTAGGAAGATGCACTTTTCCTGCTGCCCTCTTAGATCTTCTTGGTTCTGCTGCTGTTGGCTGAATCTCTTGCCCACTACTTTCAACATTCCTTGGCCGAAATTCAAATTCAGCATTCTTAGAGCGGGTTGGTCTTCTCCAAAAAACAATGTAATCACTTGGATCTGTAACACATACATGGAGAAAAGACCTCTGAGACAATAATCCTTAAAAAGATATTGATTTTTGAGAATTTAGAACCTAGATGAGCCACTGACCAGGGTGCCTGTGCACAAACTGGCGCCACCGGTTTTGCAAAACTGGTGCCACCGGTTTCTGCCCAGAAACCCTAGCTCGAGGCCCCCATCAATGCCACCAAGAAAACACTGAGCAGCTTCTAGGGCCTAGGATATGAGGTTCTACCAAAGGAATTTGAGAGAAAACATCTAGGCAGATAGATCGGGCAAAAACTTTGATTTGAGTACCTCCTGACATGGTGGAAGAATTGCTGCAGCCCTAGAACGAAGGGGAATCCGGTCACACCGGATTGGAGAATCCAAATCTTGCCTCAACACTTGAATCCCACGGTGGAACCTTGAAATCGCCAAGAAATCGCCCCAAAACTCTCTCCTTTACTGTTTTGGGTTGGGGGTGAGAAGAGGGGGGGAAATGTAAATGTGAAGGGGTAAGTCACGGGTAAATAGTGGCCTGCCAACAGAAACCGGTGCCACTGGTTTGGGAAAACCGATGCCACCGGAAATTCCTGAGTCCGTGGCTTTTGTCCAAATTTGCCCTTCTGTCCTTCCCCTTTTTCCTCTGCTCCATTTTTGAATCCATTTATCCATTTTTCACTGCTCTTTGACTCAGATGAAGGATTTTGATAGATCTTTGATCGGGATAAGGAGATCCAAGACACATTGCCCTTGAGATGAGATTGGGTAGATCTAATGGACTTGAGAGTGTTTCACCATTTGTAGTTAGCTAGCAATCAAGCAAGGATAACAATAACCACAAATGGTTCAACGCGGTCACAAAGACCAAGACCAAATATTTTTCAAAAAGCACACTTCCTATACATGCTAGTTAATTTTGAAAAACTAATCCTGTGTCACACAGAATATGAAAATGATTACTAGCAAAGATAGATCTTAGAGAGCATCCAAGATCTACCATTCACACCAAGAAACCAACCCAAGGTGGAGCTAGTCATCCTTTTCATACCAAACACACTAGCATGAAGGAGAGCCTAGATGCATTGAAATGAATACATGAATTTGAAAAACATACCTTGGCCTTGAGCAAATAAATTCTTCACATAGAGGATCACTTATATCCATCAGCTTGTGCTTTTGATTTCTTTTAAACTTTCATCTTGTCATTTTAGAGTGATTTAACCATAGTTTCCATAACAATGACAAGACAACACAAACATTAGTAGCACAAGCTCTAGTCTCATATTTGATGACCCATTGAGTGTGGCAAGGGAGTGAGTCACAAAATATGGAACCTCATAACATGGACTAGATTCCTCAAACATATGGTGTACACAAGATTATGTGGAAGGCAAGTAGATATACACCATCTTGGTCAATTAAGTCCAGTCAAGGAATCTAAGCCATGCTATGGAGAGTAGCTAGATATGTGAACTCAAACCAACTTAAATGAAAACTGATACAATTACCACGTTGGTTCGTTGACCTTGTTGTCATGTAGCTTACTCATCACCAACTCACTTGCATTGGAGTTGCTCAAGTGTATTATATGAATAAGTATGATCCCTTACACTTGAACTACACACACGGAAACTTGCAAATGATGTTAGCACCAAGAGACACAAAATATGAAGTGAGCTCCCCCTAAATATGTGCATCAAGGATTCGAATCTTGAGACTTGCACTTTTAGCTCAATTAAGACATTAGGGTAGCTAGCTTCATATTATGGTCACATTACAAATAAACTCATGAATAGGTTAATTGGATCAAGAAAGGCTCACAGATATTTGTGAATGCTTCAGATGAAATTAGAAGAGTGTTTCTTGAGAAATCGATTTCATTTGAACTCTTCATTCTTCTCGGCTGCCTACTGGTTCCAGCAAAACCGGTTCCACCGGTTTTACCAATCTGGTGCCACCGGATTTCCACTGAACCATGCATTTCTTCAAAAAGATTATTCTGCTGCTCCTTGTCTTGATACGTTTCTTTTTATTTTCCACCCTTATTCATTTTCCTGCATTTATAAACACTCAAAGCTTCTTGATGAAGCAGTTAGTAGCATCGAGTGTTATTTGTCATTATCTTTCATTATTAACCAAAGATAGCTTGTCCACTATATATGCTAAGAAAATGATAAAAGCATAGATAGATAAATATGAGTGGACATCTAGAGAGGTACTTATCACAGAGAGGCATTGGATAAAGCTTTCTTCCATTGATCTCACTTGGTTCCATTATGAGATGAATTTTCTCTTAAGATGCAAATGATATAAGATGATATTCTTCTCAAGTGAATCAAGCATCCAATGCAGCTCCTCGTACCTACAAATCTTCTTTTAGGCACATTTTGGTACCCAACATGTGTTGGGTCCTATATGGTTAGTAAGCAAGGATTTAGGTACCCAAATGGCCTTTGTGCTTGTCCTAGGTGAACCAATCACATTAGTAGCACAAGAGTCATTTGAGTTTCTCCTAATCTTAATAAACTTATTATTGACACGTTCAAGATTAGGATTTTTACCATTTGGACAATCCTTACCAAAATGTCCCTTTTGACGACATGTGTAGCAAGTCTTGTGTTTGATGTTGCTACTTTTATGTTTCTTGCTTGCAGAACCTTTCTTCTCTCTAAAGTTTGCTTGTGCCTTCAACCCAAGGCTGTTCTGCTTGACTTGTGGTTTCTCAGTGGAAACCGGTACCACCGGTTTAGATAAACCGGTCCCACCGGTTTTGCCTGAGTGCATCCTTGACTGATTGACACAAGTTTCAATTTCGTGCCCTTTCTCACGACATCCATAACATCTTCTTTATGAGCGGCCTCTCTTCCTTTTTGATTGTTTTGGCTTATTTTCTTTTTCAAAGAGCACGTGGAGGCATAGTGTCCCATTTGCGAGCACTTGAGACATTTGATATGATCATGTCTTCTTCTTGTCGTCTTGCTTCTCTTTTGGGATGGACTTGATAGAATTCTTGCAGGAACTTTGCGACGTTGATCCCTTCTCAAGCTTCTTCACCATGGAATCACGGTTATCTTGAGAAGTTTGCGCAAGGCCCTTGCCTTGTAGCTTGGACAAGTCCATCTTAAGCCTTTCTACCTCTAGCTTCAGATTGTCATTATCTTGTGCAATGTGTTCATGACGTGACTCTGCAAGAACTTGATCATACCATGAAGGTTTTGCTTGCGAGCCGCAAGAGTTAGCACAAGATATATGAATTTTGGCTAGAGAACATGAACATCTATGAATTTGAGGTTCTAATGATTTCATGGAAGTAAGCATAACCTCATGATTCACTTCAAGAATTGTGTGTGAATCTACTAGCTTCTCATAAGAGCACTCTAGTTCCTTATGAGTAACCTGCAAGTTCACATACTTACTAGAGAGCTTCTCAAGCTGATCCTTGAGCCTTTGGTTTTCTTCCTCCAATGATCTTGCCAAGGTTTCATTTGGCTCCTTGACCTTCTCTTTGCTTTCATCTTTATGACAATAAGAAATGTTATCATTCAAAGAGAAATGAATGAGAGCAGTAGATACCTCACTGTGCTGATGAGTCACTGAATTTTCACTCGAGGAAAACTCATCAGCCTGCTCCTGGCCGAAACCGGTGCCACCGGTTTTAGAAACCGGTACCACCGGTTCTGCCTGAGCAGAGCCAGTGAGTGTAGTCTTGTGGTTCTCTTGCTCCTTGGATGATGTCACTTGAGACTCATAGCACATAGGTGATGTTGAGCCCTCCTCAGGTGACTCCATGTCTTCTTGCTCATCATCATCACTTTCTATATCTTCATATGCATTCGTGATGAGAGTCCAAATGCGATGTGCATCTCTTCGGATTTCTTCCTCTCTAGAGATGACATTCCATACAGCTTTACACATAGATCTTTGCAAGAAGTTAGTAACACAAACATTGAGTTGCACGCAAGTTAACTCCTCTTAAGTGATATTCGACCCACTAGAGTTGTCAATATCAAACTTAGGAGGTAGAATGCTTGCAAGTAAAATATGTTCAACAACAGGATCTAAATTTCTAAGAGCATGGTGAACATTACCAACCCACGATGCATAGTTTGAGCTGTCAAGCTTGAGAGGCTCAAAGTTTACCTTGATCGACATCTTTTCTTCATGGCGGTTAAGCTTAGATGTGAAGCCAAGCTCTGATACCAATTGAAAGGACCTTGATGTCGCCTAGAGGGGGGGTGAATAGGCGAGACCTGAAATTATTGCCACTTAAAACAAATTTATTAGCGACAATTGGATATTCTAACTACCACTTTTAGAGATTCAATAAATAAACTTCTAAAAGGATCTTTAGAATATCCAAATAAAAGAATTAGCACGCCTAACGCAGCGGATATACAACACTGCCACCAAAACCGGTACCACCGGTTTTTCAAAACTGGTGCCACCAGTTTTGCCCTGGCAGTGAACCCCCAAGATAGATTGAAAATGCTAGGAAGCTTGGAATCAAACCAAACTTGGAGATGATGATTGAAATGTCTTTCCAAGGTATATCTCCAAGTCTCTGCACTAAAAAACACACAATAATATCGAGCAATTTTACCAATTACCAATATAAGCACAAAGAAGCTTAAACCAGCAGGGAGACACAAGATTTGTTTTCCCGAAGTTCGGATTCACCGCTCGCACCAAGCAGCCACCAAGGCACGGTGAATCCTACTCTCCGTTGAGGAAGCTTATGCGACCACACTAGGTCAAGCTATCTCCTCCTTCCACTAGCTTGCTTCTTCCCTTTCGGAGGCGAAGCACGACCTGCACAAACTTTCCCGCAGCTCACCACACCTTGGTAGCTCACGGGCAACACCTAGCCGTCTAGGAGCGAAGCTCCAAGAGTAACAAATGAATCACACAAGCTTGATGAAGTCCAACAGTGCTCAAGGTGCTTTTGGTGCTCTCAAACTTCTCACAATGGCTGCTCTCTCTACTACCCAACACAAAGATCTCACAATGTCAAGCAATCCTCACAAAGAGGGGTTGGGGAGAGCTAGTATGGCTTTTTCTTAGCAAGGAAGAGCAGGGAAGCACAAAAGCAACCTCAGGAACAGCAGCTTGCTACAGGGGAGGTCGTGGGGTATAAATACACCACTCCCCAAAAACTAGCCGTTAGGAACCCAGTGAAAACCAGTGCCACCGGTTCCTAAAACCGGTGCCACCGAGATTCAAACCAACTAGCCGTTGGAGCACCCTGACACAAAGCCGGTTCCACCGGTTTCCCAAAACCGGTGCCACCGGTTTTGCCCTGGCAAAACCTAACGAGTGTACGTGTAGCTTTTGTGTCTCTCAACAACTCACATGGGTTCCTTGAGCACTTAGACAATTTCAAGACTACTTATGATGCATCCCTCTTGATAGTACGCCATACCTATACTCAAGATCAAATATAAATACAAATGATGCACTTGAGCTTCTTCACTTTGAGTCATGCCATACTTCTTCAATATATCCATTTGAGAGTTGCATCCAACTTGTCTTTTGAATTGAGCACTTCAACCTTGAGCTAGTGACTTGAACCATTGTCTTCGAATGAAATCCACTTCTAGTCCAATTCACCTTTTCACAACATAATTCTAGAAAGATTGATACTTGCCAATATGAACACCACATGTGACCAAGATTCATCAAGTTGAAATCCAAAGAAAGTTTCGTCACCCTAGCAAAGATACATGACCCAAGTCCGCAACTTGATCACACATTGCTTAGTACCTAGAAACACTATCCCGAACTCCACCTCTTCATCCTTGCATCGCATATAGCTTCACAATAGTTTGTATCAACAATGAACACCATTTCTTGATATGCAATATATCCACTTTACTTTGACCTTTCATTTCTATCAAAGTCATCATGTCTTGTTTGCAAGTCATTCTTTAAATATAGACCAAGGATGAGCCATATCACCATGTCTCTTGTCAATTCAACCAAACTTGCATTATACAACATTTTTATCCAACATGATCTAAGATATCACAAGCACCACGAGAACACTAGGAGCACGATCCAACCCTTGGACGGCCAAAAGAACGACGGGAAGGGTGTTCTCACCGCGGGCGCGAGGACGGCGGCGGTGAAACAGTGAAGATCGACGGCGGCACGGTGGTTGAGGGCAAGGAAGTCGAACAGGAACTGATTGGCGAGGCAGAGGCTACCCTAAGCTGTTGTTGGCGAGAAGGATTGACAGGAAGAGCAACAACGACGACGAGCTCTCTGGACGGCGGCGAACTGCAACAAGAACAAGAGAACGGAGCATAAACGGCTCACCGAGCTTAACTCGTCCACGCGCGCAGCAACGCTGCCAGCAGCTGCTTCCCGTCCTGATGCTGTCCTTTGCTAGCACCGGCGCGTGGCGTGCGTGAACATTGGCGCAAGGCCACGGGCGGTGGGGCGGCGGCAATGGTGAGGAGCTGCTGAAGCTGAACCGGAAGATCAACTTGAAAACGTCCCCAAATCACCGCTTGATCTCTTCATTCCTTTTGTTAACTCACGACTCCACCAATGTAAACATTGTAGAGTATACATCCCTCTTCAAGTCTCCTTAAGCAACTTTGCTCCAAAACTCAACCAATGTGAAAATCCATGGCTCTGAAGATCAGCCCGTCATCCGGATTATAACTGAACCTGAGTTCGTTTTTCTGAAGCTCCATTCGAACCAGCGAATTGACCCAGCTTTTTCTTCAAATTTCATATCTAAACTCTTGAAACTCACAATATGAAAGTTGTAGACCTAACATCAGGCTACATTTCTTCTAATATGACCTTGGTCTATATCTCAACAAATCTCGAGATGTAGACCACTGAACCTCGGCCTAAAAGTCTGCACTTGCTGAATCTCGCGAAAACCTGCAAGTTCGTCCCAATTTTTCTCCCATTTTGAATGTAAACATTCAAATCTCCAAATATAAAAGTTGTAGCCTATACAATGACCTTCATTTTCTCCAATATGACCTTGAGCTGATTCGGCTTGGATCATAAGTTAAACTGCATTGAATCTGCCCCTGTTTAACAGCTCATTTTCAGAAATGTTCAGCTAATTCCCTGCCCCTGTTTAACAGCTCATTTTCAGAAATGTTCAGCTAATTCCCCTTTTAACACAGCCACCATCTAGCCACTTTTTCTCCATTTCACATGTAAACTTTAAAAACTCCAAATATAACTTTTGTTGCTGATTCATTGATCTTCAATTTCTCTTATACTCTTGCTTGCTAATTTTGCTTGGTTTGGAAACTACAAGGCCCTTTACTTTGATCCAAAATTTCAAACTCAAACCTTTCTTCCAAAACCCCATTTTCTCTCTCTCTTTTTTTTTAATTTAACTTCCCTAATCAACAATTAACCCTTAATGACTTTGCAAGATCATCCAAACATTGATTAGAGGTCTTACTTAACACAGGAGTGTTACAGCCCTCCCCCCTTAAAGAAATCTCGTCCTGAGATTTAGCAGGATTACAAGCTCTTACCGAAACAGCGGCAAGGAAAATGTGTCATATAGACAACTTCTCTTATTTCTCACCAAAGTACTGTGGTGTCTATATTACAACTCAATTTACAAACATCTCTGGGTACTTGGACACTAAATCTTCTTCCTGCTCCCAGGTGGCTTCGTCCTCTGTGTGGTTGCTCCACTGGACTTTATAGAATCTGATGCTCCTCCTTCGAGTTTCTCGTTCTTTCTGATTGAGTATCTTGATCGGACGTTCTTCATAAGTCAAATAAGACTCAAGCTACACTTCTGCTTCGTTGATAGCTTCTTCGGGTACTCTAAGACACTTCTTGAGCTGGGATACATGAAACACGTCATGCACCCCTGCTAAGCTCTCGGGTAAGGCAAGACGATAGGTCACTGGACCTCGGAGCTCCACAATCTGAAAAGGTCCGATAAACCTGGGGGCTAGCTTTCCTTTTACTCCAAAACGATGCACTCCTTTCATGGGAGAGACTTTGAGAAACACAAAATCTCCCTTCTGAAAAGAGAGCGGTCGTCTTCTTTTATCTGAGTAGCTCTTCTGCCTTGACTGGGCTGTCTTTAAGTTGTTCTGAACTTGATGGACTATCTCTTCAGCTTCCCTTACTAAGTCAGGCCCAAAGATGGTCCTTTCTCCAGATTCAGACCAATTCAATGGTGTTCTGCACCTTCTTCCATATAAAGCTTCAAATGGTGCCATCCGGATGCTTGCTTGGTAACTGTTGTTATACGCAAACTCTGCCAAAGGCAAACACTCATCCCATTTCTTTGAATTAGTGAGAACATAGGCTCGAAGCATATCTTCTAGGATCTGATTCACTCTCTCTGTCTGTCCTCCAGTCTGGGGGTGATACGCTGAGCTTCTGATCAGAGTAGTACCCAGCAACTTGTGCAACTGTTCCCAAAACCTTGAAACAAATTGAGAACCTCTGTCCGACACAATGGTCTTGGGAACTCCATGCAAAGAAACTATCCGGGACAAATACAACTCTGCATATTTCCGTATGGGGTACCTCACTTTAACTGGCAGGAAATATGCTGACTTGGTTAAACGGTCAACTATCACCCAGATGGAATTATAACCTGTGGAAGTAGGAGGCAATCCTACAATGAAATCCATGGATATATCCTCCCATTTCCATCCTGGTATTGCTAATGGCTGTAACGATCCTGCAGACTTCAAATGATCAGCCTTTACCTTGCAGCAAACATCACATTGTGAAACATATTTGGCGATTTCTCTTTTCATTCTGGTCCACCAGAATCTCTGCTTTATATCTTGATACATCTTATTGCTTCCAGGATGCAGTGTCAAACAGGAGGTATGCGCTTCATCTAGAATCTGCTTCTTCAACCGTGGCACTTAAGGTACCACTAATCTTTCATTAAACCACAAGATTCCTTCAGAATCTTGAGTGAAACACTGGGCTTGACCCAATTTTAGCTTCTCCCTAATATGTTCCATGCCTTTGTTTCCCTTTTGAGCTTCTTTGATTTGGTCCATCAAGGTGGACGTGATACTGAGGTTATGCACAAACCCTTCTGGCACTATACTGAGATTTAACTTTTCCATCTCCAGAAATAAAGTTGTATCTAGCTGCCTGGCAGTCATACATGCACACTGAGCCTTTCTACTCAGAGCATCAGCCACCACATTGGCTTTACCTGGATGATAATGGATCTCTAAGTCATAATCCTTTATCAACTCTAACCATCTTCTCTGTCTCATGTTCAGATCTGCTTGAGTGAAAATGTACTTCAAGCTCTTGTGATCAGTGTAAATATGACAGACACATCCAAGAAGGTAGTGGCGCCATATTTTCAAAGCATGGACTATAGCTGCTAACTCTAGATCATGAGTTGGATAATTTTCTTCGTGCTTCTTAAGTTGTCTTAAGGCATATGCAATGACTTTTCCTTCTTGCATCAACACACATCCTAACCCAATTCTGGAGGCATCACAATATACATCAAAGGGCTCATCTAGATTTGGTTGAGCTAGGACTGGAGCTGTGGTGAGTAATTTCCTCAGAGTGGTGAAAGCTTCAGTACATTCCGGGGTCCACTTGAACTTGTTCTGCTTCTTCAAAAGCTCTGTCATTGGCTTGGCTATCTTGGAGAAATTAGGAATAAACCTCCGATAATAACCAGCCAACCCAAGGAAGCTTCGGACCTGAAAGACAGATTTTGGAATCTTCCAATCTAAAACTTCCTTAACCTTACCAGGATCCACTACAACTCCTTCTGCCGATAAAACGTGACCCAGAAATGGAACTTCCTTTAGCCAAAAAGCACACTTACTTAGCTTGGCGTACAACTGATGTTCTCTTAATCTCTGGAGAACAATCCGAAGATGTTCTGCATGCTCTTCTTCATTCTTGGAATAGATCAGGATGTCATCAATGAACACCACTACAAATCTATCCAACTCCGGCATAAATACTGAATTCATGAGGTACATAAAGTATGCCGGGGCATTGGTTAAACCAAAGGACATTACCAGATATTCATACAACCCATATCTGGTCGAAACTGTCTTTGGTATATCTTCAGCCTTGATCTTGATCTGATGATACCCAGACCTCAAATCAATCTTGGAGAACACCTTGGCACCGGCCAACTGATCAAACAACAAGTCAATCCTCGGAAGAGGATACTTGTTCTTGATGGTAACTGCATTCAGAGGCCGATAATCTACACAGAGCCTTAAGCTTTTATCCTTCTTCTTGACAAACAAGACTGGACAACCCTAAGGCGAGGAACTAGGTCAGATATAACTCTTATCTAGCAACTCTTTCAACTGTACCTTCAACTCGGCTAACTCTTTAGGAGTCATTCTATAAGGGCGTCTAGAGATAGGGGCTGTACCTGGTTCAAGCTCTATAACAAACTCTACATCCCTGTCAGGTGGTATTCCCGGAAGGTCGTCAGGAAACACATCCGGAAACTCACATACCACCGGGATTTTCTTCAAGTCCACTGCTTCAGTCTTATGGACTGACCCGACTACAGTTTCTAGACTAGGCAGGCTAAGAGTGAAAGATTCCCCTTCAGGAGTCTTCAATTGAACACACCGATGAGCTACATCCAGAACTGCCTGATAATGCCTCATCCAATTCATCCCCAGTATAACATCTAACCCCTGATTCTCCAACACAATTAGGTTGGTAGGGAAAACCAGCCTATTAAGCTCTAACTGAGCCTGATCAACCACCTGATTAGTTACTTGCTTGGCTCCAGGAGCATTAATAATATAACGAGTTCCTTGAACCTTAACATCTAACTGATGTTTCATTGCAAAACTCTGACTGATGAAAGTATGAGACGCTCCAGAATCAAATAATACAAAAGCCGGATGACGGTTGATAGTGAACATACCAGCAAGCACTGGTTCCTCGTCAGGAATCTCCTCCACATTTAGGTAGTTCACCGGTCCAGTGCGGGTATTCAGGAACTTCTTCTTCACAAACCTAGGACCTGCACCCTGAGCTGGTGCAGAAGTGGCCGCTGGAGGCGCTGGAAGAGCTGGCACTAATTGATTAGCTTTTGGAAAGCGGCAGTCTCGGGCAAAGTGCCCAGGCCTACCACAGTTGTAGCAGGGCTGCTGGCCACTGGGTGCACGGTAGTTGCTGTTACTGGGCCCAGCCAAGCGAGGCACATTGGCTGGAGCACGAACAACCCACTGCCGGTTCCTGTTCTGCTGCTGCTGCTGCTGAGGAGCTCGATACCCAGAACGAGGAGGAATGTGAAACACTGTACGCATCCTCTGTGGTGGTGGTGGTGCACTGGAAGATCCACCAGGAGTGAACTTTCTCTTTTTCTCGCTGTGGTATGCCTTCATCCTATCCTCTGCCTGGATAGCCTGGCTGACCAGACTATTGAAATCTGGAAGACTGCAGGTGGACAACTTGTGTTGCATCTTCAAACTCAGCCCTCGATAATAGCAATCTTTCTTCTTTTCATCCGTGTCCACAAACGGATGGGCATACTGAGCTAGGAAGTTGAAGTCATTAGTATACTCCACTATTGATTTGTTGCCTTGCTAAAGCTTCAAAAATTCCTCCAACTTCATTTTGAGCAGCCCGCTGGGAATATAGTGTGCACGGAAGGCAGTACGGAACTCCTCCCACGACACTACCTTCCCCGCCGGCTGTGTAGCCATAAAGTTGGCCCACCACATCCCAGTAGGACCTTGGAGCTAGTGGGACCCATACTCCACCTTCTGTGCATCAGTTATACGAGGAATCAGACGGAATTTCTGCTCCATGGCTCGAAGCCACTCATCGGCCTCCAGAGGATGCTCTGGCTTTGTGAAAACTGGGGGATGAACGTCCATGAACCTCGGATAGTCCACCCCCTCAATGTGCTCATGCGGCCTCCGAGATGACGATCCGGCCATGTTATTGGCTATCATACCCATCAACCTTGTAAGTTCATCATTGTTGTTCACAAGGTGCGCCATCACATCCGCCATAGTGGGCGCATTGGGCAACTGGGATCCTGACCCGCCTGGTGGGGTCGCCCCATTGCCACCCGAACCATTTCCAGCTGGCGTGGAAGAAGACATTCTACGAAAGTATGAATGTTTGATTAAATGCTGATCTCAATTTGCTGATACTTACAATAGTAAGAATACAACAATTTGGAAAGTAAAAGTACAACAAGTATTAGCATCCATTTCATACATCTCGGCTAAGCTTGCATTAAGAGAAAGAAACTTAGTATATTAATGCTGAAGTAACAAAGTTCATCTCACACCCTTAATTATACAAACTCCATTACAAAATTCCAAAAGAAAAGTACAACCCTCGAGCTCTCTCCCAGCTCGGTTATTCTGATTACTAGTACACAGATTTGTTACATATACACAACCACCCACTCACTCACTCCAAGTCTCCCTACTGGTCTCCACCGTCCTCATGACCCAACTGGCGAAGCATCTCACAAATCTCATCCTGGTTATCCTTCACCAGCCCAAACAGGTTATCGTAGTTCATGTGGAAACCACCTGAAGTACCATAATCGCCCCTGTACTTCCCCAAAAGAGGAGACCGAATCCTCCAGATAGGGCACAGAGGAATGGTTCTCAAAACTAATGGGCCAAGATGGTTCTCCAGGGTCTTCCTCTTCCTCATCCCCCTCCTCATCAGAATCATCAACCTCAAACCAACCACCCTCTCCAGGCATCTCTGGGTCCTCCTCAAACTCCTCAAAATTATCCCCTCCTGCTCAACACCCTGTCCCTGCCCCTGCACCTGCTCTGGTGGCGGGGGCTGGGCTGCTGCTTGGGCTTCTTCTAAAGCAACCCTCAGGGCAGCAATTTCATCAACATGTTGCAGCCTTTCCTGCTGCAAATTGTTGACATTGGTATTGAGCGCCTGGATCTGCTGATCATACTCTAAAACCTGAGTATGGAAATGGTGCTGTGCAGACTGCATATTCTCCTCTAAAGTGTGGATTCGCTTTTTATACGAATCCTCCAACAACCCCACAGTGTCATTCCTAATCTCCGCCATCTCCTGCTGGTGCCTAAGCTGTGCTTCTAACTCCACCCTATGCTTCAGGGATTGCTCATATCCCTGCTCTCTCTCATGGTTCAGGTTGTATAGGGCTTGCATGTAGCTGGTGTTTGCATTCATGTATTCATGGTACAAAGCCTTGGGAGTCTGGTGGACTTTCCTAATCCTAGAACCCCACAAGTCATAGGGTCTCACCTCAGAGGGGTAGAACCTAGAACTGGTTTGCCCAACTTCAGTAGCGTGCTCATCACAAAGCTCAGTGAGAGCCTTGTGTGCTACCAAGTTGGTAGTGTCAGATCTCCCCATCCCCTGTGCATGAACTGTTTTTGGTGGCCATTCTGGGTGCTGTAGGTTTGGGGGTAGGTGTAGGTACATATCACAAAAATTATGCCCCCAGTGAAAGTCTCCCTAGACACATACTCAGGGTGTTCCTCAAAACCCAACTGCTTCATTATTCCTCAAAGCACCTGAGGAAAACCAGGCTCTTCCTCACAAAAACCGTGGGTCCAACCTTCCTCGTCTACCCACTGGGCTACCATCTGTACCATAGATAGACAAAAACCTTTAAGCCAGGGTAAAACAAAAGGGTTTTTAAAGAAAACAGAAATTACCCAAAAACCCATGCAAAAGTATGCAATGCACATGCTCGGTTCCTACGACCTGAAAGGAACACACAACCTCTCGCATAGACACGGTGGCTTTTTCGTACATCTCTCAACTTATAATAATCTACCGATTCTAAGCGTAGCGAACGAAGTTAGGGTACCTGCAGAAGACCATACATTACCATTCACTATAGAAATGGCACCCATGCGTTCAACACTGCATGGACAGTGTTTCATACGCTTACACGTATTCACTTGTCCCATACTCACCACCGTATGGTCGGCGTTTGCGTGCCCCATATCATTGCCATATGGGGTGCCCCTGAGTAGGCCACTCCTCAGGGTTAAGCGACCGTGATTAGTAAGATCACACGGCAGGAACTCCGCACTCCACATCAGGCGGCAGATGTCGACAAGCCTCAAAGACAAGCCCAACGGGCTAGCCAATGGACAGGTCGCCCCCGAACAATCAGTGAACGGGCCCCTCACACAAGCAAGCTTGTGCAAGTCAGAGTCACAATATTATATCTTGCGGAATTTAACTTACTATCATACCTGATCGGAGGTGCATCGTTACAGAATCGCAAGTTTAGCAGAAAGTAAATACACAACTCTAGAAGTTAGTTTACTAGGGCCACCTCATAATAACCTCATAACTACCCACTAGGGCACTCTAACTGGGTTCAACTCAACACCTGTGATGTCATGAGGATATAAGCTCTGATACCAGCTGTGACGGAACAGCCTTACTTAAACTGACTCAGGTGTGATCTGTAGTGTGAAACACTAACACGTCACACACCTGGGTCAGCATAAGTCCAGGGTTCCATCGAGTCTTCACTGTCAGCTGTTCTCATCACATATACTCATGATCCCAACACCAGAGGAAGCATCATAGATATTGTACAGGTAGAAATATACAACACAGACAGGTAAGACTTATACAACCGGAGTAGCTCAATTTAAAGTTATTACACACAGGTTCTAGGTTCAGCAACAGTTTAACAAGGTAATTAAACAACTAACATCAAACCATGTCGTGCCCTGACATGTCTGGATCCACGGACCACCACAGCGCCAGCAACAGCCAACTCCTTAGGCTCAACTGCAACAAGGGTAAAAGAACCCTGAGTACAAAGGTACTCAGCGAGACTTACCCGACGGGCTACTCTAAAGAAATCACAAGGACATGCAAAGCTGTGAAGTTAAACAGAAATAAACGACTAGCAAGCATAGCTTAAGTAGTTACTAAACTAATTACTAAATTTTAGATGTACAAGATAAAACTCTATTTAGCTAGGTGAACCAACCACTACTGCCAAACAATAGGATTAACAAGGCACAAGAGCTGAACAGTACATAAACATGCAATAAAGTATCTGGCAGGATCAAGCATGTATCAAAATCATGACACTTGGCGATTCGAATCGATTTCAAACCCTGCAGGGGTAAACCTGGAACACACGCCGCGTGCGCGCCCCCGGAAGGCCACACGAAGCTACCTTTCCCGCTGCGGCCACCATTGCCTGAACTGTGCCCACATAGCCCGGGGTCGCATCCCCATTCCCTACACATTGCGTGGGCAAAGGCATGTGGGTTGCTGACTACGACCCCGCCAACATTCCTCGCCAGACACGGTGATCACAGTTCAACCGTTAGTACCACAGAAGTACATCAGTTTCCCGGCTCCCTATACCGGTATGTGCCCAGTACGTTCAAAGCTTGACCACAGGCAGACCACAACAACTTCTATTCTTATCCAGTGGGCAGGACCAACTCTAGTTACCCAAAACGTCCAACATATTACTGAATTACCAACCAAACGTCCTGCCCAACACTTTCAAAGACTTAAACACTTTTAGCTCTCTAAGCCAACATTACCTAATGGCAGGTGATTGGGATCACACCTGATTTACTACTATTGCGAGCAGATCTAAGCAACTCTACTCTATCTTTTTGAAAAGGTGGCAGAGATGCTCTAAACAAGGATGGATAATGCATTAAAAGTAGGATTCACTTTATCCTAAGCTAATGCACAAACATGGGCTCAATCATATCATCAATAGTTAAGTTAGTACTGGGACGGAAATGCTCCAGGGCTTGCCTGGCTCACAGATCTCCGGCTCTGCAGCAACAGGGGCTTCTGGGGCTTGCGTAACGGCTTCAGTCTCCGCCTCGAACACCACCTCGTCCCCCTCTTGGACGTCGTCGGGGACCTCCACCAACTCTGGCTGCAACGGGTCCTGGTCTACACGACATGATGCAAAACATGAAATAATTAAATTAGAGACCCTCAAGCCCATCTAAACTTGATCAAACACCTAAATAGCACAAAAGAGTTAATTAACGTATTTCAAGGATTATAATAAAGGAATAACTAATTAAAAACCTATTTTCTAATTAAACAAACCCTTAAACTCCATCCTAAAATCAAGGATAATAATTATTAAAGCATCTAATACATTAAACCATACTCTAGATGCATAAAAGAAAATGCAACTATTGCAATAAAATTTATTTCATTAATTTTAGAGGTTCCTACAAAAATATATGTATTTCTAAATATTATTCCTATTGAAATTTATTTTCTAAAAACATTAAAAACCTAAATAAACCTAAAACTCCCTATTTTACAGAAAACCCCCTGGCCTTTTCCTCAATACAGCCCGCAGTCCACAAAATCTCCTAATGGGCCGGCCCGGTCCGGCCCATCCTTTCTTTTTCTTTTTCTTTCTTTTCCTTTTCCTTTTTCCACTGGCCGGCCCGGCCCAGCAGCTCTTCTCCTCTTTCTCTTTTCGCTCGGCCGGCAAACGGGCCTGGCCCAGCTTCCTTTCCTCCTTTGGCCGACGAGCGGCCCAACCCGGCACCGCCCGCGCCTTCTTCCCCACGCGCCTGCGCTCGCGTTCGCGGTCGCGTCCGACGCGACCGACATCGGCGGCTCCGACCGGTGACGGTGGACGGCGACAGCGCGGGTAAAACTCCAACAAATCCCAGGGAAACACGTTCCGGACTACGGTGAACATAACCCCGACCAAACCCCCATCCGAGGATGATCAGAGCTGCTTGGAACGCATCCACGGCGGCGGTAGACCTCGGCCCCGACGGCGGCGCTCCACAAACCACTCTAGCACAAGATCCCCAGGCCAATAAATGGCGCTGCAAGCTTCTACACCACCTAGGACATCCGACGCTCTCCTCCAAAGAACACCTAGGACACGGACAAGGTTTCCCCGCGCGGCAGCGCTCCGAGCAGCACTCTGCATTGGCATGGCGGCGTTCCGACCAAGCTGACCACCAACCAAGACAACAACTACTACCACAAGCACCACGAGAACACTAGGAGCACGATCCAACCCTTGGGCGGCCACAAGAACGACGGGAAGGGTGTTCTCACCGCGGGCGCGAGGACGGCGGCGGTGAAACAGTGAAGATCGACGGCGGCACGGTGGTTGAGGGCAAGGAAGTCGAACAGGAACTGATTGGCGAGGCAGAGGCTACCCTAAGCTGTTGTTGGCGAGGAGGATTGACAGGAAGAGCAACAACGGCGACGAGCTCTCTGGACGGCGGCGAAATGCAACAAGAACAAGAGAACGGAGCATAAACGGCTCGCCGAGCTTAACTCGTCCACGCGCGCAGCAACGCTGCCAGCAGCTGCTTCCCGTCCTGATGCTATCCTTTGCTAGCACCGGCGCGTGGCGTGCGTGAACATTGGCGCAAGGCCACGGGCGGTGGGGCGGCGGCGATGGTGAGGTGCTGCTGAAGCTGAACCAGAAGAACAACTTGAAAACGTCCCCAAATCACCGCCTGATCTCTTCATTCCTTCTGTTAACTCACAACTCCACCAATGTAAACATTGTAGAGTATACATCCCTCTTCAAGTCTCCTTAAGCAACTTTGCTCCAAAACTCAACCAATGTGAAAATCCATGGCTCTGAAGATCAGCCCGTCATCCGGATTATAACTGAACCTGAGTTCGTTTTTCTGAAGCTCCATTCGAACCAGCGAATTGACCCAGCTTTTTCTTCAAATTTCATATCTAAACTCTTGAAACTCACAATATGAAAGTTGTAGACCTAACATCAGGCTACATTTCTTCTAATATGACCTTGGTCTATATCTCAACAAATCTCAAGATGTAG
>CM014272.1:41346093-41496631 GCA_004135705.1 Alloteropsis semialata | reverse complement strand
GAGCTACTTAGCACAGAATCCCATAATTGATATCAATATTGCTTGTGAAGGAGTTCCTGAGACATCTGGGAATGTTCGGGTGCCTGATCCTTTCGATGACGGTATTGATATTAGTCAATTTGAGGATACCCCCGTTCAGGATGTTCCCATTACTGAACATGTGCACGAAGGAGTTAATATTGAAGATGAAGCTGAGGAGCCCATCACCGAAGCCCCTATGGATATTTGGCCAGTTAGTCCTCAATCACCTGCTTTGGCTTCCTCCCCCCTTGCTATAGATTCTTTGGATGTTTTGGCCCATGTTGCCGAAACTGTTGAGGTGAATGCTCAAGCTAAGGGAAAGGAAGTTGCCAAAGCTGAGACTTCTGAGGCTACTGAGAGGGCATCTGCTACTCACGCAGACATGGATGTTGATGTGGGGACGAGCGTTCCATCTTTTCTCGAAGGTACTTGTTAATTTGCCTCTGGTTTTTTCTTTGGCGACATTAGTTATTCTGCTGTTTGGTGCTAAAGCGAAAGCATTTTGCTTAATAGGTGGCGAAGAAGAAGGGCTAGCTCGCATGCACGAAGGTGGGCCTCTTCGAGACTTTGATTGGGAAGGTGTCTTATTTGATCATGGTTATAGCTAGTTTTTTTTATTTAGCTATTTTTTGCGAAGATAATAATGCTGACATTATTTTTTGTAGAATATCAACATCTTGTGTGAACCTTGGATAAGATTTGTCTTACCATACTCTATCCACCAAACAGAAGCAAAATCAGTGAATTCACTAGTAGCAGCCCTAACACGTGTATTCTCAGGAAATTCATGACATTTAAACTTTTGATCAACAGCAATCTCCCAAGTAATGTATGCATCAGGATCATATTTACCATCAAAAGGAGGTATCTTAAATTTAATCTTATGGAAAGCATCATCATTATGATTATGATTATGTACCTCACGGCGGCGACCACGACCCATACCTCTACGGTTTGTATGTAGTCGTCTGCGATCACGAGCGTCTCCATCATCTTGTTCAGTATCAGCAACATAGTCGCCCCAACTATCCTCGGCATCTTCATCCTTCTTGCTGTTTTCACCCTTCTTGCTTTCTTCATCACCTTTCTTGCCATCGCCATCATCTTGTTTAGCATACAGATCATCAAATCGCCTCAAAAGTGCAGCAAGACTCTTGTCCATACGAGCCACTGACGTCTCCACCCCAGCAAGCTTGGTGTTGGCGTCGATCTGTGTGGTCTCCAGTTGTCCAATCTTCTCGTTCGTCACCAGCAAGTCATTATCAATTCCTTCATTATGTTTCTTCACCAACTTTTCAAAGTGTTGTATGATTCCCTTGATGCGAGGAGACTGTGGAAAAGCATTCTTGGTCCCATCGCTTTCATCTTGTGATCCTGGCATGGTTAGACAAATAGAGATAGCAAGAAAAACAAGTGAAGGAATAAAAGTCCTACAGCTATTAGGATGTAGCTACAGCAAGACGCTCACTCTCACCCTGTTACACAAGTTCTTACCAATTCTTACCCTGCTCACAGGAGGTCTCTGCAACCAGCAGGTCTGCAACCTTGGAGAGAGGTGTATCGATACCGCAGCAACAACACCTGTCAAGCTGTAGTGGAGTATGTGGAGCTGTAGGTGGGCTGAAATTTATGCACAAGGAAAGTACTAGCACCACGTTAGTCACAAAAGCAAGCTGAATAATCGTTCAACGGTGGTAATGTGCTGGTCCTAGCCTAGATCGTGCTAGAGACGCGAGCCTAGACACAAGGGAAAGCACAACGCGCCACCTGAAGAAAGAATGCAAAAAACAACCCCTTTTTTTGTCTCTTTTTTTTCTTTTTCTTTTTTTCTTTTTTCAGGGGAACCATAAAACTGATTATATAAATAGAGAGATGTCAAATGAGCAATTCACCACACACACTTTTTGTCTCTTTTTTTCTCTCTCTCTCTCTAGAGTGAGCCGAGCCTATTTATATATGGGAAATTGCTGCGTGGGATATGAGGTACTTGCTGCGTGATCACGTGAATATATGAAGCCCCAACAGAACAGCAACAATACTTGGTGACACAGCGAAACAATGCAATTTCGAATTCAACTTTCCACCGATTTCCACTCGGATTGCAACACAAAGTGGGACTCGGTTTCGGCCAACCCTAGCACAAGGAGGCGCGTGGCTAGCCGAGTCCAAGTCGAACACAGCTGTGCTCAGATTCGGCCAACAGAGATACAATATCGTAGTGTGCGTTGAAAACCAAGACGTGACAAGAACTCGAAACTCTAATTGACCCAAACTAAGACCAGCAACACGACACAACCGATGCAACCGAAGACTCAACGAGCCCTAACTAAGCAGTACTAGTAAGGCTCAAAAGTGTCTATAGGATTGCAGGGGAAACTAATCTACTAATATTTTTGGCTTTTTCTGTACTATAGGAAATTAAAAACAACGATGGATTGGAAGTCTCTCACCGATAAACCTTGCTCTGATTACCAACTGATATGAACCCGCTAGGGATTGGTGGACGATCTTTCGATGAGAGGCAAAGGATAACTCGATTGGTGGAAGATGATGACGTTCACGGCCCGACTACAACCGTCCAGGGATGCTGCGCCTTAGCGACCGATACACCACCTCCAATGGTTGCCGCGATCTTGCGGTGCAACAACCGGCCACTAGGGCACTTGTCCTGCAAGCAATTGAAGCACCAGCAAGAACAAATAAACAATCACTGAATTTGCGAGATAAAATTGATGGTCACAAACGGAATCTCAATAATGGTGGGGTTCTGTAGACAAGAAGGCGAACGGCGCTCTCACAAGGAAGTAGCAATGGCTAACTTTCGACTAAACAAAACCCAAGTGTTCCTGGTGGCGACTAAGGGGTATATGAGTGGGGAGGACGACCACAAGGGTGTTGTGGTCATGCTCTAACCCTAAGACGCGTCCCTAATGGACCCAACTTGATACATAGCCCATTGGGCCAAAATCAGGTGACTCAGCACCATGGGCTGAAAAGTACTCTGCAGTAAAACGATGATTGCGGCCGACTCCGAACAGATATGACCATGAGGCCGGATCCATTGGAAAGTAGACTTTATCAGCTTTCCGTGAAGTACTTGAACACCCAAAATAGAGTCCAGATGAAGTCGTGGCATCCGTCACAATTTGGTGCTGTCCTGCAGCCCGAATCCTGCCTGTGCGAATCCTCTCCCCTTTTGGTCCTCTCCATCGTTCCTAAGCAAAACAAGAGTGCACGTGTTTCATGTTCTAAATAATCTGAATATGAACTCAAGAATGAACTCACTTGATTGTTGAGTTGGCGAGCACGAGCACGAGTAATAGGACCAGAACTTGGTACAAGCGTAGGCGGTGTGGACGTATTGTTGGTATTGATGTCCTCATCACAGATCTTATCATATCATAGCCAACAACAACTTAGACTGGAGCTAGCATATGCTACCCACATCTTGGCAAGATAACAAAGAAAGATCATGCTTAAACCAGCAAACTCAAGACTTAGGAGAATAGTAGGTTGAAACATAGGTACAAGAGAGAAAAAAGAGCAACTATTCGTCATATCCAAAATAAAGACTTAGCAAAAACTTATGACATTTAGGGACTAGCCTAGATAGCTCTCATTCACAAAATTTATTACAAAATAAAACTTTATTCATAAATAAAAACTTACCTAAACTTACCTGATTGGGGGTCCTTCCCAAGCTATTTTATTGACACTGATGTACCTGTCGGCGCAGGACTCATGTTTTACGTCGTCGAGTGATGACATCTCCTTGTTTGGTTCAGCTTGATGAAGCAGCATCTGCTTCCGGAGATGAGGAAACAGATTATTTCACCCGCCATACATGTTTTACCTTTTTCTAATGTCTTCGTTGCCTGTGCTTTCGCGCCTCGCGTAGGCTTCTTGCTTTTTGCGTGACACCTTTTGGGACTTTATTCTCCCAAAACTTGTCCATGAACTTGACTAGGTTGTCCTCTTCTGGTGGCATGACTTCCACCTCCTTGATGTTTTGACTGTTCCTCCTATACTTGATTTTTATCATGGAGCATTGCTCCACTTTTGGCCTGAAATCGAACTTCTCCTTCTTTCCATTAATGTGGAGCTGGGTTTCTCCAGCACCCACATTAATGTGAGCATCCGCAGTGCTCAGGATGGGTCATCCTAGGATGAGCGATGAGTCATTGCTGACGTCCATGTCCAAAACCATGAAGTCGACAGGGACGAAGCAATCCCGGATGCATTACGGAATGTCCTCGGCTATCCCATCCAGGTAGCAGACTGTAGAGTCGGCCAACTGCAGTCTCATGGGAGTCGGGGACAAGGTAGTATAATTAAGGCGGTCAAAGACTACCTTTGGCATGACGCTGATGCTTGCCCGTAAGTCGCAGAGTGCGTGCTCGAAGAGCTGGGTCTCGATAGTGCATTTGATAGTCGGACACCCAAGGTCCTTCTTCTTTTTTGGGACTTTATTTAGGATGGCTGCACTACACTCTTCTGTTAGCTTCATGACCTCTGTACTTGGGAGTGGACGCTTGTTGTTGAGTATGTCCTTCATGTACTTGGCGTAGGTCTGCACCTGCATAGCATCCAAGAGCTGCACATGTATATTTAACTTTTGGATCACCTCTACGAACCTTGCAAATTGTTCATCTGCCGATGGCTTCTTTTGGCGTTGAGGGAATGGTAGGACGTTGGTGTCATAGAACTCATGTGGTGCGGTTCTCCCTGCTGGTGCTGGCTCAACTTCTGGCTCGTCCTCCTCTGTTGGGCTCTCCTTCCTGGGTTCTGTTGCCTTCCCTGTAGGATTAGCTGGAACTGGATCCCGAGTAGCCTTACCACTTCTTGTGGAAACAATCTTAACTTTCTCGAAGGAGGAATCCGGTTGCCCCAGGATTCGTCCCTTGTCACCAGAGGGAACAATAGCGGCTAACTGACCTAACTGGGTTTCTAACATTTTGTTAAAGCTCAGCTGGCTCTGAAAGGTGGAGGACAAACTCTCAATCTTGGATTTTATGCCCTACAGAGCCTTGTCATTGGCAGCAAGCCTCTTGGAAATAGATTCATTGATTTTGGCCTGACCAAGGACCAAATCTTTCAAAGAGGGTTGGTTAGAGAAGGAGTTATTGTTATTACCTCCCTGGTAGAATGGGCGTTGCTGGTTTCAGTTCCCTTGTGGCCGGTAGCCGTTGTTGCCATTGCCGAACTGTACCTCCTCTTGTGTCTCAGGGCAATCATTCCCCGAGTGGCCAGTTTCTCCATAGGCTTCACACGTCATGTGCGAATCTAGTGGCCCTTCACTGTGGTTGGCCCCATACTTGGTGCGGTCATCGAGGCATTTCATAATCAGGTCCATCTTGGCAGCCAGCATGTCCACTTCCTTCACTGTGTGCATGCCACGCTTACGCCCCTGGAGGCGTTCATCGTTCCAAGCATGGCTAGACACCATCTTCTCAATGACCAGCTTGGCAGCGGCCACCGTCAAGGAGAGGAATGCCCCTCCAACAGCAGCGTCCATATGTTCACGGGCCGTCTGGGAGAGCCCATGGTAGAAGTTCTGGAGTAGGAACTACTCTTGCATGCCATGGTGCGGGCATGCCAGGACATAGTCCTGGAAGCGATCCAATGTCTCCGACACTGTTTCTCCAGTCTCTTGCTGGAAGCTAGAGATCCTTCCCCTAAGGGCATTGGTCTTGCCAATGGGGAAGAAAACTTGGCGAGGAATGTGTTGGAGCACTTGGTCCACATGTTCACCGCTTCATGGTTGGAGTAGAACCGTTGCTTGGCCCTCCCCGGCAACGAGAACAGAAACAGGCGGAGCATGATCGCCTCTTGATCAACTCCCTGGATGGTGATGGTGCTGCACACCTCCAGGAAGTGCTGCAGATGGGCACTAGCATCTTCATTGGCTTTCTAACAAAAGGGACTGGCCTGCACCATGTTGATAAGCGGGGCCTTGAGCTCAAAAGTGTGATCACCCACGGCCACCTCCGGACCCATTGGAATGTGGGCAGCGGAAGGGGCGGAGTAGTCACGGATCATTCTCTCGGCCATAGCTTCTTCCGGTTGTGGTGCCTCGGGAACGGGTTGTTCTATTTGTGTGGATGGTTCTCCGATGACTGGTTCAGTCTCCGACAAGAACACTTGAGGGATTATGACACGAGAGCGTACCCTCATGCCAATCGTGTTCAGGTTCTCAACGTAGTTGGATGGTAATTGGAAACCAGTCATACACTACCCTGTTTCACGTCACACAGAAACAGAGCAAATGGGTAAACCTCTGGTGATTAATTATGTTGTATTAAATACATTGATGATGAAAAACTCTTTAACCATTGCTTTCCCTAGCAACGGCGCCAGAAATGCTTGTTGGTATTTCTTAACGTTTACATAATTCTGCAAGCGCATAGAAGTACGTTGTAGCATTTCACCCGGGAGTATTCCAGAGTATCGTTCTTTGTTCATCTGCAGGGAAAGCGTTTAGTTAAAGAGAGGTGTCATCCAATATATTTACTTACAACATTATTAATCTACCATAATCTAAACAAGGGTAAAGGATATAACGTTGTGGGGATAGAGTGACACCCAGAAGTTCATTGCTCATCAGTAAGGAAGTCTTAGTTAGTGAATAGATCATAAGTAAAGTTCAGAAAGGATTCATTAGCATCATACAAATGGAACTTGGATATACAACCTTATCCTATACATGCTTATCCAAGGGTCATATGACAGAGGACATATCGAGGTGTCTAGTGGTTCCCTCATCAAGGGATGATAGGAGGACTTCTTATCATTAAGGCCTAATATCATCTCCCGGACGTGAAGGATTACAACAGACGGACAGGGCTGTCACCACCAGCCGTCTACCTCTACTAATCCGTGGGGTAGCGATACCCTCAACGGTATTCCGTATTCCAAACACCATGCTTGCAATGAAATACAACTCTATCTATCGCGCTAATAAATAGAACAACCATAAGGCACATCGAGCCAATGTCATAGCATACGTCAGCTTAATAAGGTGCAAGACATAAGAAGTATATGCTAAGTAAGTAGAGTAAAGTGAAGGCGTACAACATAAGTATGAAGAAATTTCCATTAAGATCAAAGTCTTACAAGTAAGGAAAGCGATACAAGAGCTGAACTCTAGAGCTTACCAAGACTCCTTCGGAAGCCCTTTAGAAGCTCAACTACTAGAACTATTACTACTAAGACTACGACTAAGCTTATAACAAAGGAGAGTTCTTCTTTTAGTGTGTGTTGAATGTGGAGGCCCTTGTAGGTATTTATAGCATCCACAGGCAGTGGGGAGCCAGCTAGAGGCGATTGAGGCCATTTGGCCGTGGGCATAGGTTGGCCGAAGTGGAGGCGTCGGCCGACCCTTGGATGCACCGCCTTCAGCTGTGCATGGTCTAGATGTGATCCCAATGACGGTTTACAAGTACTGGTGAAGGGGGAAGCGAAACGGCCGCAGGACCAGGTCGACCGACCTGGCTCCGTTGCCTTTCGGCCCAACACTTCTCTAGTAGACTTCCATGTGGGCCCCTATGATGGTTCTAGGTGGGTACGCCTGTTTTGGGTAAATTAGAGTTGGGATGTGGGCCCTTCAATCCATAGGAGTGACATGAGGCTCATCCCTCATCCTTGATATCAGCTGACCTTGAATCAGTGGTCAGGATCATCTATTGGTGTGCCTCTTGACCTATAGGGAAGATGGGCTTGAGTGGGTTCCAGCCAGGTCGGCCGACCTGACCACTTTACTTCATCTTTTGCTCCAATGTCACTGTACTCAAATATATTCTAGATATGCATGCTACAACATTATTTGAGTTTAAATGCCTAAGTTATGCTTAGCCTTTATTCATTTTCTGAGGCTGTTGACGACCGTATTTTTGTTATAATGACCCTCAACTGGGGGTAGAGTTCCATATGACAGACCAAGATCCATGGGAGTCCTTATGGACTGTAGGCCCATGAGGAGATTGGGCCGCCAACTCTGATAGATACAAGGAAGAGACGTACAGGTTAAGAAAACAAGTCAGCTATAAGGAAACAACCCGGCCTACTCTTGTTAGGACTCTGTGTATAGTATTCGACTAGGAATCTGTATTATTAGCCTTGTAGACCCTATCTCCCAAGTATATAAGGTGACGTAGGGTATTACGCTCTCTCTCTCGAGGCGGCCTAAACCTGTCTAAATCGTCTCGTGTTCACCATCATGGTTCTGGTTCCAGTGAGGCCCTTGTGAACAACTCGACTACTCAGGGACCCCCTATAGTAGGCTAGCCGGTATAAAAAACCGACAGCTGGCGTGCCAGGTAGGGGCTCTCATCGAGAATCGTCAGGCAAGCTCAATGGCAATAGTCATCATCAACTGCGATGGCGACATGGCGTTCGAGAAGGGCGTCACCTTCATCTTCGGCTCCTGGGTCTGCACGGCTGACGGCGCGGGCAACTTCGACCGCGTTCTCAAGACGGCGACCTTGGAGCAACTCGCCAACAAGCTCGACGAGATCGCGTTCCCGGGTCCGATCCCAACTCGAGCTCAGAGAACTTCAAGTCTCGGTTTGAATACAACTTGGACTGGGAAAAATTCAAAGCGGACTAGGCAGTTCGAGCCGGTTTCTGAACCATCGGTCCCGCCGAAATCCAACTCTTCAAAAAGCCAGAAGAATAGGGGCTCAGCCACTGTTAGGCGTGAGGTCGACACCTCGAGCCAGATTCCCTTTGGCCTCTCGGGAACCACCTCCGTTTACCAGGCGACATCATCAAAGCAGCTCCGATCTCTGGTCGAATTGACGAACTCCCCTTGGGCGGGAAACAAGTCGGACTCGTCATCACCGCAACTCCTGAAGGAAGACTCGTCCACTGGCCGGGATGCAAGCCAAAGTTGGGATTCACACCTCAAGAGGAATTGGACATATCCCGCATCATCGCGTGCATTGATCCACTACCCTTCCAACACGGAGAAACCTTGAACTCTTCAAGAGAACACGGCTCCACAGTCCTGGCAACTTCATGCACAGGAAGCTTCTCACTAGGGCATCAAGCCATGGCGATCATCGACAACGAAGTACAAGTCTCCAACAACGAGCCAACTTTGGAGAACGAAGCTGCGGACGATCGAGAAAGACGCAGGCAACGTAACGTTGCTTGTGTAAAGTGTCACCGCTGACTGAACCGTAGAATTCCTCCATAGAATCTTGAAGAACGATTTGTGCAAGTCGCCAGCCAGGATGTCTACCCTAACGCCGTAGCTAACATCATGGACCACACCTATAGTTCTAAATTCTATGGGGATTGATCTTATCTTGGGAATGACTTGGTTGAAAGACTACAATGTTGTGATCAAATGTGCTCAAAGGGCAGTGGAACTGACAGCCAAGACCTGGGAAAAAGTTGAGTTTCAACCAGATCCATCCACAGTGGGAACCTTTCAGGTCAACCAGATGAAAGGAGCCACCATGGAGGATATCAGAGTTGTGGGTGAATTCCCAGATGTCTTTCCGGTGGAGTTACCAGATATGCCACCAGAACGCGACACTGAGTTTCTCATTGAGGTTAACTTGGAACTGCATCTTTAGCTAAAAGACCATATAGAATGGGGGTAAACGAATTAGAAGAACTAAAGAACCAACTAAAGGAATCATCACATAAAGGGTTATATACATCTTAATTCTTCACCTTGGGGAGCACCTGTGTTGTTTGTTGAGAAGAAAGATGGAACTCAGATGATGTGTGTGGATTATCGGGGTCTGAATGATGTGACCATCAAGAACAAGTACCCCTTACCTCGGATCGATGATTTGTTTGATCAGCTGAGAGGAGCTTGTTTGTTATCTAAGATTGCTATGCGGTCAGGGTATCATCAGCTGAGGATTCGTCTATCGGACATACCGAGGATAGCCTTCACTACTCGGTGACGGACCAAGCTCCATGGGAGTCCTTATGGGTTGCAGGCCCGCGAGGAGATTGGGCCACCAACTCTGACAGAAACAAAGAAGAGACGTACAGGTTAAGGGAACTAGTCGGCTACTAGGAAACAACCCGGCCATGTTAGAACTCTATGTTTAGTAACCGACTAGGAGTCTATATTTCTAGCCTTGTAAGACCCTGTCTCTCGAGTATATAAGGTGAGGCAGGGACCCCTTGTAAAATCATAACCATCAATATGAAGTGAACCACCATACAGGACGTAGGGTATTACACTCTCTCTTGAGGCGGCCTGAACTTGTCTAAATCATCTCGTGTTCACCATCATGCTTCTGGTTCTAGCGAGGCCCTTGCGAACAACTCGACTACTCTAGGGACCCCCTATAGTAGGCTAGCCGGTATAAAAAACCGACAGCTGGCGCGCCAGGTAGGGGCTCTCGTCGAGAATCGTCAAGAAAGCTCGATGGCACCAGTCGTCATCAACTGCGACGGTGACATGGCGTTCAAGAAGGGTGCCACCTTCATCTTTGGCTCCTGGGTCTGCACGGCGGACGGCACGGGCAACTTCCATCGCGTCGTCAAGTCGCCGGCTCTAGAGCAACTTGCCGACAAGCTCGACGAGATCGCGCCCCCGGGTCCGAATTCAACTCGGGCTCAGGAAACCTCATGTCCCAGTTCGACTCCAACTTGGACTAAGAAGATTTCAATGCGGACTAAGCAGACCGAGCTGGTTTTTGAACCATCGGTCACACCAAAATCCAACAACTCAAAAATCCAGAAGAAGAGGGGCTCAGCCACTGCTAGTTGTGAGGTCAACACCCTGAGCCAGATTCCTTTTGGTCTTACGGGAACTGCCTCCAATTACCAGGCGGTGTCTTCAAAGCAGCTCCGATCTCTGGTCGAATTTGACGAACTCCCCCTAAACAGGAAACAAGTCGGACTCATCATGACCTCAACTCCATAGGGAAGATTCGTCCACTGGCCCGGACGCAAGCCAAAGCTTGGAGCAATACCGCAAGAAGACCTAGACATGTCTCGCATCATCGCGTGCATGGATCCACTGCCGTTTCAACACAGGCAGGCTTTGAACTCCTCAAGCGAGCGTGGCTCAACTGTCCCAGCAACTTCAAGCACATGAAGCTTTTCACCGAGGCGTGAAGCCATGGTGATCATCGGGACCAAAGAAGAAGAAGTCTCCAATTATGAGCAAACGATGGATAATGAAGCTGCGGACGATCGAGAAAGGCGCAGGCAACGAAGCGCTACTCGCGCAGATCACCGTCGCCGAGCCAACCGTAGACTCAATCCGCAGAACCTTAATGAAAGATTCGTGCGAGTCACCGGGCAAGATGTCTACGCCAACGCCGCGGCCAACATCCTGGCTCTCGCAGCAGAGCTCGATAACATGGCCCAAACCCCAAAAATCCAAAGGATGAAAATGATGCTCGAGACAGAGGGCAATTCAGCATGATACCATCTGCACTGCTCGAACCATCACCAAATCCAAGACAGCAAGTCGCCAAGCAAGCAGTTGCCCCGCTGAGGGAGGAAACCGTGGCAATCCATCTCATCACCCAAGCAGAGATCACCGAGAACAGGACAACGCGGGTGGCATAGTACTCGGTGCCGGAGGTAGAAACCACGGTGCTGGGCCCAGCCACCACTTTGCTCAACAAAGTCACAATGGCAGACAAGGCGGCAACAGGGACAGAGATGTACGCCGCAACTACCGCGACGACGAAAGGGATCTGTGACATCGCCTACAGAGCAAAGACGCATGCACCGTCATCTCCACACGAGTTTGCGACCGTGAAGAGGAAGAACGCAGGCGGCCCCAGGAGTACGACTGGATCTATGGGCCCCCAGGCCAGGGCTACCACAACCTTGGCAAATACAAAGGGTTCCTTGTTTTCTCAGATCGTCTCCGTGCCACTTCTTGGACCGGAAAGTTCAAACCGACCTACATCAAAATGTACGATGGCAAACGCGATCCCGAGCAGTGGCTACGCATCCACTACTGCAAGGTTTTACCAACACCATGTGCACTATCTCCCAATAGTCCTCGACCAAGCTCCATTGACTTGGCTGGAAGGACTAAAGCCAGGCTCCATTGACTCTTGGGATGCACTCTGCAAGGTTTTACCAACAACTTCCAGGGTTCATGGCAGAAGCCAGGTACTCTCTTTGACCTAGCCCAGTGCAAACAAGGACAAAACGAGTACCTTCGAAGCTACAACCGCCGATTCTAGGAGAAGCGTTCAACATGTGTCGGGCCCTCCGATCAAGACGTCATTGACTGCTTCCATAGCAGCCTCACCGATCCCACACTACATCTTGACTTCGGGAGGAATAGGCCAAAGACGCTGGAAGCCATGCACGAACTCATCAGTCGTTGGGCCGACGCCGAAGACTTGCAGCGTGAGAGATTCAACTGAAACAAGTCAGGGGACGATCGCAACAACAACAATGACCGTAACAAGGGCAAGCAAGTTGAGAACAGTGGCAAGCGTGACTTCAACGACAAGAAACGCAAGCCAAAGGATTCAGTCAACGTTGCTGAGAAAGGCCCCTCTTGCGAAAGGTTCGAGAAACTACTCGACAAGCAATGCCCTCTCCATCCAAAGGACAAGCACTCCAGTAGGGACTTCATCGGGCTCAGGAAAGCTTTCGGTTCTGGAGGTGCCCCCCAAACCCGACGACCCTGACAACAACAACGGAGGCAAGGGCAACAAAGACACCGGCTACCAACAAGCCGACAAGGTGGTCAATGTCATCTTCGGAGGGATTGCTCAGATAGACTCGAAGCGCAAGCAAAATCTAATCCAGCGCGAGATTGGGTGCATCGAACCTGCCATCCCCACATTCCTGAAGTGGTCAGAGGTTTCGATCGGATTCTCTCGTGACGACCAATGGACCAACATCAAGAACTTGGGAAGGTACCCTCTCGTACTAGACCCGGTAGTAGCAGGCGCACGACTCACAAGGACATTGATTGATGGCAGAAGCGGACTCAACATCCTGTTCGCCAAGACACTGAAGAAGATGGGCTTGGACATCACCAATTTGCTCAAACCGACCGATTCACCCTTCTATGGCATCGTCTTAGGCAACGTTGTCATACCAATCAGCCAGGTATCACTTACAGTCACATTAGGTACCGAGGCAAGTACATTACATTCGAGGTCGCCGACTTTGAGTCTTCATACCACACGATCCTGGGGAGACTTACTCTGGCGAAATTCATGGCGATTCCCCACTACATTTACCTCGTCTTGAAGATGCCAGGCCCTAAAGGGATCCTATCCCTAAAGGGCGACCAGAAGACCTCCTACGATTGCGACACTGAGGCAGTGACGATTGCTGCAAGCAAGCAGTAACCGAGCCAAGCAGCAATTGTAGTAGCTATGGCGAAACAACTCGACGAGGCTGAGTTGGACATCCCAACGAAAAAGCCAACCGTGTCTATCATGAAGCCCTCCCAAGAGGTACCAATCAAGGCGATCGACCTAGGGATGGGCGATCCCTCCAAGACGGTGTTGATCGGCGCTGACCTGCCTATCAAATAGGAAAACACGCTCACCAGCTTCTTACGGGACAACCGCGACATCTTCGCATGAAAGCTATCTGACATGCCGGGAGTCCCAAGAGAGCTGGCTGAGCACAAACTCAATGTCGATCCAACCGCCAAACCCAAGAAACAATGCCTGCGACGCTTTACCCAGGACAAGAAAGAAGCCATCCGATCGGAGCTGGTGAAACTACTAGCAACCGGGTTCATTAAGGAGGTGTTCCACCCCGACCGGCTCGCTAATCCTATCTTGGTGCGAAAGAAGAATAACAACGAGTGGAGGATGTGTGTTGACTACACCAACTTGAACAAGCACTGCCCAAAGGATCCTTTCGGGCTACCACGCATCGATCAAGTAGTGGATTCTACAGCTCGCTGTTCCCTCCTCTGCTTCCTTGACTTCTACTTGTGCTATCATCAGATAAGCTTGCATGAAGATGATTAGATCAAGACGGTGTTCATCACTCCGTTCGGCGCCTACTGCTACTCGACAATGTCCTTCGGACTCAAGAACGCAGGGGCAACATACCAGCGTGCAATTCAGAGTTGTTTGAATGCTCAAATCGGCCGCAATGTTGAAGCCTATGTTGATGATGTCGTCGTAAAGACAATGAACCCGGACAACCTCATCGCTGACTTTTTCGAAACCTTTGCACGCCTCAGGGAGTTCCAATGGAAGCTCAATCCAACCAAATGCGTGTTTGGCGTGCCCGCAGGCAAACTGCTGGGCTTTATAGTCAGCCACCATGGAATTGAGGCCAATCCCGAGAAGATCACCGCCATCGCATCCATGGCACCTCCAAAATCCCTCAAGGATATCCAGAAGCTGACTGGGTGTATGGCGGCCCTCAACAAATTCATCTCAAGACTAGGTGACAGAGGACTACCTTTCTTCAAACTCCTCAAGAAGCAAGACAAGTTCGTATGGACTGCAGAAGCCGATGCGGTGTTTGAAGACCTCAAGAAATTCCTCCATACACCACCAGAACATACTGCACTAGCTGATTAGAAACCACTGCTCCTCTACATTGCAGCTACAACCAACATGGTGAGTACCGCGATTGTAGTTGAGTGGGAGGAACCCGGCCATGTATTCAAAGTACAGCGGCCAGTCTACTTCATCAGTGAGGTACTTACAGAATCAAAAGTACGCTACCCCCAGGTTAAAAAGCTATTATATGCTGTCTTGATCATGTCTCGCAAGCTGCACCACTACTTCGACGCTCACTGGGTTGTTGTAGTCACCTCCTTCCCAATCGGTGACATCCTCCACAACCGGGACGCGACAGGACAAATTTCCAAATGGGTGGTCGAGCTGGGCTCCCACGCCATCAACTTCGTCCCACGTGCTGCAATTAAGTCCCAACCCCTGGTCGATTTCATCGCTGAGTGGACAGAGATACAACATGCGGTGCCAGAACAACCCCTTGAACATTGGATTATGTACTTCGATGGGTCAATGAAGCTTGAAGGAGCCAGCGCAGGAGTACTCTTCATATCCCCAAAAGGCGATAAGCTCAAGTACGTGCTCCAGATCCTCTGGAAAGCCACCAACAACGAAGCTGAGTATGAAGCTCTACTGCACGGGCTACGCCTGGCTGCTTCCCATGGCATCAAGCATATGGTGGTCTACGACGACTCCTCGGTGGTCATCAATTAGGTCAACAAAGATTGGGATTGCACCAAGGAGAACATGGATGCATACTGCATGGAGCTCCGCAAACGCAAGAAGCACTTTCGTGGACTCAAATTTCATCACGTCCTTAGGGACAACAACATGGCTACTGACGCACTTTCCATGCTTGGTTCTCACCGAGCACAAGTACCGGGTGGCATTTTCGTCCAAGAGTTGTTACAACCATCCATCAGGGAGCAGGAAGTACAGCCGACTACAACACCCCCTCATCAGCAAGTCATGGTGATTACACCCGAGTGGACAAAGCCCTTCATCGAGTACATCCTACATCAGAAAGAGCCCGAAGATATGGTGGAAGCAGAGCAAGTCATCCGACGAAGCAAGAACTACGTAGTAGTCGGCTCCACCCTATTTTGAGCGGCGCATCGTCTGGCGTCTTGATGAAGTGTGTCCCTCTAGAAGTCGGACGGGAGATCCTTGAAGAGATCCATGCTGGAATCTGTGGCAATCATGCTGCCCACCGCACGATCATTGGCAAGGCCTTCTACTCCAGTACTATTGGCAATCTACAGTGGCAGACGCAGAAGAAGTTGTGAAGACTTGCCAGGGCTGCCAATTCTTCGCCCGACAAGCTCACGTCCCCGCAACGGTCCTTAACACCATACCACCCTCTTGGCCCTTTGCATGCTGGGGGCTGGATGTGGTTGGACCACTCAAGAAAGCACCAGGGGGATTTGAATGTCTCTACGTGGCAATCGACAAGTTCACGAAGTGGATTGAAGTCGAGCCGCTAGTCAAAGCTATAGCTCCGAAGGCGGCCGAGTTCATCCAAGACATTGCCCACCCTTCAGCATCCCGAATCGCATCATCACTGATCTTGGTTCCCAATTCACAGGGGACGAGTTCCTTGATTTTTGCGATGGTCTGGGAATTGAAGTTCGCTACGCATCGGTGGCGCACCCTTGTGCCAATGGACAAGTTGAGAGAGCTAACGGCCTCATACTCCAAGGACTCAAGCCAAGGCTATACGAACACAGCCTAGCCGCGCGACGGGGCAATCACCCTTTTTCCTGGTCTACGATTCCGAAGCAGTACTCCCGGTAGACATCGAGTACAATGCTCCAAGAATTCAGAACTACTCGGAGGAGGCGGCAGAGCAGAGTAGAGCAGAAGATGTGGACATTTTAGAAGAAGCAAGGCTAGCCGCATTGATCAGGATGACCAAATACCAGCAAGATCTCCGGAGGTATCACGACCAAAACGTCCAAGCAAGGTCGTTCAATATTGGCAACTCGGTCCTCCGAAGAATTCAGAGTATAAAAGATCAGCACAAGCTATCTTCGCCTTGGGAAGGCTCGTTCTTAGTATCAAGGGTTATTGGCCTGGGTACTTATCAACTACAACGGGAAGACGGAACAGAAGCACCCAATGCTTGGAATATTGAGCACTTGCAGCGTTTTTATCCTTAAATGTGTTTTAGGAGTTGTTAAGAGTCAATAAAAGTCATTTCTTTCAATGTACTGATGTCGGCTTTAAGACAAACGATAATAAAGTCTCTATTTTCCATCGACATCAAGTCTAGAATTCGGATACGAGTATCATGCTACGCTTGCCAAGTAACGCATAACAAAAGAGTTTTTGAATCACGCCGAGTTGTTTAAACACAATTCAGAAGGGCTGCATTCATAAACCAAAGCCATCTACTTTCTGTTTTAACACAGAGAGAATGAGCGCTTCAAAGTACAGATAACAAATACTCTTGTTGACAAAACATTAGTATTTACATCTAAAAGTTCATTACAAAAGGTTTCTTTTACATAACAAAAGAACCTAGAACTTCAGGCGGGAAACTATCTTCTCCGCCGTGTCCTTCTCCTCCTCCTTATATGCATTGAACATATCCCGGGTACATGCTAGATTGATCTTCCCTTGAGTAATGCTTAATGGTTGGGCAGGGAACCACGATCGGACTAAGCCGAGTACATGCCTGGTGCAAGACTGGGCTATCCGTTGGCACTAAGCTCGTACCTACCCAGGTGTAGCTCGGAGACGATCAATCAGCAGAGGAGCAGGACTACCCGCGGGTACCTTGGCGTACACATCGACTAGCAGAGCAGCGGCCTTCTTAAAGGATCCGAGTTCCGTGCCGAGCCGGTTGACCTCCGCGCGAAGAGCGTGGATTTCATCTTCCTGATCGCGGATCTTCATCATATCCTAGATGAGCTGAGCGTCGGCATCCTTGCGCATCTGCTTCACCTCAGCAAGCTCTGCCATGCAATCTCGCTTCGGTGCTCGGCTTGATTTGCGCATTCTTGTTGCTGATAGAAAGATTCTTCATATCGGTGGCTTCAACCGCAAGCGCCTCAATCCTCTTCTCTTTCTCTGCATACACAGTCATATTTTTTTATACATTATGTGATTTGTGCTAACCCTGAGGGAAGAAGACGGCGATGTACCTACAAGCTTTTGCCTGAGCGACTTGTTCTTTTCAACAACATCATCGCGCTAATCCTGGTACAGATTTATCTTTTGATATGCCCCATCCAGTTGCAGACGTAGCTTGGCCCACTCTTCTTCCCACGAAGATCGACCCTGGGCCATTCTCCGCTCGCATGAAGCATGTGCTAGCCCTATGGAGCATCTCCAACTTTTGGTGCAAGTGGTGAAGGATACTCAGTTTTCAAAACATGTCAGCAGAGTTATCAACAAAACATCCAGTGGAGCTAAGTATACTTACAGTATTGATCTACTTTATACTGACCTCTGTGAGCTTGCTAAGTTGCTTCTGCAGCTCTGCAGCCTTCTCAAGATCTTTCTGATCATCCTGGTAGTTGAACGGGAAGGCGTTGTCATCATCAGGGCCTACGCCTGGTGTTCCCTTGTAGATCTGGAACGGTTCCGGTGACAGTGCTCGAGTTTTCTTCTCTCGGATGATTCCCTAGATGGTTGCTGCCTTGACAAGACCCGTGGCTGCGTTAAGTTCCTCGACACGCAGACCTGCCATCCGAGTACGTTCTGCAGCCTTAGGCCATGCACCTTGTGCAGAAGTACCCGGAGCGGCTGGCTCTGGGACTTTGGAAGATGACGAGGCCTCGGTCCTCGCTGTTTGGGGTTGTGACTGTGGTGCTACCCAGGGACTTGGCTCCTGCTCCGCCTCTGCCTCCTTGGTCTGAGTATCGACGGACAGGTTGTCCTCTAGGATCTCTGGCGATTGGGCAGGCTGAGGAGTAGGCTGCCGGCTGTACAAGATATAAGAACAGAAGATCAGTATACTGGATATAATGGATGACAGAGTGTTGTGACCAACAAGACAGTCCCTTACCTAGCAAAGTCCATGTCAAACTCCGGTTCATCTAGATCGAAGGAGATCCCTCCAGATGGGATGTCTTGAAGCTCAGGAGTTCTCTCCTTCGGCGAGGGCACTCTCTCTTGTGTCTGCTGCACAAAAAGAACTCTGATCTGTTCAAGAAGCAGGGTTTGGAGTACTATTAATATACAAGATAGGCATACCTTGGGTGGGGACGTGTGCAGAGGGATACCCATCGGTATTTCTGCGTCCCTCTCAGCTTCTGTGCAGACCTCTTGCGTCTCGGGCAGGCTGGTATCAACAGGCTTCTCAACGGAGGATTTGGCTTTCTTCCGTATCGCCCTCTCTTCTTGGGGACTTGGGGGTTTGGCATATCGTCGGTGAAGGGCCTTTTCAGGCTTGATCCCCCCTGGCCAAGATCACTGGGACGGTGCTGCGGTGTCATCTCTTCATCTGACGAGGTGTCTTCAATCAACACCTCCTCTTTAGTAGCTGGTTCTGCAATTTTCTTCCCTTTTCCGGAACCACCAGTGGCTTGCTTGGGCGGTGAGGACAGGGGTGGCTTAGCCAGTCCAGTTTGAGTCTCCTCCACGGCAGGAGGAGCGGAGGCAAATCTTGTGCGCAACTCCTACAAATGGGTGCAAGTAGAATTGTTAGTAATAGGTTCAAAAAAGTAGACGGATAACAAGTGAAAGTATTCGAAATGACTTCATACTTACTGCTAGTGGTGGGCAACTAGCCGAGTACTCAGGTACCCGGCATGGTAGCTCATGCGCGTCCATTAACAGAGCCTGGACACGGACTGTGACTTCATCCGAAGACAGTCGACGGAGGATACCCTGGTCGTGTCGTTGGGTCCGATATAATGGTAGCCAGCATGTGCCTGCTTCTGGCTGGGTTGCACGCGATGGCAAAAGAAAGAACTGGCTATCCCAATTCTGGTCAGGCCCTTCTTCTTCAGATCGTCAATCATCTTCAACAACCCGGCAAGCCCGCTAACCTCATCCTTGCCGAGTGCTTTATTCCAATTGGCCTGAGGCTGTGGCAGATGGTCCGAGTGCTTGTTTAGCCTTGGGGGCTGGTTCTGTGCATAGAACCATTTGTCCGCCCAGTCCTTGATGGAATCATTCAACTTGAAATCGAAATATATGTTCTTCATCCCTTGACGAAGTTGGATTCCAGCACCTCCACTTACTTTGTCTTGGCTCGATTTGACTTGGAAAAGAAGGTAGAAAAGATTGAAATGGGGGTCGATTCCTAAGAAGACTTCACAGAGATGGATGAAGTGAGAGATTTGAAGAATGGAGTTTGGATTAATGTGCACTAGCTCTAGCTTGTAGAAGGCAAGCAAGCCGCGGAGAAAATCATGAGCGGGAGTGGCAAATCCCCGCTCATAGAAAGGCGCAAACACTACGATCTCATGAACGTCATCAAAGGGCTATGGCTTACCAACATCCGTGCACCAGCAGGAGATGGACTTGTCAAGAAGGTAGCCCTGATCGATGAGATCTTGCACCATCTGGTCTGTTGCCTTGGATGGCTTCCAAACTAGAGCGGGTGCGGGGGTTGTCTTGATGACAGGCATGCCTGTGATTGGAACCTTAGACTGTCTCCAACAGCTCATGCAAAGCGAGATGCAAACGCAAAATAGGTCACGCACAGTGTTTTAGGTGTCAAAAACAACCTCCAACACAAGAGGCAAAGGAAGCACGCATTTTGGGTACCAGCGGAACCGAGACGCTTCTTTGCGTCGTCTTTGAGAGAGACGCAAAACTCCACCGGTGCGCCCGCTGCCCCCGTGTCGGCCTCGCCTCCCGCACCGCCCGCGACTCTGCCTCCCGGAGCGACTCTGGACGGTGGCAAGGTGGGTCCGCAGCGCGGCGACCTCGTCGGTGGCAGTGCAGAGCGGCGCGGCTACGCCACCGCGCGCTCGTCCCGGTCTGCGGCACTCGACGATGCCGTCGCGGCACGCAGAGCTCCTCGATCTCGGCCTCCCGGTCCCGCTGCCCCCTCGGCCGGGCTTTCGCGTACGGCGAGGACGCAGTCACGGGCGCCGCCGCCGGTGGATTCTGCAGCAAGGACTCAGCCACGAGCGCCGGCGAAGAGCACGTGCCTCAGCAGAATCTGAGCCCCAGCGACGACCTCCTCGTTGAGCAGAAGAAGCCCCCAGACGCCCAGATTAAAACCGAAGGCACCAAATCGAGCTTTGAATTTTTAACCAACAGGACCAAAATCGCCTAGGCAACGTACCTTGATCGGAGAGGCGAGTGCCAGGTTCGGCGACAGAGGAGGACGCCATTGACGACGTCTCCAACGCCGTCGTCGTCGCATCCGAGGGAGCAGCCGCTGGCGGCGAGCAAATATGTGCGCTTGCGAGGCATCCGGCCGGTGCCGGTGCCGGCGGAGGCAGCGATCGTGCGGCAGCGGAGGCAGCAGATCACCGCCCGCTGGCTCCGGCGCCCGGTCAGGGGAGGAGTCGCTCGCGCCGTTGTCCTCCGGCGGCGATAGGACCTATTCTGGGATTGAATAGGGCGGCAGCGGCGGAGCGAGTCGAGCAGCAGCTCGAGGCGGCCGCACGCGAAAGCCCACTCGAGGGGGCAGCGGAGGAAGAGGGGGAGGAGCAGTGGCGGCGGAGGAAGAAGAGGCGGCGCGGAGACGGCCGGAGGATTTTGCCTACGCTGTTAGAGAAGCAAATTTTTTGGGTGCGTGACCTTTTACACTGTACGTGACCCAAACCCTGAAATAGGTATCGAATTTAGGTTCTATTGTTCGAGATAGTCTTAGGGGCTTTCTTGCTCGCTGCAGACTTGCTCATCGCGGGTTTGCTCGGCGCTGGTTTCTTTCCCATCTTGCCAACCGAGGTTTTCTAATGGATGAAGATTTTTGGTGGGGCTTGAGTGGATTAGAGTCCGCGCGCGAGTACGGAGGTCTTCGGATTTGGGAATGGCGGCCAAGAACAGATGTGATTACGAAGCAGTTCCTTTCTGGTTTTTATTAATGAAGCGGTAACCTAAGCGTATTTCACGGAAGCCATTTTCACTAAATACGCCAACAGTTGTGTATTCGCGATTTTTACCAGATGCATATTTGTGCGGCGGTTTTCTAAAGGGCTAAGTCATTTAGTGAGGGATTTTCATACTGGGGGGCTGATGCTTAATGGGATAAGTTTTTTCCAAATCAAAGAATATACTTATTTCTGCAAAAGTCATTAAGCATATTGTCATTTGCCTTAAGCTTGGGGGCTGGTGGGGAAATAGTATATTTCTTTTGGAAAGATTTTTTATTAAAGACTCTGGAATTGTTTTTAATCCTTGAAAACATTTCTAGGCTCGGGGACTGACCCAGAATGGGTCCATTTTTTTAAAAAAGCTGGACACCATTATATTAAATGGGGAAGTTTTTGCATCATATTTGATTTAAAAATTAAAGCCCGGGGGCTGATTGCAAAAGAATTCGGCGGGGAGCACATCATGTTCACTTTTGAAGGTTTTCAACAAAGGAGCAAGATGACAAGGAAACAACTCGGCTGATGCTTAAATTGTTGAGAAACAACTCGACAGACGTGAAGACATGAAGACGCTCGGGGGCTTGCCGGACCAAGATCCATGGGAGTCCTTATGGGCTGCAAGCCCGCGAGGAGATTGGGCCGCCAACTCTGACAGATACAAGGAAGAGACGTACAGGTTAAGGGAACTAGTCGGCTACTAGGAAACAACCCGGCCTAATCATGTTAGAACTCTATGTTTAGTATCCGACTAGGAGTCTGTATTTCTTTCCTTATAGACCCTGTCTCCCATGTATATAAGGTGAGGCAGGGACCCCTTGTAAAATCATAACCATCAATACAAAGCGATCCACCATACAGAACGTAGGGTATTACGCTCTCTCTTAAGGTGGCCTAAACCTGTCTAAATCGTCTCATCCTCACCATCGTGCTTCTGGTTCTGACGAGGCCCTTATGAACAACTCGACTACTCAGGGACCCCCTATAGTAGGCTAGCTGGTATAAAAAAACCGACACTCGGTATGGCTTGTATGAATTTACAATGATGTCTTTTGGGGTAACCAATGCACCTGTATACTTCATGTATCTGATGAATAAGGTATTCATGGATTATTTGGACAAATTCATGGTGATATTCATTGATGACATCTTGGTCTTCTCCAAGAATGAGGAGGAGCATAAGGAACACCTGAGACTAGTGCTACAGAGATTGAGGGAACAACAATTGTTTGCTAAGTTCAGTAAGTGTGACTTCTGGCTGAAGGAGGTGTCATTCCTTGGCCATGTGATTTCTAATGGAGGAGTGGCAGTCGATCCTAAGAAGGTGAAAGACGTTCTGAGCTAGAACCCACCGAAGGATGTCAGTGAGATTCGGAGTTTTTTTTGGAATGGCAGGATACTACCGGAGATTCATTGAAGGATTCTCTAATATTACCAAACCCATGACAGTGTTGCTAGAGAAGAATGTGAAGTTTGTATGGTCCGAGCAACGCCAGAAGAGTTTTGAGGAATTCAAGCAGGGGTTGACCACGACGCTAGTATTGATATTACCAGATCTAAATAAGAGCTTCTGGATCTACTGTGATGCTTCTAAATAGGGATTGGGTTGTGTGTTAATGCAAGAAGGCAGTGTTTTCCTATGCAACCCAGCAACTCAGGAAACACGAGGTCAACTACCGAACTCATGACCTTGAGTTGGCAGCAGTGGTACATGCTTTGAAGATCTGGAGACACTACTTGATTGGACACAATTGTGATATATACACTGACCACAAGAGCTTGAAGTATGTATTCACATAGTCGAACCTGAAATTTAGGCAGAGAAGGTTGTTGACGCTCATTATACGTATACTTTTAGTACTATTTAGGTGGTGGTTTTGGACTAATTCATATACTAACCCGCCACTTGCCACTTGAAATAACCCCGTTTTCGTATGTGTGTTGTGTTTTGGAGCATATTGTGTTTTTGCAGGAAAATGGCCCAATTTGGGGCATTTATATTCAAGGCCCAAAACTAACTACGAGCCCAAAGGAATCGAGCCTAGTAGAGGGAGCCCAACCAATAGACCATATGGGCTTTCATAGCCCAACTCATGGTCCTAGGTGTCCGCATTCAATGAACCTTGACTATGAGAGACTTAAGCATGAAAGAATTGAAGATTTGGAAAGTTATCCACGAGATCAAGGCAACCTCAGAGATATTCGCGCAGCCTAGGACAGCATGATCTTTTACTGCAGATTCAGAGATATAAATGACCTCTAATGACAAAATATTGAATACAAAAGTTGTAGCCATCGTCGGGATCTTCAATTTGGACATATGGAAAGCATAATTTGGAATATGGAGCTAGGAGATATGGCCCCCGAAATGCATGCTGCACAGAGAAGTCTGGAATCTGACAGATTATCTTCCGGCGCTGTTTTTGGGATCTTAACTTCATTTTCAAGGAAACTAATGAACACCGAATTGGAGAAAATATCGTGCTACACAATTTATAATCTGAGTTTGCTCTATTTTGAGTCTGGACGTGGGAGATATGACATCGGGAATGCTGGGCTGCGAATAAGGAAAATCTGGGCGAGTCAAATCTTATAGAAACCAAGTTTGCTTAACTCCCAAGCAAGGATCTCATGGAAGGGAAGGTGGAGCACGCTCTAAGGCTCCCCTAGAGTATAAATACAACCCCTAGGCACCCTAAGGGGAGGATGATGAGAACCCGTGGGGGATTTCCCGATCTTTCGGTGAGGACGAACTGGATAACTCGATTTGAGGGAGGGAGAAGGCGTTGGCGGTCCAACTTCAGCAATCCAGAGACGCTGCGCCTTAGCAACCGATACACCTCTTCCCTGGTCGCCGCGCCCTTGTGATGCGCGACACCGGCCACGAGGGCACCCGTCCTGCAAGCAAATCGAAGAACTCGCAAGAACAAGTAAACAAGCACTGAAATCGCAAGGGGAAATCAAGAACTCAGTCTGGATTGATCGAATGTGGGGTTTCGATTACAAGAAGACGGGCGGCTGGATTAGCACACGCGCTCCAGGAGAAGTAGCGATAGCTAGTTCATGAAAACAAAATCCAACCCTCCCATGGCGGCTGCTGGGGGGGATAAGTACTGGGAGGACGACCTCCAACCCTAGGACGCGCCCAAAGTGGGCTCAACTGGATACACGGCCCATTGGGCCAAAATAGAGTGGCGCAGCACCATGGGCTGAAAACCCTTCTATAAAGACATGACGACTGCGCCCCACTCAGAACAGGTATCATCATGAGGCCAGATCCGTTTGAAAGAGGACTTCATAAGCTTTCTGTGAAGTACTTGAACGTCCCAATCGGAGTCCGAATGAAGTCTTGACCGTTGTCACAAGTTGGTGCTGTCCTGCTGTCCGAAACCAGCCCACGCGAATCCGCTCCCCTTCTTATCCTCTCCATCATTCCTAAGTAAAACAAGAGTGCACGTGTTTCCATTGATGAAATATAATGGACAAGAGCTTAAGAATGAACTTACTTGATGATTGAGTTGACGGGCACGAGCGCGAGTAATAGGACCAGATGGTGGAGATGTCGCAGTTGCCGGTGTCGGTGGTGGTGTGGATGTATCGTTGGTGTTGATGTCCTCATTATCCTCCCCTTCTTGCATTTGAGTCGTCCTCGACTCAATCTCATCTTCTTCTCCCAAATATGGCACCAAATCTGCAACGTTAAAAGTGGGACTAACCCCAAAATCTGCAGGTAGATCAAGCTTATATGCATTCTCATTAACTCGTTGCAGTACTTTAAATGGTCCATCAGCTCTAGGCATCAATTTTGATTTTCTTAATTCAGGAAACCTATCCTTCCTCAAATGCAACCAAACCAAATCTCCAGGTTCAAAAATCAGTTGTCTCCTACCTTTATCACCAGCCAACTTATACTTAGCATTCATGCGCTCTATGTGTTCTTTAGTTGTTTCATGTAGTTTTAGAATCATTTCAGCACGCTGTGCAGCATCGAAATTCAATTTTTCAGAAGTTGGCAAAGGTAGTAAATCAATAGGAGCACGTGGTAACAGGCCATAAACAATCTCAAAAGGGCATTTCTTAGTGGTAGAATGTTGTGACCGATTATAAGCAAACTCAACATGAGGCAAACATTCTTCCCACATTTTTATGTTCTTTTTCAAAACAGCCCTAAGCATGGTTGATAGAGTTCTATTCACAACTTCAGTTTGTCCATCGGTTTGGGGATGACATGTAGTGGAAAATAAAAGCTTAGTCCCTAGCTTGGCCCACAAAGTTCTCCAAAAGTGACTAAGAAACTTTGCATCACGATCAGAAACTATGGTGTTTGGCACACCATGCAATCGAACAATCTCACGAAAGAACAAATCAGCAACATGTGTAGCATCATCACTCTTATAACATGGTATGAAATGGGCCATTTTAGAAAATCTATCCACAACGACGAACACACTATCCCTCCCCTTCTTTGTTCTAGGCAGTCCTAAAACTAAGTCCATAGATATATCTTCCCAAGGTGCATTTGGAACAGGAAGAGGCATGTATAAACCGTGAGGATTAAGGCGTGACTTAGCTTTTTGGCATGTGGTGCAGCGAGCAACAAACCTCTCCACGTCTCTCTGCATCCTAGGCCAAAAGAAATGACCAGCAAGGATGTCCTCAGTCTTCTTCACTCCAAAGTGTCCCATTAGTCCTCCTCCATGTGCTTCCTGCAGCAATAACAAACGCACGGAGCTAGCTGGAATGCATAGCTTGTTAGCTCTAAAAACAAACCCATCATTGAGGACGAATTTGTTCCATGTTTTACCCTCCTTGCAATTCAGCAACACATCTTTAAAATCAGCATCATGTACATATTGCTCTTTTATTGTTTCCAACCCAAAAATTTTGAAATCAAGTTGTGAGAGCATGGTATAACGCCTAGACAAAGCATCAGCAATGACATTTTCCTTCCCTTTCTTGTGTTTGATGACATAAGGAAAAGATTCAATGAATTCAACCCATTTAGCATGTCTACGGTTTAGTTTCGCTTGGCTTTGAATATGTTTCAAAGACTCATGATCAGAATGGATAACAAATTCTTTGGGCCATAAGTAGTGCTGCCATGTTTCCAAAGTTCTAACAAGAGCAAGTAATTCTTTATCATAGGTGGAATAATTCAGACTAGGCCAACTCAATTTTTCGCTAAAATACGCTACAGGTTTGCCCTCTTGCAGCAGCACACCTCCCAGACCAATTCCACTAGCATCACATTCAAGTTCAAAGGTTTTGCTGAAATCTGGAAGTTGAAGTAAGGGTGCATGTGTTAACTTATCTTTCAGCATGTCGAAAGCACTTTGGTGTGGTGCAGCCCAAGTGAATATCGCACTCTTCTTGGTGAGCTCATGCAGTGGGGCTGCAATGGTGCTGAAGTCCTTCACAAAGCGACGATAAAATCCAGCAAGTCCTAGGAAGCTTCGCACTTGGGTGACTGTTGTTGGAACCGGCTAGCTGTGAATGGCTTCAACCTTGGCTTGATCAACTTCAACTCCCTGCGGTGTCACAACATAGCCAAGAAAAGAGACACGATCTGTGCAAAAGGTGCACTTCTCAAGGTTACCAAACAAGCGTGCATCACGTAGAGCATCAAAAACAGCACGCAAATGATCAAGATGGTCTTCTAGTGTTTTGCTATAGATCAGAATGTCATCAAAATATACTACCACAAATCTGCCAATAAAAGCGCGCAAAACTTCATTCATCAATCTCATGAAAGTGCTGGGTGCATTAGTGAGCCCAAAAGGCATGACCAGCCATTCATACAAGCCAAACTTAGTTTTAAACGCTGTTTTCCATTCATCTCCAAGCTTCATGCGAATTTGATGGTAACCACTACGCAAATCAATTTTAGAGAACACAATTGAGCCACTCAATTCATCAAGCATATCATCTAACCTAGGAATAGGATGACGATATCTGATTGTGATGTTGTTTATCGCTCTACAATCGACACACATGCGCCATGACCCATCTTTCTTAGGAACTAAAAGCACGGGAACAGCACAAGGGCTAAGAGACTCACGCACATAACCTTTGTCGAGCAATTCTTGCACTTGGCGCTGAATTTCTTTGGTCTCTTCCGGGTTGGTCCTGTATGGAGCACAGTTGGGCAAGGAGGCCCCGGGAATAAGGTCAATCTGGTGCTCAATCCCACGAATCGGCGGCAGCCCCGATGGCACCTCCTTAGGAAAAACGTCCGCATATTCCTGCAAAAGGTTAGTGACAATAGGAGGCAAGGAAGAAGGTATGTCCTCAAGTGAAAACAAAGTTTGTTTGCAAATCAAGGCATAGCAAACAGTAGTGGTAGCATCAATCTCATCCAATTCAGATTTGGTAGCAATGAAACATGACCCATTCAGCTTGATCTCCTTTTTATTATCATAAACAGGTTTGGTATTGTTCTTTTTATGCTTCTCAAGCTCGTTTGTCACAATCTGATTTTCACTTTTACCATGTTCCTGATTCTTCAATTTACTAGCTCTAGTAAGTTCATCTTTTAGAATTTGTTCAGGAGACATTGGATGCAACACAATCTTTTTATCATGGTATAGAAAAGAATACTGATTTGATCTACCATGATGCATAGAATCTTTATCAAATTGCCATGGCCTTCCTAGCAGAATACTACATGCTTGCATTGGCACAACATCACATTCAACAACATCTTTATAGGAGCCGATGGCAAAATTGATTCGCACAAGTTTGGTTACCTTTGCCTTACCACTATTATTCAACCATTGAATGCAATATGGATGCGGGTGAGGTTTGGTGGTAAGCGCAAGCTTCTCCACCATGTCGCTGCTAGCCAAGTTGTTGCAACTACCTCCATCGATGATCACACGGCACGAACGCTCTTTGATGACACACTTTGTTTGGAACAATGTGTGCCGCTGATTTTGTTCCGCCTTCTCCATTTGCGCGCTCAGCACGCGCTGCACAATGAGGCTCTCATAGCGGTCGGCTTCAGCTGCATTAATATGTTCTTCCGGGCAGCCCTCACTTCCTGCATGGTCAGCTGCAAGCAATGCAAGTGTATCTTCATCAATTTCACTAGCAGATGAGTACTCACCATCATTTTTGACCACCAAAACGCGCTTGCTTGGGCAGTCACGCATGACATGTCCATATCCCTTGCAGCGGTGGCACTGAACGTCTCTTGTTCTGCCCGTGGATGCCACCGATGAAGTGGTTGCAGCTGGTTTTTGCGCGGTCTTTGCTGCTGAATTTGCGGGGCTGTCACATGGCTTGTCGCTGGAAGGTGAGGCTGCTGCTCGAGCTGATGATGAATACGGTGCAGCAGCACGTCCAGTTGATGGAATGCTCGAACGGGGCTGCGTGGAAAAATTCCTCCCTGCAGATATGTTAGTCTTGGTACTAGCACGTCGCCCCTGCACTTCCCTTTCAGCTTTACAAGCAAGATGGAACAAACGGGTTATGTTAGTGTACTCTTTATAAGCAAGGATGTCCTGAATTTCACGGTTTAACCCACCCAAAAATCTAGCCATAGCGGGTTCCACATCCTCCTCTAAATTGCAGCGTAGCATACCCATTTGCAGCTGTTGATAGTATTCTTCTACACTTTTAGTACCCTGTTTTAATTGCTGCAGCTGGTTTAACAGATCACGTGCATAATAAGATGGAACAAATCTAGCCCTCATGACCCGTTTCAAAGCATCCCAAGTTTGTGGCATGTTATTAGGATTTTTCTTGCCATGTTCTATCCACCAAACGGAAGCAAAATCAGTGAACTCACTAGTTGCAGCCCTAACACATGCATTTTCAGGAAAATCATGACAAGTAAACTTTTGTTCAACAGCCATCTCCCAAGTAAGATAAGCATCAGGATCATATTTACCATCAAAAGAGGGTATCTTAAATTTTATCTTACTGAAAGCATTGTCATTGTTATGCACCTCACGTGGACGCGGTCCACCCATACCTCGACGGTTATGTTGTCGACGTCTCCGAGCTCGATCCTCATCTTCAGTGTCAGCAGAATAATCGGCTCTCGAATTTTCTGCGTTGCGCTCTTCCTCTTGGTCACCTCCTCTATGCTGATCATTCGCCTTTGCATGGAGCTCATCAAAGCGCCTCAGAAGAGCAGCGAGACTCTTGTCCACGCGGCCAACCGTCGTCTCCAATCTTGCAAGCTTGGTGTTGTTGGAGATCTGCGTGGCCTCCATTTGCCCAATCTTCTCATTTATCACCTGCAAATCATTATCAATCCCATCGGTGTAGTCCCTTACTTGCTTTTGAAAATGCTGCATGATGCCCTTGGTGCGAGGCGTAAGCGGACCTCCTTCATCCTCTTCCTCATCCCCTGAACCTGCCATGGAAAAGATGCAAGAGCAAACAGGGAACAAGTAAAGTAGGAAATTCCCTACAACTACTAGATGTAATTTGTGTGTGGTGCTCTCTCACTCTCAACCTGTTGTACAAGCTCTGATACCAATTTATGAGAACCCGTGGGGGATTTCCCGATCTTTCGGTGAGGACGAACTGGATAACTCGATTTGAGGGAGGGAGAAGGCGTTGGCGGTCCGACTTCAGCAATCCAGAGACGCTGCGCCTTAGCAACCGATACACTTCTTCCCTGGTCGCCGCGCCCTTGTGATGCGCGACACCGGCCACGAGGGCACCCGTCCTGCAAGCAAATCGAAGAACTCGCAAGAACAAGTAAACAAGCACTGAAATCGCAAGGGGAAATCAAGAACTCAGTCTGGATTGATCGAATGTGGGGTTTCGATTACAAGAAGACGGGCAGCTGGATTAGCACACGCGCTCCAGGAGAAGTAGCGATAGCTAGTTCATGAAAACAAAACCCAACCCTCCCATGGCGGCTGCTGGGGGGATAAGTACTGGGGGGACGACCTCCAACCCTAGGACGCGCCCAAAGTGGGCTCAACTGGATACACGGCCCATTGGGCCAAAATAGAGTGGCGCAGCACCATGGGCTGAAAACCCTTCTGTAAAGACATGATGACTGCGCCCCACTCAGAATAGGTATCATCATGAGGCCAGATCCGTTTGAAAGAGGACTTCATAAGCTTTCCGTGAAGTACTTGAACGTCCCAATCGGAGTCCGAATGAAGTCTTGACCGTTGTCATAAGTTGGTGCTGTCCTGCTGTCCGAAACCAGCCCACGCGAATCCGCTCCCCTTCTTATCCTCTCCATCATTCCTAAGTAAAACAAGAGTGCACGTATTTCCATAGATGAAATATAATGGACAAGAGCTTAAGAATGAACTTACTTGATGATTGAGTTGACGGGCACGAGCGCGAGTAATAGGACCAGATGGTGGAGATGTCGCAGTTGCCGGTGTCGGTGGTGGTGTGGATGTATCGTTGGTGTTGATGTCCTCATCAGAGGAGATTCAGATCTATCCACCACAAGTCGATGCGAAGAGGGACACACACCGAAGGAATCCGACAGCCGCCGCAAATCCTCGAGGTTGCCTAGGAGATGGCTTAGGCCATGCCCTAGCTGCTATGGTTGGCCCTGCGTGGTGAAGCCATGGCGGAGTTCCGGAGCCATGCCTTGAACTCATCAAGGCATATGTACATTCGATGGTGATATCAATCTACTTGTCTTGTTTACTTTGATCTTCTAAGATGCATGCTTTCTCTCATATGTCTAGCTAGCATATGTTCTTAGTAGGAATAGATCTAATTGTAGTGGTTAGTCTATGCCCTGCGGATACATCTTAGTAGTGCGTAGGAAGTCGGTATGATTATCCTCGTGTGGTGACAGCATGCGGGAGGGAAAAGGTCGAACGATTGCGTAATGTTGAGTAAGATCGACGGCGAGTACCATGGGAGTTGTTGCACGCCCACCAAGGAGGAGGAGCTTCGAGTAAAGAGCAATTGGTGGGCATTTGAGGTAAAGCTATGGGAAACCTTAGACGTTGACGTGCACCTCGCAAGGCGCCCATGGGGAAGTTCTTAGAGATGACTCTTTATCTTTGTACGAGATTAGATTGATTATCGCTTTGGCCGGAGTTGCAACTAGAAGAAGGTAGGCTCGTGCTACCTTTGGTCGTGTTACCTCATGTCATGGGGTTGTGATCCATTCATTACATTCATCAACTTCACACATATGTTTAACCTCGTATGCAATCTATGCTTCATGATTGGATTAGATCCATTTGGCTAGATAGAAAACTCTAGGTAGTTTTTTGTCGATCCATGGATTGATAAACCTTGGGGAAATACTCTAAGGGAAAAACTACCAATGATCCATGCGCTTGCGGTTCACAATTGGCATGTCTAATGACTGTCAACAAGCTTTTCTAGCGCCATTGTCGGGGATCGGCAACACGAACCCTAAGGAGATCTATCTAATTTTTCGGATTAACCATAATTTTATTATTGCATATATCCTGTGTTTCTTGTTTGTGTCCATGAATGCAGGTAAAACCCTAGACACAAAGCGATCGAGAAGTTCTCAATATTCGGACTTTGACAAGTCCAAATCTCGCTCAAACAAAGTTGATGGCTACGCGAAGATCCGCTCTTTAGTGGTAGGTGCTAACTTTTGTTAGTGGCCCATCATTCGCTATCGTGCCCACACACAAAACAAGTGAAGATGAACAGGGTATGCTACCATGTCAATTAATTTTTAAGACTAATGTCTCTTAACGATTTGTTTGTCCAAGCTACAGATGATGAATCATGCCCCGACGAAGTCGTGAGATCCGATCATCAACACCTCTGGAAGGTTGCTATTGAGACCAGTTTTTTGCCCATGATCAGAAAGGTACCTTTAAGGAAAATTGGAAAATATGAAGCTCCATCAAGTCTTCTTTCCAACTCATTAAGAATTGCAAATTTTGGAGATCGGTGCAAGGAGTTATGGTAAAATCTTTCAACACTCCGCGTTCTGAAATCTCTTGGGACAGAACACAGTGCCAGAGTAAAACAAGTGTAACTCTTTCATCCGGAGTCTGTTTTAAGTGAATGAGTACTCATTGGAAAGATAATTTGATGCACATCGCAATGGAGTCAAAGTTTGGTATATGTTATGCACTGGACAAAGAGGAATTCAATGAAGAAAAGGCAGCAGCAAACAACAGAGATGATGATGATGATTATGTTAAGGGATGATTGGAGGGTTTTGAGCACAAAAGATGATGATTTGAAGTTGATCAAGACTGATGGCAATAAGATTAGAAGCACTATGACACCACCAATCTTCTCCAATCGCTCAAGAAGCTTCTGGTTGAGTGATGCTACCAACGAAGGAAACCGCTCAGATCATCGACACAAAGTACAAGAGCCACCAATGATCCCGGCACCTTGGGTAAAGCAAGAACTATGGAGAAGGCACAACATTGGAATGCCACTTGCTGGTGAATCAATGGTGATGACCTTGAAGCCTAGGGATGCACAACACGACACTCCAAAGACCACATGATCAAGATCATCAACATCTCAGGATCAATTCACAAGAAGGTACTGTTCATATCAAAAGTCTGCCCAACCTCTGAAGAAAAAACAGAATATTTTTGGATATTTACAAGCTCCATGATGTTCCGGTTCCAACGAATCAAGAATCAAGTCAATCGGAGATTCCTACAAGCGGTTATGATCAAAACATCGAAGATCATGCATTCTGAAATTTTCTGGATAACACGCAGCGCTAAAAGTTAAATGGGCATAACTCTCTCATTCGAACTCCGTTTAAGATGAATGACCACTCATTGGAAAGATAATTTCATAAACTTGTCAATAGAGATATATTTTGTTATATGTTCTATTTGGATACAGGGGAAAATCCATGAAGAAGGGGCAAGAGCAACATGATGAGAACAAGATAGAGGAGATAACGATGACAATAATGAAGAGGAGCTTGGGCAATACTTTCATCGAGCGTACATGATCAATTTCAGAAGCTTAGAACAAAAGAAAGACCCTTAAGAACATTGGCATATGAAGATACAAGCCAGCGACATCCAATACATGAAGATGTTTAAAGCAAACCACGATGGATTACAAGAGAGACATCAAGCTGCATGGACATTTTGGATTCTCACACAAAAAACCATGGCTTCGCATGAAAATAATCGAGGTGAGAGATCTAGCTCTATGACTTTAAATGAAGCGCTTTGCGGGAGGCAACCTGATTTTTTATTTATTATCTATATAAGATGACGGTCTATATTGTGCTCTTTAATCGAATCACCAAGTAACATTGTACCATTACTCTAATAAATGCCACAACTTTATGTTGTATGATCTAAATGTTATTGAGAGAGCACTTTGTTATTTGATCTTGGAGAACTTGTAGACCCTTTTTGTGTGCCTATTGCTATTAGTGTTTAGAGTCTTTTTCTTTGAGTCTTTTTAGAGAGATTTATGAAGTATGGCACCACCCTTTGATTCTAAACTTGTGGCTAGTTAATCTAGGCTAACTTTGTTTTTGTTTTTAGACCACCTTATCATGTCATCCACCTCATGTTGCACTTCATGCCATGTTGTCTTCACCCTTGCATTGCATTGCATTCTTTGTTTTGATCTAATTTTTTGTTAAACCCACCTATTCATTCCATCATACCATCATGCATTTGTTAGCTTGGCTCTTTCACGAAACTTCATAATGAATGCTTTCATATCCATGATAATGCTTCACTAGTGGCATTTTCCATTTGCAATCTTGTGTAAACATGGTGTTTAGACATGATTGCGGACCATCATCATTTAGTTTTGAGAGCCTTTTTAGCATTTACATTGCATTGGTTGGTATATAAGCTTTGCGATGCGCCTTATTTTTCTTGTGCTATAAAGAAATATTGACCTTGGGATAGACATGGTGTTTTAACCTTGGTTAATAGATCTTTATGACTATAGAGAAATTTGGCAACTTAGTTGTAAACATGATATATAGAACTAGGTGTAAACATTGTCTTTGTTTATATGCTTTCCTCTCATTTGCATACTCACTTTGCACACCCGCACACCCATTAGGTTTTTTTTCTCTTTTACTAGGTTAATTATGCCACAAGTTAAGGTCTTAGGGATGTCATTGGTTGATTGGCATTTGCTTATACTCCCGACCGTCACCCTGGGGGTAGATTGTGTGTTTTAATTGTTTTGCAGGCATGACGAAGGAATCTCATGAATTCGTGATCAAAGTTCAACCAAGACCGTTATTAATATCTTCGAAGATTTAAAGGGACACTACTGCTTTCATCAAAAATCTGCACATGTTCAGAGATGTTGTACAAGAAAGAAAAGTTAATATTCAGATACTCCATAAAATTCTCGTTCCAACGCAGCTGAGATCAATGAATTTGAAGACACATACAAGGAGATACGACAAAAAAAATTGGGCACTGCGCGTTCTAAAATCAGCTCGGGATAGATTGCAGTGCTGGAATAAAATGGGCATAACTCTTTTGTTCGGAATCCATTTTGGGCAAATGATGACTCGTTGGAAAGAGAAATTTGTGCACTTTGCAATGGAGCAATGGTTCAGTACATATTATGTTCTGGAAATAAAGGAGAAATTCATGGAAGATGAAGCAGCAATGAAGACAACAAGCAAGGAGGTGATAACGATACGAAGAATAATTGGGAGCGTGGCTTGATGACAAGAAGAGGTTGAAGAAAGTTAAGACAACAAAGGTGAAGAAGCATAAAGATAATCTCCAAACACATGGCAGAAGGACTTCAAGAATCACATGACGGTTCACCATCTTCTTCCACGCTTAGCAACATGCTAAGCATGGGGGTGGACTTGTTGGACGAAAAGGAAAAGGCCGTATGGAGTACAATGATTGTGTTCACCACAAGAAGCTCAAGATTCTTCTTCTATGCTAAGCACAATGCTTAAGCATGAGGGAAGCCGCGCTACACTTCATTGCAAGCATCGAAAAGGACGGTAACTCTTCCTCAACCTTCTCTTTGTTCATCTACTTCTTAGTGCTTGTATATGTATGCCATCGACCATAGGTTAGAAACCTTTATATATCTCTCTTGTTAACAACATGGCTACTAGGAGGACAACCTAGTTTTGTTTTTATTTTCAATAAATAATGATCATCACCACTTTGTGCTCACCACGATGCAATATATTGAATGCTTTTGCTTATAGAAAAGTGATGAAAGTTACCGCTTTGTTCTATCTACACCATGTTGTATATGACTTGACCATTTTCTCTCTATTAAATGATCTTAAATTGACTAAATACCGGCTCTTTTATTTTGTGGAGGTTAATGACTAAATTCTAGACCCACATATTCCTTATGTTGCTCTTTGATTTAAGTTTACCGATGACCTTACACCTTGTATTGTTTTATTTAAAACTTGATTCTTATGCTATCTACATTCGTAAATCTCTTGCAAAGTTCTACCTACCAAAACCTTTACATATACATGATCTATCATGATGAAAACTTTAGGATTGCAAACTTATATTTTGATGAGTTGGATTAAGATTGATTTCTATGGTACGAGACTAAGAAGCTGGCCATTCCATTTTGCGTACCTTCCTTTTGCTAGCCTTTCTATCCATGCATTGTGAGTTTCTATACCGGAAACGTCGCAAACTTCGCTGGATATCCACCCTAAACCCAAATATCTTTTTGTGATTACCTCCTTGACCACAACCTACAATTGAGTATGGATCATTATCTCGAAGAAAATTTAGAAGAATCAAGAGCTTAATTCAGAGAACATTAATTTGAGAGGCATCGAGAAGAAACTCACTAAAGATTCAAATGATTTTCTCGAAGGTCAAGATGGATTTTGTGTACTTACTTCAGCAATTATCGATCCTCACTTTTATGCTCGAGGATGAGCAATCATTTAAGCATGGGGGGAGGATGCTGAGTAAGTACTATGTTGCAAAAAGTTCTTAGAAGCAAAAAGAAAGAAAAATGTGGAAAAAGAAAAAAGAAAGAAATGAAACAAAGATGAAAGAAAGAAAGAAAGAAAGAAAGAAAGAAAGAAAGAAAAAAGAGAAATAATGCTCCTTAGTTATTTTAGCTTCATCAAATTTCAAGTGCTTTGAAGACAATTCCATACTCAATTTTCTAACCATGTGCAATCCGATAACGAGGACTTCATTTGTGCCTTGGGATCATCCACTTGCCATTTGCACATGTCCACCTATCTAAATGTGTGTGTTCCATCCCTCTCTCTTTCCAACATTTATTCTCCATGGCCTTTTTGACTAGTCTCGGTAATTCCAATAGATCTCTCTCTTAGTTTGACAATATTTGAGATATAATGTTTTGCTAGGATTGTTTTTACTTACCAAGCTCCACATAAGCCTTCCACTTTCATATATGAGTAGAATAGGTTGAAAATAATCTAGTATAGGCTTGAGCGACTTGATGAGATGAGTGTTTCCATGAGCTTTTGCAAGAGAATCTCACTTGTGTTGGATATGCATCTTTTTGAAAACCCTTCATGTTGGAACAAGGTAAAGGTTTAAAGTTCGCTTAAGTTCAAGAGTATTGCATTTATTTATTATTGTGGCTTGTTCTTTATTGCTAGTCTATCTTCTATAATGTGAAGTAGCCGGTCACAACTTGAACTTTAAATATTAAACACTTGAGAGCAATGTATCATGTTGTGTATAACTAAGTGTGGGGAAGACATTGAAGGGCCATGCTGATTTTCTAGCTAAGCAAAGATCTTTGACTTACTCGAGGACGAGCAAGGTTTAAGCATGGGGGATTGTTGACGCTCGTAATACGTACACTTTTAGTGCTATTTAGGTGGTGGTTTTGGACTAATTCATATACTAACCCACCACTTGGCACTTGAAATAACCCCGTTTTCGTATATGTGTTGTGTTTTGGAGCATATTGTGTTTTTGCAGGAAAATGTCCCAATTTGGGGCATTTATATTCAAGGCCCAAAACTAACTAAGAGCCCAAAGGAATTGAGCCTAGCGGAGAGAGCTCAACCAATGGACCATATGGGCTTTCATAGCCCAACTCATGGTCCTAGGTGTCCACATTCAATGAACCTTGGCTATGAGAGACTTAAGCATGAAGAAATTGAAGATTTGAAAAGTTATCCACGAGATCAAGGCAACCTCAAAGATATTCGCGCAGCCTAGGACAGTATAATCTTTTAGTGCAGATTCGGAGATCTAAATGACCTTTAATGACAAAATATTGAATACAAAAGTTGTAGCCATCGTCGAGATCTTCAATTTGGACATATGGAAAGCATAATTTGGAGTATGGAGCTAGGAGATATGGCCCCCGAAATGCATGCTGCACAGAGAAGTCTGAAATCTGACAGATTATCTTCCGGCGCTATTTTTGGGATCTTAACTTCATTTTCAAGGAAACTCATGAATACCGAAGTTGGAGATAATGTCGTGCTACACAATTTAGAATCTGAGTTTGCTCTATTTGGAGTCCGGACGTGGGAGATATGATGTTGGGAATGCAGGGCTATGAATAAGGAAAATCTGGGCGAGTCAAATCTTATGGAAACCAAGTTTGCTTAACTCCCAAGCAAGGATCTCATGGAAGGGAAGGTGGAGCACGCTCTATGGCTCCCCTAGAGTATAAATACAACCCCCTAGGCACCCTCCAGGGGAGGAGATTTAGATCTATCCACCACAAGTCGACGCGAAGAGGGACACACACCGAACGAAGCCGGCAGCCGCTGCAAGTCCTCGAGGTTGCCTAGGAGATGGCTTAGGCCATGCCCTAGTCGCCATGGTTGGCCCTGCGTGGTGAAGCCATGGCGGAGTTCTGGAGCCATGCCTTGAACTCATCAGGGCATATGTACATTCGATGGTGATATCAATCTACTTGTCTTGTTTACTTTGATCTTCTAAGATGCATGCTTTCTCTCATATGTCTAGCTAGCATATGTTCTTAGTAGGAATAGATCTAATTGTAGTGATTAGTCTATGCCCTGCAGATACATCTTAGTAGTGCGTAGGAAGTCGGCATGATTATCCTCGTGTGGTGACAGCATGCGGGAGGGAAAAGGTCAAACGATTGCGTAATGTTGAGTAAGATCGACGGCGAGTACCATGGAAGTTGTTGCACGCCCACCAAGGAGGAGGAGCTTCGAGTAAAGAGCACTTGGTGGGCATTTGAGGTAAAGCTTTGGAAAACCTTAGGCGTTGACGCGCACCTCGCAAGGGCGCCCATGGGAAGTTCTTGGAGATGACTCCTTATCTTTGTACGAGATTAGATTGATTATCGCTTTGGCCGGAGTTGCAACTAGAAGATGGTAGGCTTGTGCTACCTTTGGTCGTGTTACCTCATGTCATGGGATTGTGATCTATTCATTACATTTATCAACTTCACACACATGTTTAACCTCGTATGCAATCTATGCTTCATGATTGGATTAGATCCATTTGGCTAGATAGAAAACTCTAGGTAGTTCTTTGTTGATCCACGGATTGATAAACCTTGGGGGAATACTCTAAGGGAAAAGCTACCAGTGATCCATGCGCTTGCGGTTCACAATTGGCGTGTCTAAGGACCGTCAACAAAGGTCGTTAGAGCTAATCAAGGATTATGACCTGGAGATTCATTATCATCTAGGGAAGGCAAATATCATTGCTGATACTCTAAGTCGAAGGAGCTACGCTAATGAGCTGAAGGTGACCCAGATGCCATATGAGTTAGCCAAGGACTTCGAACGGCTGAACTTGGGATTTGTGGCCAATCTGGTGGAGTTACAAGTTGAACCTACTCTGGAGCAAGAAATCCAAAAGGGACAGTTAGAGGATAAGAAACTACAGGAGATCGCGAAACAGGTTTTGTTGGGTCAGGAACCGGGTTTCAGAGTTGATGAGCAAAGGATATTGTGGTATGGTTAGAGGATATGCGAGCCAGAAGTAAAGCATATCGGAGAGGCCATATTGAGGGAAGCCCATGCTTCCTCTTACTCGACTCACCCGGGCAGCACCAAAATGTATCCGGACATCAAGGAGAGATACTGGTGGTACAGGTTGAAGAGAGGAGTTGCAGAATATGTTGTTCTATGTGATACATGCCAAAGAGTCAAGGCAAAGCATCAGAGACCCGCTGGGTTATTACATCCACTTCGGGTACCTGAATGGAAGTGGGAAGAAGTTGGTATGGACTTCATCATAGGATTGCGTCGCACGCAGAGAGGATTTGACTCCGTGTGGGTGATTGTCAATCGCTTGACCAAAGTGGCGTATTTTCTCCCTGTAAATACTACCTATACAGGTGCCAAGCTAGCAGAGCTGTACATGGAAAGGATAGTATGTCTGCATGGAGTCCCCTAGAGGATTGTGTCTGACAGAGGGATGCAGTTCACATCACATTTCTAGCTTCATGAGGCTATGGACACCGAGTTGAAATTCAGCTCGGCATACCACCCCAAGACAGATGGACAAACAGAAAGAACTAATCAGATATTGGAAGATATGCTAAGAGCGTGTGCTTTACAGTATGGAACTAGTTGGGATAAGAGTTTACCTTACGCGGAATTCTCCTACAACAACAGTTACCAACAGAGTATCAAGATGGCACCTTTGAGGCATTATATGGCAGAAAATGCAAAACCCCATTATATTCTGGAATCAGACAGGGGAAAGTCAAGTGTTTGGACCAGAGGTTCTCAGAATAGCAGAACAGCAAGTGCAGCCCATCAGGCAAAATCTGAAAGCAGCCTAGTCAAGGCAGAAGAGTTATGCAGATGTACGTAGGAGGGAATTGAGTTTGAGATCGGTGACTATGTGTATCTCAAAGTGTCACCCATGAAAGGACTTCGCCAGTTCAATACGAAGGGTAAATTAGCGCCACGATATATTGGGTCATTCAAGGTGTTGGAAAGGAAAGGAGAAGTGGCATATCAGCTAGAGTTACCAGAAAGACTCTTAGGAGTTCATAATGTGTTCCACGTGTCATAGCTAATGAAGTGCTTGAGGGTGCCAGAGGAGCAGTTACTGATGGAGGAACTTAATGTGCTGGAGGATCTAACATATTAGATTACCCAATCAAGATATTGGAGGAGGCAGAAAGAGTTACCTGAAACAAAGTGATACGAATGTGCAAAGTGTAGTGGAGTCAACATTCAGAGGATGAGGCAACGTGGGAAAGAGAGGAGGACTTAAGGGCAGAGTTTCCTAATCTATTCCAATCTACATCCGAATCTCGAGGACGAGATTCATCTTAAGGGGGGTAGGTTTGTATTGAAGTGTTCATGGTCATATAGGAGTTTCTACCTTAGAAATAGGCTTAAATAATAAATAGAATTTAGTTTATTTATTTATTGAAGTGTTCATGGTCATATAGGAGTTTCTACTAATTGTGCTAAAATTAAAATCAAGTTTAAGCTTGGAAACATGTTGGCAATTTTTTTGATGGGTTTTGAATTTATATTTGGAATCCTCATTGAATTTTCTCTCAAATGAGTGTCTTATTGTTTTCCGCGTATAAGTCCGTCTTTAGCCCCCTAATCTTTCCGGCCCGACCGCTTTACCCCCTCTCGCTTCTCCCCTCCCTGAGTCCCCCGGCAGCTCCCGCTTCTGCCTCCCCACGCTGAAGACGCCTCGGCCGCCTGTGCGCCTTCGCCCGAGCCGCTGGGAGGCGGGCCCCACCTAACAGGGTCGCCTTCCCACCTCCCGCCAAGGCCGACTCGGAGTCGGTCGCCCGCAACCGCCGCGCGAGATTCGCGCGGGCCGTTCGCGTGATCGTCCCAGACTCCGCGGCCTCATCCACTCACCCCTCCGCCCTATAAAACCCCATGAACCCCCTCGCGCTCTCATTTTCTGCATTCGCCGCTGCCGTCCGCCATTGCCGAGGTAAGGAGCTTGCCGCTGAGCTTTGCACCGCCGCTCCGCGCTCACCCTCGTCCCCCTCTTTGCTTCGCGCGACACATTGCCACTGTTCCCGAGTCGCTCCAAGCCCCTGAGCGCCTTCCACGCCGCCGACCGAGAGCCGCCACCGCACCTCGCTGACGACAGCCCCCTCCGCCACCCGATCGTTGCCTGTGACCCCGCGGTGACCTTAGGTGTCCCACCCTCTCTCTTCCCGCCCGAGCCATGTCGAAAATCAAGGTCCGCTACCGGAATCACCGTTCCGGCGAAGCACTGCTGCTCGCCGCCGGCCATTTCCGCCGCCCACTTTAAATCCGGCCGTTGGATCTGATCTGAGCGGCCAAGATTCCCTCGTACCCCTTTCGCGCATAACCGGACCACCGTGGACTAGTGGCCTCGGTCCACGGCGCGGTCCACAGCCTGTGTGGCGCCGTGTCAGCGCCACGTCAGCGTTGCGTCAGCCTCCGCCGCCATGTCGGTGCTGTTTTGCAGAAAAGCCCCTTGGCTTTTTGAGAACAACCCGCAGTCCACCCTAGTTCAAAGTATTTACCCTTAGGTCCTTTTTCTGATAGTTTAGCCCCTGCGCTTTTGAATATTAGTGCTCGCCGTCCTAGGAGTTCGTTTTTACACGTTAGACCTTCGGTTTTTGTACATAATTACACTTAGGCCCCTGTTTTCTCGCAGATAAGCTCCTGGAACTTTAGTTTCTTTGCCAGCTAGTCCCTAGAACTTGTTTAGCCATAGAAAATACGTTTTGACTCCGATTTATGTGATTCTTTCGCCCATGTGTTCTTAATAAAGCGTAGAATAGTTTTATTAGCTTTTTAGCCTCTGTTTGTACTGTTTTGTGTACTGTTCTAATAGAATCCATTTGCTTTGCATGTACTGGCTTGACTGGAATGTGTGTGTGGTGATTGTTGGTCGTGTATAGACGGTGAGTAGTTCGAGACATATGTTGACCAGCACTTTGAAGAGCAAGAGCAGCAGCAGCAGCAGTACCCAGAGGAAGGCAAGTATAACACAAGAAATTCCTTCAACCTATTCACCTTTAACATACATTACATTCATGCAAGAGTTTAATTTATTTAAGGTTATTCCTATAGTTCTTATATCCTGTTTACCTTGAACAACCTGGTTTTATGCATCTTTTCGGTAGCCATTGCTAGGCTTTGCAACTTATGCTCACTGGACCAATGATATCATGGTACTTGTGTAATGATAATTAATGTTGGATGATAAAACTTGCTTTTTAGCAACATGGTTTAGAGAGCTGGAACATGTGCTGTGTGCTTTGTTCTAGGCGTCTCTTCTTAAAGTCTCATTCTTAAAGTGGCAACCCAGGAAAAAAATACAACCACTAGAATTGTTGGCATTTTTACAGTTACAAATATGATCCGCAAGCGCACGAAATTACCGTTGTAGCACTTCACCCGTGAGTATTCTAGGGTATCGTATTTCTCATAGGGAACAGAGGTGTAAAGGCTTCTAATTAGTTACCCCAAGGATGGCAAGGGTCTACTAGACTAGTGATGAGGTTGTCTTTGGTTGGAGAACTGAGATAAGACACGTTTAGTTACCAAGCGCTTGCTTTAGGCACCGGTTTACACCTAGTCTGCCAAGCAATGCCGCAAAAGGCTCTACGCCGAACCCGAACGTGTTGGGATACGAAGGTCGGACGAGGTTGTCACCACCTACCGCCTACCTCACTTTCCATGGGGAACGGAGCAACCAACAGGTAACCTATAGCCTAGACACCACATCTATGCTACGGGGTACTACTCTAGTGTTGCACAGGGTTTACCCGTCTCTATCAGGGGCCCTCTACTAGAGCACTCGCTACAAGAACAAGCTATCGAACCCACAAGCAATTCGTAACGAAAACGTAACTTAGCAAAGAACTCACCGCCAAGACAAACTTGGAATACTTACTCAACTGCTCGTATTCCAACAAGGCACACGTCGAAGATGGATGCCGACAACCCCGGCTCCTCCCGAACGACTCCTTACTCACACCTAAATCTACGCTACCGAAGTAGCTCTAGGCCTAGAGAAGAAACTATCCTACTTGCTCCTTGATGTGAGAGGAAAAAGAATGAGAGAATAAATTGTGTGTTGGACGAATGAGAATGAGAGGAGAGGGGTCCTATTTATAGTGGAGGAGGGGAGCCCCTCTTCCTTCTTTCTTATCTTTCTCTCTCCCTCTCCCTCTTTCCTTGTCTTCCTCCTATTTTTCCTTCATTTTCTTTTGGATGTGGCGCCAAGCAGGCGGTCGAGCACCTGGTCTTGGCGCCATCGGGACAAAACCTCTCGTGTTTTTGTCCCTGTGCTGCCCGTGGGGCCACTCGGCCTCACGACGCGCACGGAATTTCCCGCGGTAGAGCGCCCTTCTTGGTTCGTGCACCCGCGTGTGGGGCCGCTGGCCATTGCACCGTGCAGTAGTGTTCCCGCGTAGCTTTTTCCCGCGTCCAGTCTGGCCAGTGGGCCCATGGCCTCCAATTCCTGTGCCTTGGAGTGCGTGCCCGTGCCTCCCCACACGAGTGGGCATGGGCGGCTCCCGCGTGGCTGCTGTTGGCTCGTGGCCGTGGCCCCTCGAGTGCCTGGCTACGTAGCTCCTCCCTCCGTCCCATTTTATGTGTATTTTTAGTATTTGAAGCAGCAACATATTATTGGTATGAAAAGACAATATTACCTCTATAGTTTGTAGGTAGTAGACGTCGCTACTCCCTCCGTCCTATTTTATGTGTATTTTTAGTATTTGAAGCAGCAATATATTATTGGTATGAAAAGACAATATTACCTGTAGGTAGTAGACGTCTTTATTGCAGCAGTAAATAATTTTAGAAAGAGCAGTGGTGGAAGGATCCAAATCATCCTAGCTTTCGGCCCATGATCTAGTCTGATGCTTTCATTTTTTTAATGAATGGGCCCCATGTGATTTGCACCAAACCTGATGGATTGTTGGGAGCAGCACCTATTGTAGGTGTTCATTTTGGGATTTTTTTTTGAAACCATAGGAATGCAGTCAATACGGGACAGAGGGAGTAGCACAATATGACATGGCAACCAAAAAGCAAGAGAGAGAATAGTCAATAGCAACCAACAAATAGTCTATCTATTTCACGTGGTTCAATAAGATGAGAGGAGAACATATGGGACCAGTAGAAAAAGTAGTATAAAGTATCATTTATTTTGTTCTCACTCTTCCACATCAGCTAGATACATAGCTAGTATTGTTGAAGACGCCCTGATGGCCTACCTGTGCTATCACCCAGAAGGGCTAGTGGGCACTGCTTCAGCCTCTGGTGAGGTGCTTGAGCGGCGGCAGCAGTGGGGCCCGGTGATGAGTCCGGCCCAGGTGGGGTTGGATGGAAAGCCCGACGCACCGATCCGGATTTTCTGAATCCCGCAATCTTAGCACCGGCAGCCGAATTTCGACACACCGATCTGGCCGAAGCATGACGCACCGATCCGGCTACAACGCCACTAGGGCCTCTTGTTGCGCCTCGGCAATCTTAGCACCATACTCCTCTGCAATCTTAGCACCACACTCCGGCGCACCCCTCAGGGAAAGGCCCAATCGCCCCAAAAGACTAGTCCGATAGGGGAAGGGTGGCTCTCCCCTTTAAGGTGACTTCCTCCTCCCTAGCTAAGCAAGGTGGGATTATTCAGAGGCTCACACGGTCACCGCCCGACTACAACTGAGCCTCTTTTGGCCCATTTTTTTGTTGCGTCTTTGCCAGCGGGTAATAATGGAGGATGTCCTCATCATTCTCCCCTTCTTAACAAGGGCCCAGCTCTGATACCAAATGATGAGTCCGGCCCAGGTGGGGTTTGGATGGAAAGCCCGACGCACCGATCTGGCCACAACGCCACTAGGGCCTCTTGTTGCGCCTCAACAATCTTAGCACCGATAGCCGAATTTACGATACACCGATCCGGCCCTCGACACCACTAGGGCCTCTTGTTGCGCCTCGGCAATCTTAGCACCGCATTCCGGCGCACCCCTCAGGGAAAGGCCCAATCACCCCAAAAGACTAGTCCGATAGGGGAAGGGTGGCTCTCCCCTTTAAGGTGGCTTCCTCCTCCCTAGCTAAGCAAGGTGGGATTATTCAGAGGCTCACACGGTCACCGCCCGACTAAAACTGGGCCTCTTTTGGCCCATTTTCTTGTTGCGTCTTTGCCAGCGGGTAATAATGGAGGATGTCCTCATCATTCTCCCCTTCTTAACAAGGGCCAGCTCTGATACCAAATGATGAGTCCGGCCCAGGTGGGGTTGGATGGAAAGCCCGACGCACCGATCCGGATTTTCTGAATCCCGCAATCTTAGCACCGGCAGCCGAATTTCGACACTCCGATCCGGCCGAAGCATGACGCACCGATCCGGCTACAACGCCACTAGGGCCTCTTGTTGCGCCTCGGCAATCTTAGCACCATACTCCTCTGTAATCTTAGCACCGCACTCCGGCGCACCCCTCAGGGAAAGGCCCAATTGCCCCAAAAGACTAGTCCGATAGGGGAAGGGTGGTTCTCCCCTTTAAGGTGACTTCCTCCTCCCTAGCTAAGCAAGGTGGGATTATTCAGAGGCTCACACGGTCACCGCCCGACTACAACTGAGCCTCTTTTGGCCCATTTTTTTGTTGCGTCTTTGCCAGCGGGTAATAATGGAGGATGTCCTCATCACCTGGTCTATTGGGCCCATGAAATAATATTTTACTATAATATTGTGCTTGTATCTAAGTCTATGAAAATTATATCCGTTGAGATCGTGTTGACGATATCATTGCAATGGTGTACTCCAAATGCTCTTTTGAGATCGTTTGTGATAATGCTATTTTTAGATCATATCTCAAGCCCACAACTGCATCGAACAACAAAACACCGAAACTTGTGGAACTCGTTAGTGATAAATCATATACATCATTTTATGTTTATTATTGTATTGATTATGGTGTAATTTTTGATCAAAATTTGGCATTTAAGGACCATCAATAGGAATCAATGGGCTCTGGTCTTGACTAAGTAAAATGCACAACTCTAACTAGATGGGGGTTACCGAAAGGCGCAAGGGGGGAACCACAGTTTAAATATGAGCTTTGATCTTCTTGGGGACAGACTCATGTTGCGCCCATATATCCGTAGGCATTGTTCATGTTGCGGTCTAAACGCCATCAACCCACTCACGTTGCGCCCTAGGTGTTTAGTTGATTCTAGGAGTTGGTGTTCATGCGCCCATATTGAAACCATAGCGGCCCCTAGCTTGTTTAGAGGGACTTTCGAAAGGTCTCGTAGTGAAACCCAGCCACACACCTAAGGAAGTGTGAAATCAGCCTCGCAAACCCGAGCAAACGGGAATCACGACTAGTGGGGAAAGTGTACAACCTATGCAGAGTGTAAAAATGATATATCAGCCGTACTCACGGTTAAGAGTGGCCTGGATCCTTTTTGAATAGTGGCTATTTACCCTGGTGATGATGATGATGATGGAACAATGATGTTATAATGGTACTTCTCTACTTATTAATTTCGGTTACAACTGGGTCATTCCTATTACACGGTAGTAACTTGGTAAATGCTAAAATTAAACCAACTAAAAGTGCTAACCGCAGTCAAACCAAGTCTAGCCTTTTGAGCCTTCATGCCTTGTATTATATTTGTTAAGTAAAGTTGGTTACTTACACATGCATTATTCAACAAAATCCTGGATGGGTAATCAGATGAACCAGAAGGTGTTTCGGAGTTCCCTGGAGACTTCCCTGACTTCTAGGCAGTTGTTCACCTGTCGGTGTCCTTGTGGATTTTATGGCGCTACGAGAGTTTTTATTTATTCGTTCTGTGTAAACTTTGAATAAAGACTTGAGTCTTATTGTAATAATTCTGAGATGCTATTCTTTTGTAATCGAGCACTGATTTTACTTCGATATTCTGTTATTTTGGAGCTATATGTGTGTTTTGGACTTCCTGGGTACACATATAGTAGCATTCAGGTTTCTTCGTAAATCCGGGTGTGACACAAGTCAAAGACCTGATCCGAGGAGATGCAAGTCATACACCTTGGTCAAGATGTGCATGTGTGTGGAATTTTTGGTGGAACTATATTTGACTCCTTTTGCATGAGTCCTTCTCTCTTTATTTTGTTTCTTTTGGATAGGGGCTATTTCTCTTTTTTTCTCTCATGCATTTTGTGCATGGATTTCTTTTGCTCATTTTTCCAATTGATTTAGCATGGATTTATTTTTTTCTTTATTTTCTATAGCCCCATATCCTTTTTCATATGGTTGGAGAGAGAGATGAACTTCATATTCGGGTGGATGGAGTACAAAATAATTTTGTGGTGGAAGACATGTTTTTGCGTGACTTCCAGTGTGGGAGTCAGCATGTTTATATGTGGGTGTTCGTGATCTTGATCAATGGAGCAATACGAGAATCTCACAAGGGTCTCAACAATTTGACAAAGCTTAATGAGATAGCAAGCAACATATGAGTAAAGTTTTTCATGAATGGCATAACATATGGCTTTGGTAGGAATTCTCATCATTGAGGATCTTGAGAGTTTTAGCATTTTGAAAAACCAAACTCCGGAGATCAAGTTTCACTTAGAGCAAGATTATAGCAGAGTCTATTGTACCAAATCATAACTCGCAACAACTTAGACTCGGATCTAGCACTTGCAACCCACAAGTTTCAAGCTCAAAGGATAAATCTTAGCCAACAAACTCAAAACTTAGGAGAAAACTCGGTTGAAAACAGTTACACAAAGGAAATAAAGCAGAGCAACTATTCATCATCTCAACAAGGAAGACTAAATATGCTTACTAGACATATATAAGAAGCTAACGAATATTTTTGTTCTTTTAACATGTTTTATCATTTTTTAATTGAATATGTACAATGCAAGATACAGCGTTACTGTCATGCTAGGTCCTCCCCCAAGCTAGTGTGAAGCTCCTGGTCTAGGGTTGTAACCCTGCGACTGCCAGTAGGCCCTTTGTTCGTCCTCAGCGCGCTGCAGCATGGCCGTGATGTTATCGAGTTGCTCGTTCGTCTGCTACTACTATGCTCCTATCTCCTGGACATGTGCATTGAGTGTATTCTAGATCTCACTAGTACGGATGTCGAGCTCGTCTACCCGGCGCGTAAGGTCTGTGATGTCGTGGGTGCCTTGAGACGAGTAGGAATGACGCCCACCAGAGAGCGGTGGCGGCCAACTAGAGCTAGAGGTTGAGTGGATGACAAAGTTTCCATGCTCCTACTCAGCGCTGCCTGCACTGTGCCAGCCTGACCCTCCAGCCTTGTAGGGGTGCGGGGGCTGATCCCAGCCAAACTGATACCCTGGTGCATATTGTGGCATCTGTCCTGCCGGAATCCACCCCGTCCGGTACATCTCCTGCGTGACACGCTAGGAGTGCGGTGGCTGGTACTGAGGTGGCAGATACTGTGGTGGCGTAGCTGCTGGGGGGGTGAGATGAGATGATTGGCTCCGTGTCAACCTGCTGCTGCTCCTGTGTGATTCCTCTTGTTGGACAAGAGGGATGGTTAGCTCCCGACACTTATACAAGTGAAGATCCGAGTTAGGTAAGCGGATTTCATTTGTATAGCCGGGGAAGAAGAAAACAAGATTTTGGTGCGCATCATGCTTGAGAATGTGTCCTTGCATTAGATATGCTTCTTTGATGAAGACTCGGGGTATAGGGATATATGAGATGTTGAAATAATCTAGTACCCTGAGCTTCGAAGCAATCCTAGTGATCAAGGACGTGCACTCAATAGGACTAGACATCTTAAAATTTTCTAACCATTAAGCCAATCATAGGCTGAACAAGAGATACACAAATTTTCTTGACCATGGCATATAAAAGCTTAAGCTCATCATTACGAACAGGCCTAACATCATCTCTAGGAAAAAGAAAAATAGCAAGCCACTTATGCATAAGCCTCAAAGATGGATTATGAATATCAATGCAACTAGGCATGAATTTATCAACCACTGATTGACCAAAGATGCTCTCCCAAAAAGTATGGCGATTAAAACCATGAAGAGCATGCTTAAACTCAATTGCACACCTCTTGTGAATACCAAGAAGCAGACTTAAATTCTTCCAAGAAAGATGGAATTCCTTCCCGAAGAATCAGAAAGCAATCCCGTCATCTACTTCAAGCAAGGTGCAAAGGAATTGGAAGGTGAGGAGGGGCGAATCTTCCTTCGAGATAGGCATGAAAGAATCCCATCCAATGGAACGCCAAATGGTGGCGAAATTGACATCCATACTTGTGCGCTCAAGAAGGTCCGTGTCAAAGGCTCGGGTATGAGCAAAGACTCGATCCACGATGAGTGCGTAGGCTTGCAATTCTCGTTGGCCATAGAGGTCGATCTCGGGGTCCACCTCCATGGCTTGCGGCTTCGATTGCGCCTTGTGCTGGGCACCTCCCTCCTCGTGCATGGAGCTTGGTGTGTTTTCTCCGGAGCGAGGGGTGCTTCCACTCCCATGAGAGCGGTTGGAGCTTGATCCCGCCTCATTCTTGAGTGCACCGGAGAGACTCTGGTTGAATCTCTTCATGGTGGCAAGAACAAAAACACTAGCGCACAGGTTATGTTAGTGAAAATGAAATGAACAACCCATGGACGCGAACCGTGGAGAGCTTGGGAAAGACGTCGGCAAGAGGGCACAACATACTTGCACGAGTGAATGCGAGAGCGAGCGTGAGCGAGAGAGCTTGAGCAATTGTGAGAGAGGAAATGGAGAAGAGAGAGTGTGAGGAAGAAGAGGCTCTCTCGGGCTCTACTTGTAGAGCAAGGGACTCAAACGGATAGAAAAGGGCGAGAGAGCAATGGCCAGTAGCCGTTGGAGATGGGCTAGACCGAGCAACGATTGGCCTGGGTCAGCCGACCCGTGGTTCGGCCGAACCCGGCCTGGGCCCACCTGTTGGCCTCTTTTTCTTGTTGCTTCCAACGGCTCTCTTGACCCTATTTGCTTGGTGGATGAAGGCAGTGTTGGCATTTCTTAGCGTCACCACTAGATGAGTGATGGCACTAGAGATGCCTCATTGTAAATCTTAACGTTACAGAGATTCTGCAAGCGCACAGAAGTACGTTATAGCATTTCACCCGGTAGTATTCTAGAGTATCATATTTATTTCCTTAGGGAAAGCATGTGGTAAAGATGTATGTTCCCCAATGTATCAATTATATCACCGTTAATATACCATGACTAGGGCTGGGGTAAACAATTGATAAAGAGGGGTAGGTTGACACATAGAAGGTTTCATTGCTCAAAATAAACAAGTTTAGTTAATATGAAGGTCCTAGGGATGAACAAGGGATTCTATATACTTCTCACATATGAGTTACATACATTACAAGTGCATACTATACAAGCTTATCAAGGGACACATGATAGAGGGCAAATTGAGGAGTCGTGAGTTCCCCTCAACCAAGAGTACTATCACGATGTTTATCACAAAGGCCTGCAAATGCCCAAACCTGGACGGCGAGGATTACAAGGGCCAGCCGGGGCTGTCACCACCCAAGGGCTACCTCTGAATACATGGGGTAAGGGTATCCCCAATGGTATTCCATATACCAAACGCCATGTTTGCAATACGAAATACGCCTCCACCAATTGTATGGAAAGGTAAAGGACAATCATATGATTCATTGAGCCATTGCCATAACATGCATCAACTCTACTAAGGTGCAAGACATACAACTTATATGATGAACAAACAAAGCAATAAGCCAAGTAACATGAGCAAGATAGTATTTCCATTAAAGCTCAAAGTCTTACAAGTAAGCAAAGGATATAAGATAACTAAGCTCTAGGCTTACCAAGACTCCTTCGGAAGCCCGTAGAAGCTCAACTCCTAGGACTACTTCACTACTAACTAAGACTAGAACTTGTAGCAAATGGAGCTCTTCGTTCTGGTGTGTGTTGAACCAAAGGCGCTAGCATCTATTTATAGCACTGGGAGGCGGTTTAGAGCCAATACAAGGCGGTTGAGGCCGAGTGGGCCCAGCCCCGGGTCGCCCGACCCCTTAACGTCGCCCGACCGTCTGATGAACCGACTGAGGGTGTCCACGACAGATGTTGTCTTGGAGGCGGTGCAGATGCATTGGAAAAGGGAGAGGTGCAACAGCTACAGGACTGGGTCAGCCGACTTGGCCAGGTCGGCCGACCTGGTCCTGGCTCGCCTTGTCTTGATCTTCTCTGTGTGACTGGCTTGTGGGCCCTATTGGCTGGGGAAGATGGGTATGAATTCTCGGAGTAGCTCTTGATTCCCTTGTGGCCCATCAATCCTTGTGCCTCATCTTATCCTCTTTTCGTCCATTGGATGTAACCGTCCTTGATTCAATGATTCTGATGATGTGCATTTGTGCTTCTTCCAGATGATCAGAGATGGGCCTCTTCAGAGTCTAGGCCAGGTCGGCCGACCAGGGAGGTCGGGCGACCTGGGCTTGGCCCCTTTTTCCTTCAGTTTTTGGCTCAAATCTCCTGCAATCAAATAATCTCCAGGTACAAGTGGAACAACATTATTTGAAACCAAATACTAGGGATTACAGCTAATTTCTTTTATTCTAACATGTTGGCGATACAAGATATTCATGACCTAACAAGCGCCAACAAACTCCCTCAAGCTAAGACCTTTGCTCGTCCCGAGCAAAACTTTGGAGAGTTAGAAACATTGGATCAGGATTTCTTACTTCCCAAAAAGATGGTTTCTCAATAAGAAAGCATTCCATGACTTGAATAGTTTGGCAAAGATTAATTCATCCTTTTTACCTTAGCACTTATGGGGCTTTTAGCCTTTCTTCATCATGAGCGATTGAGAGCTAGAATGATCTAAGGAGACTGCTGCACCCAAACCTTTGTTCCACCATCACACTGGAGATTTTTAAAGAACTTTTGCAAAGAAAAACAAAGCTCCTCAGGTTATTCTCTCAAGTCGCTCATTGGTGTATATAACCTTGCCATCACTCCGCTCATTGTTCTCTCAATAGGATAAACAAGTGGGGTTTATGAACGGGAAACTTTTGCCTCACACATGCATTGCTTATTTTGTTAAGCCAAATCCAGGATCCACGGAGAATTAAATCGTACACTCAAACCAAGGTGTGCAAGTGTGCGATATTTGGTAATAGAATGAAATGAACTCCTTTACAGAAAATTCTCTCCTAATAGAAATTATAAAAAGGATGACATGTCTCCCCTTCTTCTTTTCCCTTCTTTTTTTTCATGGACTAGATACATGTCCATCTCTCTCTTTCTCTTTTTTTCTTTTTTTTGGGGAGCCTAGGCCTTATTTCTTGGAATGCTTTTGAAGAGAAAAGTCTTTAACTTGGAGTGTTTTATTTTGATAGGGGGATGAAAGACATGTTGTGCTTACTTCCAGAGTAGAAGTATGGCACATATGGTGTCGCGTACGTGACCTCAATTTTAAGAGCATGAAGTAAGTCTCACAAAGATCACAATGAACTTGACAAAACTCAAAACAAATGCACATGTTCTTTGTAAGTGGTTGGAATGTGAGGCTCTGGTAGGATTTTCACTCTCACCGAGGAGCTTAGAATTTTGTTCTTTTCGAAACAAAGACTCCGGGATCAAGTTTCACTTGGATAATGATAAAGCACTCTAAACTTATCATATCTTATCTCCCAACAACCTAGAATCAGATTTTAGCATTTGCTACCCACAAGTTTTAAGTTTCCAAGAAAGTCATTAAACTAGGCCAAAATATCCAAGACACAAAAGACTACTTTATTGAGACTTGAATAAAAGGGGAAGGTTATATCAAAAATTCATCATTTCCATACAAGGGCAGATATTTAATTTTGCTAACTTTCATCATTTTTTAAGCAAAAGGGAAAAACAAAAATCAAAAACTACAGTTGAGAAGGATTTACCTGGTGCGGGGTCCTCCCCCAAGATGATTCCTTTACTGCTAGCGGTACCTTGGGTCGCTCAGGTCAAACCCTTGATACCGGAGGTAGGCGTTCAGATTCTGATTGCCTTGCTGGATGCTGTTCTGGAGAGTGTTGTAGTTCTGTAGTGACTGGTCCCACCATGCCTGCGACTGCTGCACATGTTGGGTTAACGTATCATCAATGCGGTGAGTAGTTACCTCCAATGTCCCCATGCTGTTGGATAATCCATCAATGCTGCGTCACAAATCCCTTGCTGAAAATGAACGCCGTGCATCGAAGGGAGGAGGGCCACTCGAGCTGGACGACTGAGCATAGAACGGGTCTCGAGGTTGCCACTGCACATGAGGGGCCTCATGCCATCCTGAGCCCCCTGCCATGTATGTTGGAGGAGGAGGCTGCTCCCAGTTGGATCCTGCTGGTACATAAGGTGGGGTTGGAGGTTCCCATGCTGATGTGAACTGCGGTACGATGGCTTCTTCTCTTCGGGACCTGCTTCTTGTCATTCTCCTTGATATGCTCCACCTGGCTTCCTGCTATAACTCCAACAAAAGTGAGTGGCACCTGTACAACCAGTATTTCGGTGCTAGCAATGGAATCCTGGTTGTACTATTATGATAGACCATGATAAGTGTCTGGTTTATAGCTACGGAAGGTATTCAACTCGGTAATTATCCAAAAGGTCCATTGCATAAAAAATACGAGTGATCAAAGAAGTGCACTCAATGGGACCCTATCGCCTAAAAACACCCATCCATTGATCGATCATAAACACAACAGGGAAAATTTTTATGTTTTTAACCATCGCATATAATATTTTTAATTCATCAATACGAACGGTTCGAAGATCGTTTCAAGGAAAAAGAGTCATAGCAATCCAACGATGCATAAAATGAAGAGTATGGTTATGAATGTGGCTCATTCTTGGAGCAGAACATTCCAATGAACCGGAAATGTCTCTCCAAAATGAGTCTTTAATAAAATGCTTCAAACTTTTAGCAAGCTCCAAACTGCATCGCTTGTGAAAACCCAAATGGAGACTGAGCTGCCTCCACGAAATGAAGTATTTCGCCCTCAGAAAATGAAAAGTAATACCCTCCTCTGATGTTCTTAAGGTGGCAAGGAATTGAATTGTCAATAATCGACACCCGTCTTCCTGAATACGAGCAATATCCGACCAACCCACAGCACCCCAAATGGTTTCAAAGTCAGTGGCCATACCTGACTTCCCCATGAGCTCACTTGTGAACACACGTGTGTGCTCAAAAGTGCGACCCAAGATAATATAATCTGCCTCCTGCTCGAAGCCTTCTTCAATGTCGAGTTGGTCATCGAAGATGAACACTGGGCGAGGGTTGTCTTTGTTGTTGTTGTTGCTGGAGCTGTCCCCACTTCCACCTCCGTTGCCGCCGCCATCACCGCCGCCTGCGGATGTGGCGCCAGCCCCGTGTAGTAGTACTGATCTTCGGAGATCTCTATGGAGTGTTGGCTATGCATTTTTGCAGTGCCTCCACCCAAGCTGAGGAGATCAGCTCGGTGCTCCCGGAATGGTGGCTATGCCTTGAGCTTGACCCCTTCAACTTCTTCGCCTTCTTCACGACTCCTCGGATGATGTTCAAGATTCCTGTAAAAAGAACAACAAGAACAAACACTTGGAAGACAGAGGATTAGCATTAGCGTGTTAATCGTCCAAGAGTTAGTCATTCTTTGCGGGGCGTGGTTGCCTCCACAACAATCGTCCTTGTGGGTAATGTCGCACCACAACAATCGTTCTTGTGGGGTATAGAAATCACCACAACACGTTCAAGAGTTTAAGCACAATGAGAGTGGCACGATTATGCAGAAATAAAAGTCATTTTTATTTGGCTTTTAATTTTTATTGATTTCTATAAACTAGGAAGCTAAGAACTTGAAGAACAACAAGGGGGAGAAGAGAAACACTGAGGGCACTCAGCAGCTCGGGTTGGGGCGAGGTGAGCAAGCAGCCAGCCCTGGCCTTTTATAATCAGAGGCAGCCCCCGGTCAGCCAACCAGGAGGGGTCGGCCGACCCTCCCGTAGGGGCGTTTTGGCTCAGCTTTAAATCACGTGCGCATTGGATACCCTGGCAACCGCATGCATCATGAATGCTCTACAAAAGAAGACAGGGACGAGTCGGGCGACATGGGTGGGTCGGCCGACTGGCCAACAGTGCTTGGCTAGGCTTGCTTTGAATGGCTTGGTGGTGGTTCAGGGTAGGCTTTGATGGTGTTTGAGTGCTCTGGGAAAACAGCTACAAGGGGTCGGCCGACGTGCCATAGTCGGCTGACCGAGCCATGGGTCGTGTCAGGCTTATCTTTTGGCAGGGTGGTGCGTGCATCAATGTGATGATGAATGCCATTACGACAGCGTAGATCATTTTCTCGATCTCTGTATAGAATAGCTTCGACCTGGCCAATGCCTCGAATACGTAATATACTGGCTGCTGTACCCTTCTTCCATCTATCAATTTTTCTGCAATGAGTGCAGCACTGACGACAGATTGCGAAGCTGCAATGTACAGTAGCAGAGTTGCCTTCGGGTCAGGTACTGTCAGTTTGGTGAGCTGCATCAAGTATTGCCTTAGTTCGTGGAATGCTTTCGACTGTTCTTCTCCCCATTCAAACTTTGATGCATTTCTAAGTGTTGCGAAGAAGGGTAAGCTCCGTTCGGCCGCCTTTGCGATGAATCTATTAAGAGCTGCTATTCTGCCTGATAGCTTCTGAACATCTCTTATGCATTTTGGTTCTTCCATATCAAGAATCGCGTTGATCTTGTCTGGATTAGCTTCGATTTCGTTAGCTGATACCAGACACCCAAGTATTTTTTCCCTTGGTTACACCAAAGACACATTTCTCCGGGTTAAGCTTGAGGCCTGCTTGTCTCATACGTGCGAAGGCAACTGCCAAATCTGAGATATGATCTTGTCTTTTGGCGCTTTTTACCAGGATGTCATCGACATATGCAAGTATAGTTTTGAACAATTCCTCTTTGAATATTGTGCTTGACATGCGGCAGAATGTGGTGCCTGCATTTCGAAGCCCCTCAGGCATCCTGACGAAGCAAAATGTGCCGACTGGTGTAATAAAGCTAGTTTTTTCCTCATCCTCTTTTTTCATCCAAATTTGATGATAGCCATTGTATCTTGGTAGAGGGATGGGCTTGTACGAAGGCGGCCATCTTGCCAATTGTAGGCTTTCTGATAGAGGGCATGTATGGTCAATGGGACGAGTATGCAGCACTTGGAAGCCGGTTTCCGATGTAGAAAGACGGTTTGACTCATTGAGTTCTGCTTGGAGCTCAGCAACCTGCTTTTTGGCTTTTTTGAGTTCTTCTCGTAGCTTTGCGGCTCGCGGATTTGTATTGTTCAATCTTCTTTGCTTCGCTTGCCTCAACTCCTCCAACTGCTTCCTGACCTGCAGCAGCTGGCATTGTTGTTCTTCTTCTTCTTCTTGCATTTGGTGTTGTAGCTCAAGCTGAGCAGCTTCGAGCTCTCTCTGCTGCTCCAGACGGCGGAGGCGGAACCTCTCCTCCACCCTGTGCAGCTTCTCGGTGGTGGCGTGTCTTCATCGGTTTCTGTTTCGTTGATAACAGCCTCGGTTATAGTTGGTAGGGTGCTTGGCGGAACTATGTCTTGGGTATCAGCTTCGCTGGTTAGTTGTGTTTCTTCGGTGGTGTTGGTTGGTGGTCTTGTTGCTATTCTTCTTGGTGGCATGGTGGTATTCGTGAGTTGTCTTCGTGCACTGCACAAACGGTGGGCGCCAGTTGTTGGGTTACCGACCGAAGCCAATGAGCCCAAACAACAGCTAAGACAGAGAAGTGGAGACAAGCAACAATATATTACTTATCAACAGTATTCTCCGAATCAGCCCTTTACACGTTGGCCTGGGGTCTCCTTTTATAGGGAGGCCAAAGGGCACTTTTTACATTCCTCATTTGCCCCTGAAAACCAAGCATCATCCTCTAGACTATACAACTTAGATGTTTCAGGGACATAATTGTACATTCGCAACCTTCAGTGTGAATACGCAGACTGGTTACACCGTATTTGACTCGGCTTGGACTCGGTCCACCTTGGCTTCGTTGGCGATTAGAAGGGCGTGGCCACCTCTGTAGCCAGCTTCGGTTCAAACAGCAGCGATGACGACCATTCGCCCGAAGCCATTGTCTCCTTGCAAACCCTGTCACTTAACCAGAGACGAAGCAGATAAGTGTTATACTCGTCATGTTAGGAGCTCAGGTTACCTTTGTTCGGCTCAGGTATTGCTTATAGCGCTCACAAAGCCATATTCGGGTGTTCTCTGTTGTACACATGGACGAAGCCGTTCCTGTGTCGGAACGAGGAAACGAAGCCATTTAATGACGCGTTAGCATGATGAAGCCGAAAACCACCAGCCTTTTCATAAAACGAAGGTAATACGGCTGGAGCAATGCCTTATATTTATCAGAGGTATTTCTCGGCAGGCCAATCCCCCAACACCCTCTATCAGAAAGCCTTCGAACAAGCCCATCTCTCTACCAAGGTACAATGGCCTCACAGACCCCAAGCAATTTCTCATGAGCTATGAGGCGGCAATAGCTTCGACAGGGGGAGATGACATAGTGCTAGCAAAGTCTTTCATCATCGTCTGTGATGGCACTGCAATGAACTGGTACACTAAGCTTCCAGGGTTATCTATCAGCAGCTGGTATGATATGAAAAGAGAGCTGATCAAGAATTTCAGCATAATGGGAGACCAAGCACTCTCATACGCAGAGCTAACTGTACATCAACAGCCGAAGGAATCTTTGGAAGATTACTTTCGCATGTTTGTGGGACTGAGATCTCAAGCTCCACATATTCCTGACGAAGCTGCCAAGTTTGCAGCTATTCAGGGGCTTCAGCCTGGCCCTTTTGCGCAACATATTGCAAGGGAAACACCAGCAACTCTTGGAGATCTATATGAGGAGTTCAAAAAATATTGTCGATCCGACAATGACAACCGAATGCGAATTGCTAGAGAAGCTGTTATGAAAAGCCAGTATGATTCCCAAAACAAGCAGCACCACTACAACCAAAACCATTACCAAAATTACCCATCTCAAACCATCATGAGCGTGGAGAGTCCACCTTCGTTCCAAGAGAACAAACCCACCTACCCAGAAAGCCAGTACCAGAGCCAAAGAAATGAGCCTACCCAGAGAGGTGGAAGAACCGGTAGAGGCCGAGGAAGAGGAAGGGGTCCGCCTTAGGGACCAGAGCTGTTTTGCCAATATCATGGTAAAAATCACACCCATGGCACAGAGCAGTGCCGAGACATCAAGAAAACCATCGACAAGATGAAGGCAGAAAAAATTCAAGCTACCCAAACGAAGCCACCTTTGGCTTCGCACCCCAATACCCAAACCACACAAACCCAAACACAAACCCAAGCTATCCAGCCATATTGCCCAATCTATCCCTCCCTAAACTCAAACTTTGTGCATCTCACAACTGCGATGGCTACTCAATTTGCGCCTTCGCCGCAAGCATTCCAACACTACTACCCACAAACCATGTACCCACACTTATACCCTCAAAATACCCAGCATACCCCCAAACAAAGACATCAAAGTGGAGGAATTACCACCACCACCTCAAAAGCCACAAGACCAAAAAACACCAACACCTCTGCCTAGTTATGGCCTCATTATGCCGATCACTGGAGGATCCTCACTTGCCTTTGAAACAAAGAAGCAAAGAAAGAGTTACTTTCGATAAGTAAACAACATCTCTGTCGATGGCCCATACAAGAAATCAAAATGGTCTCACATGCCAATCACCTTCACCGAAGAAGATCTCAAGCCCCACAACTTCCCACACAATGACGCAATGTCGATCGAAGCCAACATGCTGCTGGCTGGACGATCGGGAAAGTGCTATTGGACACAGGCAGCTCTGCGGACATCATTTTGGCTAAAACTCTCAGATCAATGACTAACATCAACCCAAATAACCTAGAGCCATCAGATACACCTTTGGTCGGCTTCGGGGGGAAGCGCACTGCAACACTGGGGAAAATCACATTGCCAGTATCTTTCGGCGACACATCAAATGCAAGAACTGAGTTCATCACCTTCGACGTCGTTGACATGTTCTTCGACTATAATGTTATCTTTGGCAGAGGAGTCATAAATGCCTTCGACATCATCATACGGCAAGCTTTCTTATGCATGAAAATGCCAGCTCTCAAAGGGGTCATCACCATCTACGATGATCAAACAGAGGCAAGAAGAATCAAGTACGTAAACACCCCAGGCCAGCGAAAGGTGCATGTGCTCGAAGAAAGAGAGCCAACCTACCCAGAGGAGAAGCCAATTGCTGAAAAAGACAGCAAAAACATGCAAGGTGCAACAAAAACAAAACAAGTGCAATTGCAGCCTGATGTCTTCGACAGGAAAGTGATTATTGGTTCAGATCTTGAGCCAGACGAAGAAGAAAGACTCATCAAGTTCCTGAGAAACAACAAAGATGTCTTCGCATGGTCAAGCAAAGACTTGCCAGGTGTTGACAGAAGCATAATTGAACATAAACTTGCAATCAGCCCTGAGATAAGGCCGAAGAAGGCCGAAGAAGCAGAAACTGAGAAAAATGTCCGAAGAAAAAGTAAGTGCAGTAAAAGCTGAGGTACAAAGATTGCTAGACACAAATGTTATACGCGAAGTAAAATACCTCTAGTGGTTAGCAAACACTATGCCAGTGAAAAAGAAAAATGGCAAGTGGAGAATGTGTATTGATTTCACTGACCTCAATAAGGCATGTCCAAAAGATGATTTCACTCCCAAGAATTGACGAAATCATCGATCAGGCTGCTGCAAGTGAAAGGATGTCTCTCCTAGATTGCTTCTTCGGTTATCATCAGATCTGGATGAAGAAAGCCGATGAAGAAAAAACCAGCTTCATCACTCCTGTTGGCACATTTTGCTTCATCAGAATGCCCAAAGGGCTTCGCAACGCTGGTACCACTTTCTGTCGCATGTCAAGCACAGTATTCAAAGAGGAACTATTCAAAACAATACTCGCATACGAGAAATGTGTCTTCGGAGTAACCAAAGGGAAGATACTCAGCTGTCTGGTATTAGCGAATGAGATCAAAGCCAACCCAGATAAGATTAATGCAATTCTCAACATGGAAGAGCCAAAATGCATTAGAGACGTGCAGAAACTCTCTGGCAGAATCACAGCACTTAACAGGTTTATTGCAAAGGTAGCTAAACGTAGTTTACCCTTCTTTGCAACTCTCAGAAATGCATCAAAATTTGAATGGGGAGAAGAGCAGTCGAAGGCATTCCAAGAGCTAAGGCAATATCTGATGCAGCTCACGAAGCTGACAGTACCAGACCCAAAGGCACCATTATTATTATACATCGCAGCATCGCAATCAGCTGTCAGCACTGCACTTATCACGAAGAAGCTGATAGAGGGCAGAAATATACAGCAGCCAGTGTACTATGTCTCTGAGGCACTGGCCGGATCAAAGCTATTCTACACTAAGATCGAGAAAATAGTCTATGCCGTGGTGATGGCATCCAGAAAGCTAAGGCATTATTTTGAGGGGCACAACATCAAAGTGCTCACAGATCAACCACTAAAAGAGCTACTGAGTAACAAAGAAGCTTCGGTAAGAATACGCAAATGGACCACAGAGCTGTCAGAATACGTGGTGGATTTCGAGCGAAGAACAACAATAAAATCACAAGTCTTGGCTGATTTCATAGCAGAGTGGACATCGCCTTCGGCAGAAAATCTGACCAGAGAAGAAAGTTGGCTAATACACTATGATGGTGCTTGGGGGGACAAAGGAGCTGGCATCACAGCTATAGTGCAATTGCCTTCGGGCGTCAAAATGAGATATGCAGCGAACCTAGAGTTCTGCAGAAACAGCAAAAGAAGCACAAACAATGTTGCTGAATACGAAGCTGTCCTATTGGGGCTCAGGAAAGCAAAGGCACTGGGCGCTCAGCGCTTTATTGTCAAAACTGACTCGAAGGTGGTAGCAAAAGGCCCCTTGACCACTATGTCCATGGGAAGAGGAAGTAGCACCAGCTTCGGAGGCAGCAGCACTAGTTGCAGTGGCACCAGTGGTGGTGGTGGCTTCGGCAGCTTCCTTCACAGCAGCCTCTCTCGCGGCGGCCTCTGCATCAGCCTTTAGCTTTTCTTTCAGCTCTTTCGACTGAGAATATATAAGCTATCAAACGAAATAATATAAAATTAAGAACAAAATGAATAAAGCATGACCACGACGGCAACTAACAAAGTACCTTAGCTAGTCGATCGCAAATAATATTCTGAGCCGCCTGGCATCCACTGGCAACCTAGAAGTTCTTCAAGAAAAGTGCCTTCGCAATCATCATGTCTCTCGAAAAAACACTTTCATCGGCAGGATCCTTTGGCTCCGGATAAGGATAACCCTTCCGAACCAAAGCCTTATAATGATCACAGCCGTTGTCAGCGAGAATCTTCAATAAGTTGCATGAGCACAGGTTGACAGCGAAGTCACTGACAGACTGAATGACTCCTGGAAGCGAAGCAAACTCCTTGTCAATCAACCAAAAAGCTTGTCCAAACTGTAATCCCTGTCAGGAAAGGCAAGGGGCTCCGCTCCAAACTGTCGCAAGGCCTCCTTGTACAAGCGATACAACTTAAGGCCACCCTCCCACGCAACATTGATAACATCCTCATTTTCCTTGCGGAGGGAGATGACCGAAGAATTCAGGGACACAAGCTCACGCTCAGCTTTCTCACTGCAAGACCAATGTAATTCGGCATCGCGTGACAGCTTCTCCTTCACTCCGGTGAGAGTGTCAACCTCGCTCTTTAACATAGAGATAAGTTCAACGTCTTCAGCAACTTTCTTCCGAAGGTTATCCAGGACTTCATCCTTGTCCACAATCCGAGCCTCCAAGGCAATGACCTTATCCTTAAGCAAATTAGCTTCGCCAGCCTGAGCTTCCAAAGCAGCAACCCTGTCCTTCAAAGATTGATTCTCATTCACAATGGACTCCCGGTCCTGGCGAAGCAAATTCTTCTCATCCTCAAGATCCTGCTTGATTCTATCAATATTGGCTTGGATCTAGAGAAGCTCAGTTTTTTCCCTTCGTAACCTCACTAACTCCTCGCGCTCAGCGGCAATGGAGTTGAGGTGTGGGACGCGAGCATGCAACTCGTTAATAGCAACAATGATCTACAAAGAAAAATTATTCTCCTCATTTAGTATTATAAGGCTGGCAACACGAAGCCAAAAGCAACAGCAAAGTAAAAGGCGAAGGCGTCAAACTCAAACCTTCATCCTAGAGGCCAAGATGTTGGAACTGATGCTTTCAGGATCCAAAGTTCTCACAAGCTGTTGATATTCTGCTAATACAAAAGCAATGATAACAATGTTATCTTCGCAGAAATAACCAAAGCCAAAAACAAGATAGGATCCCAACAAATAAAACATCTTCCCAAACAAAATCTTGGAGAGGTCCACCTTCGCGGACCAGAGCCTACGCTTCATCTTCGTCACCTATTCAAAAAAGTATCCTCAGCATCAATGCAAAATAGCACAACAAATATCGTTCCTAAGAACATAAAACAAGAAAAGTAAAAAAGCATAATTACCTTCGGAACAAAAGGGGACACCGACCCTCGCATCAACTTCCATATCCGCTTGAGAAGCAGTAGCCCTCTCAGCGGCATCGGAAGTCTCGGCTTCGGCAACCTCCTTCTCCTTAGCTTGAGCATCAACAGTCTCAGCAACATCGGCCAAAACTTCCAAAGGATCCGTGGCTCGAGGGGGAGAAGCCAAAGTGGACGATGGAGGGTTAACTGGCGCAATCTCCACAGGGGCTTCGGCGACAGGCTCCTCAACATCATGAGTTTCCTCAAAGACAGTTTCAACTGTAGGAACATCCCAAACGGGTGTGTCCTCAAACTGACTCAAATCGATACCATCGTCAAATGGATCAGGAACTCGAGCACTCCCAGGTGTTTCAGGGACACCTTCACAAGTAATATTGACATCAATAACGGGATTCCGCGATAGGTACATCCCCAGCAAAGGAAGACTTGTGCCCCAAAAATAATACCCAAAGAGAGCAATCTCACCAGCGAAAATGTCATCCCCACTCCAAGGAGCCGAACTCATAAAACCAGTGACTGGCGAAGCCGTCAACTGTGCTGAAGCCGGAGCCGCCGGTGGCGCCCGAGGAGGACGAGGTGGACGACCACCACGCGAAGCCGAAGAAGCGGCCCCAGCAGCTGGAGCCACAGCAGATACTGGAATTGCAGCAATTAGCGGCTCTTGGCGGCGTTTCTTCTCTGCAGTCTCATAAGAACTGCTGCTGCTCCGCTTGGCCGGGGTAGAGGAAGAGGTTGCCTTTGCAACAGCTTTCTTACTTTCTCCACGCCCACGACCCTGGCCACGGCCTCCAGCCCGTCCAGTCCGACCCTCTCCGTGAGGAGCGCGCGAAGACGCGACAGAGACATCTTCATCCAGTCCTTCGCCTTCGCCTTCCTTTTCTTCCCTTTCCCCTTCTCCTTAGTTGAGACGGGAACCTCACGATCACCATAAGAAATTTTCAACTCTAAGAAAACCATATTGAGCCTAGTTGCAACATAATATTCTTCGCAACTACGATGCTCCTTCGTGGTATATGGGCCAAGAATATCAACGGCCCGCTACTCCACCCAAGCAACGAATTCTACTGCCGACATACCCTCGGGGATCTTCGCCCCAAACTGAGGGAACGCCACCGTGGTATGATTACCAAAAGGTTTTCACTCAACCTTATAAGGCTCTCAGTTGGCAGACAAGAAGTTAACTCCAGTAGCAAGACCTTCCTCGATAAGATCGCGACTGCAGATTGTCCACGAAGCCGTCCGAAAGGCTTGCCAGCATTCTGCAGATTGTCCACGAAGCCGTCCGAAAGGCTTGCCAGCATTTTGTAAACCCAGCACCTTCGGAATCAAATACCGGACAAGAAGCAAAGTCAAGCATCTTGATCTTGCTATGAAGAGGGAATGTCAAGCTCTTTGCACCATTAGCAGAAACAACTAGGTACCTTCACATAAAGCCAATGCTTTAACCAGTCTTTGCTCCACTTGTTCCGCTGTGCAAAGGATGTCTCCACCTTCGCAAAGTGCGAACCTCGATGGCGACCAGTAAAAGTAATGCAACCAAAGTCAGGAGTGTACAATTCACCATCGACCTCTATGGACTTGCATTGGTTGTGCCCTTCATATAGCTGAAGGAAGCCGTCCATAGTAACAGAAGAGTCATGAGTCTTCACGGCCCAGAAAAAGCGAAGAAGATGGCTGATCGCGTTTGGCGTCAGATGATGCAAGTGCAAATCGTAAGGTGCAATCATCTTCGCAATAATGTTGTCGATTGGCATCCTCAAACCGGCAAAGAAAAAAATCTGAAAAGACACAGCTTCGTCTTCTCGAGGCTCTGGTATAACTTCATCCTCAGGAGCGTGACCGTGACCCTTAGGGAAATAACCCTCTTTCTCGAAAAGGGCAATGTCATCCTTCCCAATCTTGGACCTGCCAAATACAAGCGTCTTCGGCTTCTTGCTAGGATCCTCTAGCTCATCAACATTAGCCTCCACATTATCCAAATTCTCCTCCTCACTAGCCTCATCATCTTCGGCGTGATCATCGCCAGATGCCTCCTCCATAGCCGGAGTCTCATCCTCCAACTGCTGAGCAAAGCGTTCAGCCTCAGTATCGCTCATCTCCCCCCGAGGAGGAGAAGATTCTCCTGCCCTTTGTGCCTCGGGGCTGCCTTCGCTAGCCATGTCAATTAGCACAGCGGTCTGCCTGGTGCATGCCGCTGCCAAAATGACAACAATTGTCATTACCTCAGCGAAGGGAATCAGTGAAAACAAAATATTCAAATGCAGGGAGAGAACCTACTTGCAACAAAGTGGGTACCACAAGGCAAAAAGCCAACAATATCGCGAAAGCAGCTGTCAGTTTACGATCTGACCAAGCGAAGACAAAATTCAAATAAGAAACAACTTACATGCGAAGGTAAAAATAATCAAAGAGTATGTCAAACAAATAAGGGAATACCTCAAAGCTTGATTGTAGAAGGGTGAAAACCAGATGGCTCACAACGCGAAAAGAAGCTTCCATAAGCAGAAAGTGACTGACAGCGAAAGCAAGAAAAGGTGAAAAAGGGGTCCTCCTTTGGTCCTATTTATAGGGTAGTAAAAAATACGACCGTTACCACATCTCGAAAAATGAAACAGTGCCAATGATTCAAAAATAATAATAATAATAAAATAAAAATGAAAATAAGAATAAAATAACAAAATGTGAAGCCAAACTCGGAGCGAAATCATCGACTCGGGTTTTACTCCAATGGGAGGAGGCGTTTCTCTGGAGCAGGCGAAGGCAATCCTAAATTTTTGAGGACATCAGCCTGTTGGAGAAAGCCCTCATCTGCGAGGGGCTACTGTTAGGGGATTGGCCTGCCAGGGAGACGCCTTCACCCGTTTACTTTGCCTATGAGCTCCAGGCATTTGCCTTCGCTACAGATAATCGAAAGGCCATTGCCTTTGCTAGTGATCAGGCGCTATGTAGCGATCCATTGCCTTCGCAACAAAGGTTAGTAGTACATGAGTGCGAAGGCAAACTTCGAATATTACCTGCATATGTTCAGATTCTCTCTTCTTACAGGCTCAGGTCAGGCCTGGGATGAGGACACAACAGTTTCTCTTCTCCGGAGGAGAGGACGTCTTCCGATCGAAGGCGTCCCGGATGGTGAAGGCGTTAAAGGTCATCAGAGGCATGGTGAAGGCAGTGTGGACCAAGTCCAAACCGAGTCAAAGATGGAGTTGCTGGTCTACGCATTCACATTGAGATGTGTACGAGTACTCTTATGCCCCTGGATAGCCTAAATGGTATAGTCTAGGGGATGATGCCTGATTTCAGGGGCACAAGTGGAATGTAAAATGTGCCTCTTGACCTCCCTATAAAAGGGGACCTCTCACCAATGTGTAAAGGGCTGATTCCAGAGAATACTGTTGATAAGTAATATATTGTTGCTTGTCCCTACTTCTCTGTCTTAGCTATTGTTTGGGCTTACCGGCTTCGGCTATAACCCAACATCGAGGAAGGCTTCTCCAGCGGCAACGTCGAGGTCACAACAGGAGTTGGTGTTCAACCCCTTGTAGAAGCTCTATAGAATAAGCCTGCCCTCCATACCGTGATCGGGGAAGGCGGAGATGTACTCCTGGAGCCTCTTTCACGCCTCAGGGATGGATTCCATCCCAGACTGCTAGAAGCTAGGGATCTTCCCGTGAAGGATGTTGGTTTTTGCCAGCGGGAAGAACTTGGCAAGGAATGCGCCCTCGCACTTCGCCCATGTGTCGACAGCAGTCTTGACCTTGTAGTGCTACTGCTTCGCCTTCCCCAAGAGGGAGAAGGGAAACAGACAGAGCTAAGGAAGTGCTAGAGGTGCACGTTGGCATCCTCGTTTGGCTTGCCACAGAACAGGCTAGCCTGCACCATGTTGATGAGGTTGGTCTTGAGCTCGAAGTTGATGACGCCCATGTTGGTAGCGGGTTCCTTGGACATGTTCTCCGTGGATGGAGCAGAGTACTCGTGGAGCGTCTTCTCAGCCATGGGGATGTTAGCGACTGGTGCTGGGATGACTGATTCTTCTGTCAAGAGAACGGACTAAGGAAGAATGGTGCGAGAGTGGTTCCTTCTTAGGAGAGTCTCGGGATCTTCAACAAAGTTTGTCGGCATGGAGAAACCGGTCATGCACTACCCAGTTTTCACCAAATAAATAAGGAGAAAACACAGCAAAGTTAGCCTGTACAACCAATGACCATATCTTATGCATAAATCTTTAATATGACTAACTTATAAATTCTTTTTCACCAATGCCATCCCCTGCAACGGCGCCAGAAATGCTTGTTGGCATGTCTTAACATCGCCATCGGCTTTGTTAAGCCCGGCAATGCCGCTTAGAAATGACTCGGGTATCTCATTACGTTACATTTCTACAAGCGCATGGAAATACCGTTGTAGCATTTGACCCATGAGTATTCATGGGTATTATTATTTATATTTTCCCAAAGGATGGCATTTGGTGTCAAAGCATTTACTAGATGATCATACTCAAAGGATTATGATATAAGTTATGGACAAAGTCATACAGGGGTAGAAGATGACATCGAGGTAATGCGACACATCATCTAAGAAGACTAACTCAAGGATAAAGAATAAGGAATAATTCCTAAGGTTAGATGGAGCATGGAAAAAGAATCCTAAGACATTATATAAGATAGTACATGTTATATAAGATATACATAGGACATAGTTCTAAGCACCCAGGCACACACGGGGGGACCAAACTGCACTGGTCTGCCAACAAGCGGCAAGGCTTTTTGTGCCTCCTACACTGTACCCGAACGTGGGGGGAATACAAGGGACGAATAGGGCTATCACCACCTGCCACCTACCCCTCCATACTGTGGGGCACAATCATATTCGCTGGCTCTCATCATGCCCGAGCACCACGCTCGTGCATGAGAGAACTACTCTAGCCCTCCCAAGAAACATGGAACTAGAGCAACCCAGAAGGAACAACAAACCAATATTGTAGCTTAGATCGACTAGCCTATGCATAAACAATATATAACTCATGATAAGGCATGAATATGAAATAAACACAATAGAGATAGCATTTAGATCGAACTCCATACTTATATAAATACCGATAAAGTATACAAAGACCGTTCCGAAGGCCGAAGGTTACGTCCCACAACGGCCCAAGGACAACTCCGAATACTATAGCACTAAGCCTAGCCTGAGCTCCACTAGCCTAAGGATTACAAGTGTACTACTAGAGAGAGAGAGAGAGGCTCTTGAGGATGAGTGTGTGTTGAAGAAGGCCTCCTACCCCCTATTTATACTAGGGGAGGACGGTTCCCGGGGGTCTTTAGATGGAAACACATCCTGGGAGCGAAGGGGAACGTGCGACAAGACTTGCTGCTAAGACTTGGCGGGAATGGGACTTGTCCAGGTTCGGCTGAACCAGGGGTCAGCCAAACCCTGGCGGGCTCCTTTCTCACCTATTTTCCTCTAGGTCACTGGCATGTGGGTCCATGGCATATTCCCAATTGATTCTCCCACTGTCCTACCCTGGTGTGACTGGTTTGTGGACCTTCTTGACCGTGTGCTCATGGAGTTGTATATGCATGACGCGTTCTCCATCGTTTGAGCACGTTTTTCTCTCTATTCTAGTTCTTGTATCCTGCAAAGGCATAAAGCTACAATACAAGTGGAACTAGGTTATTTATAAAGATATATATTAGTAAGTGTATAGTACATCCTTATAAAGTGAGTATATTGACGGTCGGATTTGGCGTGTAAGGACCGTCAACAGCGCGGCCACAGTGGTGACCCTGCCTCTGAACCTGCGGAGCTCGGGCATCTCGCCCATGGCACCAAGGTCGATGTGTGCAGTAGCAAGGTTGGCGGATGGAGTGGCGTATATGTCGACGCCTCTGACTTCTTGAAGAAACACATCATTGAGGACTCACCTCCTGGGGTTACCATCTTGAGCTCTTCTCCGGCGTATGTCCTCATTGCGCTCGATTCACTCGTTGTGCTGGTCATTGGCCTCCACCTAGACAGAAGGTTCATTAGCGGAGATGTCAGGGACGAACACCTCCCAATTCAGAGGGAGGATTTTTTGCTTGGAGGGAGCGTGCGGATGACATAGGGGAACGACGGAAGACTCCTGTGTCAGCGTCGGGCTGCAATTGGAGCTGGACGTCCGAGTTGATGTTACTCAGATCTGAGATGGAGATAGATCCAATCTGAACCAAAGCTTGGCGATGAGCCACCCTATCTTCTGGTGTGGAAATGATCTTGAGATCAATTGGCGAGTCGCCGTCCTGCGCTTGATCCGAGTGGATCTGAGCGAAGCTGTGGAGCGGAGTTGTTCTGCCCTAGCAGGTGTCGCAAAGGACTTGAATTCCAGCGTAGGGCGGATTTAGAGATTGCAATGCAGTCAGTGATGTTGTTGGTGGCGCAATCTATGGCTGCCTCGAACCCACGTTACCTTGCGGCCCATTAGGATCTTCTTTCGGCGAACGTCTCCCGATTGTTGAGGCGAGGGGAAGTTGAGTTCCGTGATGAAAGTATTCGGCGGTAGTATGAGTAGGCGCATGAGCTTCGATCATGATGACTGAAACTGGTGCGAGGAGCACAACATTGTCTTCCTCATCGTTGGTGCAGATCGGATCTGCCTTGCTCTCTTCAGCTGAAAGCTACGGCGTGATGACGACCTGGCCTTCTAGGGAAATAGCAAGGGGTGAAGCGAGCTCAGCAGGGATGGCTTCATGAGTGTAGCAGAGGTCACCATCGAAGTCAGCGGTGAAAACCATGCTCCCAAGGAGCATGATCGTCCCCTTGGATAAGAAGACCTCCATGGAAGCTGGTAAGATGATGTCGGAACGATCTAACATCGATCTTGCGAGATGATCACGATGATCAACCCCTATCTGGTGCGCCAACTATCGGATGTTTGTACTTGGAAGTCCAAGCAGGATAGCCTACGTGGTTGATTTGTCGAGGGGCAGATCGTGGATCTGAAGTCAATGGTCACACAAGACGCAAGGAATTAGACAGGTTCGGGCCGTCGAGGCGACGTAATACCCTACGTCCTGTCTGGGGGTGTGTGTATTGAATTAGATGGTTGAGGTACCTGGGTTGGTCCTAGGTCTTGGAGGGGGTCCTATGCCGCCTTATATAGTCTGACTGCCTTGGGTTACAAGTCGGTTGGGGATCGTATCCTACTCGGATTACAAGGATTTGATTTTATATCCATTACAAAGTCTTTCCTTAGATATCCAGTTCGTTCGGATCATGCCATTTTGTTTCGTGCTCCGCGCGCCAAACCTTCAGGGCGGGCTGCCTGACTAGTGGGGCGAGCCTAAAAGCACACAGGCCGGGCCACCTCCTGATGGATGGGCCGGTCCGTCTTCTGGTAAGCCACATCCTGGGCCAGCCCCTGCTGGTGAGGCTAGTCCGGCATCTCAGGGTACCCGGGGGTCTATCCCCGACAAGTGGTATAATGTTAGATTATTAACTAAAAATGGGCCATTTAATTATAGAAAATAATTCTTATTATTTTGGGTCTATGTGTGATGGTTCTAGACGAAAGGAATAAGAACTATGGGTTAAAATACCCTCTCCTCTCCCTTCAATGAAATGTACATGTGCATTAAACATTTGATCCAAAGATCAAGAATAGTGCATGAACTAAATAATGTGTGTTCCTCAAATGATAAAAGAAAGCAAATTAGATATGTTATGCATGTGTAGGTTGGATGGACCAGCCGCATGCATGCACAAGTACATGAATGGAATTAATCCTTGTCTCTATTTCTGGTGTGCATGCATTGGTAATTGATGCTTTGCATGCTGTAACAGTGGCGGATGAATGGAAGTAATTAGCACTGGTGATTGCTGTTACTACTACCAGATTAATGGTTGTGCACAGCTTCACACGTTGTGACTTAATTCCTGGTAGATGACAAGTCATTTCTGTTGCTATATACTACCTCCATTCCCTTTTATAAGGCGTGCACGCATTTCAATTCAAACTTTGAAACTTTTGACTAACAATTATTTTAAAAATATATGAGTTTAGCAATACGAAAGTGGTACTATTAAATTTGTATTTTAAAATAGATACTTGTGACCATAATTTTTATATCTAGTAACAATATATTAAACGACTAATTTATGGTCAAAATATAGTTTAGAAGACCGTGTCAAATCAAATGATGTCTTATAAAATGGAACCGAGGGAGTATATGTATTCTTCCGCCAAGGCAAAGGCCAAAGGGGACAAAAACCAAGAAGTTGACACACATAAGAGTAGTTCTCTAAACATCAAGAGACAAGGAAGGTAGAAATGATGAGAGGAGAGAAAAGCACCTCCAAGATGCAAGAAACTAATGTCAATCAAGGCAGGTTTGTGCGTTTAATACATGAACGGATGAGCTGTGTGATGCATACATGAATGATTACTTAATTTTGGTTCAGTTGTGCTAACTCGATCTTGTTAAACTTCCGTGAATTTTTTATGGTTACATTAGTACTCCAACACGTTACCGTTCCACTGGCTAGTAGCAATTTGCTAACAAAGCGTAAAATTATAAATCTTAAATGATATCGAGGTCAGCTATTTCTAGCAACTCCACATTATCTATCAAATGCCAGCACATCCGACAAGGGTGGAGAACCTAGATAATAACTAAGGAAAAAGCAATGGACATTATGAGCTCTAAAAGCAAGAGGCTAACCGCCATTTGCGATGACGAAGGGGGCTGCTATAAGAACCCAACCCACCTCGCCTATTTCACCACCCTCTCCTTCACTTCGAGCGCTGCTCCACAAATAGATACGCGTCGCCACCTAGCAACTATCTATAACAGAATAAACAATGGGGCCAGCCCACCCACGGCTCATCCTCCTCGCCGCGGTGGCATCATTACTATTTGCCGGCCTCTTCCCGCAGGCGTTAGCAGGGAAGGGTAAGGGTGGTGGTGCCGTCCACCCGCAGGTCGCTGGCATCTGCTCAAAAACCCCGTTCCCGGAAGTGTGCAAGTCTACAGCAGGGCGGCATGCGTCTAAGTATCCTGTCATCGACAACCTGGCCGTGCTCAACATGCAGGTAGACGCGTTCGGCAAGCGCACGGCGCAGGCACGGAAGCACGTCGCAAAGTCGGCCAGCACCATCCCAGCGGCGCAGGCGCAGGCCCTTACATTCTGTGACACCATGTACATGAACACCCAGGACACCATCGGTGCGGCACAGCGGGCCATCACGTTCAAGGACACGGGGACCGCAAAGATCATGCTGCAGCTCGCCGTCCAGGATTTCGATTCATGCGACCGGCCGTTCACTCAGGCTGGTACCCCCAACCCCATGGGGAAGTTCGATAAGGAGCTCAACCAGATGGCCAACAACTGCATGGCGCTTGCAAACATGATCTGAGCCTTGTGGACAGTTAGGCATGCATGCTTTGCACCCCCGGTGTGAGGTTGCACAGATGCACAGACAAGCATGGACGTTGAGGGCTTGACATTTTCACTTTATTTTCGAACTCATTTAATTAATCATTATGTGACTAACTCTATGTAATTGTCATTACCATGTTCCGACCTGCATTTCTTGAGTAGGTCATGAAATGAGAGGGGCCCCCTTACTTTTGTTTTAGTAATGCTACATAATTGCTTCGGTTTCATTTCGTTCTTCTGTTTCTAAGTGCCAATTGTGGCACAAGTTCCAATAACTACACAATACAACATGTCATAAGACATGTATAATCATCTAACTAGAACTATCTCCATGTAACATTACTGCACTTCCGACCTGCATTTCTTGAGTAGGTCATGAAATGAGAGGGGCCCCCTTACTTTTGTTTTAGTAATGCTACATAATTGCTTCGGCTTCATTTCGTTCTTCTGTTTCTAAGTGCCAATTGTGGCACAAGTTCCAATAACTACACAATACAACATGTCATAAGACATGTATAATCATCTAACTAGAACTATCTCCATGTAACATTACTGCACAGACCCTCATACGTGCCGACGAAAAACCTAAGTACCCATGATTTGACGGGTGCCACAAATCGGATATGATTGCGAATTTGTATTCATGCCGGTATTAAAACCACTCATATAAGAATAATGTACTATGCATGGCAGTTTTACAAATAATGCACCAGCACGTATAACCGAGTAAGCAAATGGATGTTTGATGAGCGCCGGTTAGGATTACTATGTGTTGACGATCAAAATTGCCACGACAGAGGTTTTCTTGCAATATGGGCAAACAGGTTAAACCGATTTTAGAAACCGGAAGGACCGGATTTTGTAACTTTGTCAAATTAGCATTTTTATTGCACCATTGCATAGCTTGCGTCGAGACGATCGAAATGCATATATAGAAAGTCCGATTTGGAGTTCGGACGAGAGAGTTATGGCTTCGGGAAGATCTTCACCTGGACAAAACCAACAAAACCGGTTTTGGAAATAGGCAAAACCGGTTTTGGTTACTATATTTGATCTGGCAACACAAACCGGTGGAACTAGTTTTAGGCAGAGTTCTAGTAGATTTGGAGATCCATGTGGATTACGAGTTGTAAAAGGATTTCCTTACGGGGCAAGACCTCCCCACCCTATAAATATAAAGGGCCACGGCCGATTGAGGGTTATCCAATCGAATCAAAACAACTATGCATTTACTTTTATCTTCCAAACCCTAATTCTCTTCCAACCTTGACATGCTGTTCGTCTACTGATCTCCACGACCATAGATGGCGTCCTAAGGCTTGCTGGTCAACCTAGGGCACGTCCGCCGACGTCCACGCCCTGATGGGGTCCCTCCCGGCTGAGAACTTCAACTGCCTTTGCTAGTTTGCTCGTAAACTAGTCGTTCTTCGCTAAGTAAGTGCGTTGGTTATCCCTTTGCCGGTTTGCTCGTAAATCTAGCTGTCCTCCATCACGTAAGCATGGTAGTTATCCTCTCAAACGATCGATTCAGGCCAAACCCTAGGAAACCGGTTTTGTTGGTTTTCCAAATCAGTTTTGTTGGTTTTGGCAAAGAGCATTGCCGGTGATCGATCCGTTGCAGATCCGCGCGAGATAGCGCATTTTTCGGTGTGTTGGCCAGAAAAAGCGTCAACACATTTTTGGCGACTCCGCTGGGAAGAATATTCTGGTTATTAAAACAACCGAATTTTTCTGGCCTAGCCAATTTCTTAACTGATATATTATCCTTCCTTTTCGCCATAAGAATTGCATCTAGTCTTTTAGACCGATAGCATCTGTTTCTACATTGCATCGGGCTGCTCAAGCCGATTACATTCTATTCTGCTTATTGCTGCATATTGAAGATCAAAAGAGAAGCAAAATATTGATCATTGATTGCTCAAGTTATCAAGAACATCTGGATTATCTATCACAAGATCAGGAGCATCAATACTTATTATGGCGGGCTATCAACACGCTTCACATCAGTTCAACTACAACGAGCCCAAGGTACAATTTGCAAATATATTACCTATGTCTAATTATTTTGCAAGTACCATAAATCCTCATGTTGATGTTGCTAGATATGATACTAGTAGGCATATTGCATCGGCTAGTAATTATTCAAATGATTACACTTATGCAAATTATAATTCTGAATGTTATATACAAAAGCCATTGCCAAATAATATGCATGCTTTAAATTTTGATGCCACTAGCAACATACAACATTATTCTCACACATCGGCTGTACAACCAGTTCAAGAGCCGGTGAGCAATTATCAAGGCCAAACTAACATGGTGAGTTCGGCCAATTTTTATGAAACACCACATGCTACTAATTTTAATAATATTCAGCAAGGTGTTTCCTCTTTTTATTCATCGACTGCAAATTCACAGTATGTGGTTTCACCACAATACATGCTGTTGAATAAGAGAATTGGCCATGATAATTCTACCTATCCAGCCAATTATTCTCAACCATCATATGCTGCACAACATCTTACTAAAGTGAAGGTTTCATCGATAAATTCAGCACCATATGCAAATGCTAATCATCATGATCCGGCTTTGCATGTTACTCATAACGATAGCCATATTAATAAAAATTCAGCAAGTACATATGCACCTTCACAAGCTAATTCAGCATATGTTTTGTCCTACGCATCATCCCAGAGTTTTGGAAATACTTATCATTTATCACCCAAAACTATTGTTAGTCATGTTGTGCAAAATTCTTCATCTCATAGCGTTTCTACTTCACAACAGCCATATAATTCCAATGAGAGCAATGCAGAATTTGCTAAGATTAAGGAAGATTTGGCTAAAGTGCTAAAAGTTAGAGCAGAGATTGTATCTCAATTCCAAAAGTTGAAGGAGAAAAGAACATTGTTAATTGAGATGGGCAAAGAAAAGAAAAACGATTCATATTTGAGCAACAGTTCGGTTATTACAACAACTGAACCAAATATTTTATATTCTGAATCTGTTGTGCCAAAAAAAAACAAGCTTGGCCATACAAAATCATGTTAATCATAAGAAGACTGCTATGCTTGAATTTCTAGGATTTGTGCATTTATCTAGCGATTACCATATTATTAGTGAGCAACAACTTACGACTGAATGAAGTTCGGTCAGTGAAGAATATTAGAAGATTAAAGATCACAACTCTAGGAAGGAGTTGGTGCATCAGAATCTGGTGGTTTCCAGCAGCCCTGGAAAAACCGGTAGTACCGGTTTTGTAAACTGGTGTAACCAGTTTATGCAGACTGGTGATGCAGGCTGCCGTCAAGAGAGGAAACACGACATCATTCATATCAAAGTTCCTCGCCTTTCCAACATATTTGATAAGGTATGCTTTACAAGTAATTTACCTTATTCCCAATCAGATCACATGCTCTCAATTAATTCATCTACTAGTGATATTACTATGTTTGATACTAAGAGATCGATTGAGGAAGGTAACTTGTTAGCAACAAAATGAATTCAGATAGTGTCAGCAAATGCATTGTGAAAATCAGAAAGGCTGATAATAGTAATGTTTTGGCATTTAAATTTTCTACTTCATCATTGCCAAAGTTTTTGTTTTCATGGTTTACTTGTAGTCATTCTGGATTTAAAAGCAAGAAACCAAAGTTGATAAACATTATGAAGCCCGATGCTAATTTAGTAACCAATTCTGAAACATTGGGTAATATAAGCACAACTAAAGGTATAGCCGAATGGATCGATGTGAAATCAGAATCGTTCGTTTGCTTAGCCCTGAAACCTTCTCCACAAAAGAATCAACTAAAGAAGACAAAGTACACTTTTGATTGACTTTGTGTGATGATATATTTGATATCTTGCTTGAGCATAATTTTATTAACATATTTGATCACAAAGTCATGCCATCATTTATGAAATTAAAAGAGCAAGTATATTGTAAGTGGCATAATTCATTTGATCATAGCACTAGCCACTGCAATATTTTTTGCTAAATCATCCAGTCGGCCATTAATGCAAGACGATTGAGATTTGCTAAAATTTCAGAAGATGACCAGTTGGATCCAATTGGTCTTGGTGGCAAGGGATCATTAAATTGGTTAGCATCAACCAGTTCATGCAAAGATCCAAAAGAAATGTCCAAAGTGGAAGATTTAACGCCCTCAAGTGATAACGAGGACATTGTTCATGAGTTGCATACTCCTAAGAACGATGAGCATATGAAAATTCCAAAAGGCACTGGGGGGCATGAGAATTTTTCTGAATCAAAAGAAGAGCCTATTACTCCTACTGTTATGGAAAAAGCGGTAAGACCGGTTTGCAAAATCGGTGAGACCGGTTTGGGTCTGAAGCATCCCAAAATATTAAGACCTGATCATTCTGAGGCACATGGAACAAAAAACTATAATAAGCATGAGGGCAAAAAGCCGAAGCTCAGTTTCAATGCCATATGGTCTACAGCCGACTAGTGTTCATCCTTACTTACCATGGGGATGGAACGATCCGTGGGCGTGCACTCCTTCATATTTTAGGCCATATTATGTGGAGTATGAAGCCCCAAGGGAACCGGTGTATGCAAGGCAGTCACATGTTGAAAATGACCATTTTAATACAAAGAATCGGTCTAGAGCTTATGAGAAGAAAAATGTTGTCAAGCAAGTCTATAGAGTCAAAAAGGATGGGCGCAAAGATAAAAGTTCAGATCTGAATTCAATTAGTGAAAAGCCGATTAATGTGTTGAAAACTTCGGCTATTCATGGTAGAGAAAAGGAAAAATCAGCTTTTGATGTTCCTAGTACCAAATCTGAACAAAACGAGTCAAAGGAGCTAGAAATCAAGAATGAAGTGCTGTTGTCCAAATTTGAAACAAAACCAAGATGCTCACTTGGTTTATCAAATTGTCAAAACAAGAGGCTGCAAGGACTTACTGCTCAAGAGCTGAAAAAGAAGAACTTGGCATGGGTTCCTAAAGGAAGTCTTAGGACTCAAGAGAAGGGTGATGCTCAAGCAAAAGGTGCAACACAATCAAAGGACAAGAAAAGGTATGAGAGACAACCTTCAAAACTAAGGTTTGCACCAAATCATAAGAATTATTGGTCATTACATCATCCATTAGCTTTACAAATGCCATATCTGCCTATGTCTTGGAATTCATCTTTAGATATGTTTGGTTATCCCTCACACTCTTATTTTGATCCTTGGGTTCTACATGGGTCTTTATATTATGGAGGGTTATCACCAAACTGCTATGCATATTGATTAATTGCAATAATTGTTGCAACTAATTTTCAAAAGCCGAAATGTCTAGTTCTTAGAGATGATTTTAATTTCTGAATTTATATCTATCTCTACACTTTTATTTCAGTTGTGCATATTCTTATGGATGGTATTGAATTATCGTCCTTGGCAATATATATGGTCGATGAATCTCTTTGATCATCGTCTTAAAGTGATAGCTTCCCCCATGAGAAATCATTATGACCTTTTTGGTACTTTAAGTACTCTGGGGGGCAAGATATTTGCAAAAAGAGTAACCTGGCCAACATCGTAATCAGGTATTTAACATAAGCAGGATGCCATGAAAAGTTTCTAAACTATTCACTTCATTGGAGGAACTACAAAGACCACTTGTTGATATCAATTCGGTCATTTAATGCATCTGTGGTCATTTTGAATTGTGGGAGTGATTTTTGGTATTGTTTCAAGTATCTATAGCCAAGGTGGCATATACTCAGGCTTATCTCTCAAAATAATATACATGATAGCAGCAATAAGCTGAAATCTTCATGTTGGGCAGAATTGAATGACTTGACCGATAGATCCTATCGTTCTTAAAAGTGAGACATGTTTGATGCACTTGTGCTCAACATTGCTCCTATGCAATTTTGGTGCTGGTAAGTGTTTCTTGGTACGCAAGCTTTACCAAGAAACAGGGGGCATATGTTGACGATCAAAATTGGCACGACAGAGGTTTTCTTGCAATCTGGGCAAACAGGTTAAACCGGTTTTAGAAACCGAAAGGGCTGGATTTTGTAACATTGTCAAATTAGCATTTTTATTGCACCATTGCGTAGCTTGCATCGAGACAATCGAAATGCATTCATAGAAAGTCCGATTTGGAGTTCAGACGAGAGAGTTATGGCTTCGGGAAGATCTTCACCTGGACAAAACCAACAAAACCTGTTTTGAAAACAGGTAAAACAGGTTTTGTTACTATATCTGATATGGCAACACAAACCGGTGGAACCGGTTCGTCAAACCGGTGGAACCGGTTTTAGGCAGAGTCCTAGTAGATTTGGAGATCCATGTGGATTACGACTTGTAAAAGGATTTCCTTGCGGGGCAAGACCTCCCCACCCTATAAATATAAAAGACCACGGCTGATTGAGGGTTTATCCAATCGAATCAAAACAACTATGCATTTAACTTTTATCTTCCAAACCCTAATTCTCTTCCAACCTCGACATGTTGTTTGTATACTGACCTCCACGACCATAGATGGCGTCCTAAGGCTTGCTGGTCAACCTAGGGCACGTCCGCCGACGTCCACGCCCTGACGGGGTCCCTCCTGGGCGAGAACTTCGACAGCCTTTGCTAGTTCGCTCGTAAACTAGTCATTCTTTGCTACATAAGTGCATTGGTTATCCCTTTGCTAGTTTGCTCGTAAACCTAGCCGTCCTCCATCACGTAAGCGTGGTAGTTATCCTCTCGAACGATCGATTCAGGCCAAACCCTAGGAAATTGGTTTTGTTGGTTTCCCAAACCAGTTTTGTTGGTTTTGGCAGAGAGCGTTGCCGGTGATCGATCCGTTGCAGATCCGCGAGAGCTAGCGCATTTTTTGGTGTGTTGACCAGAAAAAGCGTCAACACTATGTACTCTTAGGTTAGGATAACTATGTACTCTTATAGGTACGAGGTTGCTTAACTATCCTTACCAGGTCGATTTCACACTAGTTAGAATAGAGTCAAAGCAGACAAAATATATAATTGGGTTCATAAATATAATATGGTCAAAAGGAAATGTCAATGACATGTTTGAATGCCTCCGGTCAATTGATCTGAAGTTAGTAACATCACGTCATGTCTTGAGATCGACAGACAATGACAGAGCCTTTCAAACATGCATATATTTTCCATAATGTCCATTAGAACCATGAGTACATATGTATATTGTTATGAATGAATTGCACAAACAACAACAGACATTATTTAAATCAGAATATATACACGTATGTGACCTTCAACTATATACTTGACTTACTCATCATCATTTAGACCATTTCAACATCCAAAGATATGGCAAAGAACATAACAAACTAACAGCTATAAGATCACAGCAACATAGCATCATATAACTTCACAACATCACAATCCAGAGATTGCACGGCTTCACAACATAAAAATCTAGAGATAAGATCACAACTGTTGATGATCCTTACCTATCAAATCTGACTGTCGACTCTGTAAACAACATTGGAATAACTAAAACTTACTCAGAAATAGAAGTTTATTTCTAATCATGTCCATGAGTTTTGATAAATCATTGTTTGCAGGACACCATGTCTGCATACGTGTGAAACACGTGCTCCAACGTAGAAGCGATGCGGCTTCGACCAATATTGAGAGAGCAGAGGATTGAAAGGGACTGCATGATAGACCAAACCAACTCAACTTCACCCAAATCACCATGGACGCACATGAGGAGACCCCATGGAGTGCACCAATCAAAGATGGGATCAAACGGTGTCAATAGGCGGTTCAACCCAAATCACTACCGAGGCCATTCGAGCTCATCTTTCTCATGGAGTTTCCGACCGCACTCCCAATGATGGTTGCGTGGGGTTGGCGCGAAGCCAACGTACCTTGACATGGGATCCACTCCCCCAAGGCTGCCAATCCACTATAAAAGGACCCTCTCTCCTCACTCGACAACATGCCACAAGAGAAGAGAGGAGTAACTAATAGTATAGACGTAGATGCTAAAGGTTACCATTGTTTGCCTCATTCCCCATGGTCTGTGAGGTAGGAAGCATGTGGTGATAGGTGATGAGGACATGACACCTTTGGATATGCCCATAGATTATCGACAAGGGTTCCTAATTATCAAGACGTGTTATCTCTGTTTCTGCTGGGTGGTACGATGTCGTCATGGTCTTGTTATTAATTCACACGTGGGACCCTGGCCCAAGTTGGAGCACGACTCAACCATGAGGAGAACACATCAAGTGTTGTGATATGGAGCCAAAGCTACCCACAAACAATAAGAAAGATAAAATAAAGCAACTCGGTGAAGTGGTATTCACAGGTTCACTTAACATTCAATCCATCTCCCTTTACACGTGGGGGGTGGCTCCCTTTTTATAGGGAGCCCAATGGACATCTTTAATGCCCAAACTACCCTTGGAAAAAAAGCATAACACACGTGACCCATGACATAGTAGTCACAAGGGTACAAAGGTAGATTTACAAAGATGGACCCATGCATGACTTGGTCTCTCCCGTCTTCATTCCCTGTCTAGGACATGCCTTTGCCTTCGTGCCTCACTAGAATAGTCGAGACTTGCTCTCCTTCTCCATCTCCTTTGTTTTCGCCACCTGTTGCCGTCTCCTTATGTGGGAACTCTATTCATGTCTCTACTCAATGAATTGTTGTACGAAGGTAAATGTGTTCTTTATCTTCCTATAGCAGCCTTTCATTGCCTTCGCACCATTGTGCACACATTCCACACTCTAGAATGTGGGGAGAGCAGTCATCATGGCAGAGTTGGTCTCGAAGGTAATCCTGTTACGGAGAACATGAGACGAAGATAAATGTAAATGTTAGATCTACATTTCTAATGAATGGAGGTGCTTAGTAAGCCAATCCCAAACATCAAGGAAGCCCTTGTACGTCCTCTTCTATGGCCACAACCTTAAGAGGCCAGCAAGGGCGTCCATGACAAGTTGGAGGCCTAGTCCATATTGAGTCCATTTCGAAGTCCAGGAGCAACCTGCACCAAAAACAATGTTCAAGTCGCATACAGGCTCGGTTTTGGGAGTTCCACATATGCTTGTAAAGATAAGGAGATATTGTTTCCAATGCAACTGGTGCCATGTCCAAATAAGATCAGAGTCGATGGGAATTGTCAAAACATGTGGACGTCCAAAATGTATCAAGGTTCTGCGTCGTCGTCTTTTGGGCCATGTATTAGGTTGGGTCCAATAGGGTTGTGTCCTAGGGTTGGAGGACGACCGTCACCTCGTCCTAGTCATCCTCTCTCCTCTCAAATATCTTTGTAGCCACCACAAACATATTGATTTTTTGTTTTCATCAAGTTAGCCATTGCTACCGCCATTCAGCACGCGTGTCGGATAGACGACCTGTCTGATTGTATACAGAACCCCACCATATTGTAATTGGAGTGTAAAACCTTCAAATTTATCTAGCAATTCAGTGCTTTTTCTACTTGTTCTTGCTTATTCTTCGATTGCTTGCAGGAATTACCCTAGTGGTTTGGTTGATCATGCTCCACAAGATCGTGGCGACCATTGGAGTTGGTGTATTTGTTGCTAATGCGCAGCATCCTTGGATGGTTGTAGTCTAGCCATGAACTTGTCTCCAATCCAAATGAAAGTTACCCCATCGCTCACCGAAAGAACAACAACAAATCCTAGCGTGGGTCACATCAATAGCCCTATTCGTATTCCGCAATCCTCCACTTTTGGGCTCGATGAAGGGCCAAAGGCCAGAGTCACTTGCCCAAAGTAAGTGTTGATGGTCCTTACACAACAAATCCGATAGTCAATATACTCATGATATGAGGGAAACTATGCACTTACTAGCATATACCTTTATAATTAACCTAGATCCACGTATGTTGGCGATGGCCATGCCCGCCGTCTTGCTCGTGGAACGATGCACTCCTTGGAGCTCGAGGCGCTCGGTCCTGGGGAACAAGCACAGGAGCTAGCCGTGCTTCAGGTACATAAGCAAAGAGGGGAAAAACATGCTTGAACGCAGGAGAAAGCATCATGCAGAATCAACTCTCAGGGATAAGAAGGTCCACAAACCAGTCAAACCAGGGCAAGACCATGAGGGAACCTACCGTGAATATCTCAGGTACCACATACCAACGTGCTAGGCAAATGCGGTCGCAGGAAGGCGCCACCCGGGGTCGGCCGAACCCCAGCGGAGCCCGTTTGCGCGAAGATTTGGCGGCAAGCCCTCCCGCACGTCCCCCTTTGCACCAAGACTTGTTTCCATCCCAAGAGCATCGCGAACCGTCCTCGCCTAGTATAAATAGGGGGTAGAGGAGCCTTCACAACACACTCATTCATCAATAGCCTCTCTCCCTCTCTACCTAATTCTGTAGTCCTTTGGCTAGTGGAGCTCAGTCTAGTTCTTCCCCAGAAGTATTCTAAGTTGTCCTTGGGCCATTGTGGGACGTAACCTTTGGCCTTTGGTATGGTCTTTGTAATACAATCTTCGTATTTATAGAAGTATGGAGTTTGATCTAAATGCTATTTGTATAGTGTTCATGTCATGTTCAATCCTTATCATTCATTATACAATGTCATGTTCAAGCTCTATTTCCATGTTCCCAGTGAGAGTTAGGATAGTCCTCTCATGCATGAGTGTAGTGCTCGGGCATCATGAGAACCTACGAATATGACTGTGCTCCACGATATGGAAGGGTAGGTGGCAGGTGGTGACAGCCCTGTCCATCCTTTGTATTGCCCCACGTTTGGGTATCAGTGTAGGAGGTACATGAAGCCTTTCCACTTACTTTCGGATGTTTGTACCCGGCAGTCCATATATGGTAGCCCGCGAGGTTGATTAGTTAAGGGGACGGATCATCGATCTGAAGCCGATGGTCACACAAGACGCAAGGAATTAGACTGATTTGGGCTGTCAAGTTGACGTAATACCCAACATTCTGTATGGTGGTGGGTATATTGAATTTCATGTTCGAGGTATCCGAGTTGGTTCTAGGTTTTTGAAGGGGTCGCAAACCGCCTTATATAGTCTGGCTGCCTTGGGGTACAACTCGGTTAGGGATCGTATCCTACCCGAATTACAAGGATTCCATAATGATTACAGAGATTTTTCCCTAGATATTGGCTTGTTTATCTTGATCAGCGAGCTACGTGTGGATCACGATGTCTTGTTTCGTGCTCCATGCGCCAAACTTCCAGGTCAGGGCATCTGACTTGTGGGGCCAGCCTGGAAGTACTCAGAATGGGCCACCACCTGCTGGATGGGTCGGTCCATCTTCTAGTCAACCCTATCCCAGGGCACCCCCTTTCGGTGGGGCTAGTCTGGGTTCTCAGTGTACATAGGGATCTACCCCTAACAATAAGACCCCGAGTAGTACATGGCCGAGCGACAACCCGGTGGGGTTGTGCTGCCATCTCCTGGAAGTTAGCCTCGTCACGGTTGGAAGTGAGGTTGTGTGATACTAGAGAAATCTTGAAAGTCATCTGGAATGGATCCACCGCGAGGTGCATCCGTTGGCCATAGCCCCCTAGCCTTGAAGTGATTTCAAAGGAATCGGTCCAAGGGTTAGTGGGTCCGTGGGTCCAGCCCCAAGCCTTAAGGCGATTTTTTAGAAGTCGGCTCAAGGGTTAGTTGCCTTCTAGTCATCATTCCGTCAAATATTCCACGGATACGCCGTGAGGGGCATCCGTGGGCTATAGCTCCCAAGACTTCAGGTGATTCTTTAGGAATTAGCTCAAGGCTTAGTCCAGAAGTGTGTCATTGAATCATCCCGTGTTAATTTCAGCACGTAGCCCCAAAGCATGAGGGCCGGCCGAGTAATTGTCCCACCGCCAAGCACCCAAGTCGAACTGTCCAAGGATTGCCAAGTAGTTGTCCTGTCAGACAATTGAGGAGCAATGCATCTCGAGAAGAAGTCCCTTTCTCTCCACTATGTCTATTAATTTCCTCCAAAACTCGTCTACTCGTGCCTTAGCGACCTGACTCGATAGCCATAGTTCTTAGCAAAAGGAGCTAGGCCGCGTGCGTGCTTTTGAGACGTTGGCGTAGAAGACATGGTGCCTATTTGCTTGGTTTCGAGGATTGTGTAGTACTTTACCGACTCGTTTAGGAAGAATCTGGGTGTCACGAGAGCTTTGTGGCGCCAACCCTCGAGCGCAAGGGCCAGTCGAGCCATACGAGGCACGCCGAGTTGCTGGCAGCGCCAGCCCTTGAGCGTGAAGGTGGGTCAAACCATACGAGGTACGTCAACTTATCTGCGGTGCCAGTACACAAGCGTGAGGGCGGGTTGAGCCATACGTGGCACGCGCGAGTTGCTTGCGGTGCCAGCCCTCGAGCATGAGGGCGGGTCGAACCATACAAGGCACGCCAACTTGCCTGTGGTACCAGGCCCCGAGGGTGAGGGCCGGTCGAGCCATACGAGGCACGCCAACTTGTGTGTGGTGCCAGCCCCTTAGCGTGACGGCGGGTCGAGCCATACGAGGCACGCCGACTTGTCTGCGGTGCCAAACCCCAAACATGAGGGCCGGTTGTGACACCTGGCCCAATTTGGATATGGCCCAGTTGTGGCCTATGAGTACAGGTGCACATGTTTAGTACCACATTGCTAGATCAGCAAGGGTGGAACGAGCTTATAAGCCTTTGTCCTCCAGCCATAGCACCTTCGGGTTAACCCTTTTACACGAAGCGAGGACAAAAGTGTAAGTAGGGTGCTATGTGTAAGCGGGTAAGCCCCTATGGAAGGGTGGCGCTGTGCGGTGTTGGAGGGCGGTGTTACAAGTGGTATCAGAGCCAACCCTCGCGGTTGCGTGTACGGGCGCCGTGTGCAGGCATATGGCGCATGGCGCGTGTGGGCCTAGGATGGGACACATGGCATGGAATATGTCGGTCCCTGGACGTATGGTCGTGCGCTAAGAGGGGGTGGTCTAGGACATTTGCCCAAGTTGTGGGTGAGCTGGACCGACGAGGACGTCGGGTTCTTTGAGAGAGGGTGTATGTGACACCCGGCCCAATTTGGATATGGCCCGGTTGTGGCCCATGAGTGCAGGTGCACATATTTAGTACCACATTGCTAGTTGAGCAAGTGTGGAACCAGCTTATAAGCCTTCGAGTTAACTCTTTTACATGAAGCGAGGATGAAAATGTAAGTAGGGTGCTATGTGTAAGTGGGTGAGCCCCTGCGGAAGGGTGGCGCTGTGCGATGTTGGACGGCGGGGTGTTACACCGGTCGAGCCATTCGAGGCACGCTGAATTTTTTGCGGCGCCAGGCCCTGAGCGTGAGGGCCGGTCGAGCCATATGAGGCACGTCGACCTGTTTGCGGCACCATACCCTGACCGTGTGGGCGGGTCAAGCCCTACGAGGCACGCCAACTTGTCTGCAGCGCCAGCACCCGAGCGTGAGGACGGGTTGAGCCATACGAGTCACGCCGACTAGCCACAGTGTTTGGGTTAGTTTTTAGTGTGTAGTATTTGGGATTTAGGGTTTACTTTTATGGTTCTGAATTTAGTGTTTAGGTTTAGGATTAAGGTTTAATGTTTGTGATGGTGATATGGGTTTTTAGGGTTTAGGGTTTATAGTGTAGTGTTTAGGTTTAGGGTTAAGGTTTAAGTTTTGGGATTAGAGTTAGGGTTAGCTCATGGTGATAAGGGTTTTTAGTGTTTAGGGATTAGAGTTTAGTATTTAGGTTTACAGTTACGGTTTAAGATTTGGGAACAGGGTTAGCGTTTAGTGTTTACAGTTTAGAGTTTAGTGTATTTATTGTTATCTCATGGTGATAAGGGTTTTTATTTTTGTGGGTTTAGAGCTTAGTGTTTAGGTTTATGGTTGGGGTTTTATATTTGAGATTAGGGTTAAGATTTTGGTTTAGGGTCATGTAATGGTGATAAGGGTTTTTAGTGCTTAGGATTAGAGTTTAGTGTTTAGGTTTAGGGTTTAAGGTTTGGGATTAGGGTTATGGTTTAATGTTTCAGGTTTAGGGTTAATGTTTAGGGTTTAGTGTTTAGGATTTAAGTTTAGGGTTTATGGTTGATAGTTTAGTGTTTAGGTTTAGGGTTTATTGTTTGGGATTAGGGCTACTGTTTAATTTTTAGGGTTATGTGATGGTCATAAGCATTTTATTGTTTAGGGTTTAGAGTTTAGGGTATTTTGGGTTTTAGGGTCTAGGGTTTAGAGTTTAGTGTATTTAGGGTTATGTCATGGTGATAAGGGTTTTTAGTTTTTAGGGTTTAGAGCTTAATGTCAAGGTTTACAGTTAGGGTTTTATATTTGATATTAGGGTTAGGATTTAGGCTTAGGGTCATGTGATGGTGATAAGGGTTTTTAGTGGTTAGGTTTAGGGTTTAAGGTTTGGGATTAGGGTTAAGGTTTAGTGTTTCGGGTTAGGGTTATTGTTTAGGGTTAGTTTTTAGTGTTTAGGATTTAGGTTTAGGGTTTATAGTTGATAGTTTAGTGTTTAGGGTTAGGGTTTATTGTTTGGGATTAGGGCTACTGTTTAATGTTTAGGGTTATGTGATGGTGATAAGAGTTTTTTATTGTTTAGGGTTTAGAGTTGAGTGCTTTTTTTTAGGGTTAGGGATTAAGGTTTGGGATTAGGGTTAGGGATTAAGGTTTTGGATTAGGATTTAGGGTTTTAGGGTTTATTGTTTGTGATTAGGGCTACTGTTTACTTTTTAGCTTTATGTGATGGTGATAAGGGTTTTTATTGTTTGGGATTTAGAGTTTAGAGTATTTTGGGGTTTAAGGTTTAGGATTTAGGGTTTACAGTTTAGTATATTTATTGTTATGTCATGGTGATAAGGGTTTTTAGTTTTTAGGGTTTACATCTTAGTGTTTAGGTTTACGGTTGGGGTTAAGATTTGGGTTTAGGGTCATGTGATAGTGATAAGGCTTTTTAGTGTTTATGATTTAGAGTTTAGTGTTTATGTTTTGGGTTTTTTATTGTTTAGGGTTTAGAGTTGCGTGTTTATGTTTGGGATTAGGGTTAGAAATTAGGATTTAGGGTTTTAGGGTTTATTGTTTGTGATTTGGGCTACTGTTTAATGTTTGGGGTTATGTGATGGTGACAAGGGATTTCATTGTTTAGGGTTTAGAGTTTTGAGGTGATGGTCCAAGATCCATGGAAGTCCTCATGGACTGTAGGCCCGGTAGGAAGAGGCATACAGTTTAAAAAAACTAGTCGGCTACTAGGGAACAACCCGGCCTACTCATGTTAGGACTCTGTGTATTGTATCCAACTAGGAGTTTATATTTCTTGCCTTGTAGACCCTGTCTCCCGAGTATATAAGGTGAGGCAGGGACCCCTTGTAAAATCATAATCATCAATACGAAGCGATCCACCATACAGGACGTAGGGTATTGTGCTCTCTACTCGAGGCAGCCTGAACCTATCTAAATTGTCTTGTGTTCACCATCATGCTTCTGGTTCTGGCGAGGCCCTCACGAACAACTCGACTACTTGGGGACCCCTATAGTAGGCTAGCCGGTATAAAACACCAACAGCTGGCGTGCCAGGTAAGGGCTCTCGTCGAGAATCGTAAAGCAAGCTTGATGACACCAGTCATCATCAACTGCGACGGCGACATGGCGTTCAAGAAGGGCACCACCTTCATCTTCGGCTCCTGGGTCTGCACGGCGGATGGCGCGGGCAACTTCGACCGCATCCTCAAGGCGCCGACTCCGAAGGAACTCGCCAACAAGCTCGACGAGATCGCGTCCCCGGGTCCGAATTCAACTCGGGCTCAGGAAACCCCGAGTTCGAACTCAACTCGGGCTCGGGAAACTTTAACTCCCAGTTCGATTTCAACTCGAGCTGGGAAGATTCCAAAATGGACCAGGCGGTCCGAGTCGTTTTCTGAACCATCGGTCGCGCCAAAATCCGTCAATTCAAAAATCCAGAAGAGAAGGAGTCCAGCCACTGCTCAACGTGAGGCCGACACCTTGAGCCAAATTCCCTTTGGACTCACGGGCCCCACCTCCGTTTTCCAGGCAGCATCCTCAAAACAACTCCGAACTCTGGTCGAATTCGACGAACTCCCTCTAAACGGGAAACAAGTCAGACTTGTCATAACTTCAGCCCTTGAAGGACGATTCGTTCATTGGCCAGGACGCAAGCCAAAGCTTGGAGCAACAGCGCAAGAAGACCTGGACATGTCTCGTATCATCGCGTGCATTGATTCACTCCCGTTTCAATATGGGTAGCCCCTGGATTCTTCAAGCGAACACGGCTCAACAGTCCCAGTAACTTCAAGCACTAGAAGCTTTTCACAAGGGCGTCAAGCCATGGTGATTATCGGCCAAGAAGCAGAAGTCTCCAACGACGAGCAAACTGTGGAGAATGAAGCTGAAGCTGACTAAAACCGACACAGAGAGCAAAATGCTGCTCGCTGATTGTCGCCGCCGCGTCGGTCGCAGGCTTCCCCCACAGAACCTCAACGAAAGATTCATGCAAGTCACTGGGCAGGATGTCTACCCTACTGCCGCAGCCAACATCTTGGCTGTTGCACGAGAACTCGACAACATGGCACCAACTCTGGAGATCGAGAGGATGAAGACGATGCTCCAGAGAGTGGCTATTCAGCATGACACAATCAACCCCGCCAAGACCATCACCAGGTCCAACGCACCAAGCCGTCACGCAAGTAGCCGGCCTACCGATGGCGGCAACCGTAGCAATCGCTCCCATCACACCAGCAGAGCCCGCCATCAACTCGACAATAAGGGAGGCATGGTAGTCGGTGCCGAAGGTAGAAACCACAGCACCAGGCCTAGCCACCAAGTTGCTCAACAGAGTCACAATGGCGGGCGCGACGGCAACAGGGACAGGGCCGTACGCCGTGACAACTGCGATGACGACAGGGATTTGCGACACCGCCTACAGAACAGAGACGCCCGCAACATCATCTCAGCATGGGCCCGCGATCGCGAAGAAGACGAACACCGACGGCGTCAAGAATATGACCATGTCTATGGGCCACCAGGTCAGGGTTATCACAACCTTGACAAATATGAAGGGTTCTCGGTCTTCTCAGGTCGCATCCGTGCCACTTCCTGGCCCGACAAGTTCAAACCAGCTCATATCAAAAGATATGACGGAAAGCACAATCCGGAGCAATGGCTCCGTATCTACTACTCGGTGATCAAGGCGGCAAGGGGCAACACCGACACTATGTGCACCTATCTTCCAGTAGTCCTTGAGCAGGCCCCGCTAACCTGGTTAGAAGGGCTGGAGCCAGGCTCCATCAACTCCTGGGATGTGCTCTGCAAAGTTTTCATCAACAACTTCCAGGGCTCATGGCAGAAGCCGGGTACTCGCTTTGATCTAGCCCAGTGCAAACAAGGCCAGAACGAGTACTTGCGAAGCTACAACGAGGATTCGGGGAGAAGCGCTCAACATGTGTAGGCCTATCCAACCAAGATGTCATTGACTGCTTCCACAGCGGCCTCACTGATCCCACACTGCACCTTGATTTCGGGAGAAATAGGCCAAAAACACTAGAGCAGATGCGCGAGCTTATCGGTCGCTGGGCAGACGCTGAAGACTTGCAGCGTGAAAGATTCAACCGAAACAAGTCGGGAGATGACCGCAACAACAACAACGACTGCAACAAGGGCAAGCAAGTCGAAAACAGTGGCAAGCGCAACTTCAACGACAAGAAACGCAAGCCTGAGGATACGGTCAACGTTGCTGAGAAAAGCTCTTCTCGCAGGAAGTTCAAAAAACTACTCGATAAGCAATGCCCTTTCCATCCAAAGGACAAGCACTTGAGTAGGGAATGCTACGGGCTCAAGAAAGCATTCGCATCTGAAGGCGCTTCTAAGCCCAACAACCTTGACGACAAAGGAGACAAGGGTGACAATGACACTGGCTATCAACGAGCCAACAAGGTGGTCAATGTCATCTTCGGGGAGATCACTCAGACAGAATCGAAGCGCAAGCAAAAAAGCTTATCCAACGCGAGATTACCTGCATCGAGCCTGCCATCCCCACCTTCCTAAAGTGGTCAGAGGTCCCGATCAGTTTCTCTCGCGTTGGATAAGCTTTTGCTTGCACGACTCACGAGGACATTGATCAATGGACCAACATCAAGAACCCGGGGTGGTACCCTCTTGTACTAGATCCGGTAGTAGCTGGCGCATGACTCACGAGGACATTGATCGATGGCAGAAGCGGACTCAACATCCTGTTCGCCAAGACTCTGAAGAAGATGGGCTTGGACATCACCAACCTGCTCAAGCCCACTAATTCACCCTTCTACGGCATTGTTCCAGGCAACACTGCCGTGCCCCTTGGCCAGGTATCACTCCTAGTTACATTTGGTACCGAGGCCAACTACAGGACTGAGTACATTACATTCGAGGTCGCCGACTTTGAATCATCGTACCACTCGATCCTGGGAAGACCTGCTCTGGCGAAATTTATGGCGATTCCACACTATATCTACCTCGTCTTGAAGATGCCAGGCCCTAAAGGGATCTTATCCCTAAAGGGCGACCTGAAGACCTCCTACGATTGCGACACCGAGGTAGTGACGATTGCTGCAAGCATGCAGCAACCGAGCCAGGCAGCAATCATAGCAGCAATGGCGAAACAACTCGGCGAGGCTGAGTTGGACATCCCAATGAAAAAGCCAGCCGCGTCAACCATGAAGCCCTCCCAGAAAGTTCCAATCAAGGCAATTGACCTAGGGACGGGCGACCCCTCCAAGACGGCGCTGACCTGCCTACCAAATAGGAAAGTGCGCTCACCAGCTTCTTATGGGACAACCGTGACATCTTTGCATGGAAGCCATCTGACATGCTGGGAGTCCCAAGGGAGTTGGCTGAGCACAAACTCAATGTCGATCCTACTGCCAAACCGAAGAAACAACACCGACGACGCTTCGCCCAGGACAAGAAAGAAGCCATCCGATCGAAGCTGGCGAAACTACTAGCAGCCAGGTTCATTAAAGAGGTGTTCCACCTTGACTGGCTCGCTAATCCTATCCTGGTGCACAAGAAGAACAACAACGAGTGGAGGATGTGTGTCGACTACACAGACTTGAACAATCACTGCCCAAAGGATCCTTTCGGGCTACCCCACATTGATCAAGTGGTGGACTCTACAGCTGGCTGCTCCCTACTCTGTTTCCTCGATTGCTACTCGGGCTATCATCAGATAAGCCTGCATGAAGATGACCAGATCAAAACAATGTTCATCACTCCGTTTGGCGCCTACTGTTACACCACAATGTCCTTCGGACTCAAGAACGTGGGGGCAACATATCAGCGCGCAATTCAGAGTTGTTTAAAGGCTCAGTTGGCCGCAATGTTGAAGCCTATGTTGATGACGTCGTCGTGAAGACAAAGAACCCAGACAACCTCATTGATGACTTGTCCGAGACCTTTGCACACCTCAGAGAATTCCAATGGAAGCTCAACCCCACCAAGTGTGTGTTTGGCGTGCCCACAGGAAAACTACTGGGCTTCATAGTCAGCCACCGGGGAATTGAAGCCAATCCTTAGAAGATCACCGCTATTACATCCATGGCGCCTCCAAAATTCCTCAAGGATATCCAGAAGCTGACCGGATGCATGGCGGCATTCAACTGATTTATTTCAAGATTGGGCGACAGAGAATTACCTTTCTTCAAACTCCTCAAGAAGCAAGACAAGTTCGTGTGGACTGCAGAAGCCGACGCGTCATTTGAAGACCTTGAGTCATCACCAGTACTTACTACACTAGCTGATCAGGAACCACTGCTCCTCTACATTACAGCAACAACTCACGTTGTGAGCACTGCTATTGTAGTCGAGCGGGAGGAACCTGGCCATGTATATAAGGTACAGTGGCCAGTCTACTTCATCAGTGAGGTGCTCACAGAATCAAAAGTACTCTACCCCTAGGTCGTGAAGCTATTATATGATGTCTTGATCACGTCTCACAAACTGCGCCACTACTTCGACGCTCACCGGGTTGTTGTAGTCACCTCTTTCCCAATTAGTGACATCCTCCACAACCGGGATGCAACAGGGCGAATTTCCAAATGGGCGGTCGAGTTGGGCTCTCACGCCATCGACTTTGTCCCATGCGCCGCCATCAAGTCGCAAGCCCTGGTGGATTTTGTTGCTGAATGGACAGAGATACAACAAGCGGTGCCAGAAGAACCACTCGAGCATTGGATCATATACTTCGACGGATCATTGAAGCTTGAAGGAGCCGGCGCAGAAGTACTATTCATATCTCCGAAAGGTGATCAACTCAAGTACGTGATCCAGATCTTCTGGAAAGCCACCAACAATGAAGTCGAGTACGAAGCTTTATTGCACGGGCTACGCCTGGCTGCTTCCCTTGGCATCAAGCATATGGTGGTCTACGGTGATTCCTCAGTGGTTATCAACCAGGTCAACAAAGACTGTGACTGCACCAAGGAGAACATGGACGCATACTGCACGGAGGTCCACAAACTCGAGAAGCACTTTCATGGACTCAAATTTCATCATGTCCTTAGGGACAACAACATGGTTGCTGATGCACTTTCAAAGCTGGGTTCTCACCGAGCGCAAGTACCTGGTGGCGTTTTCGTCCATGAGCTGTTACATCCATCCATCAGAGAGCAGGAAGTACAGCCGATACAACACCCCCTCATCAGCAAGTCATGGTGATTACGCCTGAGTGGACAAAGCCCTTCATCGAGTACATCCTACACCAGAAAGAGCCCGAAGATAAGGTGGAAGCTGAGCAAGTCATCAGGCGAAGCAAGCACTATGTAGTAGTCGGCTCCACCTTCTTTCGACGCGGCACATCATCTGGAGTCTTGATGAAGTGTGTCCCTCCAGAAGTCGGACGGGAGATCCTTGAAGAGATCCACGGTGGTATCTGTGGCAACCACGCTGCTCACCGCACGATCGTCGGCAAAGCCTTCCGGTCCAGGTACTATTGGCCATCCCCTGTGGTCGATGCAGAAGAAATCGTGAAGACTTGCCAGGGCTGCCAATTCTTTGCTCGGCAAGCTCACCTCCCCGCAACGGTCCTCAATACCATACCGCCCTCTTGGCCCTTCGCATGCTGGGGGCTTGATATGTTTGCACCACTCAAGACTGCGCCAGGAGGTTTTAAGTATCTCTATGTGGCGATCGACAAGTTCACCAAGTGGATTGAATTCAAGCCGCTTGTCAATGCTACGGCTTCCAAGGCGGCCAAGTTCATCCAAGATATTGCTCATCGTTTCGGCGTCCCGAATCGCATTATCACTGTTCCTGGCTCCGAATTCACTGGGAGCGAGTTCTTTGATTTCTGCGATAATCTGGGAATTGAAGTTCGCTACACATCGGTGGCGCACCCACGTGCCAACAGACAAGTTGAGAGAGCTAACAGCCTCATACTCCAAGGACTCAAGCCAAGGCTCTATGAACCGCTCAAAAAGTACGGCGGCAAGTGGGTGCAAGAATTGCCAGCCGTGGTATGGGGACTCAGAATCTAGCCCAGCCGCGCGATGGGGCAATCACCTTTCTTCCTGGCCTACTGCTCATAAGCAGTACTCCCGATGGACATCGAGTACAATGCTCGAAGAATTCAAAACTACTCGGAGGAAACATCAGAGCAAAGTAGAGCAGAAGACGTGGACATGCTAGAGGAAGTGAGGCTAGCCGCATTGATCAGGACAACCAAGTATCAGCAAGAACTCAGGAGGTATCACAACCAAAACGTCCAAGTGCGGTCGTTCAACATTGGCGATCTGTCCTCCGGAGAATTCAGAGTACAAAAGATCAGCACAAGCTCTCCTCTCCTTGGGAAGGCCCATTCATAGTATCAAGGGTCATTGCCCCGGGTACTTATCAGCTACAGCGGGAAGAAGGAACAGAGGTGCCCAATGCATAGAACATTGAGCACTTGCGACGTCTTTACCCTTAAGAAGTTTTTAGGAGTTGTTAAAGAGTCAATAAAAGTCAGTCATTTCAATGTACTGATATCAGCTTTTCAGCCAAACGATAATAAAGTGTCTATATTCCATTGTCATCAAGCTTGGAATTTTGATACAAGTATCATGCTACGCTTGCTCGTCAAGTAATGCATATACGAAATAATTTTGAATCATGCCGGGTTGTTTAAAAATAACCTAGACAGGCTACATTCATAAGCCATCCACTTTCTGTTTCACACAGAAGGATCGGGCACATAAAACAGATAAACAAGTACTCTTGTTGACGAAACATTAGTATTTACATCTGATATAGTTCATTACATGGGTTCTTCTTACATGGCAAGAAAACCTAGAACTTAAGGCGGGAAACTATCTTCTCCGCCGTGTCCTTCTCCTCCTCCATGTAGGTATCATACATGTCCCGGGTGCACGCTGGGTTGATCCGTCCTTGCGTAATGCTCAGGGGCTAGTCAGGGAACCAGGATCAGACTAGCCCATGTACATGCCTAGTACAAGATCGGGTGATCCGCTAGCAATACGCCCGCACCTGCCCAAGAGTTGCCCGGAGCTAATCAAGAAGAGGAGGAGCAGAACTACCCGCGAGAACCTTGGCGTATACATCGACCAGCGGAAGGGCAGCCTCTTTCCAGGATTCAAGCTCTGCTCCACGATGGTTGATTTCCACGCGGATAGCCTGGATCTCATCCTCCTGATCGCGGATCTTGGTCATGTCCTGGATGAGCTGTGCATCGGCATGTTGGCGCATCTTTTGCTCTTCAGCAAGCTCCGCCATGCAATCCCTCTCCCGCTGCTCGGCCTGGTTCGCGCGCTCCTGTTGCCGGTAAAAGAGGTTCTTCATGTTGATTACTTCAACCTTCAGAGCTTCAATGTGCTTCTCGTCCTCTGCATCAAACAAGTCATATTATTTTTATTATATGATATGTGCTAACAATGGGGAGAAGAAGTCGGTGACGTACCTGAGAGCTTTTGCCTAAGTGACTTGTTCCTCTCGAGAACATCCTCACGCTGGTCCTAGTACAAGTTGATCTTCTTGTAAGCTTCATCCAGCTCGAGGCGAAGCTTGGCACACTCCTGCTCCCATGATGCTTGACCTTTGGCCAAGTCGTCTGCTGCTTTCTCTGCTCATGTGAAGGATGTGCTAGCTTTGCGGAGCATTTCAGACTTCTGATGCGACCGGTGAATACTGCTCTGTTCCCAAAAAACAAGGCGGCAGAGTTGATAAGCAAAAGATCCAAAGGAGATAAGTATTATGGCAATAATGATTTCCTTTATACTAACCTCTGTAAGCTTGAAGAGTTGTTTCTGCAGCTCGACGGCTTTCTCAAGATCTTCCTGATCAACTTGCGAGTTGAACAGGAAGGCATCATCATCTTCATTGAGACTTACGCCCGGCGTTCCAGTGTATATCTGGAATGGCTCTAGCGTCGGCTCTCGGGGCTTCTTCTTCTCTCGGATAATCTCTTTGATGGTTGCTACCTTCACCAGTCCAGCGGCCGCATCAAGCTCCTCGGTGCGCAGGCTCGCCATCCGGGTACTTTCTGCTGACCTGGGCCAGGGGCCTTGAGTAGAAGTACCCGGAGCGGTTTGCCCAGGTACTTTGGAGGACGTTGAAGCTGCGGCGCTTGGTTCTGGTGGGCGGGGCTACGGAGATGCTTGGGGGCTCGGCTCTGAATCTACTCCCGCGTCCTTGCCATGGGATTCCGCGGACGTGCTCTCCTCCGGGGCTTTTGGTGATTGCGTGGGAGGAGGAGTAGGCGGCCGGCTGAGCAAGACAGAAGATTGCAAGAATCAATTTGTTGAACACAGTACAAAAACAAATGGTGCTGGTCAATAGAGTAGATCACTTACCTGGTGAACTCCATATCAAATTCCGGCTCGTCCAGGTGAACCCCCCAGACTGGATGTCTTGAGGCTCGTGTGTTTCTTTCTGACGAGCGGGTTCCTTTTCCTGCGTTTGCTGCATACAAGAATTCAGATCAAGAAAAAGAACCCCGCACAAGTCAAGATGAAATGTTTCAAGCATAAATTGAACATACCTTGGGCGGAGATGGCTGCAGTGGGATCCCCATAGGAATTTCCACATTTATTTCTGCCTCCGTGCCAAGGTCCTCTGCTTCAGGGAGACTGGCGTCAGCAGACTTCTCGATGGTCGGAGACAGCTTCTTCCGCATAGCTCACATCTTCTTGGGGACCTGGGGACTTGGCGCGTCATCAGAACACGGCCTCTTCAGGCCTGATCCCCCCTGCCTGAGAATCTTGGGGAGAGGCTGTGGGGGTGCATCATCATCCGATGATGAAGACCCTTCTTCCAGCACAACATCATCGATGACTGGCATTGCCTTCTTCTTCCCTTTCCCCGAACTCCTAGCGGTTTGCTGGAGCAGTGAGGATAAGGGCGGCTCAGGCAGGCCGGTTGGGTTATCCTCCGTTACGGGAGGAGTGGAAGTGAATCTTGTCTGCAATTCTTGAAATTGGGAAAGAAATTTATCAGTTCTTGTGAAGCAGGAAGGTGGATATCAAAAATGGCATTCGGGTTGATTTCAAACTTACCACTGGTGGAGGACGACTTGCCGAGTACTCGGGTACCCGGCGAGGCAGCTCCTATGCATCCAAGAACAGAGCTTGAACATAGACAGTGACTTCGTTGGAGGAAAGATCGTTGGAGGAGACCCTGTTTGGATCATTAGGGCCAGTGTACTCGTAGCCAGCGTGCTCCCGCTTCTGGCAGGGTTGTACGCGCCGGCGCAGGAATGAGCTGGCAATCCCAATAGCCGTCAGGCCTTTCTCTTTCAAGTTAGAAATCATCTTCAATAGGCTGGCGAGTCCTTCGACCTTATCACTGTCAAAGGCTTCATTCCAAGTACTCTGCTAACGCGGTAGGTGCCCTGAGTGCTTGGTCAGCTTTGAAGGCTGGTTCTCTACGTAGAACCACTTGTCCGCCCAGTCCTTGATGGATTCTAAAATCAAAGTAGACTTTCTTCATGCCCTGACAGAGCTGGATTCTGGCCCCGCCAACTACTTTGTCCTAACTGGACTTGACACAGAAAAGAAGGCAGATTAGATTGAAATGGGGGTCGATTCCAAGGAAAGTATCGCAGAGGTGGATAAAAAGAGAAATTTGGAGAATGGAGTTAGGGTTGAGATGAACCAACTCTAACTTATAGAAGGCAAGAAGGCCACGGAGGAAGTCATGAGCGGGTAGGGCAAATCCCCGCTCATAGAAGGCAGCAAAAACAAGAATCTCTTGGACTTCATCAAAAGGCCATGGCATACCAATGTCGGTGCGCCAGCACGAGATTGACTTGTCTAAGAGATATCCTTGATTCACAAGATCTTGCACCATCTCGTCTGTCGCCTTGGATGGCCTCCAGACAAGTGCGGGAGAGGGTGCTTCTTGAAAATCGGCATGTTCGTGATTGGAATCTTCGAGGGCTTCTTGCTCGCAGCTGGCTTGCTTGATGAGGATTTGTTTCCCACGGGCTTGTTGGTTGCTGGCTTCCGACCCATCTTGCCAGCTGAGGTCCTTGGGAGAGGATCTCGAGCGGGGCTGGAGTGGATTGGAGGGCGCGCACGAGTATGAAAGATTGAGGATTTGATATTTGGGAGCGGCGGCTGGAGTAGATGGGAATATGAAGCGGTTTACCCTCTGTTTTAATAAACTGAAGCAGTAACCCTAAGCGTATTCTCTAAAAGCCATTTTCCTCTCAGGCGCCAACACTTGTGTATTCGCGGTTTTTAACCAGATGCATATTTGTGCGGCAATTTCCTAATGAGCTAAGTCATTTTCTGATGTATTTTCATACTCGGGGGGCTGATGCTTAATAGGAGTGATTTTTTCCTAATCAAAGAATATACTTCTTTCTACAGAAGTCTTTAAGCTTATCGTCATCTGCTTTAAGCTTGGGGGCTGGGGGGAATAGTATATTCTTTTGGAAAGTTGGGGCTAGACCCATAATGGGTCCAACTTTTTTCAAAAGCTGGACACCATTATAGTAAATAGGAAAGTTTTTGCATCATCTTTGGTTTATAGACCAAGGCCCGGGGGCTGACTACAAAAAGAAGTCGGCAAGGAGCACATCATGTTCACTTCTGAAGGTTTTCAACAAGCAGGATGACGAGAAAACAACTCAGCTAATGCTGCAATTGTTGAGAAACAACCCGACAGGCGTGAAGACATGAAGACGCTCGGGGGCTTGACATTCCAAGATCCATGGGAATCCTCAAGGGCTGTAGGCCCGCTAGGAAATTGGGCCGGCAACTCTGACAGATACAAGGAAGAGGCGTACAGCTTAAGGAAACTAGTCGGCTACTAGAAAACAACTGGCCTACTCATGTTAGGACTCTGTGTATTGTATCCGACTAGGAGTTTATATTTCTTGCTTTGTAGACCCTATCTCCCGAGTATATAAAGTGAGGCCGGGACCCCTTGTAAAATCATAATCATCAATACGAAGCGATCCACCATACAGGATGTAGGGTATTATGCTCTCTAGTCGAGGCGGCTTGAACCTGTCTAAATCGTCTCGTGTTCACCATCGTGCTTCTGGTTCCGGCGAGGCCCTCACGAACAACTCAACTACTTAGGGACACCCTGTAGTAGGCTAGCTGGTATAAAAAACCGACATTAGGGTTTTAGCATTTAGTGTTTAGGGTTTGGAGTTTAGTGTATTTATGGTTATGTCATGGTGATAAGGGTTCTTAGTTTTTAGGGTTTAGAGCCTAATGTTTAGGTTTATGGTTAGGGTTCTATATTTGAGATTAGGGTTAGGATGTGGGTTTAGGATCATGCAATGGTGATAAGGGTTTTTAGTGTTTCGGGTTTAGAGTTTAGTGTTTAGGTTTGGGGTTTATGGTTTGGAATTTGGGTTAAGGTTTAGTGTTGCGGGTTTAGGGCCAATGTTTAGGGTTAGTTTTTAGTGTTTAGGACTTAGGTTTAGGGTTTATGGTTGATAGTTTAGTGTTTTGGTTTAGGGTTGGGGTTCATTGTTTGGGATTAGGTCTACAGTTTAATGTTTAGGGTTATGAGATGGTGATAAGGGGTTTTTATTGTTAGGGCTTAGAGTTGAGTGTTTAGGTTTAAAGATAGGGTTTAAGGTTTGGGATTAGGGTTAGGGATTAGGATTTAGGATTTTGAGTTATTGTTTAGTGTTTACAGTTTGAGTTTAGGATTTAGGGTATAGTGTTTAGGGTTTACACTTTAGTTTTTAGGTTTAGGGTTAGGTTTTAAGTTTCAAGGTTCGAGAGTAGTGTTCGGGTTATGTTATAGTTATTTGAGTTTTAGTGTTTGGTGTTTATGTTTTATGGTTTACAGTTAGAGTTTAGTGTTGAGGTTTAGGGTTAGGGTTTAAGATTTTTGATTAGGGTTAAGGTTATGCCCTTGTGATAAGGGTTTTTAGAGTTTAATGTTTAGGTTTAGGGTTAGGGTTTAAGGTTTGGGTAGGATTAGGGTATAGTGTTTAGGGTTGTGTGATGGCGATAAGGATTTTTAGTGTTTAGCATTCAGCATTTAATCTTTAGATTTAGGGTTAGGGTCAGGGTTTACCATTAGTGTTTAGTATTTAGGGTCAGTGTTTAGGGTTATGTGATGGTTATATGTGTTTTTAGTGTTTAGGTTTAGGTCATGGTGATAAGGGTATTTAGTGTTTTGGGATTAGAGTTTAGTATTTAGGTTTACAGTTACGGTTTATGATTTGGGAATACGGTTAGCGTTTAGTGTTTAGGGCTTAGAGTTTAGTGTATTTAGGGTTATGTCATGGTGATAACGGTTTTTAGTTTTTAGGGTTTAGAGCTTAGTGTTTAGGTTTCTGAGTGTGGGGGCTGGCCGAGTCACGGAGACCCGTCGACCAAAGTTACCCCTATAACGCCTGAGCGTTATCAAGTCCATATTTTCAGGCCGCAAAGAGCCGTTGAGTGAGAGTTAACGGGCGGGCCACGGATTCTGTCCGGTCATTGCGGCGCCGTTAGGGTAAAAACACCATAGTAAACAAAAGGCGGAGCCACTGCGTTAGATTTTCACCCCGATGTCATTTCTCGATCCAAAGTCGTTAGTCCATTTTCGTCGTGCGCTGTCGCAGTAGTAGCCCGAGCAATGCCGCCCATCATTCACCGTGCTGCCATCCATCATGAAACCAGAGGAGTGTGCCGTTGTCGTGGCATGGATGTGAGTGAAGACCCGCACCTTCATCCGGTCACCAATGAAACACCGGTCAGTCGTAGGGATGGCGGGGACGACGACAGCAACGGAGTTGACGAAGAAGGTTGCAGCGACGGCTGCATCGGAGGAGGAACGGGTTCCACGCCTGGAGCCACACTAGGGTTGGTGTACTATGACCGAGAAGAAGCTTCAGGAGACGGTGGAGCACGGCCTTATGGGCCCAAAGGAGCAGATGCTCTGGCGAGCACCGGTCGAAGATGGACGTCTGTGGGAGCAGAGTGAAGCAGAGATGGCAGTCTATGCGACGTTCTTCGAGCGTGGATTCAGCATGACCACTAGGGACTTCTTCGGTAGCATGGTGCATTACTACGAGATTGAGGTGACTCACCTAAACCCCACCTCGATTCTCAACATTTATGTCTTCATCCACCTCTGCGAGGCGTTCCTGGCGATCCCTCTCCATTTCAATTGGTGGAGGCGGTTATACCGCCTGAAGGTGACCGGAGAAGGCTCTAGGGGCATAGGGCCAGCCCGGATTACTGGTGGCATCGGGTTCGCATTGAGGCAAGGCATGGCCAAGAAGTAATTTATTTTGGACATGAATGACTCCAATAAGGGGTGGCGTAGTGAGTGGTTCTACATCGGGAATCACCCTCCTGCCTTGCCGCCTCACACTGGTCGGCGCCCAGTGAAGAATGCCAAGTGGGAGGGGTGCCCTACCGGTGAGGAGATGGTGCACGTGAACGAGTTGTTCAACCTCATGGCCCAGAAGAAGACCAACGGCTTGACCATGGTGGTGGTAATGATCTCATTTGTCCGGCGTCTGACCCAACCAATCAAGGATAGGGTTCATCCGGGGTATGAGTTCAGCGGCGCTGTGACCCAACCCGAGAGCAGAACCACTCCGTGTCAGTTGCGGAGACAATAGAGACGGTATCCAGGTTCATGAAGGGAGAAGTGTATAACCAAGGTGTTCCTGTGGTGTACTCATTGCACAATACAGCCGATCTAGTAAGTACTGACGTCTTGTTGCTTTTGCCATGGCTTGAGCATTCTTGTCCGGCTTCTGTCATACCTAACTGGCTACTATTCTAGGAGCGCCCAAGCAAATATTTCTGCCCCGCACCACTGCCAAATGATGGCATGAGGGCAGAGAAGATGATGTCCGCTGAAAAGGGGGCCAGGGCTACCCGGGTGACAGAGGAGTTGCCGGCCGACTAGGAGTCGGATGAGGTAATCCTCGCTCCCCAAGACAAGGGTGTTGAAGTTGATACCTAGCCTGTTGCTGGCAGCAGGGCGAAAAAGCAGGTGCGCATAGATGCGTGCAAGGCGCCAACGTCGCGGGCGACTCGGTCGACCGCTCAAGCGCCGGCGACAAGAAACGAGCTCAAGCGTGGGCACGCTGCAAAGGCCGAGTCCGGCACGAGAACCAAGAGAAAGGCAACAGCCCTGGCCGACGATGATGGCAATGACGCAAGTCAGTCGGCGTCCAACGCTAAAGCGGAAAGGCAGTCTGTCGGGGACACTAGATGTCGAGTTCGGGCCACCGGTCACCCCTCGACAGTGCTAGAGCCACAGCCGCCCCCCATCTTGCTTGGTCTGAACTTCAAGTGCTTCAAGAGCACCAAGTGAGTATCTCGCTGCTCCATTAATTCCTGACAATAAGTGGTCTTGACTAACTGCATATATGTGTTGTTGTTGGTCGGCAGACATAGGGCACAGCGCCGACCCTGTACCTCCACTAACTGGTGAAAACTCGGAGGGCGGTGACATGGCTACAATGACCCCGGCTCTAGTGGGCGTTACCGCGACGATCAGAGTTGCTCCCGTGGTGAGCTCCTATGAGCCAAGCACGGTCGCCCAATTGGCCGACGCAGCAGGGCTGAGGGCAAGCAACTCTGCGGGGGCTGCAGATGCGGATGTCATGGTCGGCGGCAGGGGAGTGGTGCAGTAGGCGTCGAGTCCCCCAAGGGCGATAGGCCTCCCTCTTGATGGAAGACGACGATGAACTTCTTGGGATCAATGAGGCAACCCAAGGGGAGGTAGCATCCAAGCTCACACTGGCTCGGCTGCCGCGAAGGATCCTGCAAGGGCCTCGACACTATCCGTTGATGAAGTGATGGCCATGGACTTGGCCGACCACAACGACGAGCTCCGGAAGATCGAAGACGTGAGCGGTGTTCTGGCCCGCGTCGTTTAGGTAATGAGTCTTCGAACTAACGTGCGTCGTTTAGCCCAGGCTATAGTTGTTGATTTCTTTTGTTCATGTTACAGGGCTTTGTGGCTCCTGTCGCCAAGGACATCGCCTTCAAGCAGCAGGCGAGGTTGGACCTGAAGGAGCTAGCAGATGCACGACTTCGGTTCCAAACAGTGGCCACTGATACCAAGAGGGCTTTGGCCCAAAAAGAGAAGGAAATGGAGGAGTCGGCCAAGATCAATTGGGAGCTTACCGATGACATGCAACACTTCATTAAAGGTGACTACTCTGTTCGGCGTATGTCAGTCCCGTGGTCTTTTGCTGATAGTGTTCTTGGTGCTTTGCAGATGCGGGCAAGAAGGAGAAGTGCCTTCAGGAGAAGGTCGACAAGCTCAAAGAGGCCAAGCAACGCCTCGAGGGAGAAGTCGGCAACCTGAAGGAGGCCAAGCAACGCCTCGAGCTGGAAGCCGATCACCTGAAGGAGGCTCACCAATGCCTGAAAGAGGATCACGACACTGCTATGCAAAGTAAGTTTCACACATTTCTCTTTATTGCTAGTGGAATGGCGTGCGTCGTGCTGGCGCTAACCACCCTTGTCTTGCAGATGTGCAGTCCGAGCTACGGGAGATGCAGCGCGCTACGGAGTACAACACAAATAACTTTGTGCCCGCCGAGTCGGGCTTGGGTGCATCGTCCTTGTCGGAGCGGCTCAGGGCTGGGCCAGCCCAGGCAGCACAGCTGATGAAGAAGGCGGCAGTCGATTGCGGGAGCCATGTTTTGGCGTTGGTCAAGACACACTTCCCGACTCTAGCCGTCAATCGGATCTGCAAAGGGGTGGCGGCTGACGTCTTGAACGATGACTTCGACGCGGTTGTGGAGAACTACACACCCTTGGCTTGTAACAAAAAACAATGGCATGTATAGATTGTACTTGAAAGACTTGAAATAGAGTACATAGTAGAATTTGGCTATGCATGTTATATACGAAAATATGTAGTCATTATGTGGTCATCCCTTCTCCGTTTCAGTGATAGCTTTGCGTGACTCAGAGTAGTCCTTGCCTTGTGCCGTTTAAGCGCCCCTGTAACCCCTGACCACTGCTCATGGAGAGGATGGCTTACCACTCAGTGATGCTTAGCTGGAAGGCTTACTCGCTAGTGGCGTGCAGGGTGAGCACAGAGCTCGAGGTTTCACGGTTAGGAACTCAGGCCGATCGAGTTTGCACGGCGATCACTGGAAGAAGCCTAGGGTCGGGCATGGACTTCAGGAAGTCAGAGTCGGCTGGGACTCTCCTGAGTGCTGAAATGTGGCAAATTAACCATGACCTGGGATAGATCCCACTCACCGAGCATCGGCGAGGATGTCGGGCGATAGCAGACGGACTGACCGTATGACCAAGAGTCAAAAAAGATTAATACTTTATTGGTATGAGGTCTAGAGTACATAGTTGTAAAACATCTAGGGGTAAAACTTCACAAGGTGCTAGATGTTCCACACGTTCGGGACGGGGTCGCCATTAGCTCATTAGAGGCGGTAAGTGCTGGGTGAGACGACTTCCTTGACGATGAATGGCCATTCCCAGGGCACCGACAGCTTCTGCTGGTCCTTGGTAGACATGACCCAGTGCAGAGCCAGGTCGCCGACATTTAGAGATCTTTCTTGCACATTTCTGTCGTGGTAGCGCTGTATTTGCTGCTCGTGGCGGGCGCGCTGGATCAAGGTGGCGAGTCGGTGCTCCTCCACACTATCGATGTTGAAGCGGTGGCTTGTTTCTGCCTCACCTTCCTCGTAGTGCTGAATGCGCGGGGCACCGTAGGCGAGGTCGGCTTCAGAGCCATAGACCAAGAAAAAGGGCGTGTAGCCGGTGGCCCGAATTTTCTATGTACGCAGGCCCCACACGGCATGACGTACTTCCTTGGCCCAGCGGCCAACGTGCTTGTTGAGGTCGTTGTATAGGGTTTTCTTTAGGGAGTCCTGAACCATCCCATTGGCCCGCTCAACTTGGCCATTGCATCTAGGATACGCAGAAGAGGAGTAGTACACATTAATGCTGTTGTCTTGATAAAAATCCTAGAACTCGTATCCTGTGACTCCGAGCCTAGGTCGGTGACAATGCAGTTTAGGATTCCAAACCGGTGGGTGAGCTCCTCGATGAACTTGGCAGCTGTGGCCAACTTGGTGTCGGCGACCACTTTGTAGTCGATCCACTTTGTAAACTTGTCGACTGCCACCAAGATGGTGTGGTTTTGAATGGGCCCATGTTGTCAAGCCCCCATACAGCGAACGGCCAAGATGGGTGATGAGGACATCAACACCAACGATACATCCATGCCTGCACAAGTACCACTTGTTGCTGGTCCTATTACTCGTGCCTGTGCTCATGAACTTAATCATCAGGTGAGTTCTCTCTTGAGTTCATGTCCATCATGTTTAGACCATGGAGACGTGTGCACTCTTGTTTTGCTTAGGAACCATGGAGAGGACCGAAAGGGACACGGATTCGCGCAGGCTGGATCGGACTGCAGCACAGCACCAACTTATGATGGACGCCACGGTCGCATACGGACTCAGATTGGGGCGTTCAAGTACTTCCTGGAACCGTGATGAAGTCAGCTTTCATATGGATCTAGACTCATGTCTATATCTGTTCTGAGGTGGCAATCATCAAATCATTGACCGAAGGTTTTTCTGTCCAGGGTGCTGCGCCACCTTATTTTGGCCCAAGGGGTCGTGTATCAAGTTGGGTCCATTAGGGACGCGTTCTAGGGTTGGAGGATGACCCCAACACCCCTGAGCTCCTCCTCCCACGTACTAATATCCTATAGCCACCACCAAAAACACTTGGGTTTTGTTTAGATTAAGTTTAGCCATCGCTACTTGCTTGTAAGTGCGTGTGCTGGATCAGTCGCCCGTCTTCTTGTCTTCGGAATCCCACCGTATTGAGATTGAGTTTGAGATTGAAACCTTTTCATTCCAATCTAGTAATTTTAGTACTTGTTCGATACTTGTTCTTGCTAGTTCTTCGATTGCTCGCAAGACAGGTGCCCTAGTGGCCGGGTGACGCGCTCCACAAGATCGCGGCAGCCATAGGAGGTGGTGTATCGGTTGCTAAGGCGCAACTTCCTTGGAAGGTTGTAGTCGGGCCGTGAACGTCGTCTCCTCCAATCGAATTATCTCCACGCCTCTCATCACTTGGTATCAGAGGTGGTGATGTCCTCATCACTTGGGAAAGTAGAGGGTAAGTCGTTAGTCGAAAGAAAATTGTCTTTGTACAGCAGTACAAAGAACATGGCATTGGGTTCACTCAATTCTTTTAAATCCCCTTTCCTAGCCATCATAACTAAGCCCTCTTTTCCTTTGGCTCGGTTCTTTGTAGCTGTGGAGTTTTATTTGTCTTTGGAGACACTCCCTCACTGTATATGTGGGTCACTCTCAAGTGGTTCTCAATCTCTCGCTATTTTCTCTTGATGTCATCCATCAAAATTTCCTCTGGTGATAAAGAAAGCAAAGTAATTCGCTCTCCTTTGTACATGAGAACAAGCTTATTTGCTCGACCAAAAATCTGAATATCACGATCATATAACCAAGGTCTTCCCAACAGCAGTTGGCATGCTTGCATGCGTACAACATCACATTCCACATGATCATTGTATTTTCCAATAGAGAAAGGAATTGTCATAGTGTTGGTTGCACATAGCGCACTGCAATCATTAAGCCATTGCATCTTGTATGGTGAAGGATGACGCCGTTGTTTTAATCTCATTCTATCAACCAATTGTTGACTTGCAATATTATTGCAGCTACCATTATCAACAATAATTCTGCACAACTTTTCCTTGATCATGCCTCGGGTGTGAAAAAGATTGTGCCGCTGTCCATTCTCCTCTTTTACAGCTGTAACATTAAGCACTTGACATGAAATGAGGCAATTATTATCACCTTCATCAAGTTGGATTTCATTCTCATCATTAAAACTTGCTTCATCATATTTTAGACCTTCATCTTCAGGTTCACTTTCAGATTCCCATTCACCTTGCTCATTCACAATCATCGTCCTCCTACTGGGACATTCAGCAGCAATATGTCCACGACCTTGGCACTTGCCTTGGGTATGTGAAGATGATGCAGCGGGCCATCTCGTCCTCGTTTAAGATGACACACGGAAATAGTTTAGCATGAGTGAGTGTGAGGGAGAGCCACCAGCCACAGCCTCACCGCCGCGCACCTTGCCGGCGGACAACCACGTCACTGTTCCTGCCTCAACCGCTTCACGCTGCTGCTCGCCTGTCGGTGTTGAAGCTGTTGACCTCAGCTAGGGATGGATTCAGATCGGATACGCATGGAATCGAATCCGGATATCACCTTTTACCATATTTTAATTTGAATACGGATCGAATACGAATCTTGTCGAATACGAATACGGATACGAATGTTGTCTATTCTTGTCGGATACGAATATAAAACGAATACATCGAATACGGATTCGCATTCGGATAGTTGGCTTCATCACGTGTTAATTCTTCACGGATACGGATAATATCGGATATTCCACATTTTATTCGAATACGAATATGGATTCGAATAGAGAAAATTGATGAAAGGCGAATTCGGATATTTCCATTTAACATTCATATTAAAATCGAATACGAATACGGATATCCATATTGATGTTTTAGTCGAATACGAATGCGGATAATTCGGATGTCTGGACATCCGAATCCATCCCTAACCTCAGCTACGATGGCGACCCAGAGGCGGAGGGCCTGCGGGTGCGACAAGACAAGACCAGCGAAGGGAAAGGAAAAGCGGTGCTCAAGTCACTGGAGGTGAGGGAATCTGGGAGCATTGGCCGTGGTGATGCTGCAGCCTCCGGGTCTTGTCCGGGGGGTGCGACGCCTGTCTCCTACCGGGATGCGGTGCTGCGGCCTAGAACCTTTAAGCTGTGCTTTTCGGCCACGGCCGGTCAGAATCACCAGGTATGGCTCTCTGAGGAGTCCTTGGGTGGCCGATGTCGTGCTGCATCTTCGGTGTGGTCTCGGCTGGGCCCAGGTGAAGGCATTCATGGCGGGACGGGTGGCCGGCCGAGGAGGTATGGGGGTAGTTGGCTTGCGACACTTAAAGCTACGGCTGGGAAGCGGTGCTACAATTGTTTATCCGCCAGTCACTTCATTGCTGCTTGCCGAGACCCGCCGCGTTGCCTGCGCTGTTCTCGCTTTGGCCACAAAGCTTTCCGCTGCTGTTTTCCGCCGCGCGCTGCTTTCGCCCCACGCGCTGCCGCCCCCTCCGCTGCTGCTGCTGCCGCCCGCTCGCGCCCTGCTGCTGCTTGTTCTACCTCGTGCGCTGCCGCTACTGCTGCCCAGCCTTCCGCTGTCGCTGCGTGCTTCGCCCCTCCTACCGCTACCACTCCGTGTGCTGCTACCCCAGCGCCGCGCGGCGCTCTGGCCACGGACTGCACTCCGATGGAGGAGGATGGATATGTGCTATTCACCAGGACCCCGGGGGCGCCGGGGCAGCGCCCGGACCATGTCCGGGCGGCGGCGCCACGGACTGACGCTATCCGGGAGGAGGAGCGGGCGCTGGAGATTTTCTCGCTCGTCGCCGTCCAAGCGGATGCGAGGGTGCGGCTTGACTCTGCGCGGGTCAGGCAGGAGGCCGTCCGCCAGCTGCGCGTCCCATTCTACGAGCTGGGAGTGAAGCGCCTCTCCGGGGCTTCCTTTCTGCTCCGCTTCGACAACCAGCAGCAGCGCAACGCGGCCCGTCTGCACAGCGCACTGCGCATTGGCCATGTTCGGCTTCAATTTCTTCCTTGGAAGCGTCAGGTCGGTGCTCAGGACATGCTGTCCAAGTTCTTTTTCCGTGTTCGCCTATGCATCGAGGGAGTGCCTGCGCATGCTCGCCATGCTGAGACCGTGGCTAGCCTGCTCCCAATGCCTTCGTTCATTGATGATTTGGAGTGTGATATGGAGAGGCCAGAGGAGAAGGAATGTCTCAGGTTGTGCATCTGGACATCTGTCCCGGATAAGATTGCCTGCACTGGTACTTTGCAGCTGGAGGAACCGGTGTCTCTTCCGGAGGAGGGGAATGCTGAGAACCTGATGGAGTTGGGCATGCCGATGGGCGCCATGAGATGCGGGCCGACGACCTCTCTGGATTACGATGTGATCATCCATGTGGATAAGGTCCTGGATTATAGGCCCTTGCCATCCAGTCCGTCTCACTGTTGTGTTGACAGTCCTACCAGTGGGCATCCGGATGACGAGCTTGAGGAGGAATGGCCGGTGCGTCATTCGTTCTTTTGGAGATTGGGGGTGCCGGATGGGGAAGATAGCAGGGGGCAGCAACGGCGTGTGCCCGTTCATGACAGACTTGGTGATCGGGGCCGGGACCGGTCACCTCCGCGTGGCGGGGGCGCTTCTGGCCTGGGTCTGCGGCAAGTGCCACCTTTCGGGCCCCACGACCTTCCGGTGTTTCGCGGTGGAGGGAGGTCTGATTTCCTCCATGGATCCAGTAGTCGGCATGGTGGGGGACAGCATGGCCGGAGGGAGACGAAGAATTGTGGTGGAGTGTGGAAGTGGATGGCCAAGGACCCGGGTGCTACACAGGGGAGGGGAAAGGAGGAACAAAACAGGAAGGTCAGCTCCTCTGTGTTCCAGGCTGCAGGTGACAGTTTCCCTGCTTGTGAAACTATAACCCATGACCGCCAGGTGTTTGACCCCATGAGAGATGAGGCCGGCTGGAGGATCGAGGTTGGCCTGGCCAGGCCCGCGCGGCAGCAGTGCTCGGTGGAGCCAACTGCTGCCCATGGGGGGCTGGACCGGCATGTGATCCCTGCTTGCGAAAGAGACATTGGGGTTCAGCCTGAGATAGAGGTCCAGGGGTTAGATGCTGAAGAGCTTGTAGTGCAGATGAAGCAAGTTTTGGGGGAAAGGGCTCAGGAAGCAGAGGCCAGTTTCCTCCTTGGTGAAAGTCACACTGATCTAGGTGAGGGGCTGGGTCAGGAAACGGACGCGGTGAAGACTGTGGCGGCAACAGAGCACGCGGAGCCGGTCTTCCAGGAGCATGCGGAGCTCACGCCTGCTGAGCTCGTGGGATGCCAGGACACGATGGTCTCGGGTGATCAGGAGCAGGTATCTGAGATCCATGCTGAGGGCGTGCATCTGATGGGCCGGGCTGTAGGCGAGGGCAGGGGTGTGCACCTGCAGCCTCAGTGGGATGGGCCGAAAAAAACTGGTTCTGGGCCTGTGGACAATGGGCTCTTTTTTTATCTCAATGAGATCTGTGGGCCGGTGGATGACTCCCAGGTGCCTGAGGGGCCACAGGCTCCAGATGGGACTAACCGCGCTGCGTTGGTTTCGGCTGATGCTCGGCTCAATAAGGGGGTCAGCGATCAACCGAGCCATAGGGTGGGAGTTAGAGGAATCTCATGCTTCTCGATTCCCATCAAGAAGGCCCTGCTGTGTGCTCCCACAGCCAGGCAAAGGCAGGGCCAGATGAAGAAAACACAGATGGCCGAGGGTGGTGTCAGTGGACAGAGTGACAAGAGGCGCATCAAAGGCAATAATAGTGGAATTATGAAGGCAACAACCCACTTATTTGTGAACGACAAAGCAACTAAACTGCTTATGAAGGCGTGTGGGGTCCTTGGCACTGAAGGAAAAATATCGGAGCTTGCGAAGCAGAGGATGGGGGAAAATTTCATCAGCCCGTTGCATGATGACACGGTGGGCAACATGCGTGAAGTACTCGGGTTACCGGAGGATGGGGGACAGGATCGTTTCAGTTCCCTGGTTGAGGAGGCGGAGGACGATGTCTATGCTTGAGCGTCCACACTGGTCGCTCGAAGGGTGCCTCTTCTGGAGCACGTGTATCTTTACTTTGCTTATGTTTTGTATGAGTCTTAGTTGGTGGGGAGTGGAGGTGAAGGGTTTGTGCTGGCTGGTTTGTTTGGGCCAGAGGATGTCTGTGTTGGGTGGTCAGGTCAGGGCCGGTGTATCTTTTTTTCCTTCAGTTGGGTTTTTCAAGAATGTATGGGGGAGTTTTGGGGCTGCTGTTGTCACTCTGAGTGGCGGTGTGGAGTGTGCTGGTTACCTATGTTAGACCAACATTGTGTTATTCTCAATTGGAATGTTAGGGGGCTCAACAATGGGGCAAGAAGGAAGGTGGTCAGAGATATGGTTAGGGAGAATAGAGCCAACATTGTTGCTTTACAGGAAACTAAGCTCGATGTCATAGACCGGCAGGTGGTAAGGGAAACACCCTGTCTGATAGTTTTGTGGAGAATTTTGTGGCTCTTCCGGCATCGGGCACGAGGGGAGGTATCCTGCTTGCAGTGGATGACTCATGCTACACGTTGACATCAGTGGAATTGGGAATCCACTCGGTCACGGCGAATATCACTTCTATCTCTGGCCTAGTTACATGGAGCATCACTGTTGTGTATGGTCCTCAAGAGGATAATGAGAAAATTTAGTTTCTGGGGGAGCTGAGATGGATGAAGCAGAGTGTGCTGGACAAGTGGCTAATCTTGGGGGATTTTAACATGATCTTGCAAGCAAGGGACAAAAGTAATATGAATCTTAATCGAAGATTGATGGGGGCCTTCAGAGACCTGGTCAGGGATTTGGAGTTAAAGGAACTAAACCTCAGGGGACGTAAGTTCACTTGGTCTAATGAGAGAACACACACTAGAATTGATAGAGCCTTCTGTTCGACTGAATGAGATTTGATGATGCCAAATGTGTACTTGCAAGCTCTGTCTTCCCAGGTTTCTGATCACTGCCCATTAATGATTGCCGGAAATGCAACTGTGCAAAGGTTTCGGGGGTTCAGATTTGAATCCTTCTGGCCAAAAGTTCAGAGATATCATGACACGGTGGCTGCAGCTTGGCAGAGCAGTGTCCAGGTCCACAACCCGTTCTTGCGGTTGCATGTGAAATTGCAGCGCACAAGCAAAGCTCTCCGTAATTGGTCCAGGTGTCTGATCAGCCGTAACAGGCTGTTGCTTAAGGCAGTGGAGCAACTCATAGGAATATTTGATGCTGTACAAGAATTCAGGCAACTAAGTGAGCAAGAAATCAGGCTAAAGAGGCAACTGAGGGAGCGTTTTCTTGGTTTGACGGCTGTGGAGAAGCTACGTGCCAAACAATCATCACGGCTAGTCAGCATACGGGCGTCAGAGGCAAATGCAAAGCTCTTTTATATCCAGGCTAATGGCCGGAGGAGGAAGAATGTCATCCACTCGTTACAGACTCCGGCGGGCATCTGCTACTCCCATGAGGAAAAGGCTGAAGTGTTGTACACACATTTCAGTAACCACTTTGGCACTCAGCAAGCTAGAGCCTCTTCGTTGAATTGGGAGGCAATTGGGTTAGGCAGACATGAACTCTCCCACCTGGAGGATAGGTTCTCTGAAGACGAAGTCAAAGCAGTGATAGATGACATTGCAGGGGATAAGGCTCCTGGTCCAGATGGGTACATAGGTGTCTTCCTGAAATGCAGCTGGCTAGTTATTAAGCAAGATATCATGGCAGCTTTTGAATACTTCTATGATTTACATGACCAACACTTCAAGCAACTTAACACTGGTCATCTGGTTCTGATTCCAAAGAAAGTGGATGCAAAAGGCATAGGAGACTTTAGACCAATTAGCTTAACACATTCCATCGCTAAACTGTTCTCCAAGGTGCTCTCCAACAGGTTAGCACCAGAGCTGAAGGTTTTGGTCTCAAGAGCGCAGAGTGCATTTATTAAGAGGTGAAGCATTCAAGACAATTTCATATACACACAGAACTTGGTGAGAGCATTGTACAGAAGCAAGCAACAGGGTCTGTTCCTTAAATTAGACATAGCCAAAGCTTTTGACAGTGTTCGCTGGGACTTCTTGATGGAAGTTTTGGAGCAGCTTGGTTTTGGCACCAGATGGAGGGAGTGGATCACGATTCTCTTAGCCTCAAGCTATACTGCTATCCTGCTGAATGGTACAAGGGGCCAATGGTACAAGCATTTCAGGGGTTTGCGGCAGGGAGATCCCTTATCCCCCATGCTGTTCATCTTGGCTATGGAGCCTTTGCAGCGGCTGTTTGAGGTGGCTACAACGAGTGGCCTGCTGTCACCAATCAACAATAGGGCAGCCACCCTGCGCGCAAGCTTATACGCCGATGATGTGGCGGTGTTCATCAACCCGGTCAAGGAGGACATCCAGGTAGTGGCCGAGATCCTAGAGCTTTTTGGCAAAGTGTCTGGTCTAGTCACCAACCGAAGTAAATGTGCAGTCTACCCTATTCGATGTGAGAATGTCAATCTGGAAGAAATCATGGAGCCTTTCCCCTAATTATCTGGGTCTGCCTTTACATTACAAGCAACTTCGCCGTGTTGAGGTGCAACCACTCATTGATAAGATGTCAGACAAGCTTCCAACTTGGAAAGGTCGACTTCTCAGCAGGCCTGGACGTTTGAAACTGCTAAATTCGGTCCTGTCCTCTATGCCCACTTACTTCTTATCGATTTTTGCTCCAAAAAAGTGGGTAATCAAAAGGATGGATAAAATCAGAAGAAGGTTCCTTTGGAAGGGGTCAGAGGATGTTAGGGGAGGCCACTGTTTAGTAAGTTGGGCAAAGGTTAAAAGACCGAAGAAATTGGGAGGTCTAGGGTGCTGGATTTGGAATATCACAGCCGTGCGCTGAGGTTGAGATGGCTCTGGCTCCAATGGGCAGATCAAGACCGGCCATGGGCGGGCACTGAAGTACCTTGTGATGAAGTTGACAAACAGCTTTTCAGAGCAAGTACTTGGGTTACAGTGGGAAATGGTCACCGGGCGAAATTTTGGGAGTCTGCTTGGTTACAAGGCATGGCCCCAAGAGACATAGCACCAAACTGTTACAAACTTGCTTGGCGGAAGAACCAGACGGTATGCGACGATCTCCATAATGATAATTGGACGAGGGGCCTCTGGAGGATGACAACAGACACAGAGTTGGCCGAACTGATCATCCTTTGGGGTTACATTCATGAGGTGACGCTGAATGATCGGCAGGACGAAATCAAATGGAAATGGACTACGGATGGGAGCTATTCAGCCAAATCAGCTTATAAAGCTCAATTCTTGGGCTCGTACTCCACCATTGACAACATGGCTATTTGGCAGGCAAAGGTGGAAGAGAAGCACCGGCTCTTTGCGTGGCTGCTGCTGCAGTGCAAGATCCTCACGGCAGATAAATTGTTGAAGCGCCAATGGCCTTGCAATCCTACTTGTCCCCTCTGTGACCAGCTACCAGAGACAGCGCCTCATATTATTCTGCATTGCGTCTTTGCCTGGGAGGTCTGGATGAGAGTTGCTCAGTGTACCGGTGGCCTGGTGTGCGTGCCAGAGATGGGGGTGTCCATCGAAGCTTGGTGGAGTTCATCGCTCCGAGGTCTACAGAAGAAACAGAAACAGCAGAAGGCGGCGTTGATGATCTACACGGCGTGGAACCTTTGGAAGGAGCGCAACAGGCGTGTCTTCGACGGTGCTGCAGAACTGTCGGCACGAGTGGTGAATCTGACTATAGAAGAAATGAAGCTGCGACGGCTGGCCTGTGGTGGGGAGGAGTTGTTTTTAGTTTCTTAATGATAGCTTGTCCGGGGGTTTTGAGTTTGCATTTCTTTTATGTAATCACAACCATGTAACACTTGGCTTGCTCCCTCCTCTTAAATGATATGGCAGAGCTCCTACTAATTATTCAAAAAAAAAGAAGATGATGCAGCAGCTGATGTAGCAAAGGGAGCTGTTGTTGTTATTGAAGCAGGGCATCAATTTTCTCGCTGAATTGCAGGTGAAGGAGCAGCGGAAACCGTTGTCTTTGCAGCACCAATGGATAGAGAAGGCCTAGCTGCAACACCTTGAGATCGATCACCACCAACAGAGGTGCCGGGCTGCTGCCGGTGCCATGGAGTTGAGATAGATCGACCGTCATAGGACTGACCATGTCCCTCTTGTTGAATTTTCCTCTCAATGTGCATGCCTTGATCAACAAGACCCTGCAGATTATGATATGAAAACATCTCAACAAAATCAGAAATTTCAGCATTGAGACCATGCAAAAATCTTGCCATTTTTGACTCATCATCTTCTCTAATTCCAGATCGAATCAAGAGCAACTCCATCTTCTTGTAATAATCATCAACCGATTTGGAGCCTTATCCCAATGTTTGTAACCTATTGCGAAGGTCACGTTGATAGCTTGAGGGAACAAAGCGTCTTCTCATTACTCTCTTCATCTCATCCCATGTGTTGATATGATCACATTCCAACACAAGCTGATTTGCTTGCATTTGATTCCACCAAGTGAGAGCATAACCAGAGAATTCAACAGAAGCAAGATTAACACGTCTCTGGTCAGAGAGATTATGCACTCTAAAAATCTGATCACATTGCTCCTCCCACTCAAGATATGCATTTGCATCTTCCTTTCCTATAAATTTTGGAATACTTAACTTGACATGAGCAATGTTGTCTGAATCATCTCTATTGCGATGATGATGATGTTCACCATCATGGGCAGCACCACGACGGCGATCATGGCAATGTTCAAAGTGCCCATAATCTGCAAAAGGGTTCTTATCTTCATAAAAATCATCTTTATAATTATCATGTACCTCGTCTTCATCATCAAAGCGCACACGGTGGCCACGACCACGCCTGTGAGCTCCTTCTTTGCGCTGATCATCATGACCAGCACGCCTACCACCACCACGGCCACCATGACCACAAAAGCCATTTCCATAGCCCGAATTTTCAACTCCAAATTCTTCATCATCATGATGTGGAGCCGTTCTACCCACTGTAGGGAGACGTTCATTGAACATCCTCTCCATGGCATCCAACAATGAGTTCCCAAGTTGGCGTAACTCGGCTCGCGCAATCAGGGGTTCTTCTTCTCCATGATTGCTACCGTGAACACTCGAACCAGATCTTGCCATGTTAGAACAGTGGAAGAAAATGTGGAATATGTAAAATTTGTGGAATCACACAACTTCACCTCTTGCTTACCAAAGTTCTTAAACGTTCTTCCGGACTGTTAGCGTGCAAAAAGTGGTAGTAACCTAGCTGTGATTAAACGGTTGATAGGATTACGAATCGAGAGGTCCGATTTTAGATTTTTGTGGAGCTATAGGTGGCTATCTAAGGAAGGCTATGGTACTGTAACCCAAGTGTTGTAAGCCGTTCAAAAAAATATAAACGCTGCTGTCAAATGCACCACAAACTTGATATTACAAATCTGAAACTTTGGGTTACACAACCCGCAACATAGCCCCTTTCAACTTCTCTTCTCTTTTTTTGCTCTTTTTTTCAACTCTTTCTTCACACTTCTTTTTTATGATTTTTTTTAATAATAAGGGGTGCGGATGAACACGGTAAAACAATATGATGGAAAAAAAACGGTGGTGACTAGCAACTAGATGAACGCAACACACACAAAGACAACAGTACCACGAAATGGTTATGGGATTTTTTTTGTGTGGCTTTTTAGTGGACTATAGGACATAGAACAAAAGAGAATTTGATGGTAAAGTAAAGGATAAATATGTGCATGATAACAAAAACCTACCGTGACAACGATAGCTCTGATACCACATGGTAGGTACCGGCCCGATCTTCACGACAGTAGGTTTACGAACAAAGGATTACTTACTGAAATTAGCGGGATAACTAGCTTTATACCTGACCAAGGTTGGATGCGACCAAGCGACGGGGAGAGAGGCACCGAAACCTTGAGGACTTCGACTCGATCTCCGAACGACCGCAGAACCACAATCCGGAACTAATCCACACAAAACGGTGCAACCGTATTAGAAACCGTAGGGCACGAAGTAGCGGATCCCAGAGGGATTTCTTCACAAGTCCAAGAAGAACAAGGAAGAACAAGGGTGTGCAAGGCACTCCGCAGCGTGGCTGCAAAACCATATGAGGTTATCTGTATATATCAATATTCAACTTGTGTTTTTAGAAGTAAATAGAGGATTTTTATACTAGAAACAACACTCCTAGATGAGTTTAAGATAGGTGTGAACTGAAGGCACCACATTGGGAAGTGGAGAGCCAAGTGGTGGAAGCATTTATTAAGTCCTCTTCAGTTCACGCGCGTCTCCTGTGCTGCTGCGCAGTCTTCAAAGAAATGATCATTACTCTTAATTGGGAATTCCAAATGACGTGCCATCAGTTGCGTTGGAAACTAGACTTGAAGCATTTTCCAACCATGTACATAATGACCCTTGTCCCTTCCTGAGATGGTACAGTTTTGCATGGGAATTTGACCCTGGATAAACACTCTAACAGACTCTTGACCTTCTGACATGTCTTCACTAATCTGGTCAAACCTCGTAAGTGGAAATCCAAAAGTACTCGGAGCTTGATGGTTTGTAAATTAGACTTGACAAGCTTTCCATCAAGTGCTTGATGGCCTTCATAGCCTTCGGCGGTCAAGAGAAAAAGTACTCGGACGAATATCCAACGTACTCAGATGAAGATCCAAAGTACTTGAACGTGAGTAAAAGTAGAGTACGTGATTTAGGCAGTATAACATTCTCATTAACATCAAAGTGTAACTCAGAGAGGAAAGCATGCACCTCTTGTTGAAGTTGTTTTGCTCGGCTACGGGTAATTGGTCCTTCATATACTTGTGCTGTTGGAGCTCTAGCTGGGATGTCCTCATCATTAAGAACTTGACAAAAAGGGTTTGTTGGCACGAGGGCCGAAAGTTGTGTTTGTATTGATGGTTGTGTGAACGCTCTTTACAATGTCACTGGGTTTATATTTATACCCTGAAAATCAAGCTAATCCTTGTCAAAAATGACACTATCTCAAATTTATTTAAAGTAAACTAATCTAAACTACCAAAAGTATTACAATTGCCGCACAATCGGTCCTTGAAGAAGCTTCTGGATGCATCTATCCTCTAGAGTCGTAAACGCTTCTGCCTTTCTTATCCCCGTGTTCAACCAGGACTCCATCGGACAATTCTCGATCGGAATCGGAGATCCTTAAGTCAGAATCGGACTCGGCCTCAACCCTTGCTTCCTGGCGTTCATCAAAATAATATTCCTTTCATACCAACTGAGTCAAAATCTGGTGTCAACATATGCCCCCCAATTTTGGGATAAAATATTATTTTGTTCCAAAACTCTCCAAGCAATGATGACTCCCGCAGTGAACAGTTAATAGAAACTCGTGTCTTCTCACTATTGCAACCCTTGATTCTCGCGTGAGCGCAGTGCCTCGATCCTTAGGCGGTTCTTTCTCCCGTAAGCCTTATAAATACCAGACGAACCGTCATCTTCTTCCTCTCATTCGCATCTGCTATTACGCCCGAAATCTCTCCACCGTCGCCATCCTCAAATCCTCGTGGGGTGAACTCAGATCACCATTTTCAAAGCTTCCACCGCAGTCTTGGTAAGGACCTTCCCCGCACATGATTCATGCCTTTCATCTGGACTTTACTTGATTTTTCACGATGATTCTTGAGCTTTCTCATCCCGGTTTAATGTTTGCCTTAGATCCAATCTCATCAATGGCGGCTTTGGACGACAAGGCCAGCAGCACTCAGTCCCCAAGGTAAGAACATCACCGCAGCTTATTTAAAAGCATGAACATATTTTTAGGATAAACTTTCCTTTGGGTATTTTCGGTCGCTAACCATTTCAGGTGGAGATTGAGAAGAATGATGGACAGGTGATGCTTAAGAACATGGAGATACATCAACAGTAACACCTTGGTAAGTTTTGGTAATGGAACAAATTTCGAAGGAGGCCAACACACTTGATTTTGGTGTCCCGTGACACAAAAATCCAAGTGTGGGGGAGGTCGTAAGTATTTCGCAACAGGTTCCGTTTGTACAATATTTTATCTTGGTTTTCAGGTGATGTAAGTTCTTGCATCTTGCCCTATAAAAAAATGTCCCATAAAAATTTGCATAACTGAAACAATAAATAAATAAATATTTGAATTCAATAAGGCTCTTGGTCTTTAAAACCAAATAGCCCTTGTTTTGTTTCCACCATGTATGAATAAATGTAGGTACAAGATCAAGTTTGGGGGTCTCTCGAGTTTTCTGAGGTGCACATGATCGAGACCACCCACAGACAGATTGCACAACATCAGACAGGTCAGGTCAAGAAAGATCAAGGCGACCGAGGCACAGAAGGGGTCGGCCGATCCCCCTGGTCGGTCGAAGGCTATCTGGTACCCCTCGTCTCCACTTTTGTCCATAGCGATGGTTTGCACACCCTATCCTTCATCCTCTCTGAGTCATGAGTTTAGTAAGCCTTATCCTGAGATGATTACTGAAATTAAACTCATGATAAAATGAACTTGGATGCTCCTTTGGTTTACATGTCTATCCTTGATTGGCTTGCATATACTTTATTCCTTGCACATACACCTAGTGCTTGTGAACATATCTCTTTAGGAAAACATGTTTATCTAAGTGATTGATGAATGAGATATGGTATGATGAAAGAAATCTTGCTCTTTCTGTATAAGTACATGGGATGTTATTTTTGCAAAACCTAAAAATCAATAGCCTTACAAAGCTCCTCAGTGATGCCTTATTTTTGCCAAGATATCGCAAAACCCATACACATATGCTGCGCATTCGACTAGTTAACAAACAAAAGCTTTATTAGCTAGCTCCTTACTCTAAAGCATATGAGGATGAAAACTCACTAGCCAGTGCTTGTTTATTGCATTGAGCTTTGTCAAATTGTTGTGACCCTTGTAAGATGCTTTTCATGCTTTCATGATCAAGATCACGTACATTCTACTTACACATGCCAAACTTCTACACTGGAAGTTAGCAACATCCATTCATCCAAGTAAATGCTCCATATAAGTGTTGATCTCCCTCTCTCTAATATTCTTTGCAAAAGAGACATGGGCTATGAAAAAAATAGAAAAAAATGATGGGGAAAAAACATGCTCACAAAAGCATTGAGCATTAATGACGGTCCTTATAACAAGAATCCGACCGTCAATAGGCTCAGAAAACCAATAAAGAATCAAGCATAACTTAGACTTTAGTATTCAAATAATGTTGTACCATGCATATCTAGAATATATTTGAGTACAAGGACTACGGTACAAAAGATGGACGAACTTAGGCACAGGCCCAGGTCGGGCGACCTAGACTGGACCCCAATCGAGCCCATCCTCCACACAGGTCAAGAAGCACACTAGGAGAAGATCATGGACACTGAATCATGGTCGGTTCAAAGGGCCCACACCTCCACTCATTTGCACCCAAATGGAGTGTACCCACCTGGAACCGTCATAAGGACCCACATGGCAGTCTACCAGAGAAGAGTGGGGCCGAAAGGCGGCAACCGCTTATGTGATGCTATAAATACCTGTAAGGGGCGCCGTACTCAAATACACACGAGAAGAAGAGCTCTCCTTTGCTACAAGCTTAGTATTAGTCTTAGTAGTGATAGTGCTAGTATTAGATCTTCTGAAGGGCTTCCGAAGGAGCCTTGGTAAGTTCTAGAGCTCAGATCTTGTATCTCTTTACTTACTTGCAATACTGATGAGGACATCACCGGCTCAGATACAACCACATTAGCAACTTTTGATTCAAAGGTAAAACAATTCTTTATAATGTTTATTGTCATTTTTAGAAATACATTCGTGGATCAAAAAGGGTGTTAAACTCACATGGAAGCCTTGGAGGACCAAAGAAATTGATTGGGGGCCAAGTCCAAGTATTCCCCACGTACTCCACCAGGCCACCACGTCACTTTTGGCCCAAGGAAAGAGAGAGATCAAATCCAACACGTTTTGGAGTTGGATTCGGACTGCAGCATTGGGCCAAATTATGACGGCCGCCACGACTTCATTCGTGCTCCTTTTTGGACGTTCAAGTACTCTATGGAAAGCTTATGAAATCTACTTTCATATGGATCTAGACTCATGTCCATATCTGCTCCGAGGAGGCCACAATCACCAATTAGCTACCGAGACCTATTCTGCCCACGGTGCTGCGTTGGGTCCGATGGGCCGTGTATCAAGTGGGGCCCATTAGGGGCGCGCCCTAGGGTTGAGGGACGACCCCCACCATGTCCTGGTCGTCCCCTACCTCTCATATACCTCCGTAGCTGCCACAAAATAGATTGGGTTTTGCTTAGATGTAAGTTTAGCCATTGCTACTTCCTTGTAGACGCATGTGTCGGCGAGACCATCTGTTCTACTCAATTCAGAACCCCACCTTTGTGATTTCAGATTGAGTATCATCTCCATATTTGCAATTGAGTTGCTTATTCTTCTTGTTCTTACTTGTTTTTCGATTGCTTGCAGGAATTACCCTCGTGGTTTGGTTGATCGTGCTCCACAAGATCGCGGCGACCGCTAGAGTTGGTGTATCGGTTGCTAAGGCGCAACATCCTTTGATGGTTGTAGTCGGGCCGTGAATGTCTCTCCAGTCCAAATCGAAGCTATCCATCTCTCATCGAAAGATTGGGCACAATCCCTAGCGGGTTCTCATCAGTTGGTAATCAGAGCAAGGTTTATCGGTGAGAGACTTCCAATCCATTGCTGTTTTTAATTTCCTATTGTCCAGAAAAGCCTAAAAAATAGTGGATCAGTTTACCCGCAATCCTATAAACCCTTTGAGCCTTTACTAGTACTCCTTAGTTAGGGCTTATTGAGTTTTCAGTTGCTTCGGTCGCGTCGAGTTGCTAGTCTTAGTGTCTATTCCTTTAGAGTTTTGAGTTCTATCACGTTTTCGTCACGAGATCCCCATCACCATATACATCTCTGTTTCATTTTTGCCACCACGAATTCATATGATCTCTGATTGAGGTGTTTAAATACAATCTGGAAAGCATATGTTGTCTTCTTTCCAACGGATCAGACCTTGCACCGAAATTCCTTTTGAGCGTTCCATAACTATCCTAGAAATTTGCGATCTGCAGTCTGTGTGGAGTAAGCCTTTTGTGTAGTTTGTCTTGCTATTGAGAAAAAAAGTGTTTAGTCCTGTGCAAAAAAAAAGGTTGAAAAAAAAGAAGACAAAGAAAGAAAGAAAGCAAAAAAAAAAGACAGGACAAGAAGGAGAAGAAAGAAGGGGCTGAATTGTTGAATCTACTGATTTACTTTGTGCTTGCTAGTTGTTCTTTTTCAGTGACTACCTCTGTGCCTACGCTCACGTCTCTAGCATGGTTTAGCCTAGGACCAGCACAGTACCACCATTGAACGATTATTCAGCTTGCTTTTGTAACTAATGTGGTTCTAGTTATTCCTTGCTTTAGCCCACCTACAGCTCCACATATTCGACTACAGCTTGATAGGTCTTGTTGCTGTGGCACCGATACACTTCTTCCAGGTTTGCAGACTTGTTGGTAGCCGTTCCCTCCTGTCGAGCAAGGTAAGAATTAGTAAGAGCTTGTGTAACAGGTTGAGAGTGAGCGCCTTGCAGTAGCTACATCCTAGTAGTTGTAGTAGGGTTCCTATTTCTTCACCTGTTTTCTTGTTGCCTTTGTTTGGCTAACAATGGCAGGCTCGATGACTCACATAGGAGACGGAAGCTTGCACCATGGGTGTTCACATACACAACAACATATGGGAGCATACACATTGGAGGTACATGATGATGTTCTAACTGAGGTCTGTAATGCTTTACCGCCTTTTGAGGAAAAATTTGACTCTTGTGCATACATTAATTGGGAGCTTAAGGTAGATGCCAAATTTGATAATTATGACTTGTCTGAACATCAAATGGTTTTTGCTGCAGTTAGTGCTTTAACGAAATATGCCTTGACTAAATGGAAACATATTTGTAGGCATAATAAAGTTCCACCAACTTGGAAGGATTTCAAAATGTTTTTTCGAGATGAATATATTCCTGAATATTATGTTGATCTTTTGCTTTCCAAACTAGAGAAATTGAAACAGGGTACTAGGACTGTGAAGCAATACTTCCATGATTTTAAAATTTGTATCATATTTGGTGGATTAGAAGAATGCAGAGAAGATAATATGTGTAGGTTTATGAAAGGGCTCAATTCTGAAATTCGAACCTTGTTACTTAGCAAATCATACAACAGTATTGGTCAATTGTTTTGGCTTGCTGTTAGTGCTGAAAAGGAGATTCTGTTATCTTTGAATACTTGCAAGAATGATGTGATCCATAATGTCCAAAATTTGTCCACTTTGCATGTTAATCAAGAGCAACAAATAGTGGAACCTGCAGTTGCTTTACCTTTATCACAAGATGAATTACTTGTTGTTCCTTGTGATAAAGAGGACTTGTGTGCTGATGATTCTTTTACTCCTATGCCACAAGTAGTGAATAAGTGTGATACTTTTAGTTTGGAACGATACATTTGTGCTGAAGAAAAGCTTTTTCATCCTATTACTTGTGCACAAAATGAACTGAAGTTATTGTCTTCTTTAAATACTTTGGGTTATATTGAATTTGATATTCTGTGTGGTCTAAACTATTTAGAGGAGACTTTTTGCTGATTCTGAACTAAGATGCTTGTCTAATCATACATATCACTTTATTGGCAAGTATAATTGCAAAGGAGAGTATTTGGTGCATAAAGTTTATATTTGCTCTAATCTGAAATATCCTTCTGGGCTACAACACTATGATCAAATATGGGGCTGCACTAACGCTAATAATACATTGCAAAGTTTTCGTAGTTGTTCCCTTATGCAATAGGGTCAGTCAAAAGAAGGAAAGCATTACTGGTTGTGGCGGTGCAACATAGTCATTGCTCCATGTTCCAACATCAAAACAAGCGCCTTTGACTACCACAGGAGCAAGTCGACGACGACTTGCAGCCAAGAAGGGGAGAATGATGAGGACATCACCAGCTCAGATACAACCACATTAGCAACTTTTGATTCAAAGGTAAAACAATTCTTTATAATGCTTGTATTTGATACATTTGATGAATTGATGCTGCGCCATGATGTATGTTTATTGTCATTTTCAGAAATACATTCGTGGATCAAAAAGGGTGTTAAACTCACATGGAAGCCTTGGAGGACCAAAGAAATTGATTGGGGGCCAAGTCCAAGTATTCCCCACGTACTCCACCAGGCCACCACGTCACTTTTGGCCCAAGGAAAGAGAGAGATCAAATCCAACACGTTTTGGAGTTGGATTCGGACTGCAGCATTGGGCCAAATTATGACGGCCGCCACGACTTCATTCCGGCTCCTTTTTGGACGTTCAAGTACTCTATGGAAAGCTTATGAAATCTACTTTCATATGGATCTAGACTCATGTCCATATCTGCTCCGAGGAGGCCACAATCACCAATTAGCTACCGAGACCTATTCTGCGCACGGTGCTGCGTCACCTGATTTTGGGTCCGATGGGCCGTGTATCAAGTGGGGCCCATTAGGGGCGCGCCCTAGGGTTGAGGGACGACCCCCACCATGTCCTGGTCGTCCCCTACCTCTCATATACCTCCATAGCTGCCACAAAATAGATTGAGTTTTGTTTAGATGTAAGTTTAGCCATTGCTACTTCCTTGTAGACGCATGTGTCGGCGAGACCATCCGTTCTACTCGATTCAGAACCCCACCTTTGTGATTTCAGATTGAGTATCATCTCCATATTTGCAATTGAGTTGCTTGTTCTTCTTGTTCTTGCTTGTTTTTCGATTGCTTGCAGGATTACCCTCGTGGTTTGGTTGATCGTGCTCCACAAGATCGCGGCGACCGCTGGAGTTGGTGTATCGGTTGCTAAGGCGCAACATCCTTTGATGGTTGTAGTCGGGCCGTGAATGTCTCTCCAGTCCAAATCGAAGTTATCCATCTCTCGTCGAAAGATTGGGCACAAACCCTAGCGGGTTCTCATCAAATACTCTGAGCTTAATGGAAATACCTTCATACTTATGTTGTGTGCCTTAGTTATACTTTATCTACTTAGCATATACTACTTATGTCTTGCACCTTGTTCAAGTGAATATATGCTATGACATTGGCTCAATGTGCCTCTTGGTTGCTCTATTTATTAACGTGATAGATAGAGTTGTATTTTATATTGTAAGCATGGTGTTTGGAATATGGAATACTTTTGAGGGTACCGCTGCCCCATGGATTAGTAGAGGTAGGTGACAGGTGGTGACAACCCTGTCTGTCCTTTATAATCCTCCACGTTCGGGAGTGGGTATTAGGCCTTTATGATAAGACGTCCTACTGTCGTCCCTTGATGAGGGAACCACTGGATACCTCGATATGTCCTTTGCATATGTACATTGAATGAGCTTGTATAGGGTATTGTAGTATGTCCAAGTCCCATAGGTGTGATGCTAATGAACCCTTTGTAATCTTTACTAATGTGCTATGACTAACTAAGACTACATTAATGATGAGCAATAAACTTCTGTGTGTCACATTACCCATTCACTTGCATATCATTTACCCCTGTCTAGACTATGGTATATTAATACTATTGTAAGTAAATACATTGGATGACACCTCTCTTTAACTAAACGCTTTCCCTGCGGATTAACAAATAACGATACTATGGAATACTCTCAGGTGAAATGCTACAACGTACTTCTGGGCGCTTGCAGAATATCTGTAACGTTTAGATTCACGATAAGGTATCTCTAGTGACATCACTAGTTTAGTGGTGACGCTAAGAAATACCAGCATTTCTGGTGCCGTTGCCGGAGAATGCAATGGTTAAAGAGTTTTGATCATCCATGTATTTAATGCAACATGATTAATTGCTAGTAATCTAGCAGGTTTACCCTTTTGCTCTGTTTCTCTGTGACGTAAAACAGGGTAGTGTATGACTGGTTTCCAATTACCATCCAACTACGTCGAGAACCCGAATACCATAGGAAAGAGGGTACGGTTTCATGTCGTAATCCCTCAGGTGTTCTTGTCGGAGACTGAACCAGTCATCGAAGAGTCATCTATCCAAGGAGAACAACCCGTTCCCGCAGAATCCCAACCGGAAGAAGCCATGGCCGACAGGACAATCCGCGACTACTCCGCCCCGTGTTGACGGTCCTTATAACAAAAATCCGACCGTCAATAGGCTCAGAAAACCAATAAAGAATCAATCATAACTTAGACAATAGTATTCAAATAATGTTGTACCATGCATATCCAGAATATATTTGAGTACAAGGACTACAATGCAAAAGATGGATGAAACTGGCCATAGACCCAGGTCAGCCGACCTGGCTAGGTCGGGCGACCTGGCCTGGACCCCAATCGAGCCCATTCTCCACATAGGTCAAGAAGCACACTAGGAGGTGATCATGGACGTTGGAACATGGTCGGTTCAAGTCAAGGGTAAGGGATGAGCCATGTGTCACTCCCATGGATTGAAGGGCCCACACCTCAACTCAATTGCACCCAAACAGAGTACACCCACCTGGAACCGCCATAAGGACCCACATGGCAGTCTACCAGAGAAGAGTGGGGCCGAAAGGTGGCGGCACCAGGTCGGCCGACCTAGCCCTGCGGCCGTTTCGCTCCCCTTTGACCAGTACCTGTAAACCGCCTTGGAGATGACATCTGAGCCGAGCAAAGTGTTGGGTTATTAGCCGAAGCCAATAAGCCCAATCAACAGCCAAGACAGAGAACAGGGACAAGCAACAGTAAATTACTTATCAACAGTGTTCCCGGGAATCAGCCCTTTACACGTTGGTGGTGGCCCCCTTTTATAGGGAGGTCAAGGGGCACTTTTTACATTCCACTTATGCCCCTGTAAATCAGGCATCATCTTCTAGACTATACAACTTAAGGTTTCCAGGGACATAAGAGTACATTCATACGTTTCAATGTGAATGCGCGGACCAGCAACTCCGTCCTTGACTCGGTTTGGACTTGGTCCACGCTGCCTTCATCATGCCTCCATTGACCCTTGTTGCCTTCTCCTCCTGGAATATCTTCGGATGCACGATGCCTTCTCTACCAGAGGGGAGAAACCATCATGTCTTCGCCTGGGCCAGTCCTGAACCTGTGCGACAAGCCAAGCCGTAGATATGCAGGTAATATTTGGGAATCGCCTTCGCGTCCGTTCTAGACTTGCTTTAGCGATGAAGATAGCCGATCGCCTCCCGGTGCCGAATCTCCTGGCGAAGGAGAGAGAAATCGAACGAATGCAGGTGGTAATCATAGATTGCCTTCGCATGCGGGCAAGGTGGACCTTTGTTTATCATAATCGAAGGCAATCCTCTTCCATAGACAAGTAGCGAAGGCAAATTCCGGGAGTTCAAAACAAAGGAATCGGGTGAAGGCATTTCCTTGATGGGCCAATCCTCCAACACAATGCTAAAGACGGTGGATCCAAGGGTCGACCGACCTGGTCACTTCGGCCTGGGCCCACCTCCAAACTGCCACAACCGCCTCTGGCCGGCTCCAACCGCCTATGTGATGCTATAAATACCTGCAAAGGGCGCCGTACTCAAACACACACCAGAAGAAGAGCTTTCCTTTGCTACAAGCTTAGTCTTAGTCTTAGTAGTGATAGTGCTAGTATTAGATCTTCTGAAGGCTTCCAGAGGAGTCTTGGTAAGTTCTAGAGTTCAGTTCTTGTATCTCTTTACTTGTAATACTCTGAGCTTAATGGAAATACCTTCATAGTTATGTTGTGTGCCTCAGTTATACTTTATCTACTTAGTATATACTACTTATATATTGCACCTTGTTCAAGTGAATGTATGCTATGACATTGGCTTAATGTGCCTATTGGTTGCTCTATTTATTAACGTGATAGATAGAGTTGTATTTTATATTGTAAGCATGGTGTTTGGAATATGGAATACTGTTGAGGGTATCGCTGCCCCACGGATTAGTAGATGTAGGCAGCAGGTGGGGACAGCCCTGTCCGTCCTTTGTAATCCTCCACGTTCGGGAGTGGGTATTAGGCCTTTATGATAAGACGTCCTACTGTCGTCCTTTGATGAGGGAACCACTAGATACCTCGATATGTCCTCTTGCATATTATCATTGAATGAGCTTGTATAAGGTATTATAGTATATCCAAGTCCCATATGCATGATGCTAATAAACCTTTTGTAATCTTTACTAGTGTGTTATGACTAACTAAGACTACCTTAATGATAAGCAATGAACTTTTGTGTGTCACATTACCCATTCATTTCCATATTATATACCCCTGTCAAGATTATGGTATATTAATATTGTTGTAAGTAAATACATTGGATGACACCTCTCTTTAACTAAACGCTTTCCCTGCGGATAAACAAATAACGATACTCTGGAATACTCCCGGGTGAAATGCTACAACGTAGTTCTGTGCACTTGCAGAATATCTGTAACATTTAGACTTACGATAAGGTATCTCTAGTGACATCACTAGTTTAGTGGTGACGCTAAGAAATACCAATAAGCATTTCTGGCGCCGTTGCCAGGGAAAGCAATGGTTAAAGAGATTTGATCATCCATGTATTTAATGCAATATGATTAATTGCCAGTTATCTAGCAGGTTTACCCTTTTGCTCTGTTTCTCTGTGATGTGAAATAGGATAGTGTATGACTGGTTTCCAATTACCATCCAACTACGTCGAGAACCCAAACACCATAGGAAGGAGGGTACGTTCTCACGTCGTAATCCCTCAGGTGTTCTTGTCGGAGACCAAACCAGTCATTGGAGAGTCATCCATCCAAGGAGAACAACTCGTTCCCGTAACACCCCAACCGGAAGAAGCACTACAGCTTTTTGGCCCTATCGCCACGGATTTCTTAACGCAACGCCGTATTTTCATTGCATTACGTAGGGTTATTGCGACAATTTCTACTTTTCATTGCGTTAGAAGGGCTACATACAACGAAATATGTAGTGTTGTGAGTAAACTGTCATGCGCTGCGATAAATAGGATATATCGCAACGCATAATGTTTTGTTGCAATTTCGCTGTCGTTATTGCAACGATATTTTGTCATGGTTGCAATAGGTGGCCATATTGCAACGATTATATCCCGTTGGTATTAGTGCTTTCATCTGTTGCAATAGAGTCGTAGATATAGCAACGTAAACGCGTGTGTTGCGACTGAGATGTTGGATATTGCAACGGAAAGCTATGGTGTTGCAAATGTGTCTTAGATATAGCAACGCTACCACGAAACCATTGCGAGTAGGTCTTGATATAGCAACGAACATAGCAGATGTTGCGAATTGATTTTAGATATAGCTATGCTCGCATGACTTGTTGCGAAATGTGGGTGCGTGCACCAGGCCACGTTTAGTCCATGGGCCTTTAGTCCGTGGGTCACAGAATTATACATGGTAGGCTTTTGTTCTCACGACCGAACCCTAATCAATCCCTTCACGCAACGACTCATCTCCTTCGCACCGACCTGCACGAAGAATCCATCTTGCATCCTCTAGGTATCATCGATTCCAATCTTGCGCATGAAACTGTTGAGTTCTTTAATTAGTATATAAATTCATGTTTGAATGTGTTGATTTTATGAGAACCCTTTTTTTCCCGTGGCTCAGGAGAGATCTAAACCTGCACTCTCTCTTGCGGTTGATTTTCCAATGGCAAGTGAGGATCATAGTTGGATGCTACTGCCTCAAACAAATGATGCGTGGCAAAAAGGATACGAGAAATTCATTGATGTAACCTTTGAAGGCACCTTTGAAGGAGAGACTGCGCCCTGTCCATGTAGTAGCGTGCCATGGCATTTAGAGAAAAGAAGAGATCCAAGTACACTTGCTTGCAAACGGGTTTGACAAGGCTTTCATCAAGAAAGGACAACCTAGTGCTTCTACATCTATCCCTATGGATGATGATCGTGACTTTGGTGATGTTGAAGGTACTGATTATTACGATGATGGGCCATCCACCAATAACCTGCTTTCATCACTAATCAATGGCGCCGTACATGGTAATATTGATGAGGAGCCAAATAATGAGGCAGCAAAGAAATTTTTCAAATTAATGGAAGAAGCCCGGGTTGAATTGTACCCAGGTTATAAGGAGGCTTCTGTTGGGTTACTAGCCGAAGCTGATGAACCCAAACAATAGCTAAGATGGAGAAATAGTGACAAGAAACAATGTATTACTTATCAACAGTGTTCTTAGGAATCAACCCTTTACACGTTGGCCAGGGGTCTCCTTTTATAGGGAGGCCAAAGGGCACTTTTACATTCCCTTTATGCCCCTGAAAACCAGGCATCATCCTCTAGACTACACAACTTGAACATTCCAGGGATATAAATGTACATTCATATCTATCAATGTGAATGTGTGGACGAGGGCTTTCTCCAACAGGCCGATGTCCTCGAAATACTCAGGATTGTCTTCGCCTGCTCAAAGAAACGCCTCCTCCCGTTGGAGTAAGTCCCGAATCGATGACTTCGCTCTGTGTTTGCCTTCGCGCTCTGTATATTTTTTCTTATTTTCCATTTTATTTTTATTTTTATTTTTGTTCTCATTAATTCTTTGAATTTTTTGGGCCATTTCGATTTTCGAGCCACGGTAACGGTACATTTTTTACCGCCCTATAAATAGGACCAAAGGGGTCCCCCTTTTTACCCTTATTCGCTTCCGCTGTCAATCGCTTTCTGATTGCGAAAGCTTCTTCGCTTGCTTAGATCATAGCCTGTCGTCTGCTTTCGCTGTTGTGTTGGTTTTTTCTCTTGTGATATATACTTTGTTACAAGTAAGGTTCTCTCCCTAAGGTTTATTTTCGTTGATTTCCTTCGCTGAGTTATTGACAATTGTTGTCATTCCTGCAGCGGCACACATCAGGCAGACTGCTGTACTTATTGACATGGCCGGCGAAGGCAGCCCTGAGGCACAACGAGAGAGTCACTCTCCCTGTCCTGGGATGGATGATAATGAGGCCGAGCAGTTTGCTCAACAGCTGGAAGATGAAACTCCGACTGTGGAGGAGACGTCTGGTGATGATCACGCCGAAGACGACGAAGTTGGTGAAGACGAAGATCTTGAAGATGTCGAGGCCAACGTGGAGGATCTAGTGGATCCCAGTAAGAGGGCAAAGACACTTGTGTTTGGCAAGTCCAAGGTCGGCCAAAATGATATCAGATTTTATGAAGAGAAGGGTTACTTTCCTGAGGGTTGGGGCCGTGCTCCCGGCACTGATACTACCCCTAACCCTCGCGAAGACGAAGCTGTAGTCTTCACAGATTTTTTCATTGCGGACCTTAAGATGCCCATTGACAACATCATCACGAAGATGATTGCGCCTTATGGCCTGCAATTGCATCATCTGACGCCCAACGCTATCAGTCATCTCCTTCGCTTCTTCTGGGCCGTAAAGACACATGACTCAGCGGTTACGGTTGATGGGTTCCTTTGGCTATATGAGGGGCACAATCAGAGCAAATCATCTGAAGTCAAAGGCGAGCTATTCACTCCAGATTTTGGATGTGTGACATTTACTGGGCGCCGTCGAGGTTCTCATTTTGCGAAGGTGGAAACTTCCTTTGCTAACAGGAATAAATGGACCAAGGACTGGCAGAAGTACTGGTTTTATGTGCGAGTGCCTTCGGAGGAGATCACTCTGGCTGACGGGACCAAATCTTTGACTTATCCTCTGCACAGTCAAATTGATTGGCTTAAGTTTATTTCTTGTCCGGTGTTTGACACAGAGAGTGCTGGATTTACTGAGTGCTGGAAAGCCTTTTGAACGGCTTCGCAGACGTTGTGTAGCCGTGATCTTATTGAAGAATGTATTGCTGCTGATCTTGCTTGTGGGACTTATTTCTTATCTGCCGATTGGAAACCTTTTGGGGTTGAATGGAAACCTCACGGTGATCATACCAGAGTGGTTTTCCATTATTTTGGAGCGAAACTCCCCGAAGGCATGTCTGCATCGGATTTGTTGCCGGTGTAGAGCAACAAGCTAATGATATTCTTGGTCCATATAACTCTAAGGAGCATCGTAGTTTCGAAGACAAATATGTTCGTGTTAGACTGAACAGAGTATTTGAAGAGTTAAAAATTTCCTATGGTGCTCGTGAGGTTCCTGTCTCCACTGAGAAAGGAAAAAACAAGAAAGAAAGGAAATTGAAGAAGAAGGCGAAGGAGCAGGATGAAGATGGTTCTGCGCCTTCGCGCGCTCCTTGTGGAGGTGGTCGGACTGGAAGAGGTAGAAGTCATGGCGAAAAGACTGTTGCGAAGGCGACCTCTTCTGCTACTCCAGCGAAGCGGGGCAGCAGCAGCTCTCATGAGACTGCTGAGAAGAGACGTCGCCAAGAGCCGCCCATTGCTGCTGTTCCATTAGCAGTTGCGGCTCCAGCTGCTGTGGCCGCTTCTTCAACTTCGCATGGTCGTCCGACGGTTGCAGGTGTTTCCTCTGCTTTGCGTGGTGGTCGGCCGCCTCTACCTCCTCGGGCACCACCGGCGGCTCCGGCTCCAGCACGGTTGCCGGCTTCGCCAGTGACTGGTTTTATGAGCTCAGCTCCCCAAAGTGGAGATGATATCTTTTTAGGTGAGATTGCTCTCTTTGGGAATTATTTTCAGGGCACAAGTCTTCCTTTGCTAGGAAGCTACCTAGCGCAGAATCCATTTGTTGATATTGACATTGCTTGTGAAGGAGTTCCTGAGACATCTGGGAGTGTCCGAGTGCCCGATCCTTTCGATGACGTTATTGATATTAGTCAATTTGAGGATACCCCCGTTCGGGATGTGCCCATTACCGAACATGTGCTCGAAGAAGTTAATATCGAGGATGAAGCTGAGGAGCCCATCGCCGAAGCCCCTATGGATACTAGACCAGTTAGTCCTCAATCACCTGCTTTGGTTTCTTCCCCCTTGCTACAGATTCTTTGGAAGTTTTGGCCCATGTTGCCGAAACCATTGAGGTGAATGCTCAGGCTAAGGGAAAGGAGGTTGCCGAAGCTGAGACTTCTGAGGCCGCTGAGAGGGCAACTGCTGCTCGTGCGGACATGGATGTTGATGTGGGGGCGAGCGTTCCACCTTTTCCCGAAGGTACTTGTTATTTTGCCTTTGATTTTTTCTTCAGCGACATTAGTTATTATGCTGTTTGGTGCTAATGTGAAAGAGTTTTGCTTAGCAGGTGGTGAAGAAGAAGGGCCGGCTCGCATGCGCGAAGGTGGGCCTCTTCGAGACTTTGACTGGGAAGATGTCTTATTTGATCAGGGTTATAGCTAGTTTTTTTTTCGTTTAGCTATTTTTTGCGAAGATAATAACGCTGACATTATTTTTTGTAGAATATCAACGTCTTGTGCGAACCTTGGATCCTGAGAGTATTGGTTCTAATATTCTGGCTGTGGGATTAAAGGTGTGAATTCCATGCCTTCGCTTTCCATTTTATTACTGACTTGGCTTCGAGTTGCCGATCTCGTAATACTGATTGAGGAGATTGTTTTTTCTCGCAGATTGTTGTAGCTATCAATGAATTGCTCAAGTTCCGAACCTCAACTTGGTTGCTGCTGAGCGCGAGGAGCTGGTGAAGTTGCGAAGAGAAAAAGCTGAGCTTCTCCAGATCCAAGCGACTATTGACGGGATCAAAGAGGATATCGAGAAAGAAAAGAATCTGTTTCGTCAGGACCGAGAGTCCATTATTAGTGAGAACAAATCCTTAAAGAATAGGGTTGCATCCCTGGAAGCTCAGGTTGACGAAGCCAACTTGCTCAAGGAAAAGGTGGTTGCCTTGGAGGCTCAGGTTTTGAACAAGGATGATACCTTAGAAGGCCTTCGCAAGAAGATCGTCGAGGATTCAGATTTGATTTCTGTCCTGAAAGCACCATCACAAGTGTTAAGGAAAAACTTTCGCGCGATGCCGAGTCGTATCGGTCTCGCAGCGAGGATTTTGAGCGTGAGGCCTTGTCGTTGCGGACTGCAAATCTTTCTCTTCGCAAGGAAAAAGAAGATGTGATTAATGTTGCGTGGGAACGCGGTCTGAAGCTATTTCGCTTGTATAAGGAGGCCTTGCGACAGTTTGGAGCGGAGCTTGTTCCCTTCCCCACCAAGGAGTATAGCTTGGACAAACTTTTTGGCTGGATTGATCATGAATTTGCTTCGCTTCCCACAGTCATTGAGTCGGTCAGTGACTTCGCCGTCAACCTTTGTTCTTGCAATTTAATGAAGATTCTGTCAGAACGGCTGTGATCATTATAATGCCTTAGTTTGGAAAGGCTATCCTTATCCGGCGCCTAGGGATCCTGCCGACGCTGATTATTTTCCAAAACAAGTGTTGCTTGCAAAGGCGCTGTTCCTGAAGCATTTCTGGGTTGCCAGTGGATGTCAAGCGGCTCAGAATATTATCCGCGACCGACTTGGAAAGGTACTTTGTTAGTTGCCATCGTGATTGACCTTGATTTTTTCATTTTTAATTTTGTACTATTTTATTTGATAGCTTATGTATTCTCAGTCAATGGAGCTGAAGAAACAAAAAGCTGAAGCCGAAGCCACTGCTAGGGAAGCCGCTATCAAGGAAGCTGCCGAAGCCGGTGCTGGAACAAGTTCTGCTGCTACCGATGCTGCCGCCGGCGAAGCCGGTGGTTCTTCTTCTTCGCAAGGACAAAGTGGCCAAGGGGCCCCCCAAGTCGATCCACAGGTCTAAGGACCTTTTCAATTGTAATTAGAGGTAGGGCTTTATGGAGCGGGCAGTTCTTTTGAACTTGTATATTTGTGTATATTCAGGGTGATGAGATGCTTGAACTTACGCCGTTGGCCATGCGTGATGGGCCTCTTTGTATTTCTGGCTTCGCGTGGAAGGAGTTTCGATGACTTTATCCGCACTCTAGCCATGGTGACTTTTTAGAGTATTGTCACGAGTTTTATCGTCGCACTGAGTTCGGCGTTTTTGATTTTTTTCACTTCATTTATTGCTCATGGCTCGGATCGAGTAGAGCTCGCTGCGCAGAGGAATGCCGAAGCTGTTTCTCTGGGCATTCCTAAGGCGGAGCCAATGGAAGTCAGTCCTGATGTCAAAGACTTTGCATGCGTTTACAATGCCCCTCGCTTTAGGAGGTCTGGCGAACAGTTTTATGGTTATGTGTTTGAAATGTTTTGAGAAATACTCGATTGTAAGGAGGTGCTGTAATAACATCATTGTATGAATGAATATGAACTCGATTTGTCTTTGCTTTTGAGAGAAACGCCTCCTCCTCCCAAAGCGAGTTTATGTTTATTCATGCGAAGACAAAATCTTCGTGTGCTTTGCAAATCTGGTCGTACAATATGCAACGTGTTTGAGCGAAAGAGTTTGAACTCTTTTTGCCTTTTCCTTTGAGAGAAACGCCTCCTCTCCCCAAAGCAAGTTTAGGCTTTTTCGTTCAAATTCTCAGCTAAAGAGCGTTTTGCATGTGGGATTTCAGAAAGAGCCGAAGCCGCTTTCATTTCCCAACAAGCGTTTTATATGTATGAGACAACTTTAGCCGAAGCCCCTTTTACTCTTTAAAGTATTTTGTATGTAAAAAATGCAATCTGAGCCGAGGCCCCTTTTACTCCTTAGAGTAAGCGTTTTGTATGTATAAAATGTGATCTGAGCCAAAGCCCCTTTTACTCCTTAGAGTAAGCGTTTTAGATCTGAATTGGCCTTACCCTTGGTAGGGTCAATTTAGTTCTATTTGGTTTATCGAATACCAGCGATTTGGTCGAAGCCAATCGCTTTCGATGCAACTTCTTTTTGGGGAATAGCTCGTTCATATATTTTGCATGAGTTACAATGAGCACCGCCTCGTTAAAAACCTCACCCCTTTGGTAAGGGTTCCCCTGTGAGGAAAAGAGTACGGGATTTTTTTGAAGGAAAAATGAAAATCTACTCTATCAATTGACTTTGTTTATAGGTTACGAAGCCAATTGTTACATGGTGTTCACAGATAGTACCTTCGCAAGCCATCCGCATTCCATGAATGCGGCAGCTCATTGCCTTTGCCATCACCTAGGTGAAATGATCTTGGTCTATTGCTCTTGTTTGATTAGGAATGGGCCCTCCCATTTGTTTTGCAGCTTCCCCGAAGGCATACTTGGGTTCTTCCTTAGCACCCAGTCACCTATCTTTATGTCTTTTCTTACCACTTTCTTGTCACGCCATTTTCTTGTTTCTTCTTGGTACTTGAAGATGTTCTTGGCTGCTTGGGGCCTGTAAATTTTTGTGAGATCTTTGTCTATAGCTTCGCTATCTTTGGCCGCTTCCTGTTGAGTGCGAAGCCCCTTGTGAAGGATCTCCTCCGGACATACTGCCTCTTCACCATATAACAGCTTGAAAGGTGTGAATTGGGTTGCTCTTGAAGTGGATGTGTTATGAGCCCAGATTACCTTCGGCATTTCCTCCACCCATTTGCCTTTTTTCTTACAGTTTGCCAGGCATTTTCTGATGGCGGTGAATATGATGCCATTTGCCCTTTCAAGAGCGCCATTGTACTGGGGGTGGTATACTGATGCAAATCTTGCCTTCGTCCCTATGGACATGCAATACTGCCTGAATTCATCGCAGTCAAACTGCTTTCCATTATCCACTGTGATTTCCCTTGGGACTCCAAATCTGCAAACGATTTGTTGCCAGAAGAATTTGATGATTGTCTTCACTGTGATGTTTGCTAGTGGCCTTGCCTCAATCCACTTAGTGAAATATTCCATTGCAACTATTGCATATTTCAGGTTTCCTTAAGCTGTTGGAAGAGGACTCACCAGATCAATGCCCCATCTCTGGAGTGGCCAGGTTGGAATTATCAGCTGTGATAACTCCGAAGGCGATTTTCTGGTTGCTGCGCACTTTTGACATTCGTCACAAGTCTTGATTGTGTTGGTTGCGTCATTGATGATCGAAGGCCAATAGAACCCTTGTCTCATTGCCTTCCCCACAATTGCCCTCGCTCCAAAGCGAGCTCCGCATAAGCCGCTATGTATCTCTTGTATTAGCTCTCTGCCTTCGCTTATTGACACACAGCGAAGCCAAGGAGCCACGACTCCTTTCTTGTATAGAATGTTGTCAATGATTTGATATGACCTTGCTCTCTGCTGCATGGTTTTGAGGTCGTCTTCGTTGATTGGTTCATAATATCCTCTAAGATATGCCATTATGGATGACCGCCAGTCCTCTGAGTTTATTACATTGATCAATTTTGGTTGTGCGTCAAGATCTTTGATCGAAGGCGTTGTCAATGTCTGGAAGAAGACATCGGGTGGCAGTTTGTCCCCTTTTGTTGCTGCTTTGGCCAACGCATCAGCTTCTTCATTTTTGACCCTCGGGATGTATTCTACTGTAAAGCCCTTGAATGTTTTCTCCATTGCTCGAACTGTGGTCAAATACTTGATCAGCTCTGGTTGTTTTGCAACACTTTCTTTTTCAATATGATCTGCTACCACCTTCGAGTCAGTTTTCACAATGAAGCGCTGAGCCCCCAACGCCTTCGCTTTTCTGAGCCCAATAGCACAGCTTCGTATTCAGCGACATTGTTTGTACTTCTCTCGTTGTTTTTGCAGAACTCAAGATTCGCTGCATATCTCATTTTGACACTCGAAGGCGATTGTACAATTGCCGCGATGCCAGCTCCTTTGTCCCCCCAAGCACCATTACAGTGTATTAGCCAGTTTTCTTCTCTGATCAGACTTTCTGCCGAAGGTGATGTCCACTCAGCTATGAAATCAGCCAAGACCTGTGATTTCACTGCTGTTCTTCGCTCGAAATCGACCACATATTTAGACAGCTCTGCGGCCCATTTGCGTATTCTTACCGAAGCTTCTTTGTTACTCAGCAGCTCTTTTAGTGGTTGATCTGTGAGCACTTTGATGTTCTGCCCCTCGAAATAATGCCTTTAGCTTTCTGGATGCCATCTCCACAGCATAGATCATTTTCTCAATTTCAGTGTAGAATAGCTTCGACCCATTCAATGCCTCAGAAACATAATATACTGGCTGTTGTATCTTTCTGCCTTCAATTAGCTTCTCCGTAATGAGTGCAGCACTAACGGTTGATTGTGAAGCTACGATGTATAATAATAAAGGTGCCTTTTGGTCAGGTGTTGTCAGCTTCGTGAGCTGCATCAGATATTGCCTTAGCTCATGGAATGCCTTCGACTGCTCTTCTCCCCATTCAAACTTTGTTGCATTTCTAAGAGTTGTGAAGAAGGGTAAACTGCGTTCAGCTGCCTTTGCAATAAATCTGTTAAGTGCTGCGATTCTGCCAGAGAGTTTCTGCACATCTCTAATGCATTTGGGCTCTTCCATGTTGAGAATTGCAATGATCTTTTCAGGATTGGCTTCGATTTTATTAGCTGACACCAGGCAGCCTAGAATCTTCCCTTTGGTTACTCCAAAGACACATTTCTCCGGGTTGAGTTTGAGACCCGCTTGTCTCATTCTTGCGAAGGCAACTGCCTAATCTGAGACATGATCTTGTCTTTTGACACTTTTGACCAAGATGTCATCAACATATGCAAGTATAGTTTTGAAAAGTTCTTCTTTGAATACGGTACTTGACATGCGACAGAAAGTGGTACCAGCGTTTCGAAGCCTCTCAGGCATTTTGATGAAGAAAAATGTGCCAACAGGAGTGATGAAGCTGGTTTTTTCTCCGTCTTCTTTCTTCATCCATATCTGATGATAACCGGAGAAGCAGTCTAGCAGAGACATCATCTCACTTGCAGCAGCCTGGTCAATGATTTTGTCGATTCGTGGGAGTGGGAAATCATCCTTGGGACATGCCTTATTGAGGTCGGTGAAATCAATACACATTCTCCACTTGCCATTTTTCTTTTTCACTGGCACCGTGTTTGCTAACCATTGGGGGTATTTGACTTCGCGTATGACATTTGCGTCTAGCAGCCTTTGCACCTCAGCTTTGACTGCACTCACTTTTTCTTCGGACATTTTCCTCAGTTTCTGCTTCTTCGGCCTCATCTCAGGGCTGATTGCAAGTTTGTGCTCAATTATGCTCCTGTCAACGCCTGGCAAATCTTTGCTTGACCAAGCGAAGACGTCTTTGTTGTTTCTCAAGAATTCGATGAGTCTTTCTTCTTCGTTGGGTTCAAGATCAGAGCCAATAATGACTTTCCTATCGAAGACATCAGGCTGTAACTGCACTTCTTTTGTTTCTGTTACACCTTGCATGCTTTTATCTTTCTCAGCAATCGGCTTCTCCTCAGGGTAGATAGGTTCTTTTTCTTCGAGCACATGTTCCTTTCGCTGGCCTGGGGTGTTGGCATATTCGATTCTTCTTGCCTCTGTTTGATCACCGAAGACGGTGATGACGCCTTTGAGAGCTGGCATTTTCATGAACAAGAAAGCTTGCCTTATGATGATATCAAAGGCATTTATGACTCCTCTGCCGAAGATAACGTTGCAGTCAAAGAACATGTTGACAACATCAAAGGTGATGAACTCAATTCTTGCATTTGATGTGTCGCCAAAAGATACTGGCAATGTAATTTTCCCCAAAGTTGCAGTGCGCTTTCCTCCGAAGCCGACCAAAGGTGTATCTGATGGCTCTAGATTGTCTGGGTTGATATTGGTCATTGACCTGAGTGTCTTCGCTGGAATGATATCTGCAGAGCTGCCTGTATCCACTAGTACTTTCCCAATTGTCCAGCCAGCAATGTTGGCTTCAATCGACGTTGCATCATTATGTGGAAAGTTGTAAAGCTTGAGATCTTCCTCGATGAAGATAATTGGCATGTGAGACCATTTTGATTTCTTGTAGGGACCGTCAACTGAAATATTGTTGACTTGGCGAAAATAACTCTTTCTCTGCTTCTTCGTCTCGAAGGCGAGTGAGGATCCTCCAGTTATAGGCATAATGAGGCCATAACTGGGCAAGGGGTTTGCTGTGGTTTGGTCTTGTTGTTTTTGTGGTGGTGGAGGTGGAGGTGGCAATTCCTCTACCTTGATGTCTTTGTTTGGGATAGGCTGGCTGGTTTGAGGGTAGAATTGTGGGTACAGGGTTTGTGGATAGTAATGCTGGAATGTTTGCGGTGAAGGCGAAAATTGAGTCGCCACCGCCGTTGTAGGATGGACAAGTTTGAGGTTAGGGAGGGATACACTGGGCAATATGGTTGGATAGCTTGGGTTTGTGTTTGGATTTGGGTGCTGGGTTGCGAAGCCAAGAATGGCTTCGTTTGGGTAGATTGGATTTTGTCTGCCTTCAACTTGTCTTTGGTTCTCTTGATGTCTCGGCACTACTCTGTGCCATGGGTATGATTTTTGCTATGATATTGGCAAAATAGCTCTGGTCCCGAAGGTGGACCCCGTCCTCTTCCTCGGCCTCTGCCGGTTCTTCCACCCCTTTGGGTAGGCTCATTTCTTTGGCTCTGGTATTGGTTTTCTGGGTAGGTTGGTTTGTTTTGTGGGAGCGAAGGCGGGCTCTCCACACTCATGATGGTTTGGGATGGGTGATTTTGGTAGTGGTTTTGATTGTAGTAGTGCTGCTTGTTTTGAGAGGCATACTGGCTTCTCAAAACGGCTTCTCTAGCAATTCGTATTCGGTTGTCATTGTCGGATCGACAATATTTCTTGAACTCCTCATATAGATCTCCAAGGGTTGCTGGTATTTCCCTTGCAATGTGCTGCGCAAAGGGACCTGGGCGAAGCCCTTGGATTGTTGCAAATTTGGCGGCTTCGTCAGGAATGTGAGGAGCCTGAGATCGCAGTCCCACAAACCTGCGAAAGTAGTCCTCCAAAGATTCCTTCGGCTGTTGGTGTAAGGTTAGCTCTGCGTATGAGAGTGCTTGGTCTCCCATTATGCTGAAATTTTTGATTAGCTCTCTTTTCAGATCATACCAGCTGGTGATAGATAGCTCTGGAAGCTTGGTGTACCAGTTTGTTGCGGTGCCATCGCAAACGATGATGAAAGACTTTGCCAATACGACGTCATCTCCCCCTGCCGAAGCTATTGCAGCTTCATAGCTCATGAGAAATTGCTTAGGGTCGGTGAGGCCATTATACCTTGGTAGGGAGATAGGCTTGTATGAAGGCGGCCATCTTGCCAATTGCAAATTTTCTGAGAGAGAGCAATTATGGTCGATGGGACGAGTGTGCAGCACTTGGAATCCGGTTTCAGATGTGGACATACGATTTGGTCCCGTATTGGTGAAGGCATTTGGATCGTTGAGTTCTGCTTAGAGTTCAGCAACTTGTTTCTTGGCTCTTTCAAGTTCTTCTCTGAGCTTCGTAGCTCTGGGATTTGCGGTGTTCAGTCTTCTTTGCTTCGCTTGCCTCAGCTCCTCCAACTGCTTCCTGACCTGCAGCAGCTAGTGTTGTTGTTCTTCTTCTTCTTCTTCTTCTTCCTGCATTTGCTGTTGCAGCTCAAGCTGAGCAGCTTCGAGCTCTCTTTGCTGCTCCAGACGGTGAAGGCAGAGCCTGTCCTCCACCCTGCGCAGCCTTTCTTCAGTGGTGAGAGTGTCTTCATCGACTTCTGTTTCCTCAGTGACGGCTTCGGTTATGGGTGGAAGTGTGGCTGGTGGAATTAACGCTTAAGCATCGAGTTCGCCGGTGGTGGTTGTGTCTTCGGTGGTATTTCTGGGGTTTCTGGTAACTCTTTTGCTAGTGGCATGGTGGTGTTCGTGGGTTGTCTTCGCGCACAGCACAAACGGTGGGCGCCAGTTGTTGGGTTACTAGCCGAAGCCAATAAGCCCAATCAATAGCCAAGACAGAGAACAGGGACAAGCAACAGTAAATTACTTATCAACAGTGTTCTCGGGAATCAGCCCTTTACACGTTGGTGCGTGGCCCCCTTTTATAGGGAGGTCAAGGGGCATTTTTTACAGTCCACTTATGCCCCTGGAAATCAGGCATCATCTTCCAGACTATACAACTTAAGGTTTCCAGGGACATAAGAGTACATTCATACGTCTCAATGTGAATGCGCGGACCAGCAACTCCATCCTTGACTCGGTTTGGACTTGGTCCACACTGCCTTCATCATGCCTCTATTGACCCTTGTTGCCTTCTCCTCCCGGAATATCTTCGGATGCACGATGCCTTCTCTACCAGAGGGGAGAAACCATCATGTCTTCGCCTGGGCCAGTCCTGAACCTGTGCGACAAGCCAAGCCGTAGATATGCAGGTAATATTTGGGAATCGCCTTCGCGTCCGTTCTAGACTTGCTTTAGCGATGAAGATAGCCGATCGCCTCCCGGTGCCGAATCTCCTGGCGAAGGAGAGAGAAATCGAACGAATGCAGGTGGTAATCATAGATTGCCTTCGCATGCGGGCAAGGTGGACCTTTGTTTATCATAATCGAAGGCAATCCTCTTCCATAGACAAGTAGCGAAGGCAAATTCCGGGAGTTCAAAACAAAGGAATCGGGTGAAGGCGTTTCCTTGATGGGCCAATCCTCCAACACAATGCTAAAGACGGTGGATCCAAGGGTCGACCGACCTGGTCACTTCGGCCGACCTGGGCCCACCTCCAAACTGCCACAACCGCCTCTGGCCGGCTCCAACCGCCTATGTGATGCTATAAATACCTGCAAAGGGCGCCGTACTCAAACACACACCAGAAGAAGAGCTTTCCTTTGCTACAAGCTTAGTCTTAGTCTTAGTAGTGATAGTGCTAGTATTAGATCTTCTGAAGGCTTCCAGAGGAGTCTTGGTAAGTTCTAGAGTTCAGTTCTTGTATCTCTTTACTTGTAATACTCTGAGCTTAATGGAAATACCTTCATAGTTATGTTGTGTGCCTCAGTTATACTTTATCTACTTAGTATATACTACTTATATCTTGCACCTTGTTCAAGTGAATGTATGCTATGACATTGGCTTAATGTGCCTATTGGTTGCTCTATTTATTAACGTGATAGATAGAGTTGTATTTTATATTGTAAGCATGGTGTTTGGAATATGGAATACTGTTGAGGGTACCGCTGCCCCACGGATTAGTAGAGGTAGGCAGCAGGTGGGGACAGCCCTGTCCGTCCTTTGTAATCCTCCACGTTCGGGAGTGGGTATTAGGCCTTTATGATAAGACGTCCTACTGTCGTCCTTTGATGAGGGAACCACTAGATACCTCGATATGTCCTCTTGCATATTATCATTGAATGAGCTTGTATAAGGTATTATAGTATATCCAAGTCCCATATGCATGATGCTAATAAACCTTTTGTAATCTTTACTAATGTGTTATGACTAACTAAGACTACCTTAATGATGAGCAATGAACTTTTGTGTGTCACATTACCCATTCATTTCCATATTATATACCCCTGTCAAGATTATGGTATATTAATATTGTTGTAAGTAAATACATTGGATGACACCTCTCTTTAACTAAACGCTTTCCCTGCGGATAAACAAATAACGATACTCTGGAATACTCCCGGGTGAAATGCTACAACGTAGTTCTGTGCACTTGCAGAATATCTGTAACATTTAGACTTACGATAAGGTATCTCTAGTGACATCACTAGTTTAGTGGTGACGCTAAGAAATACCAATAAGCATTTCTGGCGCCGTTGCCAGGGAAAGCAATGGTTAAAGAGATTTGATCATCCATGTATTTAATGCAATATGATTAATTGCTAGTTATCTAGCAGGTTTACCCTTTTGCTCTGTTTCTCTATGATGTGAAATAGGGTAGTGTATGACTGGTTTCCAATTACCATCCAACTACGTCGAGAACCCAAACACCATAGGAAGGAGGGTACGTTCTCGCGTCGTAATCCCTCGGTGTTCTTGTCGGAGACCAAACCAGTCATTGGAGAGTCATCCATCCAAGGAGAACAACTCGTTCCCGTAACACCCCAACCGGAAGAAGCACTACAGCTTTTTGGCCCTATCGCCACGGATTTCTTAACGCAACGCCATATTTTCGTTGCATTACGTAGGGTTATTGCGACAATTTCTACTTTTCATTGCGTTAGAAGGGCTACATACAACGAAATATGTAGTGTTGTGAGTAAACTGTCATGCGCTGCGATAAATAGGATATATCGCAATGCATAATGTTTTGTTGCAATTTCGCTGTCGTTATTGCAACGATATTTTGTCATGGTTGCAATAGGTGGCCATATTGCAACGATTATATCCCGTTGGTATTAGTGCTTTCATCTGTTGCAATAGAGTCGTAGATATAGCAACGTAAACGCGTGTGTTGCGACTGAGATGTTGGATATTGCAACGGAAAGCTATGGTGTTGCAAATGTGTCTTAGATATAGCAACGCTACCACGAAACCATTGCGAGTAGGTCTTGATATAGCAACGAACATAGCAGATGTTGCGAATTGGTTTTAGATATAGCTATGCTCGCATGACTTGTTGCGAAATGTGGGTGCGTGCACCAGGCCACGTTTAGTCCATGGGCCTTTAGTCCGTGGGCCACAGAATTATACATGGTAGGCTTTTGTTCTCACGACCGAACCCTAATCAATCCCTTCACGCAACGACTCATCTCCTTCGCGCCGACCTGCACGAAGAATCCATCTTGCATCCTCTAGGTATCATCAATTCCAATCTTGCGCATGAAACTGTTGAGTTCTTTAATTAGTATATAAATTCATGTTTGAATGTGTTGATTTTATGAGAACCCTTTTTTTCCCGTGGCTCAGGAGAGATCTAAACCTGCACTCTCTCTTGCGGTTGATTTTCCAATGGCAAGTGAGGATCATAGTTGGATGCTACTGCCTCAAACAAATGATGCGTGGCAAAAAGGATACGAGAAATTCATTGATGTAACCTTTGAAGGCACCTTTGAAGGAGAGACTGCGCCCTGTCCATGTAGTAGCGTGCCATGGCATTTAGAGAAAAGAAGAGATCCAAGTACACTTGCTTGCAAACGGGTTTGACAAGGCTTTCATCAAGAAAGGACAACCTAGTGCTTCTACATCCATCCCTATGGATGATGATCGTGACTTTGGTGATGTTGAAGGTACTGATTATTATGATGATGGGCCATCCACCAATAACCTGCTTTCATCACTAATCAATGGTGCCGTACATGGTAATATTGATGAGGAGCCAAATAATGAGGCAGCAAAGAAATTTTTCAAATTAATGGAAGAAGCCCGGGTTGAATTGTACCCAGGTTATAATAGGCTTCTGTTGGGTTACTAGCCGAAGCTGATGAACCCAAACAATAGCTAAGATGGAGAAATAGTGACAAGAAACAATGTATTACTTATCAACAGTGTTCTTAGGAATCAACCCTTTACACGTTGGCCAGGGGTCTCCTTTTATAGGGAGGCCAAAGGGCACTTTTACATTCCCTTTATGCCCCTGAAAACCAGGCATCATCCTCTAGACTACACAACTTGAACATTCCAGGGATATAAATGTACATTCATATCTATCAATGTGAATGTGTGGACTAGTTACACCGTGTTTGACTCGGTTTGGACTTGGTCTATGTTGGCTTCGTTGACGCGTAAGGGAATGCAGCCACCCTTGCCGCTTGCTTTGGCCTGACAACGGCGATGTCGATCCTCCATCAGCTTCGGAAGCCATCGGCTCTTCCTTGGACCTGCATTATTATTGCAAACGAAGCAGACCAGGGCCCTGTCCATCATTTTTAATACACAGTGCTACCTTCGCTTAATTAAAACAACTGCAGAATCTATTCTACGGTCGCATTTAGTGTTTCACCCACACTTAGAGACGAAGCCGTTCTCGGGGTGGCATGTGATGAGGACATCAACACCAACGATACATCCACACCACCACCAACACCGGCAACTGCGACATCTCCACCATCTGGTCCTATTACTCGCGCTCGTGCCCGTCAACTCAATCATCAAGTAAGTTCATTCTTAAGCTCTTGTCCATTATATTTCATCAATGGAAACACGTGCACTCTTGTTTTACTTAGGAATGATGGAGAGGATAAGAAGGGGAGCGGATTCGCGTGGGCTGGTTTCGGACAGCAGGACAGCACCAACTTGTGACAACGGTCAAGACTTCATTCGGACTCCGATTGGGACGTTCAAGTACTTCACGGAAAGCTTATGAAGTCCTCTTTCAAACGGATCTGGCCTCATGATGATACCTATTCTGAGTGGGGCGCAGTCGTCATGTCTTTACAGAAGGGTTTTCAGCCCATGGTGCTGCGCCACTCTATTTTGGCCCAATGGGCCGTGTATCCAGTTGAGCCCACTTTGGGCGCGTCCTAGGGTTGGAGGTCGTCCTCCCAGTACTTATCCCCCCAGCAGCCGCCATGGGAGGGTTGGGTTTTGTTTTCATGAACTAGCTATCGCTACTTCTCCTGGAGCGCGTGTGCTAATCCAGCCGCCCGTCTTCTTGTAATCGAAACCCCACATTCGATCAATCCAGACTGAGTTCTTGATTTCCCCTTGCGATTTCAGTGCTTGTTTACTTGTTCTTGCGAGTTCTTCGATTTGCTTGCAGGACGGGTGCCCTCGTGGCCGGTGTCGCGCATCACAAGGGCGCGGCGACCAGGGAAGAGGTGTATCGGTTGCTAAGGCGCATCATCTCTGGATTGCTGAAGTCGGACCGCCAACGCCTTCTCCCTCCCTCAAATCGAGTTATCCAGTTCGTCCTCACAGAAAGATCGGGAAATCCCCCACGGGTTCTCATCAATTGGTAATCAGAGCAAGGTTGTTCGGTGAGAGACTTCCTATCCTTTGCAGTTTTAATTTCCTATAGTCCAGAAAAGCCAAAAAAATAGTAGATCAGTTTTCCCGCAATCCTATAAACCCTTTGAGCCTTTACTAGTACTGCTTAGTTAGGGCTTGTTGAGTTTTTGGTTGCATCGGTTTGTGTCGAGTTGCTGGTCTTAGTCGTAGTCCTTTTAGAGTTTCGAGTTCTTGTCACGTTCTGGTCACATACCTGTGTTACTATATAATCTCTCTGTGGCCGAATCTGAGTAGGTCTTGCTTGTTCAAGTCCGAATAGGAATCTGCATATGTGTATCTTCTTTTTACCGAAATACCCCTGTAATTTCGGAAAAGTGTATGTGCTGATTGGACTTTTGGGATCCCCTGTGTTCATATATTTAGTTTTGAGTACCACTGAAAAAAAAATATCAGAAAAAAATCAAAAAAAAGAAAAGAAAAAAAAGAGAAGAAGCAAAAGAAAAGAAGAAAGAAAGGGGCTGTTCTTTGTGCTTACTTTTGTCTTCGGTGGTGCGTTGTGACTTCCTTTGTGTCCAGGCTCGCGTCTCTAGCACGGTCTAGGCTAGGACCAGCACAGTACCGCCGTTGAACAATTATTCAGCTTGCTTTTATAACTAACGTGGTACTAGTATTTTCCTTGTGTTCTTTTAGCCCACCTACAGCTCCACATACTCGATTTTCAGCTTTACAGGAGTTGTTGCTGCAGCTCCGATACACTTTCTTTCTGGTGCCCGACTTGTTGTTGCCGACCCTCCTGCGAGCAGGGTAAGAATTTGTAAGAGCTTGTACAACAGGTTGAGAGTGAGAGAGCACCACACACAAATTACATCTAGTAGTTGTAGGGAATTTCCTACTTTACTTGTTCCCTGTTTGCTCTTGCATCTTTTCCATGGCAGGTTCAGGGGATGAGGAAGAGGATGAAGGAGGTCCGCTTACGCCTCGCACCAAGGGCATCATGCAGCATTTTCAAAAGCAAGTAAGGGACTACACCGATGGGATTGATAATGATTTGCAGGTGATAAATGAGAAGATTGGGCAAATGGAGGCCACGCAGATCTCCAACAACACCAAGCTTGCAAGATTGGAGACGACGGTTGGCCGCGTGGACAAGAGTCTCGCTGCTCTTCTGAGGCGCTTTGATGAGCTCCACGCAAAGGCGAATGATCAGCATAGAGGAGGTGACCAAGAGGAAGAGCGCAACGCAGAAAATTCGAGAGCCGATTATTCTGCTGACACTGAAGATGAGGATCGAGCTCGGAGACGTCGACAACATAACCGTCGAGGTATGGGTGGACCGCGTCCACGTGAGGTGCATAACAATGACAATGCTTTCAGTAAGATAAAATTTAAGATACCCTCTTTTGATGGTAAATATGATCCTGATGCTTATCTTACTTGGGAGATGGCTGTTGAACAAAAGTTTACTTGTCATGATTTTCCTGAAAATGCATGTGTTAGGGCTGCAACTAGTGAGTTCATTGATTTTGCTTCTGTTTGGTGGATAGAACATGGCAAGAAAAATCCTAATAACATGCCACAAACTTGGGATGCTTTGAAACGGGTCATGAGGGCTAGATTTGTTCCATCTTATTATGCACGTGATCTGTTAAACCAGCTGCAGCAATTAAAACAGGGTACTAAAAGTGTAGAAGAATACTATCAACAGCTGCAAATGGGTATGCTACGCTGCAATTTAGAGGAGGATGTGGAACCCGCTATGGCTAGATTTTTGGGTGGGTTAAACCATGAAATTCAGGACATCCTTGCTTATAAAGAGTACACTAACATAACCCGTTTGTTCCATCTTGCTTGTAAAGCTGAAAGGGAAGTGCAGGGGCGACGTGCTAGTACCAAGACTAACATATCTGCAGGGAGGAATTTTTCCACGCAGCCCCGTTCGAGCATTCCATCAACTGGACGTGCTGCAGCACCGTATTCATCATCAGCTCGAGCAGCAGCCTCACCTTCCAGCGACAAGCCATGTGACAGCCCCGCAAATTCAGCAGCAAAGACCGCGCAAAAACCAGCTGCAACCACTTCATCGGTGGCATCCACGGGCAGAACAAGAGACGTTCAGTGCCACCGCTGCAAGGGATATGGACATGTCATGCGTGACTGCCCAAGCAAGCGCGTTTTGGTGGTCAAAAATGATGGTGAGTACTCATCTGCTAGTGAAATTGATGAAGATACACTTGCATTGCTTGCAGCTGACCATGCAGGAAGTGAGGGCTGCCCGGAAGAACATATTAATGCAGCTGAAGCCAACCGCTATGAGAGCCTCATTGTGCAGCGCGTGCTGAGCGCGCAAATGGAGAAGGCGGAACAAAATCAGCGGCACACATTGTTCCAAACAAAGTGTGTCATCAAAGAGCGTTCGTGCCGTGTGATCATCGATGGAGGTAGTTGCAACAACTTGGCTAGCAGCGACATGGTGGAGAAGCTTGCGCTTACCACCAAACCTCACCCGCATCCATATTGCATTCAATGGTTGAATAATAGCGGTAAGGCGAAGGTAACCAAACTTGTGCGAATCAATTTTTCCATCGGCTCCTATAAAGATGTTGTTGAATGTGATGTTGTGCCAATGCAAGCATGTAGTATTCTGCTAGGAAGGCCATGTCAATTTGATAAAGATTCTATGCATCATGGTAGATCAAATCAGTATTCTTTTCTATACCATGATAAAAAGATTGTGTTGCATCCAATGTCTCCTGAACAAATTCTAAAAGATGAACTTACTAGAGCTAGTAAATTGAAGAATCAGGAACATGGTAAAAGTGAAAATCAGATTGTGACAAACGAGCTTGAGAAGCATAAAAAGAACAATACCAAACCTGTTTATGATAATAAAAAGGAGATCAAGCTGAAAGGGTCATGTTTCATTGCTACCAAATCTGAATTGGATGAGATTGATGCTACCACTGCTGTTTGCTATGCCTTGATTTGCAAACAAACTTTGTTTTCACTTGAGGACATACCTTTTTCCTTGCCTCCTATTGTCACTAACCTTTTGCAGGAATATGCGGACGTTTTTCCTAAGGAGGTGCCATCGGGGCTGCCGCCGATTCGTGGGATTGAGCACCAGATTGACCTTATTCCCGGGGCCTCCTTGCCCAACCGTGCTCCATACAGGACCAACCCGGAAGAGACCAAAGAAATTCAGCGCCAAGTGCAAGAATTGCTCGACAAAGGTTATGTGCGTGAGTCTCTTAGCCCTTGTGCTGTTCCCGTGCTTTTAGTTCCTAAGAAAGATGGGTCATGGCGCATGTGTGTCGATTGTAGAGCGATAAACAACATCACAATCAGATATCGTCATCCTATTCCTAGGTTAGATGATATGCTTGATGAATTGAGTGGCTCAATTGTGTTCTCTAAAATTGATTTGCGTAGTGGTTACCATCAAATTCGCATGAAGCTTGGAGATGAATGGAAAACAGCGTTTAAAACTAAGTTTGGCTTGTATGAATGGCTGGTCATGCCTTTTGGGCTCACTAATGCACCCAGCACTTTCATGAGATTGATGAATGAAGTTTTGCGTGCTTTTATTGGCAGATTTGTGGTAGTATATTTTGATGACATTCTGATCTATAGCAAAACACTAGAAGACCATCTTGATCATTTGCGTGCTGTTTTTGATGCTCTACGTGATGCACGCTTGTTTGGTAACCTTGAGAAGTGCACCTTTTGCACAGATCGTGTCTCTTTTCTTGGCTATGTTGTGACACCGCAGGGAGTTGAAGTTGATCAAGCCAAGGTTGAAGCCATTCACAGCTGGCCGGTTCCAACAACAGTCACCCAAGTGCGAAGCTTCCTAGGACTTGCTGGATTTTATCGTCGCTTTGTGAAGGACTTCAACACCATTGCAGCCCCACTGCATGAGCTCACCAAGAAGAGTGCGATATTCACTTGGGCTGCACCACACCAAAGTGCTTTCGACATGCTGAAAGATAAGTTAACACATGCACCCTTACTTCAACTTCCAGATTTCAGCAAAACCTTTGAACTTGAATGTGATGCTAGTGGAATTGGTCTGGGAGGTGTGCTGCTGCAAGAGGGCAAACCTGTAGCGTATTTTAGCGAAAAATTGAGTGGGCCTAGTCTGAATTATTCCACCTATGATAAAGAATTACTTGCTCTTGTTAGAACTTTGGAAACATGGCAGCACTACTTATGGCCCAAAGAATTTGTTATCCATTCTGATCATGAGTCTTTGAAACATATTCGAAGCCAAGCGAAACTAAACCGTAGACATGCTAAATGGGTTGAATTCATTGAATCTTTTCCTTATGTCATCAAACACAAGAAAGGGAAGGAAAATGTCATTGCTGATGCTTTGTCTAGGCGTTATACCATGCTCTCACAACTTGATTTCAAAATTTTTGGGTTGGAAACAATAAAAGAGCAATATGTACATGATGCTGATTTTAAAGATGTGTTGCTGAATTGCAAGGAGGGTAAAACATGGAACAAATTCGTCCTCAATGATGGGTTTGTTTTTAGAGCTAACAAGCTATGCATTCCAGCTAGCTCCGTGCGTTTGTTATTGCTGCAGGAAGCACAT
>CM014272.1:41294180-41344568 GCA_004135705.1 Alloteropsis semialata | reverse complement strand
CTGTGTCGGAACGAGGAAACGAAGCCATTTAATGACGCGTTAGCATGACGAAGCCGAAAACCACCAGCCTTTTCATAAAACGAAGGTAATACGGCTAGAGCAATGCCTTATATTTATCAGAGGTATTTCTCGGCAGGCCAATCCCCCAACAGTAGCCCCTCGCGGACGAGGGCTTTCTTGAACAGGCCGAGTTCCACGAAACTTGGATTGCTCGCCTGTACGAGAAACGCCTCCTCTTGTTGGAGAAAATGCCCGAGTAAATATTTTGTTTTGATTCTTTGCTTTGGCTTCGATTGCCTTTGTTGCCAACTAAGATTGGCTTCATTTGTTTTGAACTTGTTGGGACAGTTCAGTTTTCGAGGCAAGCAACGGTCATATTTTTTTACCGTTGATTTTTATTTGCCTTCATCAAATTTGAATTTCTGCGATGGCTCGTTTACCGAGATGGTTTAACGGTCACCCTTTTCACCCCCCTATAAATAGGACCCAAGGAGGGGTAACTTTACTTGCTTCGCTTTCAAGCTTTCTACGATAGCTTGCTGCTGACGCTTTTTGCCCGCTTTGCAAGTCTTAACTTTTCGGTGTTTCCTTTGCTTCGGTCACAAGTAAGTAAGCTTTCTGTGTTTCTGTTGAACTGCTTCTTTTGTTTGTTTTGTTTTCACTTAACTGTTTCATTTGCTTATTGCTGTTTTTGTCTTTGGTAGCGGCTCACACGAAGTAGACCGCTCGTTTGATCGGGGTCTTCCGATTCAGAGGGAGAAGGTTCTCATAACCCTGTCAACATGATAGAAGACGAAGCTGCTGCTTTTGCTGCACATCTTGAGGAAGGTGCTAATATCATGGAGGTTGATCCAAAGGGCAAGGCCGTTGCAGATGAGGGCGAGGATTCTGGTGGGGAAGATGATGGCGATGCCGAATCCATAGCAGATGAAGCCATTGAGGATATTGAGGCTGATGTCTCAGATCTTGTGGATCCGAAGAAGAAGCCCCGCACAACTGTTTTTGGGAAGTCATTTGTGACTCCAGAACTTGTTAGGGTTTATGAGGAGAAAGGATACTTTCCTATTGGTCATGGGCGAGCTCCTGGTAATGAGGTCACTCCTGCACCTCAAGCTGACGAAGCTATTGTTTTTCGGGATTTTTTCACCGCGGGGCTTCGGATGCCAATTCATAATATCATCGCGGAGATGCTTGGCAGGTTCGGTATCCAGCTTTACCATCTTACGCCCAATGCCATCACCCATCTGCTTCGTTTCTTTTGGGCGGTGAAGACCAATGGTTCTGATGTTGATGTTGAGGGTTTCATTCGTTATTTTGAGGGTCATCGTCAGACGAAAGCAGTTAAGATTGATGGGGTTGAGTATGAGCCTGACTATGGCAGTGTCAGCTTCTGCGCTCGTCGGCGCCTTACTGATTTGGACAAGGTAGAACTTACCTTCAGTCAGCGCAACGCCTGGGATCGGAATTGGCGCAAGTATTGGCTTTATGTGAAGGTACCTTCGTTAGAGGTTACTTTGGAGAATGGCACGAAGCAGGTGACCTTTCCCCTGCATGGCCAAGTTTATCCAAGTAATTTTATTTCCTGTCCTCCATTTAACCCAAAGGCGCCTGGCTATAGTCGATGTGAAATAGCTTTTTTCAAGGCCAATCATGTTAGCGGCAGTCGTGATCTCATCGAGGAGGGACTTGCCATGGGAGTAAATTTCCTTTCGGCTGATTGGAAGCCATATGCAGTTGAAATGAGGTCATATCGAGGCTTATCTCATGTCTGCTTTCCTCTCTTTGGGGCCAAGAAACCCCCCTCATATGTCGGACTATGCCTATGTTCAGTCCATTGAGCTTATGGCTGAAACTATTCTTGGGAAATATACGCCGAAGGAGCATGACAGTTGTGTCGCTTTGTTGGACGGTGTTCACTTCAATAGAGTGTTTGAAGAAATGAAGGTTAGCTACCCTCAGTGTGCTGCCCCCCCCCAAGCTCGGTAAGAAGCTCACGGCTGTTGACCACCCTAGTGTGGTGCCTGCTACGAAGCCGGGTCATGGCCGTGGGAAGAGGGGTCATGGCTCAGGCCGTGCCGCGGGCGGTGGTTCTAATGAGGGTGGGGACGAAGGCGGTGGCAGCAGTGCCATAGCCCCTTCTGGCCATGGAGGTCAGGCAAGGACTCGTGGCACTAAGGCCATTCCTACTAAGAAGAGGGCGTCGACCACTGCTCTTGAAGCTTCAAAGCGACAGCGGCTAAGCGGGGCTTTGCCTATAACTCCTATCTCGAGTGCGCCTCCGCCGCCGTTGGCTTCGTCTGCTCCTCCTACTGCTGATGCTACCCCTGCACCCGCTGCTTTGGCGGTGCCTTCTTCTGGTGCACCTGCTGCCCCTACTGTTGTTCCAGCTTCTGCCACTGTGGCAGTTCCTTCTTCTGTTACTGCTTCGACTTCGGCTTCGGCTGCTATTGATCTTACTTTTGGAGGTTAGTTGTTTTTGTTGTATTTTACCTCTTTAAGTTAGTCTTTGCTAACTTATGATTGTTGTTTACAGTTAAACCGTCTGCTGGTCCTTTTCTTCGGGTTCGTATCCCGGGCTGCATTGATGACGAAGAGGATGACGTCAGTTATAGCCGCCTTCTGAGGGAAGATGAAACTAAGGATTTGGCTTCTGCGGACCTTGAAGTTTCGTCGGCCCCAAAAATGCCTTCTTCTCTTGAAATTTTGGTGAAGGCGGCGGCTAAGTCTCCTCTTGGGACTGTTCACGAGGATGCCGAGCATCCTGAATTTGTTGCCGATGCTGGCGAGGGTTTGGGTGATGTGTATGTGGCTACTGCCTCACCTGTTGTTCCTGTTCATGGAATAGAATCTGAACCCTCTGCTAGCCCGGCCCATGTTGATTCCCGACCTGTCAATGTGGAAGGTAATACTTGTTTTTTACCTTCATGTTACTTCTGTTAGATTCAGCTTTTGGCAAAAATGCACTAAATGGTTGTGTGTAAAACGTTTCAGGTATCGCTAATGTTGATACCGGGTCCTTTGTTAACTGCCTTCGTCGAGATGGGCTTCGTTCTATGAACGATGTCCCTGATTTTTCTCCAGATGGTATTTTCTGCTAACTCTTGTTTTTTCCTCCGCCGTGAGCTTTTCGGCTTCGTTACTAATTGCATCGTTTTTGTAGAGTTTGAGAATCATGTGAAGAATTTTGACCTTGATGTCCTTGCTGGGTCATGTATCACTGGGAACATGATGGTAACTGGTGTTTCCTTCGATCTTGTACTTTTGTTTTTATTTTCTGCTTTGTTTGAGTTATTGCCTTTGTTTTCAGTCGATGATTTCGCTTCATGAGCTCTGTGCGCGCCTTCCAGATCGTCTCAATGATATTGAGAGCGAAAGGGCTGAGCTAGAGATATTGCGGAAGGAGCGCGAGAGATGGGCTTCTGAGCAAGCTAATGTTACCAGTTTGAAGGAATCTCTTGAAGCTGAGAAAGAACAGCTTCGTGTGCAACGTGAAGGTGCTCATTTAGAGATCTCTGTTCTTAAGGACAAAGTTGCTAGTCTTGAAGCCGAGCGTACTCGTAATATTGAGACCATTGAAGGGCTTCGTACCAAGATAGTTGAAGATGCAACTTTAGTCCATGAATTGAAGAATTAGATAAAGAGTTTGGACGGTGCGAAGGAGAAATTCTCTGCTGACGCTGAGAAGTACAAGAGAGGTCTCCTTGTTGCAGTTGACATGAAAAACTCTCTTGGTGATGAAGCTAATAGGCTCAGGGCCACTGTTAAGGGGCTTCGTACCGATAAGGAAAAGATGGAAGAGGAGATATATTGTCATGGTTCCAAGGTCTATCAGGAATACGAAGCAGCCCTCAAGCAGTATGGTGGGGAGCCCCTTCCCTTTCCGAATCAGGAGTATAGCTTCGAGAAGCTTTTTGATTGGCTTGATGACGAGTTCAAGTTCCTTCCGAACGTTCTGTCCAAGGTTGGAGACTATGCTGCTCGCACATGCATAACCAATGCTTTCAAAATGCTTTCGGACTAGGGCTGCTCTCACTACAAGAATCTCTTGAGGAGGGAATATCAATTTCCTGCTGCGCTTAACCCGGATAAGAAAGAGTTGTTCAGTGAAGCTGTTATTGCTACTCGGGACGCCTTCTTGAAGAAGTTTTGGTCTGCCACTGGTCGAGAATGCGCACGTCATACAGCTCATGATCGACTCGCCAATGTTGGCTTTGTTTGCTCTCTTCCGGTGCTTGTTTATTTTGTTTAACGAAGCTTTCCATTATTTTCTTCTGATAGCTTTTTTTGTCTCAGGCTAAAGAATTGTTCGCGATAGAGATGCAACGGAAAGCTGAAGCCGATGCTGCAGCTGCTGCCGCTGCTGCTGGAGCTTCCACCTCAAGAGCTAGAGCCGGAGCTGGCCAGGATGGAGCTGGAGCCGGAGCATCCGATGCTGATCCGAAGGTTTAGCTTCATAAGATCCAGTGCCTTTTGAGATTTTGTTGAGAGGTTTTAAACTTTGTAAATTTGTATATATTCAGATCCCTAATGAGGGAGATGTTCTTGGACTTGCTCCATTGGCCATGAGGGATGGTCCCCTTTGCGTGTCTGGCTTCGCACGGGAAGAATATCAACGACGTTATCCAAATTCGTGCCTTGGTGATTTTTGGGAGTGCTGCCATGAATTCTATCGTCATAGCGAATTTGATGTTTTTGATTTTTTTACTTCGTTCATTGCTCAGCGCTCAGAGCGCGTTGAGCTTGCTAGGAGGAGGAATGCTGAAGCTGTCCCTTTGCTTCCTGTTAAAATTGAGCTAGTGGACCTTAGCCCTGGTCTTGAGGATTTTGCTTATGTCTTTAACGCTCCTAGATTTAGGAGATCTGGCCGTCAGTTCGATGGCTATGTCTTTGAGATGTTTTGATCATTTCCTTGTAAGTATTTTTGTAACTAACTTAAATGTGTGTATTCTGATTGAGAGCGTATGACTGAATGTAAACTCGATTTGTCTTCGTTTGAGAGAAATGCCTCCCCCCCGAAGCGAGTTTTTATTCGTTCATACGTGCATATTTGATGTACTGATTGTGAGATGCATGATGTGCTCTATTTTGGCTTCCCTTGGGGGCCATTTCACTTTTGATTTTGAATAAGCTTAATTTGTTGTTTGCTTTGTCTTCATTTGGCTTTTGAGCCGAAGCCTTTTTTACTTCTTAGAGTAAGCATTTTTATGTAAAGGAAAAGCTTTATGAGCCGAACCCCTTTTTACTCCTTAGAGTAAGCATTTTTAGATAAAGGAAAAGCTTTATGAGCCAAAGCCCTTTTTACTCCTTAGAGTAAGCATTTTTAAATAAAGGAAAAATTTTATGAGCCGAAGCCCCTTTTACTCCGCATTTTTAGGTAAAGGAAAAGCTTTATGAGCCGAAGCCCCTTTTACTCCTTAGAGTAAGCATTTTTAAATAAAGGAAAAACTTTATGAGCCGAAGCCCCTTTTACTCCTTAGAGTAAGCATTTTTAAATAAAGAGGAAGCTTTATGAGCCGAAGCCCCTTTTACTCCTTAGAGTAAGCATTTTTAGATCTAAATTGGCCTTACCTTTTTGGTAGGGTCAATTTAGTTCTATTTGTGTTATCGAATGCTAGCGATTTGGCCGAAGCCAATCGCTTTCGATGCGGTTTTTATGGGGAGTATCTCGTTCATATATTCTGCACGAGTTACACTTAGCACCGCCTCATTAAAAACCTCACCCCTTGGTCAGGGTTCCCCTGTGAGGAAAAGAGTACGAGCTTTTTTGAAAGAAAAAATCTACTCTACTGATTGACTTCGTTTATAGTTTACGAAGCCAATTTTACAATATTTTCACAAGTAGTACCTTCGCAAGCTGTCCGCATTCCATGAATGCGGCAGCTCATTGCCTTCTTCATCGCCTAAGCGAAATGATCCGGGCCTGTTGCTTTTGAGAACCAGGAATGGGCCTTTCCACTTGTTTTGTAGCTTTCTTGAGGGCATACTTGGATTTTTCCTTAGTACCTAGTCGCCTATTTTGATGTCTTTCCTTACTACTTTTTTGTCGCGCCACTTTTTTGTTTCAGCTTGATATTTGGAGATGTTCTTGGCTGCCTGCATCCTATAGATTTCGATGAGGTCCTTGTCGATGGCTTCACTATCTTTGGGAGCCTCCTGTTGGGTACGAAGCCCTTTATGGAGTATTTCTTCTAGACATACTGCTTCTTCATGATATAGCAGTTTGAAAGGAGTAAATTGTGTTGCCCTTGAAGTGGATGTGTTATGGGCCCAAATCACCTTCGGCAGTTCCTCTACCCATTTGCCTTTTTTCTTACAATTTGCTAAGCACTTTCGGATGGCTGTGAAAATTAAGCCATTTGCCCTTTCGACTACCCCATTGGTTTGCGGGTGATATACTGACGCAAATTTTTCCTTCGTTCCAATTGACATGCAATATTGCCTGAATTCATCACAATCGAATTGTTTGCCGTTATCAACCATGATTTCTCTTGGGACTCTAAATCTGCATATGATTTGCTGCCAGAAAAACTTGATGACTGTTTTAGCTGTGATGTTAGCCAATGGTCTGGCTTCGATCCATTTTGTGAAATACTCAATTGCTACTATGGAAAATTTGAGATTTCCTTGGACTGTTGGAAGCGGGCCAACCAGATCTATGCCCCATCTTTGCAGTGGCCAAGTTGGAGTTATCAACTGTGATGGTTCCGAGGAGATTTTCGGTTTGCTGCACATTTTTGGCATTGATCACAAGTCTTGACTGTATTTGTTGCATCATTGATGATTGTAGGCCAATAGAATCCTTGTCTCATTGCCTTCCCAACAATTGCTCTTGCCCCAAAGTGAGCTCCACATAAGCCGCTATGTATCTCTTGGACTAGTTCTTTGCCTTCGCTGTATGAGATGCAACGAAGCCAAGGGGCCACAACCCCTTTTTTGTACAAGGCATCATCAATTATTTGGTAGCACCTTGCTCTTTGCTGCATGGATTTTAGATCATCTTCATCAATGGGCTCATAGAATCCCCGAAGGTAAGCCATTATTGGCGATCGCCAATCTTCTGAGCTTATTGCGTTGATCAGCCTTGGCTGCTCATCTATGTCTTTTATCGATGGTGTTGTTAATGTTTGAAAGAATACATCCGGTGGAAGCTTGTCCCCTTTTACGGCTGCCTTAGCTAGTACATCTGCTTCTTTGTTTTTTGCTCTTGGTATGTATTCTACAGTGAAGCCTTTGAATTTCTTCTCCATTGATCTCACTGAACTTAGGTATTTGATTAGCTTGGGTTGCTTCGCAACACTTTCTTTTTCGATGTGGTCTGCAACTACCTTCGAATCTGTTTTCACTATGAATTGTTGAGCACCCAATGCCTTTGCTTTTTTGAGCCCCAATAATACGGCTTCGTACTCTGCGACATTGTTTGTGCTTCTGTCGCTGCTTCTGCAGAACTCTAGGTTCGCTGCGTATCTCATTTTTACCCCCGAAGGTGACTGTACAACCGCTGCAATGCCAGCCCCTTTTCCCCCCCAAGCACCATCACAGTGTATTAGCCAGCTTTCCTCTCTGGTCAGATTTTCTGCCAAAGGTGATGTCCATTCTGCTATGAAATCTGCCAAGACTTGTGATTTAATGGCTGCTCTTCGTTCGAAATCCACCACATACTCTGACAGCTCTGCAGCCCATTTGCGTATCCTTACCGAAGCTTCTTTGTTACTTAGGAGCTCTTTTATTGGTTGATCTGTGAGCACCTTGATGTTGTGCCCCTCAAAATAATGCCTTAGCTTTCTGGATGCCATTACCACGGCGTATATCATTTTCTCAATCTCAGTGTATAATAGCTTCGAACCAGCCAATACCTCGGATACATAGTATACTGGTTGTTGTGTCGTTCTGCCATCTATCAGCTTCTCTGCAATAAGCACAGCACTAACGGCTGATTGCGAAGCTGCGATGTATAACAGTAAAGGTGCCTTCGGGTCAGGTACTGTCAGCTTCATGAGCTGCATCAAATATTGCCTTAGCTCATGAAATGCCTTTGACTGCTCTTCTCTCCATTCAAATTTTGCTGCATTTCTAAGTGTTGCAAAAAAAAGGTAAGCTTCGTTCAGCTTCTTTTGCGATGAATCTATTGAGTGCTGCAATTCTGCTAGAGAGTTTCTGAACATCTCTCATGCATTTTGGCTCTTCCATGTCGAGAATTGCATTTATCTTATCTGGGTTGGCTTTGATATCGTTTGCTGACACCAGGCAGCCGAGTATCTTCCCTTTGGTTACTCCGAAGACACATTTCTCTGGGTTGAGCTTGAGACCAGCTTGTCTCATACGTGCGAAGGCGACTGCCAAATCTGATATGTGATCATGTCTTTTGGCGCTTTTGACCAAGATGTCATCGACATATGCAAGTATAGTTTTGAAACATTCATCTTTGAACACTGTACTTGACATACGGCAGAAGGTAGTTCCTGCATTCCGAAGCCCCTCAGGCATCCTGACGAAGCAAAATGTGCCAACCGGTGTAATGAAGCTGGTCTTTTCCTCGTCCTCTTTTTTCATCCAGATTTGGTGGTAGCCAAAAAAGCAATCTAGGAGGGACATCATCTCACTTGCTGCGGCTTGATCAACAATTTTGTCAATCCTTGGAAGTGGGAAATCATCTTTTGGGCAGGCTTTGTTGAGGTCAGTAAAATCAATGCACATTCTCCATTTGCCATTTTTCTTCTGGACTGGCACAGTGTTAGCCAGCCAGGTTGGGTATTTCTCTTCACATATGACATTGGCATCCAACAACCTTTGCACTTCAGCTTTCACAGCGTTTACTTTTTCTTCAGACATCTTTCTTAGCTTTTGCTTCTTCGGCTTCATCTCGGGGCTGATTGCTAGTTTATGCTCAATTAAGCTTCTGTCGACGCCGCGCAAATCTTTTCTTGACCATGAGAAGACATCTCTGTTATTTCTTAAGAACTCTATGAGTCTATCTTCTTCTTCTGGCTCCAAATCTGAGCCTATAATCACTTTTCTGCCAAAGACGTCAGGCTGTAGTTGCACCTGCTTTGTCTCTGTTGCTTCTTGCATTCTCTTGCTATCTTTCTCGATGTTTGGCTTTTCTTCTGGGTAACATGGCTCATTTTCTTCAAGCAGATGTACATTTCTTTGGCCTGGTCTTTTGGCTCTCTCAATATTTCTGGCTTCCTTCTGATCACCAAACACAGTGATGACTCCTTTTAGGGCTGGCATCTTCATACACAAGAATGATTGCCTTATGATGATGTCGAAGGTATTTATGACTCCCCTTCCGAAAATGACATCGTAATCGAAGATCATGTCTACAACATCGAAGGTGATGAACTCGGTTCTTGCATTGGATGTATCACCAAAGGATACTGGTAATGAGATTTTACCCAGTGTTTGCGTGCGCTTCCCCCCGAAGCCAACCAATGGAGTGTCTGATGGCTCCAGGTTGTCTGGGTTGATATTGGTCATGTTTCTTAATGTTTTTGCTAGGATGATGTCAGCGGAGCTTCCAGTGTCCACTAGCACTTTTCCAATTGTTCAGCCAGCAATATTGGCTTCTATTGACGTTGCGTCATTGTGTGGAAAGTTATGTAGCTTCAAATCATCTTTGGTAAACGTGATTGGCATGTGGGATCATTCCGATTTCTTGTAGGGACCGTCAACTGAGATGTTGTTGACTTGGCGGAAGTAGCTCTTTCTTTGTTTTTTGGTTTTGAAGGCGAGTGATGATCCTCCAGTTATGGGTAGAATGAGTCCATAACTTGGGAGTGGGTTAGGTTATTCTTGTGTTTGGGGTTTTGTTTGTGGTGGTGGTGGTGGTGGCGGTAGCTCCTCAACCTTGATGTTTTGCGAAGCCACTTGCTAGGAAGTTTGAGGGTATAGGTGAGGGTATATGGTTGGTGGGTAGTAATGTTGAAAGGTTTGTGGCGAAGGCGAATACTGAGTCGCCATTGCTGTTGTTGGGTGTACAGCACTTGAGTTCAGGGATGGATATATTGGGCAATATAGCTGGATAGCTTGAGTTTGTGTTTGGGTTTGGGTGTTGGGATGCGAAGCCAAAGGTGGCTTCATTTGAGTGGTTTGGATTTTCTCTGCTTTCATTTGGTCGATAGTTTTCTTGATGTCTCGGCACTGTTCTATGCCATGAGTGTGATTTTTGCCATGATATTGGTAAAAGAACTCCGGTCCCGAAGGTGGACCTCTTCCTCTTCCTCGGCCTCTGCCGGTTCTTCCACCCCTTTGGGTAGGCTCATTTCTTTGGTTCTGGAATTGGTTTTCTGGGTAAGTGGTTTTGTTCTCTCGGGACGAAGGCGGGCTCTCAACATTCATGATGGTTTGATGGGAATAGTTTTGGTAGTTGTGCTGGTTGTGGTGGTGGGGTCTGTTTTGGGGTTCATGTTGGTTTCTTAGGATGGCTTCTCTGGCTAGTCGCATTCGATTATCATTGTCAGATCGACAGTATTTTTTGAATTCCTCGTACAGATCTCTCGAGGGTGGCTGGTGTCTCTCTCGCTTGTGCGAATGGACCCGGACGAAGGCCTTGGATGGCTGCAAACTTGGCAGCTTCATCAGGGATATGAGGGGCCTGAGCCCTTAGCCCTACAAATCTACGAAAGTAGTCTTCTAGTGGCTCCTTCGGCTGCTGTTGCAGTGTGAGTTCGGCATACGAGAGTGATTGATCTCCCATGATGCTGAAATTTTTGATGAGCTCTCGTTTCAAGTCATACCAGGTGTTGATGGATAAGCCTGGTAGCTTCGTGTACCAGTTCATTGCTGTGCCATCGCAGACGATGATGAAAGACTTTGCCAGCACCACATCATCTCCCCCCGCCGAAGCTATTGAAGCTTCGTAGCTCATGAGAAATTGCTTGGGGTCGGTGAGGCCATTGTACCTTGGTAGGGAGATGGGTTTGTAGGAAGGCGGCCATCTTGCCAATTGCAGACTTTCTGATAGAGGGCATGTATGATCAATGGGACGAGTGTGCAACATTTGGAAGCCGGTTTCCGATGTGGAAATACGATTTGGCTCATTGAGTTCTGCTTGGAGCTCAACAACTTGTTTTTTGGCTTTTTCGAGTTCTTCTCGTAGCTTCGCAGCTCTGGAAATTGTGGTGTTCAATCTCTTTTGCTTCGCTTGCCTCAACTCCTCCAACTGCTTCCTGACCTGCAGCAGCTGGCGTTATTGTTCTTGTTCTTCTTCTTGCATTTGCTGTTGTAGCTCAAGCTGAGCAGCTTAGAGCTCTCTCTGCTGCTCCAGACGGCGAAGGCGGAGCCTTTCCTCCACCCTGCGCAGCTTGTCTTTGGTGGTTAATGTGTCCTCATCGGCTTCTGGTTCCTCAGTAACAGCTTCGGTTATGGGTGGTAAGGTGCTCGGTGGAATTATGGCTTGGGGATCAGCTCGTCATCTGAGGTTGTGTTTTCGGTGGTGTTTCTTGGGTTTTTAGGTACTCTCTTAGCTTGTGGCATGGTGGTGTTCATGGATTTCCTTCGTGCACAGCACAAGCGGTGGGCGCCAGTTGTTGGTTTACTAGCCGAAGCCGATGAACCCAAACAATAGCTAAGACGGAGAAATAGTGACAAGCAACAATGTATTACTTATTAACAGTGTTCTTAGGAATCAGCCTTTACATGTTGGCCAGGGGTCTCCTTTTATAGGGAGGCCAAAGGGCACTTTTACATTCCCTTTATGCCCCTGAAAACCAGGCATCATCCTCTAGACTACACAACTTGAACATTCCAAGGATATAAATGTACATTCATATCTATCAGTGTGAATGTGTGGACTAGTTACACCGTGTTTGACTCGGTTTGGACTTGGTCTATGTTGGCTTCGTTGACGCGTAAGGGAATGCAGCCACCCTTGCCGCTTGCTTCGGCCTGACAACGGCGATGTCGATCCTCCATCGGCTCTTCCTTGGACCTGCATTATTATTGCAAACGAAGCAGACCAGGGTCCTGTCCATCATTTTTAATACACAGTGCTGCCTTTGCTTAATTAAAACAACTGCAGAAGCTGTTCTACGGTCGCATTTAGTGTTTCACCCACACTTAGAGATGAAGCCGTTCTCAGGGTGGCATGGAGAGACGAAGCCGGAAGTATTCGGCCCTTTTATTGGACGAAGCCAGTATATCAGAAGCAATGCTTTAAACTTATCAGAGGTGTCTCTCGGCAGGCCAATCCCCCAACAGCTTCCAAAGTATCTTTCATTGTCAGGCTTTTCCAGATTAAGTGCATGTTCTGTATTACGAACAATGCAATGGGGCACATAATTCACTTATTCACTCTTGTGCTCCCCAAAGGACATTGTATCCCAGATACCATGGATAAAGTTCAAAGGGTAATTCAAGACCTTGGGTTGGACTACCAAAAGATTCATGCTTGTGTCAATGATTGTGTGCTATTCCGTGGAGAAGAGTACGAGAACCTGGACTCATGTCCAACATGTGGGGAGAGTAGGTGGAAAAATACTGATTCAGAGGGCCTTGGGGATCGTGCTGATGATACTGGTGTAGTAAAGAAGAAGCGCTTTCCTCAAAAAATTCTAAGGTATTTTCCACTGATTCCTTGATTGCAAATATTATACATGAACGAGACCACATCATCGTATATGTGTTGGCACAAAGAGGAATTGGTTGAAGATGGGAAAATGCATCACCCAGCTAACTCACCGGCATGGAAGCACGTGGATGAGAAGTATAAGGACATATTTGCATTGGATTCACGTAATGTCAGGCTGGGACTTGCATCAGATGGCTTCAATCCATTTGGGATGTTGAATGTGACTTACACTACATGGCCAGTGATCCTAATTCCTTATAACCTGCCTCCTTGGTTGTGCTTGAAACAAACGTATTGGATGATGTCGATGCGAATTCCTGGGCCTAAATCACCAGGAATTAACATTGACATATATTTGCAGCCTCTGATCGATGAGCTTAAAGAGCTATGGGAGAATGGAGTTGATACTTGGGATGCAAAGGTGAAGAAAAATTTTACTCTACGTGCAATGCTACTCTGGACAATTAATGATTTTCCTGCATATGCGATGTTGTCTGGTTGGAGCACAAAAGGGAGGTTTGCTTGTCCTTATTGTCACAAGGATACTGATTACTTGTGGCTAAGATTCGGTTCCAAGCATTGCTACATGGGGCATCGCCGTTTTTTGCCTACAAACCACAGGTGGCGAAGGAACAAGGTCAGTTTCAATAACAAGGTTGAAATGAGGGATGCTCCAGAGCCGCTCAGTGGCGCACAAGTACTGGAGCAGTACCAGAGTTTCGAGCAGGTCACTTTTGGAGCGACTACTNTGCCTCCTTGGTTATGCTTGAAACAATTGTATTGGATGATGTCGGTGCTAATTCCTGGGCCTAAATCACAAGGAATTAACATTGACATATATTTGTAGCCTCTGATCGATGAGCTTAAAGAGCTATGGGAGAATGGAGTTGATACTTGGGATGCAAAGTTGAAGAAAAAATTTACTCTACGTGCAATGCTACTCTGGACAATTAATGATTTTCCTGCATATGCGATGTTGTCTGGTTGGAGCACAAAAGGGAGGTTTGCTTGTCCTTATTGTCACAAGGATACTGATTACTTGTGGCTAAGATTCGGTTCCAAGCATTGCTACATGGGGCATCACCGTTTTTTGCCTACAAACCACAGGTGGCGAAGGAACAAGGTCAGTTTCAATAACAAGGTTGAAATGAGGGATGCTCCAGAGCCGCTCAGTGGCGCACAAGTACTGGAGCAGTACCAGAGTTTCGAGCAGGTCACTTTTGGAGCGACTACTTCTCGGAAGAGGAAGCAGCGTGACGAAGATAATAGATGGCACAACTGGAGGAAGAAGAGTATTTTCTTTGATCTTCCGTACTGGGAATCCTTGCTTATATGCCATAATCTAGATGTCATGCATATTGAGAAGAATATATGTGAGTGCTTGCTAGGGACTTTGCTTCGTTTGGCAAGTAAATGTAAGGACAGCGAGAAGGCTAGACTTGATATGCAAGAACTGTGTATAAGGAAGGATCAGCATCCGTTCATTAAGAAAGGAAAATACACTTTGCCACCAGCGTTGTACACATTAGGTGATCCTGAGATAAAAATTCTGTGTGAATTTCTTCAAGGTGTTAAGATGCCAGATGGTTATGCCTCAAATTTAAGAAGATGTGTTGATGTCAGTGGTTGCAAGTTTGCAGGACTGAAAAGTCATGACTATCATGTTATATTACAAAAACTTTTACCCTTGGTGGTGCGCCACATATTGCCTGATGATGTTGTGATCCCATTGATCTAGCTCAGCAGGTTTTTAAACTCCATTTGTTCAAAGGAGCTTGACACTACTGAGACGGAACAACTTAACAATTCGATTGGAGAGACCGTTTGTCGGCTTGAGATGGTATTCCCTCCAGCATTTTTTGATATCATGGTGCACTTGCCAGTTCATATTGCTCGGGAGGCTAAACTCGGAGGCCCTGTTAACTATAGATGGATGTATCCAGTTGAGAGGTGCCTACGTACCCTCAAGGGCTATGTGAGGAACAAAGCTTCCCCGGAGGGTTCAATAGCTGAGGGATACATCTCGGAGGAGTGCCTTACGTTCTGTTCTCGATTCTTTGAAGGCATTGCTACAAAGCTGAATCGGTCAGAGCGACAAGAAAGGAGCATTGTTAATGAACCACCTTCTAAGTGTGTTTGCGAGCATGGACTTTGATAGAAAGAAATCTTCTAGTAAGCATAATATTGAGATAGCATCTTATGATGATCATCAGAGGATGAGGCACTACATATTAACCAACTGTGATGAGGTCATTCCATGGATAAATTAAGCTACATGTTTATGAGTTTATCTGTAATAATTAATGTGTTCACTATCAAACTGATAAGTTTTTGTTTTGTTTTCGTTTCGTTGAAGTGAGCATATGGATGAATTGAGGAAAATGAACCCGCGGAATGTTGAAACAAGGCACAAGAAACAATTTGTAGAGTGGTTCGAGCGTAAGGTGAGTCATTTATATTTGTGTTCCGTTTAATGCATCACAGTTGAATATTGTTGTAATTTGTCGAGAACATATATGAGTGCAGATCAGGAAGGAACATGCTGAGGGAACTGCAAATGATATGATCTATGCTCTATCTCATGGTCCAAATCATCGAGTTACTGTGATTAACAGGTGCTCCATCAATGGTTGTTTCTTCCGGACATCGCATATAGAGAAAAATCTAACAACATAGAACAGTGGTGTTGTTGTCCAGGGCGATGACATGGAATGGTACAGAGTGCTTAAAAAAATCATCAGCCTTGATTTTCCTAACACGCAGGAAGTAACGTTGTTCCAGTGTGACTGGTATGATGTTCTGGCACCAACTTCGAACCAATCCGGAGGGTACAACAAAGATAAATTTGGGATCATCGATATTGACACCTCTTGGTTTCGCTATTCAGATGAACCATACATACTAGCGATTCAAGCGGAGCAAGTGTGTTATTTGAAATGTGGAAAGAAAGCTAATTGGTGCAGTGTCCTCAGAATGAAACCTAGGACCCTGTTTGCCATGCCTGAATAAGAGAACACTGATAATAATGTTGGTGATGCCGATGTGGACTCGGTTGTCATTGGAGTGGAAAATATTATTGTCGACGACGGAGACCATGAATTGACAAATTGGAATAGGAAAGACGTGGAAGGGGTAAGTGGTGATGCTTCTGTACTTGAAGGGGTTCATTGGAGACTTTGACATTAGTGTATGACATGAATTTGGGCCAAATAAAGTGGGGTTTTCTCAAAATTCTTAGAAAAAGTATATTATATCACTTCCCACGTACATAATCAATTGAGAGTCACAAGAATTGGGTACATAATATCAAAAGTGACCATATGGTACTAAACACTTCAAAGTGAAGGTGAGTGGGATGTCTCAAAGTGTTTTATCCTTCTAAACATTCCATCATATATTTCTATGACCAAATGTCTGTGAGGTGTGCATACCCACAAAACCACATATATTGCATTGCCAAATGCGACTTCATTGGAGACTTTGACATTAGTGTATGACATGCTAAGTTGGTTTTTGTAATGCAGTACCAAATAAACTCGTGAAACTCAACACAATAGAATCCATTAGGTTGCTTATGTTGTTCTAAGAACGTAGGAAAACAAATCACTTGATTTAGACAACAATTGTGTAATATAAACATGTTTAAAGTTTTGATTAAGAATCATAATACATAAAAATATGAACCACTGATGAACAAGTGGCCAAGATCCTGGCACCGAAAGGTGGGACCCACAGGCAACCGCACGCGAGGAAGCCTCCTGGTCAGCGCGTCGTCGCGACCCAAGCGGTGTGTCGTCAACAGCGCGTGCGTCCCTTGCTTGTGCGCCCCACCTTGTGGGCCTCAGGTTGTTGCCCGTATTGTCAGTGACTAGGATGAAAAAAATGCCGTATCCCCAGATTCCATTAATAGAAGCCCAACCACCCACACATCTGCCAGTTGCCTTTTTTCCTTCTCCCCCAATACGTCCCATCACCATTAGGGTTTTCTTGCCTTCCTCGCCACTCGCTGCCCGCATCGCCTTCCTTGCACCGCCCTCCCTCACTGCTCGCCAGACGCCTCACCTAGCTTCCACCCCTCCTCGATGGCGCGCAGCAACGAGAGCCCACGCAGGCAGCCGGGCAATGCTGGTTCGCGCTTGTTCCGCAGTCCGGCGCCGGCGGCAAGCACCTCGTTGCCTCCGGCCAGGCGCCGCTGTGTTTCATCCACCCGGCGTGTCGTGGAGGCGTCGGCCTCCAATGACAATGTACAGGCGGAAGTCCCTGACGTCGGACTGGGACTGCAACTGCAGTCAAGCGCCACTGCCGTCGCCCGCTAGAACCAGGGAGAAGCCGAAGCCTCATCGTCGTGCCAAAAGACGGTTAGCCAGACACTTCCCTGCATCTCTATATTCTTAGTTCTTTCGATGTGAGCACTTTAGCATTTTGGTGATGGCGGCAGAATTGAGTTTGAGGGAGTAGTATTGTGTGGGGCTTTTTCGAATCGGAGGCATGCAATAGATTAAGATTCAGTAATCATAGATTCACTTTCGCTAGATTCACTTTTGGTAGATTCAGTAATGATAGATTGATTTTCGCTAGAGGCACATTTTCACCGAAGCTTACTTCGAGGTTTAGCCGAACATGATGTTTACGGACTAGCCGGATTGCCCTGCAACCTTGAATGAGGTAATTAATTAACTTATATTTTGCATTCTGATGATTGGTAGTCCATCAGGATACTGCTAGCATTATGCTTAATCAAATTTGTAAGCTTTACTAGTGGCATTTGAGTAAAATGTTCAACATTATTTTGCATTCTCAAATCTGTGTTTTTAAGAAAATGTGATAGGCGCAGTGAAATAGACATTTTTTACTAAAGGATAGGCAGATTTGGCACCAAAATTGCATCTTATGGACTTCTACTTGATGATTTATATTTTCTGACCCATGTTTTCCTTGTAATGCAGAGAAAAGGAAAGAAGTATGAAATCTGCTTCCCCAAGATGCAACGCAAGATGATGCTAGATGAGGGGAGTGACGAGGACGAGTACGATGGACCTGCCAAGTCTGGTAGAGAGGTACAATGTTCCCGCCCTTTAAGTTAAGCATGAGTCGCTAATTGAATTCAGTGTTAGTTTAATCTTAGCTGATTATATTTTCTGAAATTATATTTTGCAATTGCCATGAATATCCAAATGCTTACTAACCCTGATTTAAAATGTCAGCTTCAAGCGATGACAGAGAATCTTCACATTGAGATCAAGCGGAAGCTGCAGAGGAATGAGTACTACACCATCGACTCAGACGACGAATGAAGGTGGAGGCTCAATCTATCAGGCCAAAAGAAGTAGAGATGTCTAGGATATCTAGTTCTTTAGCTTCTGCAGTTTGCTTTTGTTGTAGTTTAATGTGAAGTAGAATGGAAGTTGCTAGGCATGTGATACCATGAAAATATGTTGACGTTCTTTAGGCAAATGTGGTAGACTCTTGATCTTTTGTTGTATATATAAAGTTGCTTTTGTCAGCAGCAGTTTCACTGTTAAGTATTAATGAAAAACATATTGCCTCTTTCATTTAATTATTGATTCGAAAGCATACAGACTGTTTGGTCAAGTTCAAACTCCTACCATGCCAAAATATATCAATCGAAAACATATACAGCTTGCCTGTTTGGTCAACTTCAAACTCATACCATGCATATGTCTTGAAAACATGTAAAAGACGCCATGAACCATGTTAAAAAATTAACAAGCATGCATATACCAGGACAACAATTAATAATTAAAGGCAGCCATGATGATTCACAGATAAGCATCCATTACAAGTGCTTATCATAGTTTCAGACATCCAGAACATGTGCCTCCAGTTTGATACATCAATGACTAATAGTTTGAACTAACTTAAGATGACCAGCAACAGCCAGCCACCTAAACCTAGCTGCACCAATCTTCAGTTGTCATCGGGCATGAAGTTGAACCGTCCTTGCCTCATCTTGGCCTTGATAGCTAGCCGGAGCTTCTCTGCCATAGCTTCGATCTAACATTTTACAAGGGAACCAGTTATATTAGCATATGCAAATGAAAGACGATGCTAAGCTTAAAGGAGGACCATCACCTGCTTGGTGCTCGGAGCCGGTCCATGGCCCTCATCGTCGCCGTCCTCAGAGAAATGCAGTTTGAAGGTTGTTTTACTGAAGTCGAACATATACTCCTTTCCATCCTTCAATTTTACATGCATGCACAAACATATGTTAACTACAGACAAATGTATGCGAAAATATAATCTGACTCTCCTGTCAACTACATACATCTGACTCACCTCAAAGATAGGCGCGGATGACGCTCCGGTTACCTTCGCCTTGGCCTTCTCTACATGGTACCTATCTACAAAATACTTGGCTGGCGTCTTTGCAGCTGTCATCTGGTGATAGGCCGAAATGATTAAATCGGGCTACCATGATTAATGTATCTTCTATATTTAGATTGTGATTGCATAAAAAAATTAAGAGATGGATTTATATTAAAAAACATGCTACTAATTAACAAGACAAAGTACAAAATACATGCTACCTTCTGGTGACATTACTCCTCAAGTACATAGAGCATATGTAAATCATTATCTAATTATTACTGCATGAATCACACATGATAGTGAGACACCATTAAATCAAAACATCACAATGATGAACTAATGCAAACATCTCACTATATCTTACTCTTACTTAAGACATCACATGTGAACATAAAAACAGAGCACTCCTCCCTACTCCCGGCTTGGTTGTGGCGACATTAATCCTCATGTGCTATAGTCAAAATCATCTAAGACAATGGAGATGTTGGAAGGGTTTGGCTCACACGAGTTCTCGGAGTTGCAGATGCGCCCAGATTGATCCCCTGGCTCCTGGGGGGCCGACGGGGCTTGCTTGAAGCCCACTGGCACGTCGCCGATGTCGGGCTTGACGTCCTCATCGAAGTCCACCACGGGCGGCGGGGGGGCACGCCTCGACGACGAGGGCCGGGACGAAGCAGGGAAGCGCTTGAAGCGACCCCATTTATCGCGGGGCTGGCTCCGGGAGATGCAGTTGTTGCGCCGAGGCATCCTCGACATGCGATTGGAGGGTGGTTGGAGGGGATTAAGGGAATGGAAGGGCTTTGGAGGGGAGAAAGGCGATGCGGCGGCCGGGGATGGGAGGAAGAAGAAGAAAACCCCAGTCTTTGATGGGACGTTTTGGGGGAGAACTGGAGGAAGGGGAGAAGGAAAGAGAGGCGGGGTTACCAGTTCGGAGATAGATGGTGGAGGACCGGCAGTTGTTTCCACCCAAAAGCGGAACCCTTTTTGTCCCCGACATGTGGGACCCACCGAACCTAGGCGGCTAGGCCGCACGGGAGTCGGTACGTGACGCGCTGGCGAGCCGCGAGAGTTCCTCGCGTGCGCTGTCGTATGTGCGACTGACACGCAGGCCCAACCTGTCGGTGCCGTGCATCTTCATCAGTTCATCATCAGTTCTTCATCAGATCTTCAAGGGTCCTCGTATTTCGCAATGTAATTCATAATGAAAACTTTAAACGTGTATCGATTTCTCATTTGTTGTCCGATTCAGTTGATTTTTTTTTTGCTGAGGTCACAAAACATCTATATATATCTTATGGGTTACACTACGTAGAGTGTCTCCACTTTGATTTTGTACCTTCATACACTAAGACCTTACTATCCAATGAAGGTGCATTTGCTAACGAGATTTAGTGACTAGGCCATCCTCATACACATGTGCATATAGAATTATATGATGGAATGTTTAAATGGTGCAACTCATCATACAACCTCTTCCACTCTACTCTGATTTGACTAGAAGAGGACTATATATATATGCCATATGTTATGTAGTAATCTTACATGGACAAATCACTAACCTTGTTGTATGTTGGTTCAGTTTGGAAATGATCAATGATCACATTCCATGAATTACACTGCACAGGGGTGTCTCCACTTTGATTTGGTACCTTATTAGAAATTTTTAGCATTTCATACACTAAGACCTTACAATCCAATGAAGGTGCATTTGCTAACGAGATTTAGTGACTAGGCCATCGTCAAACACATGTGCATACAGAATTATATGATGGAATGTTTAAATGGAGTAACTTATCATACAACCTCTTTCAACTCTTCTTGGATATGACTAGAAGAGGACTATATCTATGGCATATGTCATGTAGTAATCTTACATGGACAAATCACTCTCCTTGTTGTATGTCGGTTGAGTTTGGAAATGATCAATGATCATATTCCATAAATTTCAAAACTCAAAACATTTGCCAGGACACACATTGAATTGCATCAAAGGTTTCACTTATGAATCGAAAATATAAGCAATCTATGTTTTCTCTTTATGAAAGCGTAATATCCTATGTCCCCGACTCGTGGGACCCACTGGTGGCACAAGATTTCGTTGTCTCTACATAAAAACGAATTATCCTGAGTGGCAGACATGTGGACCCTCTAGTCATGACAGATAATTTGGGCGCCGCCGACGACGCGCGCGACGCGCGAGCGATGAGGCGTCTTCCCCCAACCAATATTTACTGCAGTGTTCCGGGGATTGGCACACGCTTTCGGCTCCGCTTTAGTCATGATTACATACAAAAATTTGGACTAGCCGCCAAAACCAATAGTTATTACTGCGGTGTTGCGCGGCTTCTCCTGTGTCGTCGACATGTGGGACCCTTTAGTCACTACAAAAAATTTGGATTGGCCGCCTAAACCAAAACAGACACAGCCCGCCAGAATCCGAATTCCTCCACCCCAAAACTCCTCCTGAACCAGCGGCAGATGCGTCCTCCGTCCCACTTCCCCCCAAAGCCACCGGCTGCAGCGTCCTGCACCTCCCACTTTCCTCCAAAACCAGATTGAGAGGCGGTGAGGGGAACGATCTGGTGGCTCTGGCGACTCTTTCCATGACAACTCCTTCCAGTTCCAGACCGGCGACACCATCCATGAGAACTCCTACCACTTCTGGATCCGGCGATGCAGCACAGGGGCACCCAGGACGAGGACATCCGGTCGTAGAGGAAGATTTAGTGGTGGCGTTAGATGAAACGGCGCTTGCCCCTCACCTCAGGTTCGTATCTCGCCTCTAAAGACATCTAGGGTTTCTACACAAACACTGCGGCATGAAATATGTTTCTGCATGTAAGGCCTGCTTCTAGGGTTTGTGCAGATGGATTGCCGCAATCTGTATCTATTGTGCCTTCGATAGTCATATATGCTCCCTGCACCTAGGGATAGTAGTAGGACGACAACCATTCACAAGGATTTCATGTTGCCTCTGTTTCGTTCTTTAATTGGTTCATGATACTGGCTTATTACAAGCGCACCTATTGTAGTTAGGGTATTTTTTGTCTTTTATCATGTACTACGTACTACTCCATCCGTTCAGAAATGATAGATATATTTTCATCAGTGAAAAGTCAAGTTATACAAAGTTTGACCAACAATTTCTATTAGAATATGTCTTCAAGTTTTGGAAAACCAATGTCATCCCAAAGAGATTACTATCATGAATCTATTGATACAAGTTTTAAGCCCTAAACTTGCATATAATTTAACTAATTGTCGGTCAAACTTTGTATAACTTGACTTTTCACTAATGTAAATATATCTATCATTTCTAAACGGAGGGAGTAAATCAAAATTATTCAAGCTACTGGCTTATTGGTATTTATGTGCACATATATACAACACCCCGCTGACAGGTGACATGTGGAAGGTTACGGTCTTATGCTGCCACCAAAAAGGAGAAGAACCAAATCGCAGAGTCCATTTGAATCTTGACAAGGCTCGAATAATCTTTTCTGTCCTATTAGAAATCAAAGATGAGCTTGGGTATGGTGTCCGGGACTACTACTACCACCTTAGGAGAACTTGAAATGAAACAACAACTTTGGAGGCAATTGATACAAGAAAAGATGTAGAAACCATGGTTTCAGAATTGGATTCATGGGTTGAGAGGAGACTCAGGTTGGTATTGTGTAAAGAACATGCTCTCAATTCTGTTTCAAACATTGCACCCCTGAAACGACGGCGTCCGCGGGAGAATGTGGAGTCTGACGATGATGATGATGCTGATGACGACGATTGATGAATACAAAATATGGCTTAAATCACTAGGCAAAACTGGTATATATGATATTTGTACTACACTATCCACATGTACCTATAATTGTACTCCTAACTCACATAATGCTGTTGGTAACTTGCAGAACTACGCGATATGGACATGCGTCAAATAGTACTCACATACAAAGAATGGCTTAGGCAGGAAGGCCTTCTAAGACGAATTGGTATATCCTTTTTGATTTGCACATCTTACTTATACTCAAATTTGTGTATGTACTAAGTGCAAGTTTAATAAATCTTTTTGCAGCGGCTTATAGTAGACCTCGAGGTCAGTGTATAGAACCACTCGATGAGAGCAATGGTAGTAGCACGACACCTCAGAACCGTCATCACAATGGCCATGTCATGCAAGGAAAGTACAGAAGCAGACAAAAGGTTGTAAAATCTATCGCATAATTTGAATGTTCACTCTTTATTGTTCAGCAGTTAAGCTAGGCTTGTATTTTGTGAATGTATGTAGATGGCAAGAAATCTGGCCGTGGATCCTTGGAAGGAGTAGCTACACTTGCCAGGAGAAGGAAGTCTGGATCCAAGAAACTAAAAGTCCAGTTTTCTCATCTGGTGGTCCCTGTGGTGATAATCGACATTCCTTTGTGGTCGAAATTGTTATGATCAAAAGGCAACTAGCTCCACTAATTGAAGTTAAAACTTGGAGCGATATAAAGGATGAAGTCAAGGAGGATATCGCTACGGCTGTGAAGGTATGTTAATTGCCACCTCATATGCTTCATCATAATGTTAGATACATGTAGTCAGTACATTTGGTCAAAAATATTATGAATGTACTATACTACACAACATGTTTTGTTTTGCACCAGGATCTATGGGAGCTTGAGACCACTGAGGATCACAACAAAAAGATATGGGGGATTGCGAGAGAATGCTACAAAGGTTGGCGATCCACCTTGAGTACTACATTCAGGGCATACAGCAACTATAAGGACAGAATGAAAAATAAGCCTGAAGACTTAGACATTGTGGAGTGGCACTATTTGAACCAGTACTTTGGAAAAAAACTTTTAAGGTCACACTATTTGCTAAGTTTAAGAACGCAAGTGTTGGGTTACCGACCGAAGCCAATGAGCCCAAACAACAGCTAAGACAGAGAAGTGGAGACAAGCAACAATATATTACTTATCAACAGTATTCTCCGAATCAGCCCTTTACACGTTGGCCTGGGGTCTCCTTTTATAGGGAGGCCAAAGGGCACTTTTTACATTCCTCATTTGCCCCTGAAAACCAAGCATCATCCTCTAGACTATACAACTTAGATGTTTCAGGGACATAATTGTACATTCGCAACCTTCAGTGTGAATACGTAGACTGGTTACACCGTATTTGACTCGGCTTGGACTCGGTCCACCTTGGCTTCGTTGGCGATTAGAAGGGCGCTGCCACCTCTGTAGCCAGCTTCGGTTCAAACAGCAGCGATGACGACCATTCGCCCGAAGCCATTGTCTCCTTGCGAACCCTGTCACTTAACCAGAGACAAAGCAGATAAGTGTTATACTCGTCATGTTAGGAGCTCAGGGTTACCTTTGTTCGGCTCAGGTATTGCTTATAGCGCTCACAAAGCCATATTCGGTTGTTCTCTGTTGTACACATGGACGAAGCCGTTCCTGTGTCGGAACGAGGAAACGAAGCCATTTAATGACGCGTTAGCATGACGAAGCCGAAAACCACCAGCCTTTTCATAAAACGAAGGTAATACGGCTAGAGCAATGCCTTATATTTATCAGAGGTATTTCTCGGCAGGCCAATCCCCCAACAGTAGCCCCTCGCGGACGAGGGCTTTCTTCAACAGGCCGAGTTCCACGAAACTTGGATTGCTCGCCTGTCCGGGAAATGCCTCCTCTTGTTGTAGAAATGCCCAAGTATTTTATTTCGATTATTTGGCTTCGATTGTTTTTGTTACCAAGTAAGATTGGCTTCATTTATTTTGAACTTGTTGGGACGGTTCAGTTTTTGAGGCAGGCAACGGTCATAATTTTTTACCGTAGATTTTATTTGCCTTCGTCGAATTTGAATTCCTGCGATGGCTCATTTACCGAGATGGTTTAACAGTCACATTTTTCACCCGCCTATAAATAGGACCGAAGGGGGGGTAAATTTACTTGCTTCGCTTTCATGCTTTCTGCGATAGCTTGTTGCTGATGCTTTTTTACTGCTTTGTGAGCCTTAGCTTTTCGGGGTTTCCTTTGCTTCGGTCACAAGTAAGTAAACTTTCTGAGTTATGTCAAGCTGCTTTGTTTCTCTGTTTAGTTTTTACTTGACTGCTTCGTTTGCTTGTTTTTATTTTTGTCCTTTGCAGCGGCTCGCACGAAGCAGACCGCTCGGCTGATCGGAGCTTCCAACTCCGATTCTGAGGGTGAAGGCTCTCACAATCCTGTCCACATGACAGAAGACGAAGCTGTTGCTTTTGCTGCGCACCTTGAGGAAGGTGCTGATACCGTGGAGGTTGATCCAAAAGGCAAGACCGTTGCAGATGAGGGCGGGTATTCAGGTGACGGAGAAGATGATGGATGTAACAGTCCAAAAATTTAAAAGTGTTGTCAAGCTCAATCCTTGTCAGGACTACACCATAACCACATGCCTTGATAAAATTTTAAGTACAAAAATACACATGAAATAGCACCTTTTCTGTTTATGTGGTTTAAATTGCAATTAATCCCAGATAAATGCAATTAAAGTAAACAAAATATTCAAACCAGTTAATTAATACAAGTATATGTCAACAAAGTCAAATGGATTTAAAAATTGAGCTTAAACATGTTGAACTAATAGAGGAAAATTCGAATGGAAGTTTAAATTCAAACTTTGATCAAATTCATGAAATTTTCACTATAACTCCAAATCGGATAAGTTTTTGAAAACACCCAAATGACAAAAGTTGAAGATCTTGATTTTACCTACAACTTTGTCAATATGATCTTGACAAGATTTTGCACCAATTGGGAGTTAAGTTGAGCAAAAAAAAAAGAGAAAAGCTCTCTTCTCTCTCCCTCACGTTCTTCTTCCCTGAGCTCACAGGGGCACGAGCAGAGTTCGGCATCCACCTGGCCGGGTGATGCCTGGCCTCGCTAGCTGCCAAGCCAGTGCTGGCGCTCGCGTGCCCGGCAAGCCGTCCACACTGACGCTGCCCAATCCCTCGCCAGGACATCTCCGCTCCTCCACGCCATGGCAGCCCTCGGCCTGCAGGTACGAGCCACGCGGCTGCCGCGCGCCCGGCCACTGCCGCGGCCGAACCAGCAAGCACCGCTGCCCCGGCCAATGGCCGCGCATGCCTCCCACTCCCTTCAGTCGCTGCGCGGCTATAAATTGCGCCCCCTCCATGTTCTTCCTCGCCATTGCTTCTCAAGAACAGAAGCTGCGAAAAAAACCCAAATCCCCGTATCCACCACCCCCCTCCAATTCCTCGTAGCCATGGCTCCCTGGTATCCTCCTCTCCGTCCCTAAACCAACGCCAGCCCGAGCCCTGTCTTCCCGCGCTGGGAATCGAAGATTTTGGACCACCATTGTTACTGACCCGCAAAGCTCGAGCTCACCGTGGAACTCCACCCTGCAGCCATCCTCCGCTCGAGCTACCCCCCAAAACTGAATCGCGGTGAGTTCCTGATGCCCGCACCCTCGCTTCCATCTCCTCCACGCTGTGCCGTGACCCTGCCCCATGAAAACCATCGCCACCAGTCTCTGGCCGCGAGGGGGCTGCACGTGGCCGCTCCCTGGGCCGGCTCTAGCCGCCGCTGCACCGTCCCTGGACGTGCCCCAGGCTCCCGCGCGCGCCTTTGCTCAGGCCGAGCCGAGCCGACGGCCAGACTGCTGGCCAGCAACTCCCCTGGAAGCATTTCTCTGTTCTAAGTCACGTACTGTCTAGAGGTAGAAGAAGGGTATGGCTGCAAAGAAATAGAAGTTAAGGGGGTTTTGCAGAACTTTCCAGGGGCTATTTCGCAATTAAACCCTAGACACAAGGGCCTGACTACAAATGTATTTCGGAGTTTCTGTTTATTCAATGGTTTAAAAGGCTGAAAACGGTTTAATGCATATAAAATCGTAGAAAAATGCTAAAAATACAAAATCAGTTTTGTTAGCTTCCTTGTTTATAGATCTACACAGTGGTAGGACATGAACTCATGAAATCTAAGTTTTTGCAATAGTTTTGATTTAAGTAAGGAAAAGGCTTATGAAAATAAATAAATGCCTAGTAAATAACCTGTCATGATAAAAATATAAACCCACCTGGTGTAATCATGTTTTGTTCAGTAGAGTTTAATAAGCTTGTTGTGCAACTTGTGTTATATAAGTTTTTATATAGTTTTTGTGCACCTATGGTTTAAGCAAGATAAAACTTATTAAATGTTCCTGCTGTCCATAAAATGAGGATCTATTTACCTTGCACTACCCTATGTCGTAGCAGTACATGGTGAAAGTCTTAGCTCCAGAAAGTGTGTGTAGATTTAATCATGGATTAATCTTCTTACTAGCTGTTTTATAGTGAATAAATCCTTAAATATTCTGTACACATCAGAACAATCCAAAAAATTCACAGTAGCTCCCTCTGTTATAAACCTAAGTACAATAAAAATATCAGCTTCTTTGGATGCTTGTAGATTTAATTAAAATTTTCTAACAGTAGCTACTAATGGCTGTCCAAATAAATATAAAACAGTAAATTAATATATGTCTAACACCCTGGAAAACATGTTTTAACTGTTTATACTTCAGAACCATGCTCACTAAAAGTTTTGTTCATGCAAATATGTTTTCTATGCTTTAATCGCTAAACTATGCAAGAAAAAGGCTTAGAAATAATTAAATAAGTAATATCAATGAACACTTAATCCTAATATAAATATACTCAGTTAATTTCTGCCACATGTATAATTGAGTTGCTGCAATCATAAGGCTAATGTTTATTCTGGTGAAAACACTATAAATCTTATGCATTTGCATACATGTAGATTTCGCACTAGCTGACGGAACCTACGAGCTGGTGGCCCGGTCCGAGAGTGAGCAGCTTGAAGCCGACGCTACTCCGACTCCCCAAGACCAGGTCCAAGGGCTGGGTAGTGCCCCACGCTGTGACGAAGGCAAGCACCGGAGCATATGACCCTTATGTTTTGAAATATCATTACTTTTTCTATGTTTACCTTGCTTGTGCATTTAAGTTTCAGGAGTTGTTTGAAACCTTAGATGCATGATCCATAGGTACCCAAGTTCTTAGTAGTAATGCTAGGTCGTTAGCTTGCTATGCTAAAATAGGACTCGGTAGAAGTCGAGTGATTTCTTGTCACTCGCGAGATATAGGTTTCCCCCTTATGTTGGAATCATGAGGAAATTAGTGGATGGGTTTTATAAATAACCCGTGGTGGTTGATCGTTCCGTCCACCTACTGAATTTGGTTAAGGATGAATGTGTGGCGATGTTGGTCAAGCTTTTGAAAGTACTAGTCGTATGCCATGAAATAATGGAAAGCAGGTAAACCGATGTACCAACTGGAACTGACGTTTGACTTTTCCCCACTCCTTTGGGCGAGGGCTAAGATGGCGGGTGTAGTAGTGGTCGCAGGCCAGCTCTGCCTGGGGCATCTGGGGTTGTGGGACTTTGCACCCGATTGGAGTGGGCTCTGCGCAAATGGCAGGAAAAGGCGGGAAAGGTTGTTGCGTGAGGACCGGGGTGTCGCTCACGTGACGTACGATTAGGTTGTCCCATGCATGGTGTAAAATCGACTTAAGTTGTCCGTCCTTCGCGGTTACATGAAGCTGCTTGATCTCTTTTCACACTGTATTAAACAAGAGGAATTATGGAGATGAATGATGAATATGGTTGAAGTATGATATTAATTGTTTGTCACCACCATGATTGATTTAGTCAGGTGCAAACCTAGTTAATGGTTAGGACCACAATAAAGGGATGCTAAAACTTGAAAACAAGGACCAACTCTTAGTCGCTTTTGGCAAAACAATCCCCTCAGCCAAAAAGCCTTGCATGTCTAGGAGTCGGAATATTCTTATTCCAGTCGGGTAAGTCTTGCGGAGTATTAGTATACTCAGCCTTGCTTGTGGCTCAACTTTCAGATGATGATGATGCCTACAACTCTGTTGATGCTTTGACTTGGCCGTGTACCCTACCTCCCGGTTGGACCGTGGAGCTGGAATCGTCCTCCCCGGGAAGGGAGAACGAGGAGTGATGTCATGTACGGGCTTCATCATGGCACCACTAGTATCGTCGTCTAGAATTATCGTTTTATTTCCGCTGTGCAATGAACTCTGGTCTGTAATAATGAAGTACTAAAACTCATTTTATGTTATCCATGTGAACTATTGTGATGTAATAAATGGTGACTTGTATCATCTGTGCTCACCGTCGAGTGAGTCTCGCTGCTATCGGGTTTCTCGATCAATGATTACCGGTAGTTTAATCGGGACGTTACCCGACAGGCTAGCACGATTAACTCGGTTGAAGTGTTTGAGGACCTAAAGGATTGGTCTCATGTGCTTGAACCGAATTAATTGGGGCAGGTCTGCTACAATGGCAATGCCGAATCCATAGCAGATGAAGCCCTTGAGGATGTCGAGGCAGATGTATCAGATCTGGTTGATCTGAAGAAGAAGCCTCGCACGACTGTCTTTGGCAAGTCTTTCGTAACTGATGCCTTGATTAAGTTTTGTGAGGAGAAAGGCTATTTCCCTGTTGGTGACGGCCGTGCCCCTGGTAACGAGGTCACTCCCGCCCCTCATCCTGACGAAGCTGTGGTGTTTAGGGATTTTTTCAATGCTGGGCTTCGGATGCCGATTCATAACATCATTGCGGAGATGCTTGGGAGGTTTGGAATTCAGCTTTATCATCTTACTCCCAATGGCGTCACCCATCTGCTTCGATTCTTTTGGGCAGTTAAGACCAATGAATTTGATGTTGATGTTGACGGCTTCGTCCGTTATTTTGAGGGCCATCGCCAAACGAAGGCCGTTGAGATTAACGGTATTGAGTATGAGCCAGATTATGGCAGCATCAGTTTCTGCGCCCGCCGTCGTCGTACTGACCTGGAGAAGGTAGAGCTTACCTTCAGTAAGAAGAATGCCTGGGATCGAAACTGGCGTAAGTACTCGCTGTACGTGAAGGTGCCTCCATTGGAGAGAGTTTTGGAGGATGGCACGAAACAAATCTGCTTTCCTTTGCATGGCCAAGTCCTTCCAAGTAACTTCATTTCTTGTCCTCCTTTCGATCCGAAGGCGCCTAACTATAGCTGTTGTGAGTCAGTTTTTTCAAAGCGAGTCGTATCAGCAGCAGCCACGATCTTATTGAAGAGGGCCTTGCCATGGGCGTGAACTTTCTTTCGGTGAAATGGAAGCCGTTTGCGGTTGACGTGAGGCCGTACCGGGGGCTTCAGCATGTGTGCTTTCCTCGTTTTGGGGCCAAGAAGCCTCCACATATGTCAGATTATGCTTTTGTTCAGTCCATCGAGCTGATGGCTGACATAATTCTGGGGAAATATACATCGAAGGAGCACGAAAGTTGTGTTGCTCTGTTGGGCGGGCATCGCTTCAACAGAGTTTTTGAGGAGATGAAAGTTAGCTATCCTCAGCGTGTTGCCCCCCCCAAGCCCGGGAAGAAGATGACGTCTATTGACCACCCTAGTGTGGCACCTGCTACGAAGCCTGGACGTGGCCGTGGTTCTGATGAGGGCGGGAACGAAGGCGGTGGCAGTTGTGCCATAGCCCCTTCTGGCCGTGGAGGTCAGGCAAGAGGTCGTGGCACCAAAGCCGTCCCGACTAAGAAGCGTGCGTCCACCACAGCGCTTGAAGCTTCGAAGCGGCAACGGTTGAGCGGTGCCTTGCCTGCTGTGCCGATTTCAAGTGCGCCTCCACCCCTGATGGCTTCGTCTGCAGCCCCAGTGGCTCCGGCTGCGCCCTCTGCTGCTCCAGCTTCTGCCATTTTGGCAGTGCCCTCTTCTGGTCTTGCTGCGGCTTCGGCAGCTATAGACCTTAATTTTGGAGGTTAGTTGTTTGTGTTGTGTTTCATCTCTTTAGGTTGTTTTTGCTAACTAGAGATTTAGCTCCTGCAGATTTTGAAGTTTCATCGTCTCAAGTCCTGCCTTCTTCTCTTGATGTTCTTGCTAAGGCGGCGGCTAAGTCTCCTCTTGAGACTCTTCGGGAGGATGTTGAGCATCTTAAGCCTGCTTCCGAAACTGGCGAGGGTTCGGGCGATGCTTTGCAAACAGCTACTGCCTCCCCTGTGGTTCATGTTCATGACGCTGAAGCTGAACCCTCTGCCAGCCCGGCTAAGGCTGATTCGAGGCCTGCCCCTATGGAAGGTAATGTTTGCTCTTAGCTTCATTTTGTTTTTGCTTAATCCAGCTCTTTTCGATGAATTTCAAGTGTTCGTGTGATGTTTCAGGCACTTCCAATATTGGTGTTGATTCATTCGTTAATCGTCTCCGTCGAGATGGGCTTCGTTCTATGAACGATGTCCCAGATTTTTCTCCAGATGGTATTATTTGCGCTCTTGTTTTTTCTTTGCCATGACATTTTTGGCTTCGTTACTAATTATACTGTTTTTATAGAATTTGAGAATCGTGTGAAGAATTTTGATCTTGATCTCGTTGTTGGGTCGTGTATCACTGGCAATATGATGGTAATTGATGCTTCCTTCGATCTTGTGTTTCTTTTTTATTTTTGGCTTCGTTTAAGTTATTGCCTTTGTTTTCAGTCAATGATTTCGCTTCAAGAGATGTGCGCGCGCCTTCCGGTTCATCTCAATGATATTGAGAGCGAGAGAGCCGAATTGGATGCTTTGCGGAAGGAGCGCGGAAAATGGGTTTCTGAGCAAGCCGATGTTGCCAAGCTTAAGGAAGCTCTTGAAGCTGAAAAAGAACAGTTTCGTGTGCAACGCGAAGGCACTTGTACAGAGATGTCTGCACTTAAAGATAGAGTGGCTAGGCTTGAAGCCGAGCGCATTCGTAACGCCGAAACTATTGAAGGGCTTCGTACCAAGATAGTGGAAGATGCTTCCTTAGTCCACGAGTTGAAGAATCAGATAAAGAGTTTGGAAGGTGCAAAGGAGAAGTTTTCTGCTGACGCCGAGAAGTACAAGAAGGATCTCCTCGTTGCTGTTGACATGAAGAACTCTCTGAGCGACGAAGCTAACAGGCACAGGGCCGCTCTTAAGAAGCTTCGTACTGAAAAAGAAAAGATGGAAGAGGAGTTCTATTGTCGTGGCTCTAAGGTGTATCGGGAGTACGAAGCAGCCCTGAAGCAGTATGGTGGGGAGCCCCTTCCCTTTCCGAATCAGGACTACAGCTTCGAAAAGCTTTTTGACTGGCTTGACGACGAGTTCAAGTTCCTTCCGGACGTTCTGTCCAATGTTGGAGACTATGCAGCTCGCACATGCATAACCAACGCCTTCAAACTGCTTTCGGACCAGGGCAGTTCTCATTACAAGAGCTTCTTGAGGAGAGAATATCGTCTCCCTGCTGCCCTTAATCCTGATAAGGATGATTTATTCAGTGAAGCTATCGTGGCTACTCGAGGGGTGTTCTTGAGGAAGTTCTGGTCTGTTAGTGGCCGAGAATGCGCACGTCGCGCAGCTCATGATTATAACACCCTAGGTTGCTTATACAAATCCCCATGACAAGATGAGCAATACACAATAGGCTTCAACGGATAGAAGATGAAGTGAAGGCACACAAAGAACAAGCTTCATCATTGAGAAACACCAGCTGAAGAAAAACGCACTACACGATGACAAACCCAATACAAGAGTGCAACATAGAGCGGACTTTCCCTGAACATTGAAGATGTGCATCATGGAAGGATACTCACATCTTCGACACTCCGCCACAAGCAAACAAGAAGGTGTGTTCAAAGCAAACCGAGAAGGAATTACCATCAAGCAGGCCTAACAGGACAATAGAGCAGCAGATCCAGCTCTATTCAAATCACTTTAAACAAGAGGAGTCTTGGACACCCAATGTCTACATGGATGGAGTCTTGGACACCCAATGGTTACATAAATGGTTCAAGAAAGGAACTTTTGGGATGTCAAGAAAAGAGCAGGAAGAGGTGTGCTCGAAAAACTTCAGCAGACTTAGGAGATATACCAGATGATCACAAGGAAGTGAGAAGAAGATTCATGCCTATAACCCCAACCTTTTTCCCTGCTAGCTGCCTCTTGAATCTCGGGACGAGATTCCTGTTAAGTGGGGTAGATCTGTCACACCCTGGTTTTTGGCCCTCTCAGAGTTTTCATTAAATCCTAAAGTTTGGCCAGAATTAAAAAGAAAGTGAGTGTTGCTTTCGTGCCGAGCTTCATAGTGGTAGTTGTGTGAGTTTGTTTTTAAAACCTGATTAGGTTCTCGAATAGGTTCCTTTGGGAATTTTCCGGATTTTTCTTAAATTTATTCCTATTTTTTCTAGAGTAAAATCCAATTTTTGGATGCTTCTAGAAACCTTTTTCATGAGCTCTAAATATTTTATTTGGGTTCATCATGTCCAACTCTATCTCTGAGATTTTTCTTAGAATTTTTGGGCACGCCGGGATATTTTTCACGGCTTAAGAGTTTTAACGTGATAAAGATTTCCGGGATAAAGATAAAGGAAAAACCTATCTGCCCTATTGGGCCGAGCCCATCTAAACCCAAACCCGGCTAAGTCTACTTTACACCCCTGAGCTTTCCCTGAGTTCGGCTCGGCCCGGTTCGGGCCCAGTCCACCCCGCGGCCCAGCAGCGGCCCACTCGCCCCTCCACTCTCAGTCGCTGCCATCCCGGGCCCGCTCGCCATCCTCCCTCTCTCACTGAAACGCGGGGCCCGCCTGTCATCCCCCTTCTCCCATCTCCCGCTCGCGCACGGCAGCGCCACCGTCGACCCCTCCTCGACGTGCGCGCCATGCCAGCCTCGCCCGCAACGCCCGCGCGAGATTCACGGCCGCCCCAAGCCTATCCCCTTCGCCCCTTCCCCCTATATAGCGCGCACCACGAGGCCATGTGCCCCCTGCTGCTCTGCTCCCGCACGCAGAAGCCGAGCGCCGCCGCCCTCAATTCGTCGCACTCACCGCCTGTTGGAGCAAGTCGTGCCCGTCATGAGGTCCCACACTCCACGCCGCGTCCACCAGCCCCGTCGGAGTCGTCTGCTCGCCATCAGAGGAGCTCGTCCACGAGAAGACCGACGAACCGGCCGCCAATCACCGTCGTCCGCCCGCCCTGGCGCTCTACCGACGTCCACGACCCCTCGGTGAGATTCGCGCTGTCCCCCTCTCTCTCCCAAGCCAAGAATCACGCGAAACCGTGCCCCGTAGCGCCCGATCCCCTCCTCTCCGGTGAGCCGCCGCCGCCAGCCACAGTGCCGCCGTCCCCCTGCTATTCCGGCGACCGGAGATGGACGGAGCGCCGTGAGCCGTCCGATCGGCGATCGATGGTCCAGATCAGAAGTAAAGATACCCCTTCGCCGTTTTGTTAAAGAGACCTTGGCCTTCTTGAGATTTAAACCCGCCGTCCAGATATAACCCGAGAAACTTATCTGCTAGCCCTCAAAATCTACGGTTAATTACATTTAGATCCCTAGTTTTTCGCAGATAAGCCCCTAGACCTTGTTTAGCCCATAGAATGCGCGTTTTAGGTCCGATTTGATCCGTTCAAGTTGCGTTAGCTTTGTTATAACCTAATCCACGCTTTAGTGGTTCTGTTTTCCATCAAACTTGGTTTTGAAATTTAATTAGTAATTAATTTGATTAATGGTCAATTTAAACTAGCTCTTCTAAATAAAAGATGATTAGGCTTTTACACCAGCCTTTTGCCTTGCCCATAGTTTCAGTAGAGCCCCACCTTTCATGGTGATCATAACCTATTCCAAATTTCATACCTTTCATTCCTTTTGTTTGCCACATAATTCGTCTACACCTTGTATTCCTATCTTATGGTATTTGTCATGTGGCTTAATAAATATTTAGTATATGAACCCCTATAATCCCAGTGTATTGTTTTAATACTGAATTCATATATGGTGGCCACATATGTGAAGTCTAGATATTAAAATAGTATGTTGAATTATATGTGCATATACTAAAGTTTGTTGATCCATTTATACAAAATTCCATTGAAGCTTTATCCCAATATTCCCTGATGACATCATGTTCATGTCTTGATGTCACAATCTATCTGACCTCAACCAAAATAACTCCGGCTTATATTCTTTGTACCAGTATGCCCTTGATCCTTCAATAGCCCAAACCTTTTCGACCTTAGCTCTGTCCTAGTGTTTCTTGCGCTCCCGAGTTTGTAACAGCTAGTGTTTACTAGTAGTAGCGCTTTTCAAATCTGTTTGTTGATTGGTGTATTGCTTTGTTAGATGAACCTTGTGTGCTGGTGCTGATCGCGCTTCGGTGAGCTGTTCGACGTTGAAGCAGAGCAAGGTTCTGGAGAACGGAATTAACAGCAATATATTGAGGAAGGAAAGTATAACACGAGAATTTCTTGATACCTATACACATTAATAATCACTTACATTCATGCATGTGTTAATCTGTTTTAGGATATCCCTAGTATTCTTGAAACCTACTTTCTTGTTCAACCGGGTTATGCATCTTTTAGGTAGCAAATGCTAGGCTATGCAACATGAGTTACCGTCTTTGGACGATGATACTTGGATACTTATGATCATTTGCGAATGATTAAAACTTGCTTTTTAGCAACCTGGTTAGGTAGCTAGAACATGTGCTGTGTGCTTTGTTCTCAGCAAACTCTTGTTCTAGAATATGTGCTGTATGCTTTATTCTAGGCAATTCACGATCTAGAACATGTGCTATGTGCTTTGTTCTAGGCAACCCTTAATTTGGACATGTGCTGTGTGCTTTGTTCCAATCAACCTAAATCGGAACATGTGCTGTGTGCTTTGTTCTAATCAACCTTTAAACTGGAACATATGCTGTGTGCTTTGTTCTGGGCATCACTTGTTATGGTCTATCTTAAAGTGACAACCCGGGAAAACAGTGCAACCACGGGAATCAAATGGGCTCTGGTCTTGACTAAGTAAATTTTGAAAGGTCTCGTAGCGTCCCTATGCAATCACACCAAAGGTAGTGTGATGAATGTGCCTAGCTAGCACAGTGTGGTTGGGTTATAAAGTTCTTCTGAACTTTTACGTGACCAGTGGGGAAAGTGTACAACCTCTGCAGAGTGTAAAACTGTTATAACAGCCGTACTCACGGTTACGAGTGGCCTGGATCCTTTTTGACAGTGACTGTTACCCCGGTGATGTTTAAAATGAAATGACAACGGAATGATGGTGGACTTGATGATACTTCTATATACTCTTAATTTGGGTTACAACTGGGTTATTCCTAATACACTGTAGTAATTTGGTAAAAGCTAAAAATTGAACTATTAAAAGTGCTTACCGCAGTTAAACCGTGTCTAGCCTTTTAAGCCTTCATCCCTCGCGTTGTATTTGTTAAGTAAAGTTGGTTTACTTACACTTGCATTATTCAACAAAATCCCGGATGGGTACTCAGGTGAGGCAGCACTCGAAGATTTTCAAGAAGATTTTCTTGAAGAGTTCTAGGTTGTGGTTCACTAGCCGGCGTCCCTGTGGAATGGAGGCTTCATCGTGAGAGATAGCAATTAGACTTCCACTGTGGTTGGTTTTAAAACCCTTGCCTTTTGTAATAGTTTCTTTTGTAATTCAAGCACTGGTTTCCTTTGATTTACCTTATTCTAGAGCTATATGTGTGTTTAAGACTTCCTGAGTACACATATAGTAGCATTTGGGTTTATTCGTAAATCCGGGTGTGATAATGATCGACTTGCTAATGTTAGCCTCGTTTGCCATTTCTTTTTGTTTTTGTTTGTTTTTTCATTGGCACTTGCCATTATGTTCTTCTGATAGTTTATTTTGTCTCAGGCTAAGGAGCTGTTTGCGATCGAGATGCAGCAAAAAGCTGAAGCCGATGCTGCTGCCGCTGGAGCTTCCACCTCAAGAGCTGGAGCCGGAGCTGGCCAGGACGAAGCTGGAGCCGGGGCGACCGATGCTGATCTGAAGGTTTAGCTTCGTCAGATCCAATGACTTTTGAGATTTTGTTGAGAGATTTTAAACTTGTAAATTTGTATATATTCAGATCCCTGATGAGAGAGGTATTCTTGAACTTGCACCCTTGGCCATGCAGGATGGTCCCCTGTGCGTTTCTGGCTTCGCGTGGGAACAATTTCAACGGCGCTATCCAAATTCGTGCCTTAGTGACTTTTGGGAGTTCTGCCATGAGTTCTATCGTCATTGCGAGTTTGATGTTTTTGATTTTTTTACTTCGTTTATTGCTAAGCGCTCGGAGCGCGTGGAACTTGCCAGGAGGAAGAATGCCGAAGCCATTCATTTGCTTCCTGTGAAAATTGAGCCGATGGACTTTAGCAATGGCCGTGAGGAATTTGCTTATGTTTTTAATGCTCCAAGGTTTAGGAGATCTGGCCAGCAATTCTATGGCTATGTCTTTGAGATGTTTTGATCATCTCTTTGTAAGTAATTTGTTGTAATTGACTTGAGATGATGTATCCAGATTGTTGTATGAATGAATGGAAACTCGATTTGCCTTCGTTTTCGAGGGAAACGCCTCCTCCCCCCGAAGCGAGTTTTTGTTCATGCATGCGTGCTACTATTTGTTAGGCTTGGCACAAAGCTGACGCTTGAGATGTGATCTTTCGTTTTAGCTGGTCGTGACCAAGAAACCACCGGGAGTGGTAGGCATGATGTGCTCTTTTGAATTCTCTTGGGAGTGATTTTATTTTTGGTTACGGTAGGCTCAGATAGCCATTTGGTACAAAGTGGTTGTTATTTGAGCCGAAGCTCCCTTTTATTCCTTGTGGTAAGCAACTTGAGACAAAAGAGAAATATTATGAGCCGAAGCCCCTTTTACTCCTTGGAGTAAGCAATTTGAAACAAAAGAGAGATATTATGAGCCGAAGCCCCTTTTACTCCTTGGAGTAAGCATTTTTAGATCTAAATTGGCCTTACCTTTTTGGTAGGGTCAATTTAGTTCTACTTGTGTTGTCGAATACCAGCGATTTGGTCGAAGCCAATCGCTTTCGATGCAATTTTTTGGGAGAATATCTCGTTCATATATTTGCACGAGTTACATTTAGCACCGCCTCGTTAAAAACCTCACCCCTTGGTTAGGGTTCCCCTGTGAGGAAAAGAGTACGGGCTTTTTGGAAGAGAAAATCTACTCTACTGATTGACTTCGTTTATAGATTATGAAGCCAATTTTTACAATTTTTCACAGGTAATATCTTCGTAAGCTGTCCGCATTCCATGGATGCGGCAGCTCATTGCCTTCTTCATCACCTAAGCAAAATGATCCAGGCCTGTTAGTTTTGAGGACTAGGAATGGACCTTCCCACTTGTTTTGTAGCTTTCCTGATGGCATGCTTGGATTTTTCCTTAGGACCCAGTCGCCTACTTTGATGTCTTTCCTTACCACCTTTTTGTCCCGCCATTTCTTTGTTTCAGCTTGATATTTGAAGATGTTCTTGGCTGCCTGCAGCCTGTAGATTTCGATGAGGTCTTTGTCGACAGCTTCGCTGTCTTTTGGTGCTTCTTTTTGGGTGCGAAGCCCTTCATGGAGTATTTCCTCTGGACATACTGCTTCTTCACCATATAGTAGCTTGAAGGGAGTGAATTGGGTTGCCCTCGAAGTGGAGGTGTTGTGAGCCCAGATCACCTTCGGTAATTCTTCCACCCATTTGCCTTTTTTCTTACAATTTGCAAGGCACTTTCTGATGGCTGTAAAGATTAAGCCATTTGCTCTTTCAACTGCTCCATTGGTTTGTGGGTGATATACTGATGCAAATTTTGCCTTCGTTCCAATTGACATGCAATATTGTCTGAATTTGTCACAATCGAACTGCTTCCCATTATCAACTGTGATTTCTCTTGGGACTCCGAATCTGCATACTATTTGCTGCCAGAAAAACTTGATTACTGTTTTTGCTGTGTGATATTGGCCAATGGCCTAGCTTCAATCCACTTGGTGAAATACTCTACTGCTACTATGGCATATTTAAGATTTCCTTAAGCTATTGGAAGCGGGCCAACTAGATCTATCCCCCATCTCTGCAATGGCCAAGTGGGAGTTATCAATTGTGATGGCTCCGAAGGAGATTTTCGGGTTGCTGCGCATTTTTGGCATTGATCACAGGTCTTGACCGTGTTTGTTGCATCGTTGATAATTGTAGGCCAATAGAATCCTTGTCTCATTGCCTTCCCCACAATTGCTCTTTCCCCAAAATGAGCTCCGCATAAGCCGCTATGTATCTCTTGGATTAGCTCTTTGCCTTCGTTGTATGATATGCATCGAAGCCAAGGGGCTACCACCCCCTTTTTGTACAAAACATCATCAATTATTTGGTAGCATCTTGCTTGGATTTTAGATCATCTTCGTCAATGGGCTCATAAAATCCCCGAAGGTAAGCCATTATTGGCGATCGCCAATCTTTTGAACTTATTGCGTTGATTAGCCTTGGTTGTTCATCTATGTCCTTTATCGATGGTGTTGTTAGTGTTTGAAAAAATACATGATAGAGCTTGAGTGCCCGATCTTTCGGTGAGGGGGATAATTTCGATTTGTGGAGGAGGTGACTCTCACGATACGACTACAAACGAACAGGTCGTGGCGCCTTAGCAATCGCTGAACCAACTCCAAATGGTTATTGACCCTTGCTGGTGGTAGGATCAACCTGAACACGAGGTTCTATTCCTGCGAGCAATTGAAGAAACAAGCAAGAACAAGATTAAGGCAGAATTGAATATCATTCACTCACGAATTGGGGTTCACAATGGCTGTCCACAGGTGGCCACTGAGCACAACTGCAGTACAGGATGTTTGCACAATGGCTAAACTTATCAAAGAAAACCCAAACAAAAGAGGGGGCGCAGCCCCTGTCCAAATAGGGGGAGGAGGCGTGAGGAGGGTAGGCGCCCAGCCTACCCACAAGGCAGGGAATAGGCGCCCAATCAGCCACACGCCATCTCCTTGATCCCCTTTCCTAATTTAGGTGGCGCAGCACCTTCCTGATTATTTCTTGACAAAACTAGGCAGGTTCATCATGAGCATAGATGGCGCATGCACTTAGGAAACTTCTGGTCCTTCATTCTTCAAAATCATCACGAAGTTTAATTCACGTGCACGAGCTCGAGTGAGTGGTCCTGGTGGCGCCTGTGCTGGTTTAGTTGGAGTAGTCGTTCCCGTGTCGGGGTTGATGTCCTCATCATCCTCCCCTTCTTGAATCGAAGTCGTCCTCGACGGCAGCTCCTTGTCCTCGCCCGCATATGGTTTCAAATCTGCAACATTAAAAGTAGAGGAAACACCATATTCCGCAGGCAGGTCAAGTATATAAGCATTATCATTAATTTTCTTTAACACCTTGAAGGGACCAGCAGCACGTGGCATCAGCTTAGACCTGCGCAAAGTAGGAAAGCGATCCTTGCGCAAATGCAACCAAACCAAGTCACCAGGTTCAAAAGTAACAAGTTTACGTCCTTTACTACCAACAGCCTGATTTTTAGCATTAGTGTGCGCATTGTTTCGCTGTGTCTGCTCATGGATGTTCAACATTTGTTTAACACGTGCAACAGCATCTACATGCGAGGCATCCAAAGGATCAAGGGACAGCAAGTCAATTGGCGCCCGTGAAATGTAACCATAGACAACCTGAAAAGGGCACATTTTTGTGGAGGAATGTGTAGCACGATTGTAAGCAAACTCGACATGGGGCAAGCAATCTTCCCAAAGTTTCAGATTCTTGTTTAACACAGCCCTAAGCATGGTAGATAAGGTCCTGTTCACAACCTCAGTTTGCCCATCTGTTTGTGGGTGACAAGTGGTGCTGAAAAGCAATTTAGTTCCTAGTTTATTCCAAAGAGATCTCCAAAAATGACTTAGGAACTTAGCATCGCGATCTGAGACTATTGTATTTGGAACACCATGTAAATGAATAATCTCACGAAAGAACAATTCAGCAACGCTGCTAGCATCATCAGTTTTATGACATGGTATGAAGTGAGCCATTTTAGAGAATCGATCAACAACCACAAAGATACTATCCCTCCCCTTCTTAGTTCTAGGTAAACCCAAAACAAAATCCATAGAAATATCGAGCCAAGGAGAAGTAGGGACAGGTAATGGCATATACAAACCATGGTTGTTCAGGTGTGACTTAGCTTTCTGGCACGTGGTGCAGCGTGCAACAAAACGTTCCACGTCGCGGCGCGTCTGGGGCCAAAAGAAGTGTGCGGCCAAAATCTCCTGTGTCTTGTAAACACCAAAGTGTCCCATGAGACCGCCACCATGCGCTTCCTGCAACAGTAAAAGATGAACTGAGCTTGCTAGAATACACAACCTGTTAGCGCGGAACAAGAACCCATCGTTTACGTGGAATTCACCCCATGGTTTACCACCCTTGCAATGCATCATGATGTCCTTAAAATCAGAATCATCGGCGTATTGTTCTTTCACAGTTTGTAAGCCAAAAATTTTAAAATCTAACTGAGACAGCATGGTGTATCGACGTGACAAGGCATCAGCAATAATGTTGTCTTTCCCGTTCTTGTGTTTAATGATGTAAGGAAAAGACTCTATGAATTCTACCCACTTAGCATGCCGACGGTTCAGATTGGTATGGCTATGAATATGTTTCAAGGCCTCATGATCAGAATGAATAATAAACTCGCGAGGCCATAAATAATGCTGCCAAGTTTGTAGAGTGCGAACCAAAGCGAAAAGTTCTTTGTCATAAGTGGAATAATTCAGACGAGCACCGCTTAATTTTTCGCTAAAAGACGAGCACCGCTTAATTTTTCGCTAAAGTAAGCCACTGGTTTTCCCTCTTGAAGCAAAACACCGCCCAATCCAATACCACTAGCATCGCATTCAAGTTCAAACATCTTATTGAAATCAGGTAGCTGTAGTAATGGGGCATGTGTTAACTTATCTTTTAGGATGGTGAATGCCTCTTCTTGTGCCGCACCCCAGGAGAAAGGAATGCCCTTCTTGGTGAGCTCATGCAACGGGGCGGCAATGGAGCTGAAATCACGCACAAACCGTCGGTAGAATCCTGCAAGCCCAAGAAAACTCCGAATCTGCGTAACTGTCGTCGGTGTGGGCCAGGACTGGATGGCGTCAATCTTGCTGCTGTCCACCTCAATGCCCTGCGGAGTAACAACATAGCCAAGAAACGAAACACGCGGTGTGCAGAAATTGCACTTTTCCAAATTACCAAATAAGCGAGCAGCGCGCAAAGCATCACAAACAGCACGCAAATGTTCCAAATGCTCGTCCATAGACTTGCTGTAAATCAGAATATCGTCGAAATAAACAACCACAAACAGTCCTATGAAAGGCCTCAAAACTTCATTCATTAAGCGCATAAATGTGCTGGGAGCATTAGTTAACCCAATCGGCATAACTAACCATTCATACAAGCCAAATTTTGTTTTAAAAGCCATTTTCCATTCATCCCCAAGTTTCATTCTAATCTGGTGGTACCCGCTACGCAAATCGACCTTGGAGAAAATAACAGCACCGCTAAGCTCATCAAGCATATCATCAAGGCGAGGTATAGGATAGCGATAATGAATTGTGATATTGTTAATCGCTCGACAATCGACGCACACGCGCCGGGTACCATCCTTCTTTGGAACAAGTAAAACAGGAACAGAGCAAGGGCTAAGAGACTCACGAATGTAGCCCTTATCAAGTAACGCTTGGACTTCGCGCTGAATCTCCTTTGTTTCATCGGGATTGGTACGGTACGGGGCGCGGTTGGGAAGCTGAGTGCCGGGGATGAGGTCGATCTGGTGCTCAATGCCGCGAATGGGAGGAAGACCGGGTGGTAACTCCGTCGGAAACACATCGGCATAGTCCTGCAAAAGCTTAGTAACAGCAGGGGATGTCCAAAGATGGCGCATCATCTAGTGAAAACAGCACATGAGAGCATACAAGCGCATAGCAAGGCAGATTATCATCACGTACTTCATCAAAATCAGATTTAGTGGCTAGCAAAACAGGAGCTTTCAGTTTAATTTCGTTGTGTATGTGCGGTTGGTGTTGTTTAGCTCTAGCGATGTCATCTTTTACAATCTGTTCAGGGGTCATTGGATGAAGAATTATTTTCTTGCCCTTAAACATCAAAGAGTAATGGTTTGTGCGACCATGATGTAAGCTATCCATATCATATTGCCAAGGCCTACCGAGCAGAAGCGAACAGGCTTCCATCGGAACAATATCGCAATCAACATAATCATGATAGGACCCCATAGAGAAATGAACATGTACCGAGCGTGTTACCTTGAGTTTGCCGCCCTGGTTTAGCCATTGAATATGGTAGGGGTGGGGGTGTGGACGCGTTGGGAGAGACAACTTCTGTACCAGGTCCATGCTTGCCAAGTTGTTGCAGCTGCCACCGTCAATAATGATGCGAATGGATCGTTCTTGCACAACGCCTTTTGTGTGGAACAAGGTGTGGCGCTGGTTCTGCTCTGGTTGTGCAACCTACGTGCTGAGTATGCGCTGCACAACAAGACTCTCATACTTGTCAGCGTCCGTGGCTGCCACATGTTCTTCTTCGGTTCCTGCAACGTCAGTGGCAAGCATAGCATATATGGTTTCTTCGAAATCACTAGCTGAAGAATACTCACCATTGTCACGTATAATCAGCGTGCGTTTGTTGGGGCAGCCCCGTATCACATGACCAAAACCTTTACAGCGATGGCATTGAATGTCCTTAGTGCGACCAGAGGAAGAGACACCCTGTGTTGCTGGAAGTGGCGCTGGAGTTTTTGCTACTGCCTTGTCACGCGGAGTGCTGCGAGGTGGCAACGGCGCTGCTGGGGGTGACACGGGGATAGGCTTAGGGGCTGAGTGGAACGACGTGGTGCGACCTGCAAAAGAGTAAGCATGTGTCCTCGCGTGACGTCCCTGCACTTCACGTTCAGCTTTGCAAGCAAGATGGAATAAACGAGTAATATTAGTGTACTCCTTATAATCAAGCACATCCTGAATTTCACGGTTTAAACCACCCAAAAAGCGTGCCATAGCAGCGTCATTGTTCTCAACTAGACCACAACGAAGCATACCAGTTTGCAGCTCCTGATAGTACTCTTCAACAGAGTGTGTACCTTGCCGTAAACGCTGTAGTTTATTAAGCAAGTCGCGAGCATAATATGAGGGAACAAATCTGTGGCGCATAAGGATTTTTAAAGCATCCCAAGTGGTAGGGATTTCACTGGGATGTTTGCTGCAATGTTCGCGCCACCAAATAGAAGCAAAATGGGTAAACTCACTAGTAGCAGCTCTAACTTGATGGTGTGCAGGAAAAGCATGACATGCAAATTTTTGATCAACAGCAAGTTCCCACTCAAGATAAGCATCAGGATTATATGTACCATTGAATTCAGGTATAGTGAGTTTGATCTTGGAGAAAGAATCATCCTGGTTACGTACCACATGACGAGGTCCTTGCCGGCCACGATGGGCCTGGGCATCGTGTTCGGTGTCGCCACCATAATCAGTGTCACCCTGGCGCTCACCAAGCTGCTGGGACAACTCCACAAGCCGTGTCATGATGGTGTCGAGGCTGGTGTTGGTGGTGGCTTGGGCTGTTCTTAATTCCTGGAGCGCCGTACCGGCTTCAATTTGTGCTGTTTCAAGCGGACCAAGGCGCTCGTTGGTGACGTGAATGTCTTCAGCGAGGCCATCAATTTGCAGGCGCAGTTGTCGCTCAAAATGCTGTATGATGTGCTTGGTATGAGGGGACTGTGGCATGGCTGTCTCATCATCTTGATCCCCCGGGGATCCTGCCATTGTTAGCGCAAAGACAAGAAAACAAGGAACAAAATAGTATGTCCTATAGCTAGTGAGATGGGTTGCTGAACAGGGCGCTCAAACTAAAAACTGTTATCAAGGTCTTACACGTTCTTACCACGCCAGCAGGGGTGACCTGCAACCAGCGGTGCAACCGACGAAGCTTGGATAGAGCGATTGCCAGAGGACACAACCTGCACGCCGTAGGAATTTGTGGAGCTGTAGGAAGGCTTCACTCGAGATCAAGGATTAGCACAATCAATCAGCAAATGTAGAGTTGAATAAGAGTGCAAAACACGTAACAAATGCTGCTGGCACCAAGTGAAACCGACAAGAATAGAGGCAAGGAAGGCGGCAAAGGTGGAGAGGGTGCACCAAATGATGAGGCGGACAAATGCTGCTGAATTTTTTTTGATTTTTTTCCAGGGATCCTCAAAACTGATAATATGAACAAAATGACTCTCAAACAGCAAGTCACCACACACACTTTTCCCGAAAGTACAGGGGTATTTCGATAAAAAGAAGATACTCTCTCTCTATATAGAGTAAGACGAACCTCAGAATATGGTACCAATGAAGAGAGATACTGATATGAAAAGGTGGCACACAAGATAGGAAGGCCTTTGCTTGCTAAAAACAATTAATGATTCTGAATCAATTGTGCCTGGGCGCACCAGATCCCAGAACAAGGAGAGGGGCGCACAATGTTTCAAATATGGAGGTGCTGCTTGCCAAAAATGCTGGATAAAGGAATATGGGGCGCATCAAATCTGATGGTACTGCTGTCACGATCTTGCTTTTTTTTTAATTCTGCACCATGCCTTTTCTTCTTTCTTTGTTTTTTTTTTGATAACCAGATCAGGCGCCCCCAAATGGCCTAGCAGAGATGATCAAAACTTGCCAAAACGAAGCAAGCAGGGAGGAAGGTAAGAACGTGGTATGGATGAACGAAAGAAGAACGGCGGTGAACAACGGAAACACGAAGCGACCCGCAACAAATGACGTAAATGCATGCAAATTCAACAACACAATATTACTGAATGAAGTGCAAGGCCAAAATGTTCGGGGACAAAGTTCTGACCTGAATTTTTTTGTGTAGGTTTACTGGTGGACGTTAGGACGATGAACAACGCTCAAACTAAAGGGATAAAACTCGATAAAACTCACCAATCAACCTGTAATCTGATACCACTTGATAGAGCTTGAGTGCCCGATCTTTCGGTGAGGGGGATAATTTCGATTTGTGGAGGAGGTGACTCTCGTGATCCGACTACGAATGAACAGGTCGTGGCGCCTTAGCAATCGCTGAACCAACTCCAAATGGTTATTGACCCTTGCTGGTGGTAGGATCAACCTGAACACGAGGTTCTATTCCTGCGAGCAATCGAAGAAACAAGCAAGAACAAGATTAAGGCAGAATTGAATATCATTCACTCACGAATTGGGGTTCACAATGGCTGTCCACAAGTGGCCGCTGAGCACAACTGCAGTACAGGATGTTTGCACAATGGCTAAACTTATCAAAGAAAACCCAAACAAAAGAGGGGGCGCAGCCCCTGTCTAAATAGGGGGAGGAGGCGTGAGGAGGGTAGGCGCCCAGCCTGCCCACAAGGCAGGGAATAGGCGCCCAATCAGTCACACGCCATCTCCTTGATCCCCTTTCCTAATTTAGGTGGCGCAGCACCTTCCTGATTATTTCTTGACAAAACTAGGCAGGTTCATCATGAGCATAGATGGCGCATGCACTTAGGAAACTTCTGGTCCTTCATTCTTCAAAATCATCACGAAGTTTAATTCACGTGCACGAGCTCGAGTGAGTGGTCCTGGTGGCGCCTGTGCTGGTTTAGTTGGAGTAGCCGTTCCCGTGTCGGGGTTGATGTCCTCATCAATACATCTGGCGGAAGCTTGTCCCCTTTTGCAGCTGCTTTAGTCAATGCATCTGCTTCTTCATTTTTTCCCCTTGGTATATATTCTACTGTAAAGCCTTTGAATTTTTTTCTCCATTGATTTCACTATTCTTAAGTATTTGACGAGCTCAGGTTGCTTTGCAATACTCTCTTTTTCGATGTGGTCTGCTACCACCTTCGAATCTGTTTTCACAATGAATCGTTGAGCACCCAATACCTTTGCTTTCCTGAGCCCCAATAATACGGCTTCGTACTCAGCAACGTTGTTTGTACTTCTGTCGCTATTTTTGCAGAACTCTAAGTTCGCTGCATATCTCATTTTTACGCTCGAAGGCGACTGCACGATTGCTGCGATGCCAGCTCCTTTGTCTCCCCATGCGCCATCGCAGTGTATCAGCCAGCTTTCCTCTCTGGTCAGATTTTTCGCCGAAGGCGATGTCTATTCTACTATAAAATCAGCCAATACTTGAGATTTGATTGCTGTTCTTCGTTCGAAATCAACCACATATTCCGACAGCTCTGCAGCCCATTTGCGTATCCTTACCGAAGCTTCTTTGTTGCTCAGGAGCTCTTTAATTGGTTGGTCAGTTAGTACTTTGATGTTGTGCCCTTCAAAATAATGCCTCAACTTTCTCGATGCCATTACGACAGCGTAGATCATTTTCTCGATCTCTGTATAGAACAGCTTCGACCCGGCCAATGCCTCGGATACGTAATATACTGGCTGCTGTACCCTTCTTCCATCTATCAATTTTTCCGCAATGAGTGCCGCACCGACGGCAGATTGCGAAGCTGCAATGTACAGTAGCAGAGTTGCCTTCAGGTCAGGTACTGTCAGTTTGGTGAGCTGCATCAAGTATTGCCTTAGTTCGTGGAATGCTTTCGACTGTTCTTCTCCCCATTCAAACTTTGATGCATTTCTAAGTGTTGCGAAGAAGGGTAAGCTCCGTTCGGCCGCCTTTGCAATGAATCTATTAAGAGCTGCTATTCTGCCTGATAGCTTCCAAACATCTCTTATGCATTTTGGTTCTTCCATATCAAGAATCGCGTTGATCTTGTCTGGATTAGCTTCGATTTCGTTAGCTGATACCAGACACCCAAGTATTTTTCCCTTGGTTACACCAAAGACACATTTCTCCGGGTTAAGCTTGAGGCCTGCTTGTCTCATACATGCGAAGGCAACTGCCAAATCTGAGATGTGATCTTGTCTTTTGGCGCTTTTTACCAAGATGTCATCGACATATGCAAGTATAGTTTTGAACAATTCCTCTTTGAATACTATGCTTGACATGCGGCAGAATGTGGTGCCTGCATTTCGAAGCCCCTCAGGCACCCTGACGAAGCAAAATGTGCCGACTGGTGTAATGAAGCTAGTTTTTTCCTCATCCTCTTTTTTCATCCAAATTTGATGATAGCCAGAGAAACAGACTAAGAGTGACATCATCTCACTTGCTGCAGCTTGATCAACAATTTTGTCTATCCTTGGGAGTGGAAAATCATCTTTTGGGCAAGCTTTGTTGAGGTCGGTGAAATCAATGCACATTCTCCATTTGCCATTTTTCTTTTGAACTGGCACAGTGTTAGCCAGCCAGGTTGGGTATTTCACTTCACGTATGACATTGGCATCTAGCAGCCTTTGCACTTCACCTTTTACAGCATTTACTTTTTCTTCAAACATTTTTCTTAGCTTGTGCTTCTTCGGCTTCATATCGGGGCTAATTGCCAGCTTATGTTCAATTAGGCTTCTGTCGACGCCAGGCAAATCTTTGCTTGACCAGGCGAAGATATCTTTGTTGTTTCTCAAAAACTCTATGAGCCTGTCTTCTTCGTCCGGCTCCAAGTCCGAGCCTATAATCACTTTTCTGTCAAAGACATCAGGCTGTAGCTGGACCTGCTTCGTCTCTGTTGTCCGTTGCATTCTTTTGCTATCTTTCTCAATATTTGGCTTTTCTTCTGGGTAAAGTGGTTCCTTTTCCTCTAGCAAATGCACATTTCGTTGGCCTGGTGTTTTGGCTCTTTCGATGTTTCTGGCTTCTCTTTGGTCGCCAAATACAGTGATAACTCCCTTTAGAGCTGGCATTTTCATGCATAGGAATGACTGCCTTATGATGATGTTGAAGGCGTTTATAACTCCTCTTCCGAAAATGACATTGTAATCAAAGATCATGTCAACGACATCGAAGGTAATGAACTCGGTTCTTGCATTGGATGTGTCGCCAAAAGACACTGGTAATGAGATTTTGCCCAATGTTTGCGTGCGCTTCCCCCCGAAGCCAACTAGTGGGGTGTTTGATGGCTCCAGGTTGTCTAGGTTGATATTGGTCATGTTTCTCAATGTTTTTGCTAAGATGGTGTCAGCGGAGCTTCCTATGTCCACTAGCACCTTTCCAATTGTCCATCCAGCGATATTGGCTTCTATTGACATTGCATCATTGTGTGGGAAGTTATGTAGCTTCAAATCATCTTCGGTAAATGTAATTGGCATGTGGGACCACTCCGATTTCTTGTAGGGACCGTCAACTGAGATGTTGTTGACTTGGCGGAAGTAGCTCTTTCTTTGTTTTTTTTGGTTTCGAAGGCGAGTGATGATCCTCCAGTTATGGGTAGAATGAGTCCATAACTTGGGAGTGAGTTAGGCTGTTCTTGTGTTTGGGGTTTTGGTTGTGGTGGTGGTGGCAGTAGCTCCTCAACCTTAATGTTTTGCGAAGCCACTTGCTGGGAAGTTTGAGGGTATAGATGTGGGTATATGGTTGGTGGGTAGTAATGTTGAAGGGTTTGTGGCGAAGGCGAATACTGAGTCGCCATCGTTGTTGTTGGGTGAACAGCACTTGAGCTCAGGGATGGGTATATTGGGCAATATGGCTGGATAGGCTGTGTTTGTGTTTGGGTTTGGTTGTTTGGGTGCGAAGCCAAAGGCGGCTTCATTTGGGTAGCTTGGATTTTTTCAGCTTTCATTTTGTCGATGGTTTTCTTGATGTCTCGGCACTGTTCTGTGCCGTGGGTGTGGTTCTTGCCATGATATCGGCAGAAAAATTCCGGTCCCGAAGGTGGACCTCTTCCTCTTCCTCGGCCTCTGCCAGTTCTTCCACCTCTTTGGGTAGGCTCATTTCTTTGGTTCTGGGATTGGCTTTCTGGGTAAATGGTTTTGTTCTCTTGGAACGAAGACGGGCTCTCAACATTCATGATGGTTTGATGGGAGTAGTTTTGATAGTTGTGCTGGTTGTGGTGGTGGGTTCTATTTTGGGGTTCATTTTGGTTTCTCAGGATGGCTTCTCTGGCTAGTCGCATTCGGTTGTCATTGTCGGATCGACAGTATTTTTTGAATTCCTCGTAAAGATCTCCGAGGGTGGCTAGTGTCTCTCTCGCGATATGTTGTGCGAATGGACCTGGACGAAGGCCTTGGATAGCCGCAAACTTGGTAGCTTCATCAGGGATGTGGGGAGCCTGAGCTCTTAGGCCTACAAATCTGCGGAAGTAGTCTTCTAGTGGCTCCTTCGGCTGATGGTGTAGTGTAAGTTCGGCATATGAGAGTGATTGATCTCCCATAATGCTGAAGTTTTTAATGAGCTCTCTCTTCAGGTCGTACCAGCTGTTGATGGATAGGCCAGGTAGCTTCATATACCAGTTCATTGCTGTGCCATCGCAAACGATGATGAAGGATTTTGCTAGCACGACATCGTCTCCCCCTGCCGAAGCTATTGCGGCTTCATAGCTCATGAGAAATTGTTTAGGATCGGTGAGGCCATTGTATCTTGGTAGAGAGATGGGCTTGTACGAAGGCGGCCATCTTGCCAATTGTAGGCTTTCTGATAGAGGGCATGTATGGTCAATGGGACGAGTATGCAGCACTTGGAAGCCGGTTTCCGATGTAGAAAGACGGTTTGACTCATTGAGTTCTGCTTGGAGCTCAGCAACCTGCTTT
>CM014272.1:41223060-41293180 GCA_004135705.1 Alloteropsis semialata | reverse complement strand
GCCGAAGAAGTGGCCCCAGTAGCCGGAGCCGCAACAGACAATGGAACGGCAGCGATCGGCTCTTGACGACGCCTTTTCTCAGCAGACTCATGAGCGCTGCTGCTGCCACGCTTGGCCGGGACAGCGGAGGAAGTTGCCTTCGCAACAGCCTTTTTGCTCTCACCTCGGCCGCGACCTTGGCCACGGCCTCCACCTCGTACTGATCGACCACCACCCCGAGGAGCGCGCAAAGGAGCAGAGTCATCTTCATCCTGTTCCTTCGTTTTAGCTTTCCCTTTTTTATCCTTCTTTTCTTTCTTCTCTTTCTTCTTCTCCTTAGTGGAGACAGGAATCTCGCGAGCCCCATAAGGAATCTTCAACTCTTCAGAAACTATGTTCAATCTTACATGAACATAGTTGTCTTCGTTGACACGGTGCTCCTTGGAGGTATATGGACCAAGAATATCCACGGCCCGCCGCTCCACTATAGCGACGAATTCTGCCGCTGACATGCCTTCGGGTAACTTCGCCCCAAAATAAGGAAAAGCAACCCTAGTATGATCACCAAAAGCTTTCCATTCAACCTTGTAAGGCTCCCAGTTGGCAGACAAAAAATAAACCCCAGCGGCAAGATCAGCTGCAACACCTTCTTCGACAAGGTCTCAGCTGCAGAACGTCTGCGAAGCCGTTCGAAAGGCTTTCCAGCACTCGGTGAAGCCAGGGCTTTCCGCGTCAAAAACAGGGCAGGAAACAAACTTAAGCCAATCAATATGGCTGTGGAGAGGATAAGAGACAGATTTTGTACCATCCTCCAGAGTAGTTTCCTCCGAAGATACCCTCACGTAAAACCAGTACTTCTGCCAGTCCTTGGTCCACTTGTTCCTCTGAGCGAAGGAAGTTTCCACCTTCGCAAAATGAGAGCCCTGGCGGCGCCCAGTAAAAGTAACACAGCCAAAATCTGGAGTAAACAATTCGCCTTCGACTTCAGACGATTTGCTTTGATTATGACCCTCGTACAGTCGCAGAAACCCATCAACTGTAACTGAAGAATCATGAGTCTTCACAGCCCAAAAAAACCAAAGGAGATGGCTGATGGCATTCGGCGTCAGATGATGTAGTTGAAGGCCATAGGGTGCGATCATCTTCGTGATGATATTGTCAATGGGCATCTTCAGGCCCGCAATGAAGAAATCTGTGAACACTACAGCCTCGTCTTCGTGAGGGTTAGGGGTAGTATCATTCCCGGGAGCACGGCCCCAACCCTCAGGAAAATATCCCTTCTCTTCATAAAATTTGATATCGTTATGGCCAACCTTAGAGTTGCCAAACACAAGTGTCTTCGCCCTTTTAGTGGGATCTACTAGATCCTCCACACTAGCTTCGACATCATCCAGATCTTCTTCCTCACCACCTTCCTCATCTTCGGCGTGATCATCGCCAGACGTCTCCTCCACAGTCGGAGTCTCATCCTCCAACTGCTGAGCAAATTGATCAGCCTCTGTGTCATCCATCTCCTTACAAAGAGATCCACTCGCTTGTTGTGCCTCGGGGCTGCCTTCGCCAGCCATGTCAATAAGCACAGCAGTCTGCCTGGTGCGTGCCGCTGCAGGAATAACAATAATTGTTAATTCCTCAGCGTAGGAAATAAGTGAAAACAAAATATCAAAATACAGCGACAGAACCTTACTTGTAAAAATGTATGTATCACAAGGCGAAAAATGACACGATGGCGAAAGCAGATGCAAAACGAAGGAGCTTACACAAGCTGAAAATGATTGATAGCGAAAGCAAAAGAAGGTAAAAAGGGGGGGACCCCTTCGGTCCTATTTATAGGGCAGTAAAAAAGTGACCGTTACCGCGGCTCGGAATTCGAAAAGGCCCAGAAAATTACAAAAAAACAAATCAAATAAAAATAAAAATAAAGTACAAAATAAAAACAAAAAACTGAGCGCAAAGGCAATTTTCAAGAGAAGTCACCGACTCGGGACTTACTCCAACGGGAGAAGGCGTTTCTTTGAGAAGGCGAAGACAATCCAAAACATTCGAGGACATCGGCCTGTTGAAGAAAGCCCTCGTCCGCGAGGGGCTACTGTTGGGGGATTGGCCTGTCAAAGAAACGCCTTCACCCTTATTTTGCTTCTGAGCCCCATTTATTTGCCTTCGCTACACGTACATGAGAGCTCGCCGCCTTCACGAGTGACTGGGCGTTGTGTTGTGGTCTATTACCTTCGCAACATTGTTTCCAATTACTCACCTGTGGAGGTAAATATGAGCATTGCATGCGTCCGGCTTCTCTCTCCTTCGCTGGGAGACTGAGCATCGAGGGGCGATCCGGTGCTCTCGGTGCTGGATGGCGTCGAAAATGGATGCGAAGGCATTGTGAGCTGATCTGTTGCCTTCACTCTCTTAGTCGGATTTTAGGCAGGTGCGAAGGTAACTTACAGATATCACCTGCGAATGTTTGGTTCATCTTGTTACACAGGACAAGGACAAGCTCGGGTGGTGGCGCGACGGTCTTGTCCTCTCTGAGCGGGAGAAGGCGCTGCCTGATCGAAGGCACTCCGGGTGGTGAAGGCGGCAAAGGTCACTGGAGGCACGGTGAAGGCAGCGTGGACCAGGTCCAAACCAAGTCAAAGACGGAGTTGCTAGTCTACGCATTCACACTAAGTCATGCGGATGTACTTTTATACCCTTGGAAAGTCTAAGTTGTTTAGTCTAGAGGATGATGCCTGGTTTTCAAGGGTATAAGGTGATAGAACCCGCTAGGGTTTGTTCCTGATCCTTCGATGAGAGTTGGGGATAACTTCGATTTGGGGTGGATTCGACGTTGGCTGTCCGACTACAACGACCACAAGGGGCTGCGCCTTAGCAACAGGTACACCGTCTCCGATTGTGATGTTCTTGCCGTGCCAAGAACACCGCTGCTCCTGCTAGCAATCGAGAACAAGCAAGAACAAGATGAACAAGCAAATAACTCATGGATTGATAACCAAATGGCGAATCTGGTACACAAGTTGGGGTCTTGAATCAAGCAAATCGGGTGGTCTGATCGACACACGCGTTTACAAACTGGTTGCAAGAAGCTAACTCAGATCTAAAACAAAACCCAAAAACGTTCTTGGCTGCTGCTGGTGGTATTTGTAAGTGGGAGAGCAGCCAGGGAGGTGTTGGGGTCGAAACCCTAGCTTAGGAGGCGCCCCCTCATGGGCTCTACTGGATACAAAAGGCCCAAGGCCCAAAACTGAGGTTCTGCGCAGACTGGAGGCCCGGACGTTGTTTAGCTGATTGTGAGTGTTCCAGGACGAATCTGATGATGAGGTTAGATCCATATGAAACTAGACTTCATGAACTTTCCAACGAGTGCTCATGGGTCTCAAACAACTACAGCAGTGAAGAGTTATGCCCATCTCAATCCGGTGCTGCTTGTAGGTCCGAACAGGCAGTCCGAAGTGGCTGGTCCGAACTTTGGGGTCCAAACATCCAATCTAAACACCCCTTTCTCACATCAGCGTTCTTCTCATTGTCCTATCTGTTGCTCACATGCTGGTGAAATCCTTTGCCTTCATTTCTAATAATCATTGAACAATGGAAAGAATTCAGTAGCATCAAATTCTGAGAAGAACATGTATGGACAGCTAGGAACGAGTTTACCTTTGAATTAAGCTTGTAAGCTTGGTCTCTAGCAACTTGACTTTGTTGCCATTGCTGCCCCATAGGTGTGGTTGTATCATGGCTGGAGATGTCCTCATCATCCTCCCCTTCTTGCATTTGAGTCGTCCTCGACTCAAGCTGATCAGTGGCACTTGCGTGTGGCTGAAAATTAGCCACACCACTAAGACCTCTTGGTCGTTTGAGGCGTGGAGGCCAAGGTGGCACTCAAATGCAAACATCCTTGGCATCAAAACCAAGCACATGGGATGCACGTATGCTCGACAAAGTATCCCACATTGGTGATGGCAGGGAAGAAGAAGTCGAAGCAAGCAAGTTATTGATGTAATTGTTCAACACGTAGTAGATGTGCTGCAGCAACGATGTCATTATGTGTGCAGCAATAACGGGCATGGTCCCATTATCCTCCCCTTCTTGTCGATTGCTCCAATGTCCTGCAAAGCTGCTTGTGTTGATGCTGGCACATGAAGCAACGGCCGTGTTGCATGGCCACCACCAACAATGCTCCCTTTCTTCGGGTTGACCTTGCTGCAAAATAGAAAAACTTGGAAAACTTTGCAAGGTGTTATTAGTGTTAGTGCAGCCCTTTATTGGATCATTGTATTGCTGCCTAAAAGGATATTTCAGATTATAACAAATATAAACTTTATGCACCAAAAACTCTCCTTTGCTGCCATATTTACCAACTGCATGAAGCAAACAATGATTGAAACATGGCAATTCAGAATCATATTTGAGTTTCTCCTTTACACAATTCAGATTACAAGGAATGTCAAATTCAATATAACCTAAGGTGTCAAAAGAGGGAATGAGTTTCAGCTCTTTCTTCTTGCTAGCAATGGATTCAACATGTGTAGAAATAGTATGTAGATCTTTGAAAACAGATTTAACAAGTTCATGCTCTAGTTGTGTTTGTGGTGTACATGAAACATTTCCAAGCAACTCCTTGTCATCGTGAGGAAAACATGCAGCTCGTGACAAGGCATATGCAGCAAGAGGTTCCAATAATGACTGCAGAGGATTATCTTGAACATTGGGCAATTGCAGTTCATCATGAACATACTTACATGGAGTGTTTGCGACACTAGAGGGTTTGCTTTGTTCACTCTCCTCCAATGTTGTATGTGATGCACTTTGATTCCTCTCCAACTCCCCCACTGGCTGTAGTAGCTCAAATTTTTTGATGCTCTCCTTGGAATTATCCCCATCTCCCTGCAAAATGTTAGGTACAAGAAGAGAGACAAAAGAGTGCTCTCTTTCTAGTGATGAAATGAGAATGGAAGCATCACACAACTCTTCTTTGTCACAAGTTTTAGCAAACAAATCAATTTGTAACAAAGGTAAATCAGCAGCAAGCTCTACTAATTGATGCTCTTGATTAGCATGTAAAGTGGGAAAATCTTGGTCATTATGGGCCACATCATTGTTGCAAGTGTTCGTAGATAATAAAATCTTATTTTCAGCATTGCAAGCAAGACAAAACAAGTGACCGATATGGCTGTATCTTTTACTAATGAGTAAGGTTTGAATTTCAGAATTGAGCCCTCTCATGAACCTACTCATTACATATTCCATGCATTCATTCAAGCCACCAAACATGATACAAATTTTAAAATCATGATAGTATTGTTTAACAGTCCTACTATCCTGTTTTATTTTCTCTAGTTTGGCAAGCAAGTGATCAGCATAATATGCAGGAATATAAAGCTCTCGAAAAAAAGTTTGAAAGCATTCCAAGTTTGAGGAACTTCGTTGTGCTTGCAAATATGTTTCCACTCATACAAAGCATCATTGGTTAAAGCATTAGAGGCAACAAAAACCATTTGCTTCTCAGTCAAATCATATTCCTCAAATTCCTTGTCTACCTTCAGCTCCCAATCGATGTATGCATGAGGGTCAAATTTTCCCTCAAAGGAAGGTAGTGCAGAATTGATCACAGCAAGAGAATCATCATGCACCTCTAGTATGGGTGCTCCCATGTGTAGTCGTGGTCCTGAATATCCATGATGCATGCTACTAGCTCCAACATCTCTCCTCAAGCCTGTCATGGTTAGTGGACAGCAACAATAATCACGAAAAGTTTCCTACTAACTAAAGCAAAAAGGTGGTGCCACACTACATCTTCACTCAACCTTGTGCAACCAAGTTCTTACAAGTTCTTACCACACTAGCAGGAGGTGGTAGCAGCCGGCAAGAACAACACAATTGGTGATAGAACCACAACCCTGTGAAGTTGTAGATAAATATGTGGAGCTCTAGGTGGCTGCAAGGTAAATCAAGGATAAGCTAGAACCACGTAATCAATACAAATTGAATAATCATTCAACAACGGTACTATGCTGGTCCTACACTAAACCATGCTAGAGACGTGAGCCTGGGCACAAAGGTAGTCACAGAAAGGAACGAACAATAGCACAATCTAAACTGCAGAATTCAGCACCTTCTTCTTTTTCCTTCTCTTTCTGTCTATTTTTTTTCTTCTTCTTTGACCCTCTTTTTTTCTTCTTTTATTTTGCAAGGCCTAGAATCTTTTGTTTAGCAACAATACGACTGCAATAAAACTCATTGCACACAGCCCAAGCGAATTGAGAGTAACAACTCTTGTTTCTGGTTCAGAAGCGCTAATCTCAAGACCGATTGTGACCCGCTTAGAATGAAGTTGGTAGCAAGGTCAGATTCGTTGGAAAGGGCACAAGCTAAGCTTTTCAGATTGTATTTAAACACATGAATCGGACTCTTGAAATAGAAGTTATCACAGTTTCCTTGCCGTGCTGAAAAGAGACTCCGAATCAAACTGCAGCCCTAATTAACAATCTTCCCCCTTTGCGGATTCAAACCTGAATGTAAATGGGGAGCATTTGGATCTGGTGGAGATTATTGAAGTTGTGATGATGGGCACTACTCTTGGGGAAAGTTCTTGTGCAACCGAAATCAGAATCGAGGTGGGATTGGTAGTGGATTTGTGGAGGAAAATGGCAGCAGAGATGTATATGGTGACAGCAGATCTTGTAGTGACCAAAACGTGACAGAACTCAAAACTCTAAAGGATTAGAAACTAAGACCAGTAGTTCTACATGTTGATGCAAATGAAAATTCAACAAGAAAAGATTATGAAGAACAGCAAGGCACAAACTTGTTGATGGGATTTTCGGATCTAACCTGTTTTTGAGATTTTTTTTGGACTATAGGTAAAGTAAGAACAGGTAAAAACTCTCGCCGAAAACCTTGCTCTGATTACCACATGATAGAAACCGCTAGGGTTTGTTCCTGATCCTTCGATGAGAGTTGGGGATAACTTCGATTTGGGGTGGATTCGACGTTGGCTGTCCGACTACAACGACCACAAGGGGCTGCGCCTTAGCAACAGGTACACCGTCTCCGATTGTGATGTTCTTGCCGTGCCAAGAACACCGCTGCTCCTGCTAGCAATCGAGAATAAGCAAGAACAAGATGAACAAGCAAATAACTCACGGATTGATAACCAAATGGCGAATCTAGTACACAAGTTGGGGTCTTGAATCAAGCAAATCGGGTGGTCTGATCGACACACGCGTTTATAAACTGGTTGCAAGAAGCTAACTCAGATCTAAAACAAAACCCAAAAACATTCTTGGCTGCTGCTGGTGGTATTTGTAAGTGGGAGAGCAGCCAGGGAGGTGTTGGGGTCGAAACCCTAGCTTAGGAGGCGCCCCCTCATGGGCTCAATTGGATACAAAAGGCCCAAGGCCCAAAACTGAGGTTCTGCGCAGACTGGAGGCCCAGATGTTGTTTTGCTAATTGTGAGTGTTCCAAGACGAATCTGATGATGGGGTTAGATCCACATGAAACTAGACTTCATGAGCTTTCCAACAAGTGCTCATGGGTCTCAAACAACTACAGCAGTGAAGAGTTATGCCCATCTCAAGTGCTCATGGTTCTCAAACAACTACAGCAGTGAAGAGTTATGCCCATCTCAATCCGGTGCTGCTTGTAGGTCCGAACAGGCAGTCCGAAATGGCTGGTCCGAACTTTGGGGTCCGAACATCCAATCTAAACACCCCTTTCTCACATCAGCGTTCTGCTCATTGTCCTCTCTGTTGCTCCCATGCTGGTGAAATCCTTTGCCTTCATTTCTAATAATCATTGAACAATGGAAAGAATTCAGTAGCATCAAATTCTGAGAAGAACATGCATGGACAGCTAGGAACGAGTTTACCTTTGAATTAAGCTTGTAAGCTTGGTCTCTAGCAACTTGACTTTGTTGCCATTGGTTGTATCATGGGTGGAGATGTCCTCATCATAAGGGGAATGAAAAAGGTGCCTCTTGACCTCCCTATAAAAGGGGACCTCCCACCAACGTGTAAAGGGTTGATTCTCGAGAACACTGTTGATAAGTAATTTACTGTTGCTTGTCCCTGTTCTCTGTCTTCGCTGTTGATTGGGCTTATTGGCTTTGGCTTGTAACCCAACAGCTGGTATTCGATAAACCAAATAGAACTAAATTGACCCTACCAAAGGTAAGGCCAATTCAGATCTAATAATGCTTACTCTAAGGAGTAAAAGGGGCTTCAGCTCAAACTGTTCTTCTTATATACAAAACATCTACTCTTACAAGAGAAAGGGGCTTCGGCTCAGTTTGAACTCTTATCAGCAAAAGGATCGCTCCAAAAAATAAAAGGGGGGCCTCGACAAAATCTTCATTAAACTCAACCATCGTCAAAATGCTCGACGATTCTGAGTTTGAACGAAAAACCTAAAACTCGCTTGGGGGGAGGAGGCGTTTCTCTCAAAAGCAAAGACAAATCGAGTTCAATCTTTTTCGCTCAAACACAATGCATACTACACGATCAGCTTCGCAAGACTCATGAACATATCTCGTCTTTGCATGAAAAAAACCTAAACTCGCTTTGGGGGGAGGAGGCGTTTCTCTCAAAAGCGAAGACAAATCGAGTTCACATTCATTCATACAAACATATCATTACATCGTTTCCAGACATCATCAAAAATTCTCAAAACATTTCAAACACATAACCATAAAATTGTTCGCCAGACCTCCTAAAGCGAGGGGCATTGTAAACACATGCAAAGTCTTTGACATCAAGACTAACTTCCAATGGCTCCGCCTTGGGAAGGCCCAGGGAAACAGCTTCGGCATTCCTCTGTGCAGCGAGCTCAACTCGATCCGAACCATGAGCAATAAACGAAGTGAAAAAATCAAAGACGCCGAACTCGATGCGACGATAAAACTCATGACAATACTCCAAAAAGTCGCCATGACTAGAGTGTGGATAAAGTCATCGAAATTCCTTCCATGCGAAGCCAGAAATACAAAGCGGCCCGTCATGCATGGCCAATGGAGTGAGTTCAAGCATCTCATCACCCTGAATATACACAAATGTACAAGTTCAAAAGGCCTGCCCATTCAATCAGTTCTAAGCTCTATTTACAATCTAAAAGGTCCTTACACCTGAGGATCGACTCCCGTGGCCCCTTGGCCACCAGGTACTCGAGAAGAAGAAGCACCGGCTTCACTGGCAGCAGCACCAGTCGCAGCAGAACTTGCTCCAGTAGCGGCTTCGGCAGTTTCCCTGGCAGCGGCCTCCCTCGCGGCGGCTTTGGCTTCAGCCTTTTGTTTCTTCAGCTCCTTTGACTGAGAATACATAAGCTATCAAATAAAACAATACAAAATTAAAAACAAAAAATGAATCAAAGTCGACCACAATGGCAACTAGCAAAATACCTTCGCAAGCCGGTCGCGGATAATATTCTGAGCCGCCTGACGTCTACTGGCAACTCAAAAATGCTTCAGGAAAAGCGCCTTCGCAAGCAAAACTTGTTTAGGAAAATAATCAGCGTCGGCAGGATCCTTGGGCGCCGGATAAGGGTAGCCCTTCCGAACCAAAGCATTATAATGCTCACAGCCGTTGTTCGAGAGAATCTTCAACAAGTTGCATGAGCAAAGGTTGACAGCAAAATCACTGACAGATTCCATGACACTTGGAAGCGAAGCAAACTCATTATCAATCCAATTTAAAAGCTTCTCCAAGCTATACTCCTTATTGGGAAAGGCAGTGGGCTCTGCTCCAAATTGCCGCTGGGCCACCTTGTACAAACGATACAACTTGAGGCCACGCTCCCACGCAACATTGATAACATCCTCGTTTTTCTTGTGAAGGGAGATAGTGGAGTTGCGCAATGACAGGACCTCACGCTCAAAGTTCTCGCTGCGAGACCGATATGACTCGGCATCGCGCGAAAGCTTTTCCTTAACACTCGTGAGGGTGTTTACCTCACCTTTCAGGACACAAATCAAATCAGTATCTTTGGTAATTTTCTTCCGAAGACCCTCCAGGACATCATCCTTATCCACAATCTGCGCCTCTAAGGCAGCAACCTTATCTTTCAGTGCATTGGCTTCGCCAGCTTGACACTCAAGAGCAGTAACCTTATCTTTCAAAGTCTGGTTCTCCCTTGCAAGGGACTCGCGATCCTGGCGAAGAAGAGTTTTCTCATTCTCCAGATCTTGCTTGATCCTGTCAACATTTGCTTGGAACTGGAGAAGCTCAGTTTTCTCCCTGCGCAACCTCACCAGCTCCTCACGCTCAGCAGCAATCAAGTTGAGGTTCGGAACATGAGCATGCAATTCATTGATAGCTACAACAACCTGCGAGAGAAAACAATCTCCTCGATCAGTATTACGATATCAGGCAACTCGAAGCCAAGTCAATAATAAAATAGAAAGCGAAGGCATGGAATTCACACCTTTAATCCCGAAGCCAAAATGTTAGAGCTGATACTCTCAGGATCCAAGGTTCGAACAAGACGTTGATATTCTACAAAAAATAATGTTAACTTTATTATCTTCACAAAAAATAGCTAAAGGAAAAAACTAGCTATAACCCTGAACAAATAAGACACCTTCCCAATCAAAGTCTCGAAGAGGCCCACCTTCGCGCATGCGAGCCGGCCCCTCTTCTTCGCCACCTACTAAACAAATCTCCTTCGCGTTAGCATCAAACAACAGAATAACCAATGTCGCTAAAGGAAAGAATCAGACGCAATATCACAAGTACCTTCGGGAAAAGAAGGAATGCTCGCCCCCCGCATCAACATCCATGTCCGCTCGAGAAGCAGTAGCCCTCTCAACGGCCTCAGAAGTCTCAGCTTCGGCAACCTTCTTCCCCTTAATTTGAGCATCCACTTCAACATGGGCCAAAACTTCCAAAGAATCGGCGGCTCTTGGCAACGTCTCTTCTCAGCAGCCTCATGAGAGCTGCTGCTGCTTCGCTTGGACGGGATAGAGGAAAGGGTTGCTTTCGTAACAGCCTTTTTGCTTTCGCCTCGGCCACGTCCTTGGCCTCGACCTCCACCTCGTCCAGATCGACCCTTCCCCCACGAGGAGCGCGCGAAGGAGCAGAATCATCTTCATCCTGTTCTTTCGCTTTTGCCTTCCCTTTTTTATCTTTTTTCTCTTTCTTCTCTTTCTTCTTCTCCTTAGTGGGGATGGGAATCTCACGAGCATCGTAAGAAATCTTCAACTCTTCAAAAACTCGGTTGAGTCTAACATGAACATACTTGTCTTCGGAACTATGATGCTCCTTTGAGTTATACGGTCCAAGAATGTCAACGGCTCGTCGCTCCACAACAGCAACAAAATCTGCTGCGGTCATACCTTCGGGTATCTTCGCCCCAAAATGAGGGAAAGCAACCTTGGCGTGATCACCAAAAGCTTTCCACTCAACAATATAAGGCGCCCAATCGGCAGACAGGAAATAAACTCCACAAGCAAGATCTGCAGCGATACCTTCTTCAATAAGATCACGGCTGCAAATCATTTGCGAAGCCATTCGAAAGGCTTTCCAACACTTGATGAATCCAGGGTTTTCCGCATTAAAAACGGGCAAGAAACAAACTTAAGCCAATCAATCTGGCTATGCAGAGGGTAAAAGACAGATTTGGTTCCATCCTCCAGAATAGTCTCCTCCGAAGGTACCCTCACATAAAACCAGTGCCTTTGCCAGTCCTTGGTCCACTTGTTCCTCTGAGCGAAGGAAGTTTCCACCTTCGCAAAATGAGAACCTCGGTGGCGCCTAGTAAAAGTCACACAGCCAAAATCTGGAGTGAATAATTTTCCTTCGACTTCAGACGACTTGCTTTGATTATGACCCTCATTGAGTCGAAGGAACCCATCAACTGTAACTGCTGAATCATGCGTCTTCATAGCCCAAAAAAACCAAAGGAGATGGCTGATGGCATTCGGCATCAGATGATGCAGTTGTAGGCCATAAGGCGCGATCATCTTCGCGATGATGTTGTCAATGGGCATCTTCAGGCCCGCAATGAAAAAATTGGTGAAGACCACAGCTTCGTCTTCACGAGGGTTAGGGGTAGTATCAGCACCAGGAGCACGGCCTCAACCCTCCGGAAAATATCCCTTATCTTCATAGAACTTGATGTCGTTTTCGACGACCTTGGACTTGCCAAATACAAGTGTCTTTGGCCTCTTACTGGGATCCACTAGATCCTCTACGCTGGCTTCGACATCATCTAGATTTTCGTCTTCACCAGCTTCGTCATCCTCGCCATGGTTATCGCCAGATGGCTCCTCCACTGCTGGAGTTTCATCTTCCAACTGTTGAGCAAATTGCTCGGCCTCCATCCCAGGACGGGGAGAGTGACCCGCTCGTTGTGCCTCAGGGCTGACTTCGCCAGCCATGTCAAAAAGCACAGCAGTCTGCCTGGTGCGTGCCGCTGCAAGAATGGCAATAACTGTTAATACCTCAGCGAAAGAAATCAGCGAAAAACAAAGTATCGAAATACAAGGAGAGAACCTTACTTGTAACAAAGTACGTATCACAAGACAAAAGTCAACACCACAGCGAAAGCAGATGTTAAGTGAAGAAGCTTACGCAAGCAGAAAACGATTGATAGCGAAAGCAAAGAAAGGTAAAAAGGGGGACCCCTTCGGTCCTATTTATAGGGCAGTAAAAATGTGACCGTTACCGCGGCTAAGAAATCGAAACGGCCCGAAAAATTCCAAAAAACAAAATAATTAAAAATAAAAATAAAGTGGAAAATGAAAATAAAAAAAAACAGAACCCGAAGTCAATCTCTGAGCGAAGTCATTGACTCTGGACTTACTCCAACGGGAAGAGGCGTTTCTCTGGAACAGGCGAAGGCAATCTGGAATTTTCAAGGACATCGGCCTGTTGGAGAAAGCCCTCGTCCGCGAGGGGCTACTGTTGGGGGATTGGCCTATCAAAGAAACGCCTTCACCCGTTATTTTGCCTTTAAGCCCCAGGCATTTGCCTTCACTACATGTACATGAAAGCCCGTTGCCTTCGCAGACGACTGGGCGTTGTATAGTGATCCATTACCTTCGCAACACTGATTCCAATCACATGTTGGCGGAGGTAAATATGAATATTCGACTTCTCTCTCTTTCGCCAGGAGATTTGGCATCAAGAGGCAATCGGCTGCCTTTGTCGCCAGAGCTTGACCAGAATGGATGCGAAGGCAATTCCCAAACAGTGCCTGCATATCTGTGGTTTATCTTGTTACACAGGTTCCGGGCGGACTAGGGCCATGGCACGATGATTTCTCCCCATAGGCGAAGAAGGCATCATGCGACCGAAGGCGCTCCGGTGGTGAAGGCGACAAAGGTCACTAGAGGCATGGTGAAGGCGGCGTGGACCGGGTCCAAATCGAGTCAAAGACGGAGTTTCGCTGGTCTGCGCATTCACATTGATATGTGTGAATGTACTCTTATACCCCTAGGAAACCGATGTTGTATAGTCTAGAGAATGATGCCTGATTTCCAGGAGTATAAGTGGAATATAAAATGTGCCTCTTGACCTCCCTATAAAAGGGGACCTCCCACCAACGTGTAAAGGGCTGATTCCTGAGAATACTGTTGATAAGTAATTTACTGTTGCTTGTCTCTGTTCTTTGTCTTGGCTATTGTTTGGGCTTATTGGCTTCGGCTAGTAACCCAACACCTTTGGTCCTATTTATAGGGCAGTAAAAAATGTTACCGTTACCGCGTCTTGAAAATCGAAACGGCCCGGATAATTCAAAAAATAATACAAATAAAAATAAAAATAAAGTTGAAAATGAGAATAAAAATAAAAAATGCGAGGACAAACTCAGAGCGAAGTCATTGACTCAGGTTTTACTCCAACGGGAGGAGGCGTTTCTCTGGGACAGACAAAGGCAATCCTGAATTTTCGAGGACATCGGCCTGTTGGAGAAAGCCCTCGTCCGCGAGGGGCTACTGTTGGGGGATTGGCCTGCCAAGGAAACGCCTTCAACCGCTTTACATTTGAGCTTCTGACATTTGCCTTCGCTACAACTAACTAAAAGGCCATTGCCTTCACTAGACTATCAGACACCGAGATGCGATCCGCTGCTCTCGGTCGTCTGAAAGAGATGCGAAGGTTTTATGAGGTGACCTGTTGCCTTCGCTTTCCTGGTCCGTTCTGTGCAGATGCGAAGGCAATTCCCAGATACCATCTGAATATACATGGTTTATTTTGTTATACAGGCTCAAGACAGGCCTCGGTGATGGCGCAGCAGTCTTTTTACTCTCTAAGCATGAGATGGCAATGTGTAACCGAAGGCGCTCTGGGTGATGAAGGTGACAAAGGTCACTGGAGGCATGATAAAGGCAGTGTGGACTAGGTCCAAACCGAGTTAGAGACGGAGTTGATGGTCTACGTATTCACATTGAGACGTGTGAATGTACCCTTATGCCCCTGGATAGCTTAAGTTGTTTAGTCTAGAGGATGATGCCTGATTTCCAGGGGCATAAGTGGAGTGTAAAATGTGCCTCTTGACCTCCCTATAAAAGGGGACCTCCCACCAACGTGTAAAGGGCTGATTCCCGAGAACACTGTTGATAAGTAATTTACTGTTGCTTGTCTCTATTCTGTCTTGGCTATTGTTTGGGCTTATTAGCTTCGGCACTAACCCAACAGGAAGGTCGCTCAATTTATGGTTTTTCGAAAGGCACAACTCGACAGGAACACAGCGGTGGCTAGGGCAAAGCTTCCCTATCCGATCACGGCTGAGCAAAGCTTCTCAATAATGAAAACAAGGGCAATGTCTTCCTTGGTATGCAGCAAGCAATATGTATCGCCAGATGAAACAAGATCAGGTATGCGATGCAAAGGCGATCAAAGCGGCATGCAACCTATCTAGGGTTTGCGAGACGAGAATTCACACAAGGCGGCTAGAGAGGGCAAGTCGAGTAATGTGGTGGATCAACTTGTTGTTTGGGTAAAGGTGGACGGCATAGCGACGGAAACAAACACACAGCGATGGGCGATTGAACTACGATGACGAACACAACCTAAACCAGCAACAAGACTCGACGACGGACACAAACTCAACAAAGCGAATCTAAAAACAAAATAGCAAGGCTAAACAGCATGGTAGGACAGCGGAAAGTAAATATTTTTAGGGCTTTTTGTGGACTGTAGGGGACGAACATGAATGAATCTAAAGGGCACACGATAATACCTCACAGACAACCTGAATCCTGATATCACTTGATAAGGGGTTGGCCGATCTTCTGAGAGGTAGAGGGTAAATTCGATTGGTGGAGATTTGATATTGGCGATCCGACTACAAATCAAACACGATTCGAACCCTGCAACCATTACACCACTGCTCCGTTGGTTATCAACCAAGCACAACTTGATTGACCTCACCGAGAAGGCTTTTCCTGCAAGCGAATTGAAGAACACAAGCAAGAAAGTGAAACACGCAATCTGAAATTGCAGATCTTATGAAGCGAAATATATGGTGTTCAAGCTCTGATCAACAAAGGACTAATCGCCACAGGGTTGTAGAACAAGAACGGGGGCCTTGGATCACTGTAAACGGACTTGTCACCATAGTTACAATGAATCTATCACAGTTTCGACTTCGAAAACTTGCTAAACAAAACCCTAACCTAAAGTGGCGGTGTCTGCTGAGTTTAATACCCTCAAGGGGTGAGCTAGGGTTGGGGGCGACCAGGAGGGGCGCCCACAACTTGGGCTTAAGGCTCGACACTATACAAAGGCCCGACATGTCCCGAAAAGGTGATGCAGCACATTTTGTGGTCACACAGGATGCTCCATGAATGTTCTAGAGCTGGGACCAGAACCAAAACAACAGTTTCATCGTCCCCTTTCCAATGCATCAAAGATCGCCTTGTTTCGATGTCGTATGAAGGAGATATCGCCGAAACCATGCAGGGGTGTCGGTCGAATCCGAGACGGACGTGGCAGCTGAGTTGGGGATGAATTGCAACTTAGGGAAGACCATGACGCGTGTATGTTCAGCATGGCGATGTTCTCATCATTGCGCTTATGTTCAAGCATCAAAGCTTTGTCCACCAACTTTTGAAAGTTTTCAAAGGTATGGGCCCTGAGCTGATATTGAAGCCCATCATTCAATCCCAACAAGAAGAGCCTCTGCTTCTGTCCATCTGTTGCCACATTCTCTGGAGCATATCTTGATAACTCAATGAATTTGTCACGGTAAGCTGTGACAGTCATAGATTCCTGCTTGAGGACCAAGAATTCCTATCGCTTCAATATCATCATTAGTCCATCTGGCATATGATGAGAACGGAAGCTCTCGCAAAACTCTAGACAGGTAATTTGATTAGGCTAGGGATGAGCATATTGGTACGCACCCCACCAATCTAGAGCTGCTCCTTGTAGTTGGCCTGACCCATAAAGAACCTTCTCACGATCATGACATTGAGCAATGTCCAGTTGTCGGTCTACTGCCTTGAGCCATTCCACTGCTTGCAAAGGATTACTTGCACTACAGAAGGTGGGCGGACGACCCTTCCTGAATTCTCCACGCTTGTCCCTAGGTGGAGCGGGATGTGGTTGCTTTGGAGGTTGCTACTGCTGGTTTTGTTGCATCATTGCCATAGTTTGTGCCGGTTGCTGCATGATTTAGTTTTGCTAGGCCAGGAGTTGCTCAACAGTGGGTTGGTTGTTCCCCTGGTTTCCTCTTCTACCACTGGCCATCTATTGAAGACATTAGTATTACTGTTATTCAACCATCCAAGATAACAATAATCTGATTCTTAACAAGGGTATGGAATTGGTAGATGTGCAGAACAAAAACCCACCCAACTATATAAACATTAAGCCTTAAACCTTAAACCTATTTCTAGATGTATGTGAGTATAAAATCCACATTCGTCACAATCATTACAAAAAGCCAACTCATGCATTAAACATAATCACAATTATTCAAATCACCCAAGAGCATGGGTTCACACATGAGAAACTTAAAACAAACTCAAACGCATCTAAGTCGTTTATTACAACTCATGGGACAAACCTAAAGATCCTTATCTATGGTGGTGCGAGCCTATCTCATAAAAGAAAACAATAGAGAGAGTCAAATTTTTGCAATGGATAAGGACAGAAGTATAAGCAAAGATTTTTAATAAATTAATGAACAAGGCGAAACAAGGATAGATTTAATAAACAAGATAAGGTATGTATAATCAATAAATAAAATAAGCAAGGTCAAATCAAAATGAAATAAATCAAGGAGTTTAAAGCATAAACTCTAAACAACCATTCTAATCTAGGTTGCGCATCCTACAGTCAGCACTGCTTTGATACCACTCTACCACACCCGGATTTACGAAGAAAATCCGAATGCTACTATATGTGTACCCAGGAAGTCTTTACACGCAAATAGCTCCAGAAATGATTACCAAAAAGAGGGAACAGTGCTCGGTACATAAATAGAAATAAGTCTTTACATCACAGGCATTAACATTATTATCGAGTTTATCAAAGTAGCGGAAGCCTGATACAATCTAACTCCATGAAATCTCCACAGGGACTCTGACTGGGGGAGAACACAACCTAGAAATCCGGAAACTCCTCAGGGAATGCATCAACTGGCAGCTCATCTGAGTACCCATCCGGGATTTTGTTGATATGAAGCAAGTGTAAGTAATCCATCTTACTTAGCAAGCATAACATGATTAAATGAGGATCAAAAGGCTAGACAAGGTTTAAACTACGGTTAGCATTTTTAGTTAATTGATTTTAGAATTAACCTAAATTGATACAAATATAGTGAGAACCCAGTTGTAACCCACATTAGAAAAACATGTGAAGTATTATAAGTAACCAACATCATCATTAACCATTCTTTTTTAAAACAGGAACCACTAATCAAAAAGGATCCAGGCCGCTCGTGACCATGAGCACGGCTGTTATAACAGTTTTACACTCTGCAGAGGTTGTACACTTTGACCACCGGTCGTGATCCCTTTTGCCTTGGGCACGCACTCCCTTCACACCACGTGAAATGAGTACAGGGTTTCACTACGAGACCTTTCAAAAAGACACCCTAACAAGCTAGTGGCCGCTATGGTTTCGAGATCGGCGCATGGAGCCCTCCTCCTGGGATCGGCAATCACTCAGGGCGCAACGTGAGTGTCCAGATGGCGCTCAGGGCGCAACGTGAGACATACCGATGACACTCAAGGCGCAACGTGAGTTCATCCCCAAGTAGGCGAGACCCATACTGATAACCCCACACCCCCACTTGTGCCTTTCGGTAATCACTAGACAAGCTAGAGCCGTACAGTTTACTCAGTCAAGACCAAAGCCATGTGGTTCTTGTGGTTGTACAGTTTTCTTGGGTGGCCGCTTTAAGAACCGGACCTTATGGACAGACGCTTAGAGCAATCCAACCATGCTCAAGCAATCTGAAACAAGTTGCTAAAAAGCACATTTTAATAAGGTTCCAAGTATACCATTAGTCAGGATTAATATTTTGTAACGAACTTAGCGGTTGGCAAGCATAGCAACATAACCTGACTACCCAATGCAAAACTCGGGTAAACAAGGTATATGGTAATAACAAGACTGGTCATCCTTAGGGTTTAACAAATTTAGACACATGCATGAATGAATAAAATGATTAATGATTATTGGGTTGCAAGGAAATCATCATGTTATACTTGCCTTCCTCAAAGTATTGTTGCTAATCTTGGTCTTCAAAGTCTTGATCAAAACCGGCCTCATACTGCTCGCAATCTACGCATGCATTCCAAACACCACACACACATCCATCACAAGCCAATACATGCAAACAAAAGCATTTCTATTAGAACGGTACACCATACAATGAAATAGAAGCAAAAAGGGGTAGAAAACTATTCTACGCATTTCTATGAACACGTGAGAATCACTCTAATCGGATTTACGGTGATTAAACTACGCTAAAAACAAGATTGAGGGCTATCTTGCGATAAACCGAGGACCTAAACGTATTTATCTATAGACTGCAGGGGGTAGCAGAGAATTTTTCCAATACAGGGAGTTAGATGGCGGGTTGATTGGGGAAACCTGCAGGGGCTCTTTAGAAAAAGGGCGATGGGGTATGCTCTGATTTAATCTTGGCCACGAGTTGGGCATCCGACGGCGGGGCGCATTCTGCTCGGCATCAAGCGGGGACGCCACCCGTTCCTGGGCGCCGTAACGTGGTTTCACGGTGGCGGCCATGTTTTTGCGAGTAGAAGCTCGACGGAGAATGGGGCCCCGGAGCTACGGTGCGTGGATTTCTGTGATGAGCGGCAAAACAGAATCGGGGCGACGACGCGAATCCATCTTGAGGCTTACTCAGGGCAGGGACGCAACAGAGATGACGCACCTCAAAGGGGGCGGATTGGTCTGGAGGCGCGCGTGGAGAACAGGGCTGCAGCCTCAGTCTGCTGCTTCTCGTCGCTGGGATGAGTTGCACTTGCTCCTGGGTGCGTGAGATGGAACACAGAGAGATGAGTAGGGGCTCGGGTACGGTAAAACAAGGGCGGCTGCAGAACGTACCTTGCCGGTCTCGGATTGGCATAGACATCAGGCTGCTTGGGCGGAGAAATTGCAGTGGATGGGAGGTAAAGGAGGTCATGGAGAGATATGGCTGAGGTTTTGTAGAAGTGGAGAGGCTTGGTTGGCAAGGAATTAGAGAGAGGGGTCAACTTTACTGCCTTGGCATGAATGCCATCGATGGGGAATTAAGTCTGGAAGTTTCTATTGGAGAGAGGAAGAGGAGGCCAAGGGAACCGAGGGGCCGACGGCCTTCTCCTGCGTGCGTGAAAGGGGAAGGGGGTCACGCGAAACAGGAGGGGAAGGAGCCGTTCCTGGTTTTGTCAAAGAAGAAAGAGGGGCGAAGGGATGGGGTGACGACGTCCTGCGTGCATGGGTATTCTATGTGTGCGTGAAAGGGGAGGGAAGGGGGAAGGAGAGGGCTGGGCTGTCTTAGGGACTTTAGGTCCGGTTAGACTTGGGCTTTGGGTCCCAGGTTAGGTAGAGCTGTTTTGTCAATATCATGGCAAAAATCACACCCATGACATAGAGCAATGTTGAGACATCAAGAAAACCATCGAGAAACTGAAGGCAGAGAAAATCCAAGCTGCCCAGGCGAAGCCACCTTCAGCTTCACACTCCAATACCCAAACCACACAAACCCAGGCCATTCAGCCATATTGTCCAGTTTATCCCTCCCTAAACTCAAACTTTGTTCATCCCACAACTGCGATGGCGACTCAATTTTCGCCTTTGCCACAAACTTTCCAACACTGCTACCCTCAAACCATGTACACACACCTATACCCTCAAAACACCCAGCCTATCCCAAACAAAGACATCAAAGTGGAGGAATTACCACCACCACCACAAAAGCCACAAGACCAATACACACCAACACCTCTTCCCAGTTATGGTCTCATTATGCCAATAACTGGAGGATCCTCACTTGCCTTCAAAATGAAGAAGCAAAGAAAGAGCTACTTTCGGCAAGTGACAACATCTCAGTAGATGGCCCTTACAAGAAATCAGGCCAATTACCTTCACCGAAGAAGATCTCAAGCTCCACAATTTCCCACACAACGACGCAATGTCGATCGAACACAACTTTGCTGGCTGCACGATTGGAAAAGTGCTAGTGGACACAGGCAGCTCTGCGGATATCATCCTGGCAAAGACTCTCAGATCAATGACCAACATTAACCCAGACAACCTAGAGCCATCAGATACACCATTGGTTGGCTTCGGGGGAAAGCATACCCCAACTTTGGGGAAAATAACATTGCCAGTATCATTTGGTGACACATCAAATGCAAGAACTGAGTTCATCACCTTCGATGTCATTGACATGTTCTTCGATTACAATGTTATCTTCGGCAGAGGAGTTATAAACGCCTTTGACATTATCATAAGGCAAGCTTTCTTATGCATGAAAATGCCAGCTCTCAAAGGGGTCATCACCATCTTTGGTGACCAAACAGAGGCAAAAAGAGTTGAATACGCAAACACCCCTGGCCAGCGAAAGGTGCATGTGCTCGAAGAAAGAGAACCAACCTACCCAGAGGAGAAGCCAATTGCTGAGAGAGACAGCAAAAGCATGCAAGGTGCAACAGAAACAAAACAAGTGCAATTGCAGCCTGATGTCTTCGACAGGAAAGTCATCATCGGCTTAGATCTTGAACTAGACGAAGAAGAATGACTCATCGAGTTTTTAAGAAACAACAAAGATGTCTTCGCATGGTCAAGCAAAGATTTGCCAGGCGTTGACAGAAGCATAATTGAGCACAAACTTGCAATCAGCCCTAGATGAAGCCAAAGAAGCAGAAACTGAGGAAAATGTCCGAAGAAAAAGTGAGTGCAGTCAAAGCCGAGGTGCAAAGATTGCTGGATGCAAATGTTATATGTGAAGTAAAATACCCCAAGTGGTTAGCTAACACTGTGCCAGTGAAAAAGAAAAATGGCAAGTGGACGATGTGTATTGACTTTACCGACCTCAACAAGGCATGTCCAAAAGATGACTTCCCTCTCCCAAGATTGACAAAATAATCGATCAGGCTACTGCAAGTGAGATGATGTCTCTTCTAGATTGCTTCTCCGGTTATCATCAGATCTGGATGAAGAAAGAAGACGAAGAAAAAACCAGCTTCATCACTCCCGTTGGCACATTTTGCTTCATCAGAATGCCCGAGGGGCTTCGCAACACCGGTACCACTTTCTGTCGCATGTCAAACACTGTATTCAAAGAAGAACTATTCAAAACTATCCTTCCATATGTGGATGACATCCTGGTCAAAAGTGTCAAAAGACAAGATCACATCTCAGACTTGGAAGTTGCCTTCGCAAGAATGAGAGAAGCAGGCCTCAAGCTCAACCCGGAGAAATGTGTCTTCGGAGTAACCAAAGGGACAATACTTGGCTGCCTGGTATCAGCGAACGAGATCGAAGCTAACCCAGATAAGATTAATGCAATTCTCAACATGGAAGAGCCAAAATGCATTAAAGATGTGCAGAAACTCTCTGGCAGAATCGCAGCACTTAATAGGTGTATTGCAAAGGCAGCTGAACGCAGCTTACCCTTCTTCGCAACACTCAGAAATGCATCAAAATTTGAATGGGGAGAAGAGCAGTCGAAGGCATTCCAAGAGCTAAGGCAATATCTGATGCAGCTCATGAAGCTGACAGTACCAGACCTGAAGGCACCATTACTATTGTACATCGCAGCTTCGCAATCAGCCGTCAGTGCTGCACTTATTGCAGAGAAGCTGATAGAGGGCAGAATTGTACAGCAGCCAGTGTACTATGTCTCCGAGGCACTGGCCGGATCGAAGTTATTCTACACTGAGACCGAGAAAATGATCTACGCCGTGGTGATGACATCTAGAAAGCTAAGGCATTATTTTGAGGAGCACAACATCAAAGTGCTCACAGATCAACCACTAAAAGAGCTACTGAGTAACAAAGAAGCTTTAGTAAGAATACGCAAATGGGCCGCAGAGCTGTCAGAATACGTGGTGGATTTCGAGCGAAGAACAACAATCAAATCACAAGTCTTGGCTGATTTCATAGAAGAATGGACATCGCCTTTGGCAGAAAATCTGACCAGAGAGGAAAGCTGGCTAATACACTGTGATGGTGCTTGGAGGGACAAAGGGACTGGCATCGCAGCAATAGTGCAATCGCCTTCGGGCGTGAAAATGAGATACACAGCAAATCTGGAGTTCTGTAGAAACAGCGACAGAAGCACAAATAATGTTGCTGAGTACGAAGCTGTCCTTTTGGGGCTCAGAAAAGCGAAGGCATTGGGCGCTTAACTTTTCATTGTTAAAACTGACTCGAAGGTAGTAGCAGATCACATTGAAAAAGAGAGTGTTGCAAAGCAACCCGAGCTTATCAAATATCTAAACACCGTTCGTGCAATGGAGAAAAAAAATTCAGGGGCTTCACAGTTGAATACATCCCAAGGGCAAAAAATGAAGAAGCCGACGCACTGGCCAAGGCAGCATAAAAGGGGGGGACAAATTGCCACCTGGTGTCTTCTTCCAGACATTAACAACGCCTTCGATCAAAGAACTCGATGAGCAGCCACAAATGATCAATGCAATAAACTCAGAAGACTGGCGGTCACCCATAATGGCATATCTCAGGGGATATTATGAACCAACTGACGAAGAAGACCTCAAGACTATGCAACAGAGGGCAAGGTCTTATCAAATCATTGATAATATCTTATACAAGAAAGGAGTGGTGGCACCTTGGCTTCGCTGCATATCAATAAGCGAAGGCAAAGAGCTAATACAAGAAATACACAGTGGCCTATGCAGAGCTCACTTTGGAGCAAGAGCAATTGTGGGGAAGGCAATGAGACAAAGGGTTCTATTGGCCTTCAATCATCAATGATGCAACAAACACAGTCAAAACCTGTGACGAATGTCAAAAATGTGCAGCAACCAGAAAATCACCTTCGGAGCTATCACAGCTGACAACTCCAACCTGGCCACTGCAGAGATAGGGCATAGATCTAGTGGGTCCACTACCCACAGCTCAAGAAAATCTGAAATATGCAATAGTTGCAGTAAAATATTTCACCAAGTGGATTGAGGCAAGGTCATTGGCAAATATCACTGCGAAGACAGTCATCAAATTCTTTTGGCAGCAAATCGTATGCAGATTTGGAGTCCCAAGGGAAATCACAGTAGATAATGGCAAGCAGTTCGATTGTGATGAATTCAGGCAGTATTGCATGTCCATCGGGACGAAGGCAAGATTCGCATCAGTATACCACCCGCAGTCCAATGGTGCGGTCGAAAGAGCAAATGGCATAATATTCACTGCCATCAGAAAATGCCTTGCAAATTGTAAGAAAAAAAGGCAAATGGGTGGAGGAAATGCCGAAGGTAATCTGGGCTCACAACACATCTACATCAAGAGCAACTCAATTCACACCATTCAAGCTACTATAATGCGAAGAAGTAGTGTGTCCCGAGGAGATTCTTCACAAAGGGCTTCGCACACAGCAAGAAGCGCCCAAAGATAGCGAAGCTATAGATAAAGATCTTACAGAGATTTACAGGCTGCAAGCAACCAAAAGCATCTCCAAGTACCAAGAAGAAACAAGAAGATGGCGTGACAAGAAAGTGGTAAGGAAAGATATAAAGATAGGCAACTAAGTACAAAGAAAGAACCCAAGTATGCCTTCGGGAAAATTGCAAAACAAATGGGAAGGTCCATTCTTAGTCATCAAGAGTAATAGACCAGGATCATTTCACTTGAGGGACGAAGAAGGCAACGAGCTGCCGCATTCATGGAATGCGGATAGCTTGCGAAGGTACTACCTGTGAAAAGGATGTAACAGTTGGTTTCGTAATCTATAAACGAAGTCAATTGGTAAAGTAGATTTTCATTTTTCTTTCAAAAGGCCCATACTCTTTTCCTCACAGGGGAACCCTTACCAAGGGGTGAGGTTTTAACGAGGCGGTGCTAATTGTAACTCATATGAAATATATGAACAAGCTGTTCCCCAAACAAATCGCATCGAAAGCGATTGGCTCTGAACAAATCGCTAGTATTCGATAAACCAAATAGAACTAAATTGACCCTACCAAAGGTAAGGCCAATTCAGATCTAAAAATGCTTACTGTAAGGAGTAAAAGGGGCTTTGGCTCAGATTGCTTTCTATATGCAAAAAATGCTTACTCTAAGGAGTAAAAGGGGCTTTGGCTCATATTGTCCTCTATATGCAAAAAATGCTTAAGAGTAAAAGGGGCTCCGGCTTCGCTTACTCATCACTAAGTGGAGCATGAACTCCAAATAGTAAAAGCAGAAAAATTCCCAATCAAACCCAACCATCGTCAAAACGCTCGCCAGTTGAGCACTTGAACGAAAAGCGTAAACTCGCTTTGGGGGGAGGAGGCGTTTCTCTCAAAACCGAAGGCAAATCGAGTTCAATCTCTTTCGTTCAAACACAAAATGCATAATCATTTAAACGAGCGGCTTCGCATAAGTCATGAAAATATTCATCTTCACATGAATAAATACAAACTCGCTTTGGGGAGAGGAGGCGTTTCTCTCAAAAGCAAAGGCAAATCGAGTTCATATTCATTCATCCAAAGCTGTAATTACATCACATGATCCAGACTTTTACATCAAACTTTCTCAAAATAAAAGATGTCAAAACATCTCAAATACATATCCATAAAACTCCTCGCCAGATGATCTAAAGCAAGGAGCATTGTAAACACACACAAAGTCCTTGTCACCAGGACTAACATCAAATGGCTCCATCTTTGGAATGCCCAGGGAAATAGCTTCGACATTTCTCTTTGCAGCAAGCTCAACTCGATCCGAGCCATGAGCAATAAACGCAGTGAAAAAATTGAAAATATCAAACTCATTGCGACGATAAAACTCGTGACAAAATTCCAAAAAGTTGCCATGACTAGAATTTGGATAGCGCCGTTGATATTCCTTCCAGGCGAAGCTGGAAATACAAAGCGGCCCATCACGCATGGCCAGCGGAGTAAGTTCAAGCATCTCATCACCCTGAATATACACAAATGTACAAGATCTATCCACTTAATAAGTGCGAACTCTAATCATAATCTAAACATCCCTACACCTGGGGATCAACTCCAGATGCTCCTTGACTACCATGTTCCTGGGAAGAAGAACTAGCATCGGCTTCGCCGGTAGCAGCACCAGTCACAGCAGTACCAGTGGTGGTGGCTTCGGCAGCTTCCTTCGCAGCATCTTCTCTCGCGGCGGCTTCGGCATCAGCCTTTAGCTTTCGGCTCAACTCTTTCGACTAGGAATACGTAAGCTATCAAAAAAAATAATATAAAATTAAGAACAAAATGAATCAAAGACGACCGCGACGGCAACTAACGAAGTACCTTAGCCAGCTGATCGAAGATAATGTTCTGAGCCGCCTGGCGTCCACTGGCAACCTAGAAGTTCTTATAGAAAGGCGCCTTTGCAATCATTATGTCTCTCGAAAAGGCATCCTCATCAGCAGGGTCCTTCGGCTCTGGATAAGGATAACCTTTCCGAACCAAAGCCTTATAATGATCATAGCCATTGTCAGCGAGAATCTTCAATAAGTTGCATGAGTAGAGGTTGACAGCGAAGTCACCGACAGACTGGATAACCTCTGGGAGCGAAGCAAACTCCTTGTCAATCCAATTAAACAGTTTGTCCAAACTATAGTCCTTATCAGGGAAGGCAAGGGGCTCCGCCCCCAAACAGTCGTAATGCCTCCTTGTACAAGCGATACAACTTCAGGCCACGCTCCCACGCAACATTGATAACATCCACATTTTGCTTGCGAAGGGAGATGACCGAAGAACGCAGGGACATGAGCTCATGCTCAGTGTTCTCACTACGAGACCGATATAATTCGGCATCGCGTGACAGCTTCTCCTTCACTCCGGTGAGAATGTCAATATCGCTCTTTAACACAGAGATAATTTCAACGTCTTCAGCAACTTTTTTGTAATGGTTATCTAGGACATCATCCTTGTCCACAATCCGAGCCTCTAAAGCAACAACCTTATCTTTGAGTAAATTGGCTTCACCAGTTTGAGCTTCCAAAGCAGCAACCTTGTCCTTCAAAGATTTTTTCTCATTCACAATGGACTCGCGGTCCTGGCAAAGCAAAGACTTCTCATTCTCAAGATCTTGCTTGATTTTGTCAATATTTGCTTGGATCTGGAGAAGCTCAGCTTTCTCCCTGCGCAACCTCACCAATTCTTCACGTTCAGCGGCAATGGAGTTGAGGTTCGGGACACGATTATGTAACTCGTTAATAGCAACAACAATCTGCAAAAGGGACTCACCACCCAAAGTCATAAGACGGCTAACGCGAAACCAAAGTATGATCAACCAATAAAGAAGCAAAGGAGTAAAAATCATACCTTCATCCCAGAAGCCAAAATGTTAGAACTGATACTTTCAGGATCCAAAGATTGCACAAGCTACTGATATTCTGTCAGTACAAAAATAATGATAACACTGTTATCTTCGCAAAAATAGCTAAAGCCAAAAATGAGCTATAACCCTGAACAAATAAAACATCTTCCCAAACAAAGTCCTGGAGAGGCCCACCTTCACGCACTCGAGTTTGCGCTTCACCTTCGCCACCTGTTCAACAAGTACCCTTAGCATCAATACCAAATAGCGCAATAACTATTGTTTCTAAGAACTTAAAAACAAGAAGTCAACAATATAAGTACCTTTGGAAGTAGAGAGGACGTTGACCATCGCGTCAACTTCCATATCCGCCTGAGAAGCAGCAGCCTTCTCAATGGCATCGGAAGTCTCGGCTTTGGCAACTTGCTTCCCCTTATCCTGAGCGTCGATATTAACAGTTTCGGCAATATTGGCCAAAACTCGCAAAGAATCCGCAGCTCGAGGGGGAGAAGCCAAAGTTGGCGATGGAACATCAACTGGAGCAATTTCCACAGGGGCTTCGGCGCCAGTATCAGCAACATCACGACCTTCATCAAAAATAGGCTCAACAACAGGGACCTCCCGAACAGGCGTATCCTCAAATTGACTCAGGTCAATGCCATCGTCAAACGGATCAGGAATACGAGCCTCTCCAGGTGTTTCGGGGACACCTTCACAAAGTAATATTGATATCAACAACTGGATTCCGCGCTAAGTATCTCCTTAGCAAAGGAAGACTGGTGCCCCAAAAATAATTCCCAAAGAGAGCAATCTTACCAGCGAAAATGGCATCTCCACTTCGAGGAGCAGAACTCATAAAACCAGTGACGGCAAAGCCGTCAACTGTGCCGAAGCCGGAGCCGCCAGGGGCCGCCCCAGGAGGGCGAGGAGGACGACCACCGTGCGAAGCTGACGAAGTGGCGCCAGTAGCTGGAGCCGCAACAGACACCGGAACGGCGGCAATCGGCGGGGGCGGCGTTTCTTCTCTGCAGACTCATAAGAACTGCTGCTGCTCCGCTTAGCCGGAATAGAGGACGAAGTTACCTTCACAACAGTTTTCGTACCTCGACCACCACCTTGGCCGCGGCCTCCAGCTTGCCCACCTTGTCTCCCTCCACGTGGAGCGCGCGCAGACGTCGCAGAAACATCTTCATCCAATTCCTTCGCCTTCACTTTCTTTACCTTTTTGCCTTTCCCCTTCTCCTTAGTAGGAACAGGAACCTTATGATCACCGTAAGGAATTTTCAATTCCTCAAAATTGAGCCTAGTTGCAACATAATTATCTTCGCAACTACGATGCTCCTTCGGAGTTGTATGAGCCAAGAATATCAGTGGCCCGGTGCTCCACCCAAGCAACGAACTCTGCTGCTGACATACCTTTGGGGATCTTGGCCCCAAACCGAGGGAATGCAACCTTGGTATGATTACCAAAAGGCTTCCATTCAACCTTGTATGGCCCCCAGTCAGCAGATAAGAAGTTAACATCGACAGCGAGACCTTCTTCAACCAGATCGCGGCTGCAGATTGTCCGCGAAGCCGCCCGGAAGGCTTGCCAGCAATCCTTAAAGCCAGGACTATTAGGGTTAAAAATCGGATAGGAAACAAAGTCAAGCAGCTTAACTTTGCCGTGTAGAGGGAAAGACAAAGATTTAGTCCCATCTACCAAAACAATTTCCTCCGAAGGCACCTTCACGTAAAGCCAATATTTCTGCCAGTCTTTGGTCCATTTATTTCTCTGAGTGAAGGAAACTTCCACCTTTGCAAAATTGGAACCATGGCGGCGCCCAGAAAAGTCACACAACCAAAATTGGGAGTAAACAACTCGCCTTTGACTTCAGTAGACTTGCTCTGATTATGACCTTCATACAACCGAAGAAACCCATCAACGGTAACTGGTGACCCATGCATTTTCACTGCCCAGAAAAACCGAATAAGATGGCTGATGGCATTGGGCGTCAAATGATGCAGATGCAAACCATAAGGAGCAATCATCTTCGCAATGATGTTGTCAATGGGCATACTCAGGCCAGCAATGAAAAAATCAGTGAAGACCACAGCTTCATCTTCGCGAGGGTTAGGGATAGTAACGGCACTAGGAGCACGGCCCCAACCCTCAGGAAAATAACCCTTCTCTTCATAGAACTTGATATCATTTTTGCCGACCTTAGACTTGCCAAATATGAGCGTCTTTGGCCTCTTAGTAGGATCCACTAGCTCGTCAACATCAGCCTCAACATTGTCCAAATTTTCCTCTTCACCATCATCACCATCATCACCAAGGCCAGTTTCCTCAGCTTGCTCATCACCTTCACCAAAGATATCCTCCGCAGCAGGAGTCTCATCCTCTAGCTGCTGAGCAAAGCAATCAGCTTCGGCATCGCTCATCCCTTCCTGAGGGGGAGAGGACCCTCTCTTTTCTTGGGCCTCAAGGCTACCTTCGCCAGCCATGACTGCTAATGCGGCAGTTCAGTTAGTATGAAAGATCGAAGAAAAAGAATCATAAGTCGAGAGCAAACAAGAAACAAAGCAAAAAGGAAAAAGCAAACTTACTCTTGACAGCAAAGAAGATCACCACGAAACAAAATGAAAAGTTGCGAAAGCAGCTTAGGCTAACAAACACGAAGAAGCTTGCGTAAACAGAAAGCAAGCAGCAGCGAAGCTAGTAAAGGTAAAAAGGGTCCCCCCCCCCCTTCGGTCCTATTTATAGGGGGGAAAAAATATGACCATTACCGCGTCTCGAAAAACAAAAAGACACCATCAATTCAAAAATAATAAAAATAAAAATAAACAAATAAAAATAAAAAGAAAGTGCGAAGGCAAATACAGAACGAAACCATTGACTCGGGTTTTACTCCAACGGGAGGAGGGGTTTCTATGGAACAGGCCAAGGACATCGGCCTGTTGGAGAAAGCTCTCATCCGCGAGGGGCTACTATTTGGGGATTGGCCTGCCAAGAAAAAGCCTTCACCCGTTTACTTTGCATTTGGGCTCCAGGCATTCGCCTACGCTACAGGTAATTGAAACACCATCGCCTTCGCTTGGCGGTCAGGTGCTATGAGGCGATCAATTGCCTTCGCCACACAGGTTCATCCTGCGTGGGTGCGAAGGCAAGTCTCAAATACTACCTGCATTTGTGCGGCTTATCTTTCCCTACAGGCTTAGGACAGGCCCGGGTTGGCGGCACAATGGTTTCGCCTCTTAGGAGGAGAAGGCACCTGGGGGCCGAAGGCGCCCAAGACGGTGAAGGCACTAAAGGTCATCAGAGGCACGGTGAAGGCAGCGTGGACCGGGTCCAAACCGAGTCAAAGACGGAATTGTTGGTCTATGCATTCACATTGAGACGTGTTTATGTACTCTTATGCCCCTGGATAGCTTAAGTTGTACAGTCTAGAGGATGATGCCTGATTTCCAGGGGTATAAGTCGAATGTAAAATGTGTCTCTTGACCTCCCTATAAAAAGGGGACCTCTCACCAACGTGTAAAGGGCTGATTCCCGAGAATATTGTTGATGACTAATACATTATTGCTTGTCTCTATTTCTCTGCCCTAGCTATTGTTTGGGTTCATTGCCTTTGGCGATATCCCAACACGGATCATTTCATTATATATATATATATATATATATACAGGCCCGTTTAGTGCAATTAATGCACCATTTTGTGCGGCCGAACTTGCTGTCAATTTTTTCACAACAGATGACTCCAGACGACTCTATTATACCAAAAACCATGTCAAGGTGAGCTTCGGACCATTTCGTTACTCCTTTGTAACGTAGCGAAACGGGCCCATTTAGTGCAATTAATGCATTGTTTTATGCGGCTGAACTTGCTGTCAATTTTTTCAAACGGATGACTCCGAACCACTCTATTGGACCAAAAACCATGTCCGCGTGAGTTTCGGACCATTTCGTTACAGCTTTTGTAACGTAGCGAAACGGGCCCGTTTAGAGCAATTAATGCACCGTTTTATGCGGCCTAACTTGCTGTCAATTTTTTCACAACGGATGACCCCAAACCACTCTATTAGACCAAAAACCATGTCTGTGTGAGTTCTTGACCATTTCGTTACTCCTTTTGTAACGTAGCGAAACGGGCCCATTTAGTGCAATTAATGCACCGTTTTACGCGGCCGAACTTGCTCTTAATTTTTTCGTAACGGATGACTCCTGATGACTCTATTATACCAAAAACCATGTCTGGGCGAGTTTCAGACCATTTTGTTACTCCTTTTGTAACGTAGCGAAACGGGCCCGTTTAGTGCAATTAATGCACCGTTTTATGCGGCCGAACTTGCTATCAATTTTTTTCCAAATGACTCCGAACCACTCTATTGGACCAAAAACCATGTCCGCGTGAGTTTCGGACCATTTCGTTACAGCTTTCGTAACATAGCGAAACGGGCCCGTTTAGAGCAATTGATGCACCGTTTTATGCGGCCTAACTTGCTGTCAGTTTTTTCGCAACGGATGACTCCAAACCACTCTATTAGACCAAAAACCATGTCTGTGTGAGTTCCTGACCATTTTGTTACTGCTTTTGTAACGTATCAAAATGGGCCCATTTAGTGCAATTAATGCACCATTTTATGCGGCCGAACTTGCTGTCATTTTTTCACAACGGGTGACTCCAGACGACTCTATTATATCAAAAACCATGTCTGGGTGAGTTTGGGACCATTTCGTTACTCCAATTGTAACGTAGCGAAACGGCCTCGTTTAGTGCAATTAATGCACCGTTTTATGCGTCCGAACTTGCTGTCAATTTTTTCCCATCGGATGACTCCGAACCACTCGTTTAGACCAAAAACCATGTCCGCATGAGTTTCGGACCATTTCGTTACAGCTTTTGTAACGTAGCGAAACGGGCCTGTTTAGAGCAATTAATGCACCGTTTTATGCGGCCTGACTTGCTGTCAATTTTTTCGCAACGGATGACACCAAACCACTCTATTAGACCAAAAACCATGTCTGTGTGAGTTCCTGACCATTTCGTTAATGCTTTTGTAACGTAGCGAAACTGGCCCGTTTTGTGCAATTAATGCACCGTGGCCAAACTTGCTGTCAATTTTTTCGCAACGGATGACTCCAGACGACTCTATTATACCAAAATCCATGTCAATGTGAGCTTCGGACCATTTTGTTACTCCTTTGTAACGTAGCGAAACGGGCCCGTTTAGTGCAATTAATGCATCAATTTATGCGGCTGAACTTGTTGTCAATTTTTTTGCAACGGATGACTCCAAACCACTCTATTGGACCAAAAACCATGTCCGCGTGAGTTTCGGACCATTTCGTTACAGTTTTGTAACGTAGCGAAACGGGCCCGTTTAGTGCAATTAATGCACCGTTTTATGCGGCCTAACTTGCTGTCTATTTTTTCGCAGTGGATGACTCCAAACCACTCTATTAGACCAAAAATCATGTCTGGGTGAGTTTCGGACCATTTCGTTATTACTTTTGTGACACCTCGAAACGGGACCGTTTAGTGCAATTAATTCACCGTTTTATGCGGCCGAACTTGCAGTTAATTTTTTCGCAACGGATGACTCCAAACCACTCTATTAGACAAAAAACCATGCCTGTGTGAGTTTCTGACCATTTTGTTACTGTTGTTGTAACGTAGCGAAACAGACCCTTTTTGTGCAATTAATGCACCGTTTTACGCGGCCGAACTTGCTCTCAATTTTTTGTAACAGATGACTCCACACGGCTCTATTATACCAAAAACCATGTCTGGGTGAGTTTCGGACCATTTCGTTACTCCTTTTGTAACGTCGCGAAACGGGCCCGTTTAGAGCAATTAATGCACCGTTTTAGGCGGTCTAACTAGCTATCAATTTTTTCACAACAGATGACTCCAAACCACTCTATTAGACCAAAAACCATGTCTGGGTGAGTTTCGAACCATTTCGTTACTACTTTTGTGACACCCCGAAACGGGACCGTTTAGTGCAATTAATTAACCATTTTATGCGGCCAAACTTGCTGTCAATTTTTTCGCAACGGATGACTCCAGACGACTCTATTATACCAAAAACCATGTCTGGGTGAGTTTCGGACCATTTGGTTACTCTTTGTAACGTAGCGAAATGGGCCCGTTTAGTGCAATTAATACACCGTTCTATGCGGCCGAACTTGCTGTCAATTTTTTTCCAACGGATGTCCGAACCACTCTATTGGACCAAAAACTATGTCCGCGTGAGTTTCGGACCATTTCGTTACAGCTTTTGTAACATAGCGAAACGGGCCCGTTTAGAGCAATTAATGCACCGTTTTATGCGGCCTAACTTGCTGTCAATTTTTTTCGCAACGGATGACTCCAAATCACTCTATTAGACCAAAAACCATGTCTGTGTGAGTTCCTGACGATTTCGTTACTGTTTTTGTAACATAGCGAAATGGGCCCATTTAGTGCAATTAATGCACCGTTTTATGCGGCCGAACTTGCTGTCAATTATTTCGCAATGGATGACTCCAGATGACTCTATTATACCAAAAACCATGTCTGGGTGAGCTTCGGATCATTTTGTTACTCCTTTTGTAACGTAGCGAAATGGTCCCGTTTAGTGTAATTAATGCACCGTTTTATGCGGCCGAACTTGCTATCAATTTTTCCCATCGGATGACTCCGAACCACTCTATTGGACCAAAAATCATGTCCACATGTGTTTCGAACCATTTCGTTACAGCTTTTGTAACGTAGCGAAACGGACCCGTTTAGAGCAATTAATGCACCATTTTATGCGGCCTAACTTGCTGTCAATTTTTCGCAACGGATGACTCCAATCCACTCTATTAGACCAAAAACCATGTCTGTGTGAGTTCCTGACCAATTTGTTAAAGCTTTTGTAACATAGCGAAACCGGCCCGTTTAGTGCAATTAATGCACCGTTTTATACGGCCGAGCTTGCTGTCAATTTTTTCGCAACGGATGACTCTAAACGACTCTATTATACCAAAAGCCATGTCTGGGTGAGTTTTGGACCATTTCGTTACTCCTTTTGTAACGTAGCGAAACGGGTCTATTTAGTGCAATTAATGCATCGTTTTATGCGGACGAACTTGCTGTCAATTTTTTCCCAACGGATGACTCCGAACCACTCTATTGGACCAAAAACCTTGTCCGCGTGAGTTTCGGACCATTTCGTTACAGCTTTTGTAACGTAACGAAACGGGCCCGTTTAGTGCAATTAATGCACTGTTTTATGCGGCCTAACTTGCTGTCAATTTTTTCGCAACGGATGACTCCAAACCACTCTATTAGATCAAAAACCATGTCTGTGTGAGTTCCTGACCATTTCGTTACTGCATTTGTAACGTAGCAAAACGGACCCATTTAGTGCAATTAGAGCACCGTTTTATATGGCCGAACTTACGGTCAATTTTTTCACAACGGATGACTCCGAACCGCTAGATTAAAAACCATGTCTGGGTGAGTTTCGGACCATTTCGTTACTGCTTTTGTAACGTAGCGAAATGGGCCCGTTTAGTGCAATTAATGCACCGTTTTATGCGGCCGAACTTGCTGTCAATTGTTTCCCAACGGATGACCTCCAAACCACTCTATTAGACCAAAAACATGTCTGCGTGAGTTTTGGACCATTTCATTACAACTTTTGTAACTGTAGCTAAACGGGCCCGTTTAGTGCAATTAATGCATCGTTTTATGCGGCCTAACTTGCTGTCAATTTTTTCGCAACAGATGACTCCAAACCACTCTATTAGACCAAAAACCATGTCTGGGTGAGTTTCGGACCATTTCGTTATTGCTTTTGTGACACCCCGAAATGGGACCGTTTAGTGCAATTAATTCACTGTTTTATGCGGCCGAACTTGCTGTCAATTTTTTCGCAACGGATGACTCCAAACCACTCTATTAGACCAAAAACCATGTCTGGGTGAGTTTCGGACCATTTCGTTACTGCTTTTGTGACACCCCGAAACGGGACCGTTTAGTGCAATTAATTAATCGTTTTATGCGGCCGAACTTGCTGTCAATTTTTTTGCAATGGATGACTCCAAATCACTCTGTTGGACCAAAAACCATGTTGTTGGGTTAGTGCCGAAGCTAATGTGCCCAAACAATAGCCAAGACAGAGAACAGAGACAAGCTACAGTAAATTACTTATCAACAGTGTTCTTGGGAATCAGCCCTTTATACGTTGGTGGGAGGTCCCCCTTTTATATGGAGGTCAAGAGGCACTTTTTACATTCCCCTTATACCCCTGGAAATCAGGCATCATCCTCTAGACTAAACAACCTAGGCTTTCCAGGGTCATAAGAGTACATTCGCACGCCTCAATGTGAATGCGTAGACCAACAACTCCGTCTTTGACTCGGTTTGGACCTGGTCCACACTGCCTTCACCGTGCCTCCAGTGACCTTTGTCGCCTTCACCACCCAGAGCACCTTCGGTCTCGCAACGCCTTCTCTTGCTCAGAGAGGAAAAGACCGCTGCGCCATCTCCGGGCCTGTCATGAGCCTGTATAACGAGATGGACCGCACACATACAGGCAATATCTGGGAATTGCATTTGCACCTGCACAAAATGGTCCAGTAGAGCGAAGGCAACAGGTCACCTCATAACACCTTCGCAACTGTTTCAGACAACCTTTAGCACCAATGAACAGTGGATCGCCTCTTGGTGTCTAAGAGCCTAGCGAAGGCAATGACCTTTCAATTAGTTAAGGCGAAGGCAAATGCCTGGAGCTCAAAAGCAAAGTAATGGGTGAACGTGTGTAACGATCCTACGGACCGGAGAGAAGGATTTGCCGGCGTCTCGCGCGGCGGCGGATGGGCGGCGCCGTCCGGAGCAGAGGAAGGAGATAGAGGTAGGAAGTATTGGTTTAGGTTTTTAATTCCTGTCTTCCCATACGCGGATTCCAGTACATATCTCTGGCTTCATGGGCCGATTAGCAATACACGGGCTAAAGCCCAAGACGGCACGCAGGCCCAGCTAAATGAGTGGCGACCCATCTTGATGTAGTCTGTGACACTCCCCTCCTCTTAAGAAACAACTTGTCCTCAAGTTGTGATCACAGAGTCTCATCACTCACTTGCAGCAGCCACAGATGAAGATGGAAATTGTACCTCGAGAGCAGCCAGCTTCTCCCAGGTCACCCATTCCGAAGGTTGATGATGCCACTGCACCAAACCGAATGGAGTAGCTTTATTCCCCACCTTCTGTAGTCGTCGCTGGAGCACCAACACAGGTTGAAAATTGCTTTCCACAGCAATGCAATTCAGATGAGCATCAGAGTTTACCATTACATTAGGAGGTAGAGCCTTTTTCAGTTGAGAGACATGTATCACCGGGTGGATGGTGCTTGAGTCATGCAGTTGCAGTTTATAAGCTACTGCTCCCACCTTTTGAGTTATCAGATATGGTCAAAAGTACTTATAACTGAGCTTTTGGTTTGTCCGTCTTGCTACTGACTGTTGGGTATATGGTTGTAACTTGACATAGTCTCCCACTTCAAACTATCTTTCTTGCCTATGTCTGTCAGCTTGAGATTTCATTCTTGCTTGGGCTCTGAATAGATTTTGCCTGATTACTTCAGTCATGGTGTTCCTGGCTGTCAACCACTGTTCCAAATCCTCTGTGGAGCACTGATGTGTTGCCGCTATACCAAAGTGCCTCGGTTGGTGGCCATACAAAACTTCAAAAGGCGTTTTCCCATGAGCTGAATGTGTGGATGTGTTGTACCAGAACTCGGCCAACGCCAACCACTGAGACCATTTTACTGGACAAGCTTGCACCATACACCTTAGATAAGTTTCCAGACATTGATTTAGCCTCTCAGTTTGTCCATCAGTTTGAGGGAGATAAGATGAGCTCATATTCAAGGTGGTTTCAGACAATTTAAATAATTCTTGCCACAGGTTACTGGTGAATATTCTGTCCCTATCAAAGATGATGACTTGAGGCAGACCATGAAGTTTGTATATGTTATTGTGAAACAACTGTGCAACTGACAGTGCCGTGTAAGGATGGGACATTGGAATGAAGTGACCATACTTTGTGAACTTGTCTACTACAACCAGAATGGTGTCAAAGTTTTTGATTTAGGCAAACCTTCTATAAAATCAAGGCTAATAATCTGCCAAGCTTCTCAGGTACTGGTAGTGGTTGTAACAAACTAGGCAGCTTAGTATGTTCAGGTTTAGCTTGCTGACATACCTGACAATTGGCGACATAATTCTTGACTTCTTGTTTCATATTTGGCCATGCAAAGAGAGCTTTGATCTTGTTATAAGTTGTGGTGACACCACTATGTCCCCCTAAACCACTGTCATGTAGTGCTGTAAAAATAGCCTGATGAGCTGCTGTATGGGCACCCAACCATACTCTTCCTTTGTATCTAATCAACCCATCCTTCAAGGAAAACCCTCTATTATTTGTACCAGTGATACTCAGCTCTGTCAGTAACTGTTTGGTTGAATCATCTTTCTGGTAACCCTCAATGACAATTTCTAACCATCTTGGTCTGACCACAGAAATTGCATGGATTTCCTCATGAGATGGTTTCCTGGAGAGAGCATCCGCAGCTCTATTTTCCAACCCTTTTTTGTACATTATTTGGTACTGAAGTCCTAGCAGCTTGACAAAGGCTTTGTGCAGTAACCCATCTGTCAATTTCTGCTCACCCAGATGTATTAAACTCTTGTGATCTGTTGCGATGATGAACTCTTGGTGGTGCAAGTAAGGTTTCCACTTGTCTACTGCTAGAATGATTGCAAGACATTCTTTCTCATAAGTAGATAGAGCTTGGGATTTCTTACTGAGGGTTTTGCTGAGGTATGCAATTGGATGTCCCTGTTGCATCAATACAACCCCAATTCCTTGCTCACTGGCGTCAGTTTCAATTGTGAATTTTTGAGCAAAGTTTGGAAGTGCTAAAACAGGTGCTGAAACTAAAGCTTGCTTCAGTGCTTCAAAGCTCTTCTGCAGTGGGGGTGTCCATTGGAATTGTACATTCTTTTTCAGAAGATCTGTTAGTGGTGTACTCAGTAGCCCATAATGCTTTATGAATTTCCTGTAATACCCAGCCAACCCCAAAAATGATCTGACTTGCTTGACATCTTTTGGTGTTGGCCAATTCTGCATAGCTTGAATTTTTGATGGTTCAGTTGAAACCCCCTGGGACCCAATTACATGGCCCAAATATTCCAATTCTTCTTGTGCAAAAGTACATTTGGATTTCTTTAGGAACAGGTTGTTTTGGAGGAGAATATCAAATACTACTTTGAGCTGCTTGTGATGATCTTCCAGGCTGGTACTATACACCAAAATGTCATCCATGAATATAAGTACCCCCTTTCTCAACATTGGTGCAAAAATGGAATTCATTGCTGCTTGAAACGTTGCAGGTGCATTAGTGAGTCCAAAAGGCATCACCTTGAACTCCCAGTGGCCATGGTGTGTTTTAAAAGCTGTTTTGTGCTCATCTGCAGGACCGAGTCTGATCTGGTGATATCCAGACTTCATATCCAGTTTTGCAAACCATTTAGCTCCATGCAATTCATCCAGTGACTCATCCACTACTGGTAATGGGTACTTGTTCTTAACTGTAATAGTATTCAGTTGTCTATAATCTACACAAAATCTCCAGCTGCCATCTTTTTTCTTTACCAGTAGTACTGGGGAGGCAAAGGGACTGGCACTGGCTTGAATGACTCCATTTGCTAGCATTTCTTTGACCTGTCTCTCAATTTCATCTTTCTGTGTAGGATTATATCTGTAAGGCTTGATGTTGACAGGTTTGACACCTTGGATTAGTGGTATGGAGTGGTCAAAGCTTCGCTGTGGGGGCAGTGTATTGGGCTCTTGAAATAGTTGGTCATACTCTTGCACCAACTGTTCTTTTCCTTTGGCATAGATTTGATTTCTTTTGATAGCTCTGGTTGATCCACCCTTTCCAATTGTACTAAATGAGCCACTCCACCTTTCTTCAATAGCCCTTTCAGTTTCTTGGCTGGAAGAGTAAAGCATTGGGATGTGCAATCCTTGACTCCAGTGAGAGTAATCCTCCTGCCTTGATAGGTGAACCTCAACTTTTTTTTTCGTTTCCAATGAATCCACATTGGACTATAGGTCTCAAGCCAGTCCATACCCAATATCAAGTCATATGAGCCCAAGTTAGTACCTTGGCATCTGTGCTGAATGTATGCCCTTGAGTCCACCATGAAAAATTTTTAACTGTGGTAGAAGAATTCAGCTTGCCCCCATCAGCTATAGTCACCTGAACTGTTGCACTTGGTGTTGTAGGTAGCTGCAGCTGAGACACTAACTTCTGACTCACAAAAGTCCCTGAGCTTCCAGAATCAACAAGGATCAGTATCTCTTTGTCTTGCAGTAGACCTTGCAATCTCTTTGTTGGAGAGCATCAGAAGTTCCTGATCACTCTCTTGACTGTCAGCTTCACTGGTCCCCTCTTCATGTTCAGCCTGAAAGATCTCCAACACTTCCTCCAAAACATGCATTTGTACTTGTTTAGGACACCTATGCTGTGGAGTATAAGTTTCCCCACACTTCATGCATAGTCCTTTAGCTCTTCTTGCTGATCTCAGAGCCTGTAACTTGTCATCCCATTTTGGTGCACTGATTTGTTTCTCAGGTGTTGGTGCTGTCCCCAGAATACCTGAAATCTGAGCCGTGTTTGTCATTGCTGAACTGATTTTTTGTGATGGTTTGGACTGATCTCTTGTTCTGAATGCAAATCTTTTGCTTGTTGCTTCCAACATCTCCTCCTGCATAAGTGCCAAGGATAACGCAGCATCAACTGTTCTTGGTTTGTGTAACACAATTGCATTACTAATGCTATATTTGAGGCCATCAATGAATTTTTGAATAAAGAAAACATCATCTAAATCTCTATTGTGAACTAACACCTTGTGCTTGGCTGTCTCAAATCTTCCTGCATACTCTAAGACATCAGTTGTTTGCCTAATGCTTAGCAACTCCCTCATATAATTTTGATAGAGATCCATGCCAAATTTCTTTTCTACAGCTATACACAACTCTGGCCAGCTCTCTATACTATGTTGTGCTTCATAAGTTTGTAACCATAAGGCAGCATTACCAGAAAAACTAAAGGATGCAAAAGGTGCCCAGAGATGAACAGGGACCTTGAACATAGCAAAATACTTTTCACACTTCTCTCTCCAAACACGAGGGTGCTCTCCGGTGAACTTTGGGAAATCCACTTTGGGTAGCTTGTATTCTCTATAGTCTAATGGGTGTGCAAATAAATGTGCCTCTTGTCACTAGGTTCAGGGATGTCAATATGAACCAAGGGCTTTTTATAATTGGAGTGCTCATCCTTGCCCAGGGTGAGATGGGGATTCTGGGACCCCAAATCTTCACCCTGGAATTGCTTGTCAAAGCGGTGGCCATTGGCCCGCCCCTCTCCCTCGCGCAACGGGGCTGTGCTTGGAGCAGTCAGTGTGAGTGCTTCCAAGGCGGAGATGCGCGACGTGAGACTTGCGATTTCCTTGCTCAGCTCGACGGACTGCTTTTCCGCTGAGACACTCCAAGTGTTGAGGCCTTCCAGGGATGTGGCGATCTTGAGTTGCCCCTTTTGCAGGGCCTTCACTTCTGTAACAACTAGATCAAGCTTCTCCTCCACGGTCGTCATCCTCACAGTAAGGGTGGGGGTGAAGGGCTATCTTTGGGCGTGGGCGTAGGCGTGGTGGAGGTGGAGGCGGTGGCGGCGGCAGGCTGGGGTTTGGTGGGGATCTAGGCACAACTAGTGGGGAGATGGTGGGAGGGTTGGTGATCGACGACGCCAGGATCACCCCAGAGAGGGGATCACGTAGCTCTGGTACCAAATTGTAACGATCCTACGGACTGGAGAGAAGGATTTGCCGGCGTCTCGCGCGGCGGCGGATCGGCGGCGCCGTCCGGAGCAGTGGAACGAGATAGAGGTAGGAAGTATTGGTTTAGGTTTTTAATTCCTGTCTTCCCATACGCGGATTCCAGTACATATCTCCGGCTTCATGGGCCGATTAGCAATACACGGGCTAAAGCCCAAGACGGCACGCAGGCCCAGCTAAATGAGTGGCGGCCCATCTTGATGTAGTCTATGACAAGGTGTTTCTTTGACAGGCCAATCCCCAACAATAGCCCCTCGCGGACGAGGGCTTTCTCCAACAGGCCGATGTCCATGAAAATTTAGGATTGCCTTCGCCTGTTCCAGAGAAATGCCTCCTCCCATTGGAGTAAAACCTAAGTCATTGATTTCGCTTCGAGTTTGGCTTCGCATTTTGTAACATTGTTCTCATTTTGTATTTAATTTTTATTTTTATTTGTAATATTTTTGAATCACCTGCGCCGTTTCATTTTTCAAGATGCTGTAACGGTCGGATTTTTTACTGCCCTATAAATAGGACCGAAGGGGTCCCCCCTTATTACCTTTTCTTGCTTTCGCTGTCAATCGCTTTCTTGTTTGTGAAAGCTCCTTCACATTGTGAGGCATTTGGTTTGCACCCGTCGTCTATCAAGCATTGAGGTATTTCTTTCCTTCGCATGAAAGTTCTTTTTTATTCGAATTTTGTCTTTGCTTTGTGCCTGTATTTGATTATTTTCATTTTGTCTGATTTCCTTCGCTGATGTAATGACAGTTGTTGTCATTTTTGCGGCGGCACGCACCAGACAGACTGCTTTGCTAACTGGCATGGCTGGTGAAGGCAGCCCCGAGGCATAGAGGGCAAGTCGATCTCCTCGGCGGGAGGAGATGAGTGACACTGAGGCTGAGAACTTTGCTCACCAGTTGGAAGATGAAACTGCAGCCGCTGAAAATGTTTTTGGCGACGACCGCGTTGAAGAAGAAGAGGCGAGTGAAGAGGAGAACTTGGACGACGTGGAAGCCAATGTGGATGATCTAGTGGATCCCACTAAGAGGCCAAAGACACTTATATTTGGCAAATCTAAAGTTGGCAAGAACGACATCAAGTTCTATGAAGAGAAGGGATGTTTTCCTGAGGGTTGGGGCCGTGCTCCTGGTGCCGATACTTCCCCTAACCCTCGCGAAGACGAAGCTGTGGTCTTCACGGATTTTTTCATTGCGGGCCTAAAGATGCCCATTGACAACATCATCGCGAAGATGATTGCGCCCTATGGCTTACAGCTGCATCATCTGACGCCGAATGCCATCAGCCATCTCCTTCGATTTTTCTAGGCTGTAAAGGCGCATGAATTGCCGGTTACGGTTGATGGGTTCCTTCGATTGTATGATGGTCACAATAAGAGCAAGTCGGCTGAAGTCGAAGGCGAGCTATTTACTCCTGATTTTGGTTGTGTGACCTTCACTAGGCACTGCCGTGGTTCCAATTTTGTGAAGGTGGAAACTTCCTTCGCTCAGAGAAATAAATGGACCAAGGATTGGCAGAAGTACTGGTTTTATGTGAGAGTACCTTCAAAAGAAATTATTTTGGCAGATGGGACTAAATCTGTGTCTTTCCCTCTGACAGCCAGATTGATTGGCTTAAGTTTGTTTGTTGTCCGGTGTTTGACGCAGAAAGTGCTGGATTCATTGAGTGCGGGAAGGCCTTTCGAACGGCTTCGCGAACGATTTGCAGCCGTGATCTTATTGAGGAAGGTATCGCTGTTGATCTCGCTGCTGGAATTTATTTTTTATCTGCCGACTGGGAGCCTTTTAAGGTTGAATGGAAACCTCTTGGTGATCATACCAGTGTTGCTTTCCCTCAGTTTGGGGCTAAGATCCCCGAAGGCATGTCCGCAACAGAATTTGTTGCTTTGGTAGAACAGCGGGCCGTTGATATTCTTGGTCCTTATACCTCAAAAGAGCATCGCAGTAGCAAAGACAACTATGTTGCTGTCAAACTGAATAGGGTTTTTGAGGAATTGAAGATTCCCTATGATGCTCGTGATGTTCCCATCCCTACTGAGAAGAAGGGAAAGGGCAATAGAGGGAAGGCAAAGGCGAAGGAGCAAGACAATGATGTCTCCGCCACATCTTCGCGCGTTCCTCGCGGGGGTGGTCAAGCTGGAAAAGGTGGAGGCTGTGGCCAAGGTCAAGGTAAGAAAACTGTTGCGAAGGCAACCTCTTCCTCTACCCCGGTGAAGCGGAGCAGCAACAGTTCTTATGAAACTGCAAAGAGACGCCGATTGCTGCTGTTCCATTGTCAGTTGCGGCTCCAGCTGCTGCGGGCCGCTTCTTCGGCTTCACGCGGTGGTCGTCCGCCAGCTGGAGCTGTTTCTTCGACTTCGCGCGGTGGTCGTCCGCCTCTTCCTCCTCGGGCGCTGCCAGCGGCTCCGGCTTCAGCGCAGTTGACGGCTTCGCCCATCACTGGTTTTGTGAGCTCGGCTCCTCAGAGTGGGGATGATATTTTCATAGGTGAGATTGCTCTCTTTGGGAATTACTTTCAGGGCACCAGTCTTCCTTTGCTAGGAAGGTACTTAGCGCAGAATCTAGTTGTTGATATTAATATTGCTTGTGAAGGTGTCCCTGAAACACTTGGAGATATCCGTGTTCCGGATCCTTTTGGCGATGGCATCGACATTAGCCAATTTGAGGACACCCCATTCGTGATGCTCCTATGACTGAGTCTGTTTTTGAGGAGGTTCATGGTGAAGATGATGTTGAGGAGCCTATTGCCGAAGCCCCTATGGATTCTGCGCCAGTTGACATTCCTTAGTCGACTTTGGCTTCTCCTCCCCGAGCCATAGATTCATTGGAAGTTTTGGCCCATGTTGCCGGGACTGTTGATATGGACGCTCAGGCTAAAGGGAAGCAGGTTGCTGAAGCCGAGACTTCCGAAGCCGCTGAGAAGGCTACGGCTTCTCAAGCTGATATGGAAGTTGATGAAAGGACCGCTGTCCCCCCTACTTCCGAAGGTAGTCGTACTGTTGTTTTCCTTGTGTTATTAGCGACAAAAATTATTGTGCTATTTGTAGCTGATGCTAAGGGTGTTTCTTGATTAGGTGGCGAAGAGGAGGGGCCAGCTCGAATGCGCGAAGCTGGGCCTCTCCAAGACTTTGCTTGGGAAGGTGTTTTATTTGTTTAGGGTTATAGCTAGTTTTTTCCTTTAGCTATTTTTTGCGAAGATAACAATGTTATCATTATTTTATACTTGTAGAATATCAACAGCTTGTGCGAACCCTGAATCCTGAAAGTATCAGTTCTAACATTTTGGCTTCGGGAATGAAGATGTGAATTTCATGCCTTCACCGTTTAAATTTGTTGTTGACCTTGGTTTCGTGTTGCCAATCTCGTGATACTGAACAAGGAGATTATGTTTTCTCACAGGTTGTTCTGGCTATCAATGAGTTGCATGCTCAGGTTCCCAACCTCAACTCCATTGCTGCTGAGTGTGAGGAGTTGGTGAGATTGCGAAGGGAAAAGGCTGAGCTTCTCCAAATCCAGGAAAATATTGATAAAATCAAGCATGATCTTGAGAATGAGAAGACTCTTCTTCGCCAGGACCGTGAGTCCATGGTTAAGGAGAACCAATCTTTGAAAGACAAGGTTGCAACACTGGAGGTTCAGGCTGGCGAAGCTAGTTTGCTTAAAGAAAAGGTTGTTGCCTTAGAGGCTAAGATCGTGGACAAGGATGATGCACTTGATGGTCTTCGCAAGAAAATTGCTGAAGATGTCGAATTAATTTCTGTCCTGAAAGGCGAGGTTGACACTCTCAAGAGTGTTAAGGAAAAACTTTCACGCGATGCCGAGTCATACCGGTCTCGCAGCGAGAACTTTGAGCGTGAGGTTGTGTCGCTGCGTACTTCAGCCATCTCCCTTCGCAAGGAAAATGAGGATGTTATCAATGTTGCGTGGGAGCGTGGCCTCAAGTTGTATCGTTTGTACAAAGAGGCCTTGCGGCAGTTTGGAGCGGAGCCCCTTGCTTTCCCCAACAAGGAATATAGCTTGGACAAGCTTTTTGGTTGGATTGACAATGAGTTTGAATCGCTTTCGGATGTCATTCAATCTGTCAGTGACTTCGCTGTCAACTTCTATTTGTGCCATTTATTGAAGATTTTGTTTGACAATGGCTGTGAGCATTATAAAGCTTTGGTTCGGAAAGGCTATCCTTATCCGGAACCAAAGGATCCTGCCGATGAAAGTGCCTTTCCGAGAGATATGATGATTGCGAAGGCACTTTTCTTGAAGAAATTCTGGGTTGCCAGTGGGCGCCAGGCGGCTCAACATATTATCTGCGATCGGCTGGCTAAGGTACTTTATTTGTTGCTTTCGCTGTCAAATTTTACTCATTTTGTTCTCAATTTTATTTTTGTTTGATAGCTTATGTATTCTCAGTCGAAGGAGTTGAAAGAGAAGCTGAAAGCTGATGTCGAAGCCGCCGCGAGAGAGGCTGCTACGAAGGAAGCTGCCGAAGCGAGTGCTGCTGCCTCTGGAGCGGGTGCTTCTTCCTCTTCGCATGGACATAGTGACCAAGGGGCCTCCAGAATCGATCCTCAGGTCTAAGGACCTTTTATATTGTAATTAGATTTAGGACTTATTGAGTGGACAGTCCTTTTGAAATTGTACATTTGTGTACATTCAGGGTGATGAGATGCTTGAACTTACTCCACTGGCCATGCGTGATGGGCCGCTTTGTATTTTTGGCTTCGCTTGGAAGGAGTTTCGACGGCTTTATCCGAACTCTAGTCACGGTGAGTTTTTGGTGTATTGTCACGAGTTTTATCGTCGCACCGAGTTCGGCATTTTTTATTTTTTCACTGCGTTTATTGCTCACAGCTCAAATCAAATTGAGCTCGCTGCGAAGAGGAATGCCAAAGCTATTTCCCTGGGCATTCCAAAGATGGAGCTGTTGGAAATTAGTCCTGATGACAAGGACTTTGCATGCGTTTACAATGCTCCTCGCTTTAGAAGGTCTAGCGAGCAGTTTTATGGATATGTGTTTGAAATGTTCTGAGAATGTTTGATGTGTCTGTAATATGTGATGTAATTACAACTTTGGATGAATGAATATGAACTCGTTTTGCCTTTGCTTTTGAGAGAAACGCCTCCTCTCCCCAAAGCGAGTTTGTGTTTATTCATGCGAAGATGAATATCTTCATGACTTGTGCGAAGCCATTTGTGTATATATGTTTTTTCTTTTTGAACGAAAAAGGTTAAGCTCGATTTGCCTTCGCTTTTAAGAGAAACGCCTCCTCCCCCCCAAAGCGAGTTTATGCTTTTCGTTCAAACTCAGGTGCCGAGCATTTTGATGATGAGTTTGATGAGGAATTGTCTTCGCACTTACTCTTTGGAGTTCATGCTTTAGTTTTTGACGAATAATTTGAGCCGAAGCCTCGTTTACCCTTTTAGAGTAAGCATTTTGGATATATGAAAAACAAATTGAGTCGAAGCCCTTTTTACTCCTCAGAGTAAGCATTTTGGATGTATGAAAAACAAATTGAGCCGAAGCCCCCTTTTACTCCTTAGAGTAAGCGTTTGTAGATCTGAATTGGCCTTACCTTTGGTAGGGTCAATTTAGTTCTATTTGTTTTATCGAATACCAGTGATATGGTCGAAATCAATTGCTTTCGATGCAACTTTTTTGGGGAATAGCTCATTCATATATTTCACACGAGTTACAGTTAGCACCGCCTCGTTAAAAACCTCACCCATTGGTAAGGGTTCCCCTGTGAGGAAAAGAGTACGGGCCTTTTTGAAGGAAAAATGAAAATCTACTCTATCAATTGACTTCGTTTATAGATTACGAAGCCAATTGTTACATGGTGTTCACAGGTAGTACCTTCGCAAGCTATCCGCATTCCATGAATGCGGCAGCTCATTGCCTTCGCGTCTCCCAGGTGAAATGATCCTGGTCTGTTGCTCTTGATGACTACGAATGGGCCTTTCCATTTGTTTTGCAATTTCCTCGAAGACATACTTGGGCTCTTCCTTAGTACCCAGTCGCCTATCTTTATGTCTTTCCTTACCACTTTCTTGTTTCTTCTTGGTACTTGGAGATGTTTTTGGCTGCTTGCAGCCTGTAAATTTCTATGAGATCTTTGTCTATAGCTTCGCTGTCTTTGGGCGCTTCTTGCTGAGTGCGAAGCCCTTTGTGAAGAATTTCCTCGGACACACTGCTTCTTCGCCATATAGTAGTTTGAAGGGTGTGAACTGAGTTGCTCTTGAAGTGGATGTGTTGTGAGCCCAGATTACCTTCGGCATTTCCTACACCCATTTGCCTTTTTTCTTACAATTTGCGAGGCATTTTCTGATAGCGGTGAATATGATGCCATTTGATCTTTCAACTGCACCATTGGACTGCGGGTGGTACACTGATGCGAATCTTGCCTTCGTCCCGATGGACATGCAGTACTGCCTGAATTCATCGCAATCAAATTGCTTGCCATTATCTACTGTGACTTCCCTTGGGACTCCAAATTTGCAAACGATTTGCTGCTAGAAGAATTTGATGACTGTCTTCGCTGTGATGTTTGCCAATGGCCTTGCCTCAATCCACTTGGTGAAATATTCCACTGCAACTATTGCATATTTCAGATTTCCTTGAGCTGTGGGAAGAGGACCCACCAGATCTATGCCCCATCTCTGCAGTGGCCAGGTTGGAGTTATCAGCTGTGATAACTCCGAAGGCGATTTTCTGGTTGCTGCACATTTTTGACATTCGTCACAGGTCTTGACAGTGTTTGTTTATGACTCCTCTGCCAAAGATAACATTGTAGTCGAAGAACATGTCAACGACATCGAAGGTGATGAACTCAGTTCTTGCATTTGATGTGTCGCCAAAGGATACTGGCAATGTGATTTTCCCCAATGTTGCAGTGCGCTTTCCCCCGAAGCCAACTAATGGTGTATCTGATGGCTCTAGGTTATCTAGGTTGATGTTAGTCATCGATCTGAGAGTCTTTTCCAGGATAATATCTGCAGAGCTGCCTGTGCCCACTAGCACTTTACCAATTGTCCAGCCAGCAATGTTAGCCTCGATCGACATTGCGTCATTGTGTGGAAAATTATGGAGCTTGAGATCTTCTTCGGTGAAAGTGATTGGCATGTGAGACCATTCCGATTTCTTGTAAGGACCGTCAACTGAGATGTTGTTGACTTGGCGAAAGTAGCTCTTTCTCTGCTTCTTTGTCTCGAAGGCGAGTGAGGATCCTCCAGTTATTGGCATAATGAGGCCATAGCTGGGCAAGGGTGTTGGTGTAACTTGGTCTTTTGTCTTTTGTGGTGGTGGTGGAGGTAATTCTCCACTTTGATGTCTTTGTTTGGGATAGGCTGGGTGTTGTGGGGATATAGGTGTGGGTACAATGTTTCTTGTGTTGGAATGCTTGTGGCGAAGGTGAGAATTGGGTTGCCATCGCGGTTGTGGGATGAACGAAGTTTGAGATTAGGGAGGGATAGACTGGGCAATATGGCTAGATAGCTTGGGTTTGAGTTTGGATTTGTGAGGTTTGGGTATTGGGGTGCGAAGCCGAAGGTGGCTTTGTTTGATTAGCTTGGATTTTTTCTGCCTTCATCTTGTCAATGGTTTTCTTGATGTCTTGGCACTGCTCTGTGCCATGGGTGTGATTTTTGCCATGATATTAGCAAAAAAGCTCTGGTCCCGAAGGCGGACCCCTTCCTCTTCCTCGGCCTCTGCCGGTTCTTCCACCTCTTTGGGTAGGCTCATTTCTTTGGTTCTAGAATTGGCTTTCTGGATGAGAGTGTTTGTTCTCTTGGAACGAAGGCGGACTCTCCACGCTCATGATAGTTTGGGATGGGTAGTTTTGGTAATAGTTTTGGTTGTAGTGGTGGTGCTTGTTTTGGGAATCATACTGGCTTTTCATGACGGCTTCTCTAGCAATTCGCATTCGGTTGTCATTGTCGGATCGACAGTATTTTTTGAACTCCTCATACAAATCTCCAAGGGTTGCTGGTGTTTCCCTTGCAATGTGTTGCGCGAATGGACCAGGTCGAAGCCCCCTGTATAGCTGCAAATTTGGCGGCTTCATCAGGAATATGAGGAGCCTGAGATCGCAGTCCCACAAACCTGCGAAAATAATCTTCCAAAGATTCCTTCGACTGTTGGTGTAGAGTTAGCTCCGCATATGAGAGTGCTTGATCTCCCATAATGCTGAAATTCTTGATTAGCTCTCTTTTCAGGTCATACCAGCTGCTGATAGATAACCCAGGAAGCTTTGTGTACCAGTTCATTGCAGTGCCATCACAAACGATGATGAAAGACTTTGCCAGCACTACATCATCTCCCCCTGCCGAAACTATTGTAGCCTCATAGTTCATGAGAAATTACTTTTGGTCAGTCAGGCCATTGTACCTTGGTAGAGAGATGGGCTTGTACGAAGGCAGCAATCTTGCCAATTGCAGACTTTCTGAGAGAGGGCAAGTGTGATCAATGGGACGAGTGTGCAGCACTTGAAAACCGGTTTCCGAAGTGGAAATACGATTTGTTCTAGCACTGGCGAAGGCAATTGGATCATTGAGTTCTGCTTGGAGCTTAGCAACTTGTTTCTTGGCTCTCTCGAGTTCTTCTCGAAGCTTCGCAGCTCTGGGGTTTGTGGAGTTCAATCTTCTTTGCTTCACTTGTCTCAGCTCTTCCAACTGCTTCCTGACCTACAACAGCTGGTGTTGTTGCTCTTCTTCATCTTCTTGCATTTGCTGTTGTAGCTCAAGCTGGGCAGCTTCGAGCTCTCTCGACTGCTCCAGACGGCGAAGGCGGAACCTTTCCTCTACCCTGAGCAGCTTTTCTTCGGTGGTGAGAGCGTCTTCATCGACTTCCGTTTCGTCAGTGCTGGCTTCGGTTATGGGTGGTAAGGTGCTTGGTGAAATTATGGCTTGAGCATCGGCTTCGCCGATTGGGGGTGTGTCTTCGATGGTATTGGTGGGGGGTCTTGTTACTATTCTTTTTGGTGGCATAGTGGTGTTTCTGGGTTTTCTTCGTGCACAGCACAGACGGTGGACGCCAATTGTTGAGTTAGTGCCGAAGCTAATAAGCCCAAACAATAGCCAAGACAGAGAACAGGGACAAGCAACAGTAAGTTACTTATCAACAGTGTTCTCAGGAATCAACCCTTTACACGTTGGTGGGAGGTCCCCTTTTGATGAGGACATCAATACCAACGATACGTCCACGCCGTCTACGTCAGCCACGCCGCCTACGCCAGTACCAGTTTCTGGTCCTATTACTCATGCTCGTGCTCGCCAACTCAACAATCAAGTGAGTTCATTCTTGAGTTCATATTCAGATTATTTAGAACATGGAAACGCGTGCACTCTTCTTTTGCTTAGGAACGATGGAGAGGACCAAAAGGGGAGAGGATTCGCGCAGGCAGGATTCGGGCTGCAGGACAGCACCAACTTGTGATGGATGCCACAACTTCATCTGGACTCCGTTTTGGGTGTTCAAGTACTTCACGGAAAGCTGATAAAGTCTACTTTCCAACGGATCTGGCCTCATTGTCGTATCTGTTTGGAGTCGGCCGCTATCATCGTTTTATTACAGAGTACTTTTCAGCCCACGGTGCTGCGTCACCTGATTTTGGCCCAATGGGCTATGTATAAATTTGGGTCCATTAGGGACGCGTCTTAGGGTCGGAGAACGACCACAACACCCTTGTGGTCGTCCTTCCCACGTCATATACCCCTTAGCTGCCACCAGGAACACTTGGGTTTTGTGTAGATCAAGTTTAGCCATTGCTACTTGCTTGAAGCGAGCGTGCTGGATCAGCCGCCCGTCTTCCTGTCTTCGAAACCCCACCTTATTGAGATTGTGATTGAGTTTGAAACCTTCATCTACATCTAGTAATTCAGTACTTGTATACTTGTTCTTGCTAGTTCTTCGATTGCTTGCAGGAACGGGTGCCCTAGTGGCCGGGTGACGCGCTCCACAAGATCGCGGCAGCCATAGGAGGTGGTGTATCGGTTGCTAAGGCGCATCCTTGGATGGTTGTAGTCGGGCCGTGAACGTTGTCTCCTCCAATCGAGTTATCCCCATCTTCGTCTCATCGAAAGATCGGACGCAAACCCTAGCGGGTTCGCATCAGTTGGTATCAGAGCCAGGCTTTGATACCAAATGATACATCCGGCCCAGGCGGGGGTTGGCCGAGGCCCAATAAATTAAGGTTGGCCGGCTCCCAACAGTTCTTAGGCACACCCACTCGGGGAAAGGCCCAATCTTGTCATTCGTCACCAGCAAGTCATTATCAATTCCTTCGTTGTGCTCCCTCACCAACTTTTCAAAATGTTGTATGATCCCCTTGGTGCGTGTGGCATATGTTGTCCAGACGCATCATCATCTTCTGATCCTGTCATGGTTAGGCCAACAGAGACAACAAAGAAACAAGTGAAGAGATAAAGGCCCTAACACTATTAGGATGTAGCTACTGCAAGGCGCTCACTCTCAACCTGTTATACAAGCTCTTACCAATCCTTACCTTGCTCAACAGGAGGGGACAGCCACCAACAAGTCTGCAAACATGGAATGAAGTGTATCGGTGCCGCAACAACAAGACCTGTCAAGCTGTAGTCGAATATGTGGAGCTATAGGTGGCTGAAACAAGGAGGAACTAGCACCACGTTAGTTATAAAAACAAGTTGAATAATTGTTCAACGGCGGTACTGTGCTGGTCCTAGCCTAGACCGTGCTAGAGGCGCGAGCCTGGACACAAAGGAAGTCACAACGCACCACCGAAGACAATAAGCACAAAGAACAGCCCCTTTCTTTCTTCTTTTCTTTTGCTTCTTCTCTTTTTTTCTTTTTCTTCTTTTCTTTTATTGTTTTCTGATTTTTTTCTGATTGTTTTTCAGGGGTACTCAAAACTGAATATATGAATACAGGGGATCCCAAAAGTCCAATCAGCACACACACTTTTTCCGAAAGTACAGGGGTATTCCGAAAGTACACTCTCTCTCTCTATCTAGACTAAGCCGAGGCTATGTATATGAGATACTTGTTGCATGATATATGAGATACTTGCTGTGTGGTCACGTGAATATATGAATCACCAACAGAACAGCAACAATACTTGGTAACACAGCGAAACAAGGCAATTCCGAACTCAACTCTCCACCGATTTCCACTCGGATTGCAACACCAAAACCTACTCGGTTTCAGCCAACCCTAGCACAAGTAGGCGCGTGGATAGCCGAGTCCAAGTCGAACAAAGCTGTAATCAGATTCGGCCAATAGAGAGACGATATGATATTGTGCGTTGTAACCAGGACATGACAAGAACTCGAAACTCTAAATGACCTAAACTAAGACAGCAACTCGACACAACCGATGCAACTGAAAACTCAACAAGTCCTAACCAAGCAGTACTAGTAAAGGCTCAAACGGGTTTATAGGATTGCAGGGGAAACTAATCTACTAATATTTTTTTGGCTTTTAGACTATAGGAAAATAAAAACAGCGTAGGGATGGAAAGCTCTTACCGAACAACCTTGCTCTGATTACCAACGGATGCGAACCCGCTAGGGTTTGCGCCCGATCTTTCGATGAGAGGAAGATGGGGATAACTCGATTGGAGGAGACGACGTCCACGGCCCGACTACTTTTTTCGCAACAGATGACTCCGAACCACTCTATTAGACCAAAAACCATGTCTGGGTGAGTTTCGGACCAACGAAATGGGCCCGTTTAGTTCAATTAATGCACCATTTTTTGTGGCTGAACTTAAAGTCAATTTTTTTTGGCAACGGATGACTCCAAACCACTCTATTAGACAAAAACTATGTCTGCGTGAGTTTCGGACCATTTCGTTACAACTTTTGTGGCACTCTGAAACGGGCCCGTTTAGTGCAATTAATGCACCGTTTTATGCGGTCGCACTTGCTGTCAATTTTTTCGCAGCGGATGACTCCAGACCACTCTATTAGACCAGAAACCATGTCTGGGTGAGTTTTGAACCATTTCGTTATTGCTTTTCTAACATAGCGAAATGAGCCCGTTTAGTGCAGTTAATGCACCGTTTTATGCGGCCGAACTTGCTATCAATTTTTTCGCAACGGATGACTCCAAACCGCTCTATTAAACCAAAAACCATGTCTGGGTGAGTTTCGGACCATATCGTTACTTCTTTTGTGACACCCCGAAACGGGCCCGTTTTGTGCAATTAATGCACCGTTTTATGTGGCCGATTGTTGTCAATTTTTTCACAACGGATGACTCCAAACCACTCTATTAGACCAAAAACCATGTCTGGGTGAGTTTCAGACCATTTCATTACTGCTTTTCTGACATAGTGAAATGAGCCCGTTTAGTGAAATTAATGCACCGTTTTATGCGGCCGAACTTGCTGTCAATTTTTTTCGCAACGGATGACTCCAAACCACTCTATTAGACCAAAAACCATGTCTGGGTGAGTTTCGGACCATTTCGTTACTGCTTTTGTAACGTAGCGAAACGGGCCAGTTTAGTGCAATTAATGCACTATTTATGCGGCCGAACTTACAGTCAAACTTTTTTTGCAACGGATGACTCCAAACCACTCTATTAGACCAAAAACCATGTCTGTCTGAGTTTCGGACCATTTCGTTACTACTTTTGTGACACCCCGAAATGGGTGCATTTAATGTAATTAATGCACCGTTTTATGCGGCCGAACTTGCTGTCAATTTTTTTTGCAACGGATGACTCCAAACCACTCTATTAGACAAAAACCATGTCTGGGTGAGTTTCGGACCATTTTGTTACTGCATTTGTAACGTAGCGAAACGGGCCTGTTTAGTGCAATTAATGCACCATTTTATGCGGCTGAACTTACAGTCAAATTTTTTTGCAACGGATGACTCCAAACCACTCTTTTAGACCAAAAACATGTCTGCGTGAGTTTCGGACCATTTCGTTACTACTTTTGTGACACCGCGAAACGGGCGCGTGACCTGAGCAAATGGCGGGCCGGGCCGGGCTCGGGCCGGGCCTTAAAAAAGCCCGGTCTTTTCGGGCCTTTAAAATCCCGCCCATGCCCGTCCCATGGGCAGCAACGGGCCCCTTTTTCGGGCCGGGCTCAGGCCGGGCCCGGGTCGGGCTCGGGCTTCCCGTTCTTTTTCAATAGGAAAATAACTCATTTAAAAAGTTCGGGCCGGGCTCGGGCAGAAATTTTTTTTCCGGGCTTCATTTCCTTTGCCCAAGCCCGTCCCATTAAGTGTCGTGGGCGGGCCAAAGCCCACCGGGCCCGGGCCGGGCCGGGCCGGAGATGCTCAGGTCTGGGCGCGTTTAATGTAATTAATGCACCATATTACGCGGCCGAACTTGCTGTCAATTGTTTCGCAACGGATGACTCCAAACCACTCTATTAGACCAAAAACCATGTCTGAGTGAGTTTCGGACCATTTCGTTACTGCTTTTGTAACGTAGCGAAACGTGCCTGTTTAGTGCAATTAATGCACCATTTTATGCGGCCGAACTTACAGTCAATTTTTTTTTTTGCAACGGATGACTCCAAACCACTCTATTAGACCAAAAGCCATGTCTGGGTGAGTTTCGGACAATTTCGTTACTGCTTTTGTGACTCCCCGAAATGGGCCCGTTTAATGCAATTAATGCACCGTTTTATGCGGCCAAAGTTGCTGTCAATTGTTTCACAATGGATGACTCCAAACCACACTATTAGACCAAAAACTATGTTTGGGTGAGTTTCGGACCATTTTGTTACTGCTTTTGTGACACCCCGAAACGGGCCTGTTTAGAGCAATTAATGCACCGTTTTATGCGGCCGAACTTGCTATCAATTGTTTCGCAACGGATGACTCCAAACCACTCTATTAGACCAAAAACCATGTCTGGGTGAGTTTCGGACCATTTCATTACTACTTTTGTAACGTAGCGAAACGGGCCCATTTAGTGCAATTAATGCACCACTTTATGCGGCCGAACTTACAGTCAAATTTTTTTGCAACGGATGACTCCAAACCACTCTATTAGACCAAAAACCATGTCTGCGTGAGTTTCGGACCATTTCGTTACTACTTTTGTGACACCCCGAAATGGGTGCATTTAATGTAATTAATGCAACGTTTTATGCGGCCGAATTTGCTGTCAATTTTTTCGCAACGGATGACTCCAAGCCACTCTATTAGACCAAAAACCATGTCTGGGTGTATTTCGGACCATTTTGTTACAACTTTTGTAACATAGCGAAACGGGCCCGTTTAGTGCAATTAATGCACCATTTTATGCGGCCAAGCTTACAGTCAAATTTTTTTGCAACGGATGACTCCAAACGACTCTTTTAGACCAAAAACCATGTCTGCATGAGTTTCGGACCATTTCGTTACTACTTTTGTGACACCCCAAAATGGGACCGTTTAGTGCACTTAATGCGCCATTTTATGCGGCCGAACTTACAATAAATTTTTTTTGCAACGGATGACTCCAAACGACTCTTTTAGAACAAAAACCATGTCTGGGTGAGTTTCGGACTATTTCGTTACTGCTTTTGTAACGTAGCGAAACGGGCCCGTTTAGTGCAATTAATGCACCATTTATGCGGCCAAACTTACAGTCAATTTTTTTGCAACGGATAACTCCAAACCACTCTATTAAACCAAAAACCATGTCTGCGTGAGTTTCGGACCATTTCGTTACTACTTTCGTGACACCCCGAAACGAGCCCGTTTAGTGCAATTAATGCACCGTTTTAAGCGGCCGAACTTGCTGTCAAATTTTTTGCCACGGACGACTCCAAACCACTCTCTTGGACCAAAAACCATGTCTGGGTGAGTTTCGGACCATTTGGTTACTGCTTTGTGACACCCCGAAACAGGCCCGTTTAGTGCAATTAATGCACCGTTTTATGCGGCCTAACTTGCTGTCAATTTTTTCGCAACGGATGACTCCAAACCACTCTCTTAGACCAAAAACCATGTCTGGGTGAGTTTCGGACCATTTCGTTACTGCTTTTGTGACACCCCGAAACAGGCCCGTTTAGTGCAATTAATGCACCGTTTTATGCGGCCGAACTTGCTGTCAATTTTTTTGCAACGGATGACTCCAAACCACTCTATTCGATCAAAAACCATGTCTGGGTGAGTTTCAGACTATTTCGTTACTGCTTTTGTAATGTAGCGAAACAGGCTCGTTCAGTGCAATTATTGCACCATTTTATGCGGCCGAACTTACAGCCAAATTTTTTGCAACTGATGACTCCAAACCACTATATTAGACCAAAAACCATGTATGCGTGAGTTTTGGACCATTTCGTTACTACTTTTGTGACACCCCGAAACAGGTCCGTTTAGTGCATTTAATGCACCATTTTATGTGGCCAAACTTGCGGTCAATTTTTTCGCAACAGATGACTCCGAACCACTCAATTAGACCAAAACCCATGTCTGGGTGAGTTTCGGACCATTTCGTTATTGCTTTTGTAACGTAACGAAATGGGCCCGCTTAGTTCAATTAACGCACCATTTTTTGCGGCCGAACTTACAATCAATTTTTTTTTGGCAACGGATGACTCCAAACCACTCTATTAGACAAAAACTATGTCTGCGTGAGTTTCGGACCATTTCGTTACTACTTTTGTGACACCCTGAAACGGGCCCGTTTAGTGCAATTAATGCACCGTTTTATGCGGCCGCACTTGCTGTCAATTTTTCCGCAGCGGATGACTCCAAACCACTCTATTAGACCAGAAACCATGTCTGGGAGAGTTTTGAACCATTTCGTTATTGCTTTTCTAACATAGCGAAATGAGCCCGTTTAGTGCAATTAATGCACCGTTTTATGCGGCCGAACTTGCTATCAATTTTTTCGCAACGGATGACTCCAAACCGCTCTATTAAACCAAAAACCATGTCTGGGTGAGTTTCGGACCATATCATTACTTCTTTTGTGACACCCCGAAACGGGCCCGTTTTGTGCAATTAATGCACCATTTTATGCGGCCGATTGTTGTCAATTTTTTCACAACGGATGTCTCCAAACCACTCTATTAGACCAAAAACCATGTTTGGGTGAGTTTCGGACCATTTCGTTACTGTTTTTCTAACATAGTGAAATGAGCCCGTTTAGTGAAATTATTGCACCGTTTTATGCGGCCGAATTTGCTGTCAATTTTTTTCGCAACGGATGACTCCAAACCACTCTATTAGACAAAAACCATGTCTGGATGAGTTTCGGACCATTTCGTTACTGCTTTTGTAACGTAGCGAAACGGGCCTGTTTAGTGTAATTAATGCACCATTTTATGCGGCCGAACTTACAGTCAAATTTTTTTGCAACGGATGACTCCAAACCACTCTATTAGACCAAAAACCATGTCTGCGTGAGTTTCGGACCATTTCGTTATTACTTTTGTGACACCCCGAAACAGGTGCATTTAATGTAATTAATGCACCATTTTATGCGGACGAACTTGCTGTCAATTTTTTTGCAGCGGATGACTCCAAACCACTCTATTAGACCAAAAACCATGTCTGGGTGTGTTTCAGACCATTTCATTACAGCTTTTGTTACGTAGCGAAATGGGCCCGTTTAGTGCAATTAATGCACCATTTTATGCGGCCGAACTTACAGTCAATTTTTTTTGCAACGGATGACTCCAAAGCACTCTTTTAGACCAAAAACCATGTCTGCGTGAGTTTCGGACCATTTCATTACTACTTTTGTGACACCCCGAAACAGCTCCGTTTAGTGCATTTAATGCACCGCTTTATGTGGCCGAACTTGCGGTCAATTTCTTCGTAACAGATGACTCCGAACCACTCTATTAGACCAAAAACCATGTCTGGGTGAGTTTCGGACCATTTCGTTATTGCTTTTGTAACGTAACGAAATGGGCCCATTTAGTTCAATTAATGCACCATTTTTTGCGGCCGAACTTACAGTCAATTTTTTTGGCAACGGATGACTCCAAACCACTCTATTAGACAAAAACTATGTCTCCGTGAGTTTCGGACCATTTCGTTACTACTTTTGTAACGTAGCGAAACGGGTCCGTTTAGTGCAATTAATGCATCATTTTATGCGGTCGAACTTGCTGTCAATTGTTTCGCAACGGATGACTCCAAACCACTCTATTAGACCAAAAAACATGTCTGGGTGACTTTCGGACCATTTCGTTACTGCTTTTGTAACGTAGCGAAACGTGCTTGTTTAGTGCAATTAATGCACCATTTTATGCGGCCGAACTTACAGTCAAATTTTTTTGCAACGGATGACTCCAAACCACTCTTTTAGACCAAAAACCATGTCTGCGTGAGTTTCGGACCATTTCATTACTACTTTTGTGACACCCCGAAACAGCTCCGTTTAGTGCATTTAATGCACCGTTTTATGTGGCCGAACTTGCGGTCAATTTCTTCGCAACAGATGACTCCGAACCACTCTATTAGACCAAAAACCATGTCTGGGTGAGTTTCGGACCATTTCGTTATTGCTTTTGTAACGTAACGAAATGGGCCCATTTAGTTCAATTAATGCACCATTTTTTGCGGCCGAACTTACAGTCAATTTTTTTTGCAACGGATGACTCCAAACCACTCTATTAGACAAAAACTATGTCTGCGTGAGTTTCGGACCATTTCGTTACTACTTTTGTAACGTAGCGAAACGGGTCCGTTTAGTGCAATTAATGCACCATTTTATGCGGCCGAACTTGCTGTCAATTGTTTCGCAACGGATGACTCCAAACCACTCTATTATACCAAAAACCATGTCTGGGTGACTTTCGGACCGTTTCGTTACTGCTTTTGTAACGTAGCGAAACGGGCCCGTTTAGTGCAATTAATGCACCATTTTATGCGGCCGAACTTACAGTCAAATTTTTTTTGCAACGGATGACTCCATTTCGTTACTACTTTTGTGACACCCCGAAACGGGCGCGTTTAATGTAATTAATGCACCATTTTATGCGGCCGAACTTGCTGTCAATTGTTTCGCAACAGATGACTCCGAACCACTCAATTAGACCAAAACCCATGTCTGGGTGAGTTTCGGACCATTTCGTTATTGCTTTTGTAACGTAACGAAATGGGCCCGCTTAGTTCAATTAACGCACCATTTTTTGCGGCCGAACTTACAATCAATTTTTTTTTGGCAACGGATGACTCCAAACCACTCTATTAGACAAAAACTATGTCTGCGTGAGTTTCGGACCATTTCGTTACTACTTTTGTGACACCCTGAAACGGGCCCGTTTAGTGCAATTAATGCACCGTTTTATGCGGCCGCACTTGCTGTCAATTTTTCCGCAGCGGATGACTCCAAACCACTCTATTAGACCAGAAACCATGTCTGGGAGAGTTTTGAACCATTTCGTTATTGCTTTTCTAACATAGCGAAATGAGCCCGTTTAGTGCAATTAATGCACCGTTTTATGCGGCCGAACTTGCTATCAATTTTTTCGCAACGGATGACTCCAAACCGCTCTATTAAACCAAAAACCATGTCTGGGTGAGTTTCGGACCATATCATTACTTCTTTTGTGACACCCCGAAACGGGCCCGTTTTGTGCAATTAATGCACCATTTTATGCGGCCGATTGTTGTCAATTTTTTCACAACGGATGTCTCCAAACCACTCTATTAGACCAAAAACCATGTTTGGGTGAGTTTCGGACCATTTCGTTACTGTTTTTCTAACACAGTGAAATGAGCCCGTTTAGTGAAATTATTGCACCGTTTTATGCGGCCGAATTTGCTGTCAATTTTTTTCGCAACGGATGACTCCAAACCACTCTATTAGACAAAAACCATGTCTGGATGAGTTTCGGACCATTTCGTTACTGCTTTTGTAACGTAGCGAAACGGGCCTGTTTAGTGTAATTAATGCACCATTTTATGCGGCCGAACTTACAGTCAAATTTTTTTGCAACGGATGACTCCAAACCACTCTATTAGACCAAAAACCATGTCTGCGTGAGTTTCGGACCATTTCGTTATTACTTTTGTGACACCCCGAAACAGGTGCATTTAATGTAATTAATGCACCATTTTATGCGGACGAACTTGCTGTCAATTTTTTTGCAGCGGATGACTCCAAACCACTCTATTAGACCAAAAACCATGTCTGGGTGTGTTTCAGACCATTTCATTACAGCTTTTGTTACGTAGCGAAATGGGACCGTTTAGTGCAATTAATGCACCATTTTATGCGGCCGAACTTACAGTCAATTTTTTTTGCAACGGATGACTCCAAAGCACTCTTTTAGACCAAAAACCATGTCTGCGTGAGTTTCGGACTATTTCATTACTACTTTTGTGACACCCCGAAACAGCTCCGTTTAGTGCATTTAATGCACCGCTTTATGTGGCCGAACTTGCGGTCAATTTCTTCGTAACAGATGACTCCGAACCACTCTATTAGACCAAAAACCATGTCTGGGTGAGTTTCGGACCATTTCGTTATTGCTTTTGTAACGTAACGAAATGGGCCCATTTAGTTCAATTAATGCACCATTTTTTGCGGCCGAACTTACAGTCAATTTTTTTGGCAACGGATGACTCCAAACCACTCTATTAGACAAAAACTATGTCTCCGTGAGTTTCGGACCATTTCGTTACTACTTTTGTAACGTAGCGAAACGGGTCCGTTTAGTGCAATTAATGCATCATTTTATGCGGTCGAACTTGCTGTCAATTGTTTCGCAACGGATGACTCCAAACCACTCTATTAGACCAAAAAACATGTCTGGGTGACTTTCGGACCATTTCGTTACTGCTTTTGTAACGTAGCGAAACGTGCTTGTTTAGTGCAATTAATGCACCATTTTATGCGGCCGAACTTACAGTCAAATTTTTTTGCAACGGATGACTCCAAACCACTCTTTTAGACCAAAAACCATGTCTGCGTGAGTTTCGGACCATTTCATTACTACTTTTGTGACACCCCGAAACAGCTCCGTTTAGTGCATTTAATGCACCGTTTTATGTGGCCGAACTTGCGGTCAATTTCTTCGCAACAGATGACTCCGAACCACTCTATTAGACCAAAAACCATGTCTGGGTGAGTTTCGGACCATTTCGTTATTGCTTTTGTAACGTAACGAAATGGGCCCATTTAGTTCAATTAATGCACCATTTTTTGCGGCCGAACTTACAGTCAATTTTTTTGGCAACGGATGACTCCAAACCACTCTATTAGACAAAAACTATGTCTCCGTGAGTTTCGGACCATTTCGTTACTACTTTTGTAACGTAGCGAAACGGGTCCGTTTAGTGCAATTAATGCACCATTTTATGCGGCCGAACTTGCTGTCAATTGTTTCGCAACGGATGACTCCAAACCACTCTATTATACCAAAAACCATGTCTGGGTGACTTTCGGACCGTTTCGTTACTGCTTTTGTAACGTAGCGAAACGGGCCCGTTTAGTGCAATTAATGCACCATTTTATGCGGCCGAACTTACAGTCAAATTTTTTTTGCAACGGATGACTCCATTTCGTTACTACTTTTGTGACACCCCGAAACGGGCGCGTTTAATGTAATTAATGCACCATTTTATGCGGCCGAACTTGCTGTCAATTGTTTCGCAACGGATGACTCCAAACCACTCTATTAGACCAAAAACCATGTTTGGGTGAGTTTTGGACCATTTCGTTATAGCTTTTCTAACATAGCGAAACGAGCCCGTTTAGTGCAATTAATGCACCGTTTTATGCGACCAAACTTGCTATCAATTTTTTCACAACGGATGACTCTAAACCACACTATTAGACCAGAAACCATATCTGGGTGAGTTTCGGACCATTTCGTTACTGCTTTTGTGACACCTCGAAACGGGCCCGTTTAGTGCAATTAATGCACCGTTTTATGCGGCCGAAATTGCTGTCAATTGTTTCGCAACGGATGACTCTAAACCATTCTATTAGACCAAAAACCATGTCTGGGTGAGTTCCGGACCATATCGTTACTGCTTTTGTGACACTTCGAAACGGGCCCGTTTAGTGCAATTAATGCACCGTTTTATGCGGCCGAACTTGCTGTCAATTTTTTCGCAACGGATGACTCCAAACCACACTATTAGACCAAAAACCATGTCTGGGTGAGTTTCGGACCATTTCGTTACTGCTTTTGTGACACCCCAAAATGGGCCCGTTTAGTGCAATTAATGCACCGTTTTATGCGGCCGAAGTTGCTGTCAATTGTTTCGCAATGGATGACTCCAAACCATTCTATTAGACCAAAAACCAAGTCTGGGTGAGTTTCGGACCATTTCGTTACTGCTTTTGTGCATCACCAGCAAGGTCAACATGATTTCCGTAGAGAGTTCAGTCTTCAACCCCTTCGAAATTACTATCATCATCACCATCCAATGTTTCTTGGTCATGCGCAAGAGAGCCATTGGCACTGCTACCCAGAAAAAGCTCTTCCATCTCATAGTAGAATTTGATGGGCTTAGCAGACAAACCCCTAGATCTATCATGCATGTGAATATAGCACAATGGTTAGGCTCTACATGCAAAAACATCACAACAGCAAGGTTTCTCGTAAAGTATAGCACAGGAAAAATAAATGAACTTACATTAAGGTTTTTCTTTTCAGATTCAGATATAGTCAGCTTGCATCTTGTGGAGTCAAATACATTTCCACTCTTGTGTTGGTGTTTGTCGATTATAACTTGGGCAAGTGTTACACCCATAGCAAACTATTTGTTTAAGGCATCAGCACACTTCATATGATGCTGACCTATTGTGCACGGATGCATAGAGATATGAAAAGCGACGGAAAAAATCAATCAACATAAACACACATTGATTCCAGGTTACAGACCTCAAATTTCTACAAAATGCAAAGGGTAATGGCTAGCAGCCTGATCTATCAATTGGAAATAGGGATCAGAAATTAAAATAGAGGAGAACAAGGAGAAGAAAAGCATGCTAATGCGCACAAACCTGATATTGGAGATTACGTGAGAAGGGGACAATGGACAAGAGGAGATGAGGGGACGAAGCACAATGGCAGCACGGTAAAAATAATCCAGTGACTGCCAATTATGTATCACGTGATTTGCGCGACAAGAGTGCGCGCCTACACGGTAAAAAATCCAGAGATGCCAATTACATGTCACGTAATTGCGCGGCATGATTGTGCGCCTTTTTTCCCGCGAAAGACTGGTGGTGACAACGGCGTCCGCGGGAGCGGTGATAGCAACGCTCGTGCGCACGGCTCTCGCCGACTGTTCGGCGGACGAATCGTTCGCCGCACCTTTGTCACATTTTTCTGGCAAGCAGCGTAGGGGGTGCCTAACTTTCTTGGGCACGCTGAATCTCTGGATAACAACCAAACAGTGGCCTAAAGAGGTGTGGCGTGACTGATGACATAGCCAGAGATTGTCGCGCCTAATAGAAATTTGCGATTTTGCCATTATCAAAAGCGGGCTTCGCCCAAATGCCATTCCGCAAATGGGTTTCGCCAGATTGCCATTCTAAAACGGTGTCCAATCGCCACAATGCCTTTCTCCCTTATTCTGAATTATTTTGTGATTTCAATCATCCTTTGCCACATAAAAGGACAAATTTACCCCTGCCAAGAGGATAAGGTTGTCTTCTACCTCTCGCCCGTACGTCGTCTCCGTTTAAGCTGCCGTCTTTGTCGCACGCCAAGCCACCAGCAAGCTGTGCCGATGCCCGCAGAGCCTTGTAGGTGGCTGTCCCTGTCTATCCCACGCCGCCCCTCGTTGGTTGCTACAGAAGATAAATTGAAATCACTGAGGTCGTTCTCACACGACCAATGGCATGCTTTGATGCATGTTTAAATATGCAAATCCGGTTGCAAATCAACTATTTAAATTACATCGATGCTTAGCTCGATTCTATATGGGAAAGAAAGACATAATTCTGGTGGCCGGTGTTCCATGACTGCAACGCAAAGACTTTGATCCCAACGCCGAGGGAGGCACGAGAACCGGCATATGTAGGCAGATAAAGTATGAACCCGTTGGAGCAGGACTGCTGTCCGGCGGCGGTGGGGACAGGACTGAGGCAAACCCGTTTCTTCGCGTCGTCGACGACATGTGCTGTCGCGTGTCGCCGTCGCCTGCACGTCCGTCGGCAGCTGTCAGGCATCAATCATCGCACACAGGTGCTGGAGCCTTCCCGGTGAGGGGATGGCCTGCAGATTGAAGACCTTCGTTGTCTGCTGCTGCGCTGGCTCCGACAGAGGACCGGGCAGCGTTCTCAGGTGGGATTAGGAGGGGCGAGTGCCCGTGCAGCATCACGTCGGGGTGGCGGCGCCGGCCCAACGAGGCTAGAGCGGAGGGAAAGGCATGGTGAGATGGAGATCCAGGTCGAGGAAAGGCAAGCGAGAGTAAATCCACCGTAAGGGTATAAAGGTCCGGTCACTTGGCAAAATATGGTTGAAATCACAAAATCAAATGCGAAAATAAAGAAAGGCATTGTGGCAAGTACACCCTGCTTCATAATGGCAATTGTTGGGGGATTGACCTGCCAAGAAACACCTCTAATATATTCTAAGCATTATTACGCGCACTTTGCCTTCGTTCAGAGGAAGGGCAAAGCTTTTCGGCTTCGGACATGCAAGAGTAGCCGCGAGAACGGCTTTGTTCCACAGTCAAGGGGAAACATAGAAACACGGTTTTGTGGGTGGTACAAACGGCTACTCGAATAAAACAAAGATAACCTTGAGTTCCTAATATTATGAGCAAGGTCAAAGCCTGCTTCGTCTCTTGTTTATGGCAGGATGAATGTGGAGCTAGTGGCTTTGGGAACCAATGAAGAGAGGACATCGCTACTGGGAGGTTGAAATGAACAATGAAGGCAGTTGGGTTCCCCTCCGAGCGCCGACGAAGCCAAGAAGGACCAGGTCCAAGCCGAGTCCAATGCGGTGCAACTGGTCCACGCATTCACATTGATGGGCATAAATGTACTATTATACCCTTGGAAAGCTTAAGTTGTGTAGTCTAAGGTATGATGCCTGATTTTTAGGGGCATAAGGGGAATGTAAAAATGCCCTTTGGCCTCCCTATAAAAGGAGACTCCTCACCAACGAGTAAAGGGCTGACTCCTGAGAACACTGTTGATAAGTAATATATTGTTGCTTGTCTCTATTTCTCTGTCTTAGCTATTGTTTGGGCTTATTAGCTTCGGCAGTAACCCAGCAATTGGCGCCCACCGTTTGTGCTGTGCATGAAGAAAAAAACCCACGAACACCACCATGCCACAAGCAAAGAGAATACCCAAAAACCCGACAAAAGACACCGAAAACACAACCTCAACCGGCGAAGCCGATGACCAAGCTATAATCCCACCAAACACCTTACCACCCATAACCGAAGCTGCCACTGAAGAACTGGAAGTCGATGAAGACACTCTCACCACCGAAGACGAGCTGCGCAGGGTGGAGGACAGGCTCCGCCTTCGGCATTTGGAGCAGCAGAGAGAGCTCGAAGCTACCCAGCATGAGCTGCAACAGCAAATGCAAGAAGAAGAAGAACAATAACAGCACCAGTTGCTGCAAATCAGGAACAACTGGAAGAACTAAGGCAAGCGAAGCAGAGAAGATTGAATTCATCAAACTCAAGAGCTACCAAGCTCCGTGAAGAAATAGAAAAAGCCAAGAAGCAAACTGCTGAGCTACAAGCAGAGCTCGATGAGCCAGTTACCTTCGCTCAGGCTGGAGCAAATCGAGTTTTCACTTCGGGAACCGGTTTACAAATGCTGCATACTCGACCTATTGAGCACACTTGTCCCTTATCCGAAGCCCTGCAGCTGTCAATTTGGCCACCATCCTACAAGCCAATTCCCCTGCCAAGATACAATGGCCTCACTGATCCCAAACAATTCGTAATGAGTTATGAAGCAGCAATAGCTTCGGCAGGAAGAGATGAAGTGGTGTTGGCAAAGTCTTTCATCATTGTCTGTGATGGTACAGTAATGAACTGGTACATGAAGCTAACAGGCTTATCTATCAACAGCCGGTATGACTTGAAAAGAGAGCTGATCAAAAATTTTAGCATCATGGGGGACCAGTCACTCTCATATGCTGAACTCACACTACACCAGCAGCCGAAGGAACCACTAGAGGATTACTTTCGCAGATTCGTAGGGCTAAGAGCTCAAGATCCTCATATTCCCGATGAAGCTGCCAAGTTTGCAGCTATTCAAGGCCTTCGTCCTGGCCCATTTGCACAACACATCGCGAGAGAAACACCAGCTACCCTCGGAGATATCTATGAGGAATTCAAAAAATACTGTCGATCTGATAACGACAACCGAAGATGATTAGCCAGAGAAGCTGTCATGAGAAACCAACATGAACCCCAAAACAGACATCACCACCACAACCAAAACAACTACCGAAACTACTCCCATCAAACCATCATGAATGTTGAGAATTCACCTTCGTTCCATGAGAGCAAATCCACCTACCCAGAAAGCCAATACCACAACCAAAGAAATGAGCCTACCCAAAGGGGTGGAAGAACTGGCAAAGGCCGAGGAAGAGGAAGGGGTCCACCTTCGGTACCAGAATTGTTCTGCCAATACCATGGCAAGAACCACACTCATGGCACAGAGCAGTGCCGGGACATCAAGAAAACCATCGAGAAACTGAAGGTAGAAAAAATACAAGCAAACCGAACGAAGCCATCTTCAGCTTTGTCCACAAATTCCTAGCCTATACAATCCCAAGCTATACAACCATATTGCCCAGTATATCCATCCCTGAATTCAAATGTTGTACACCCAACAACAGCAATGGCAACTCAATATTCGCCTTCGCCACAAACCTTTCAACACTACTATCCACAAACCATGTACCCACACCTATACCCTCAAACCTCACAGCAAATGGCTTTCCAAAATATCAAGATTGAGGAGCTACCACCACCCCCACCAAAACCCCAAACACAAGAACAACCTAACCCTCTCCCAAGTTATGGACATATCTACCCATATCTGGAGGATCAAGGTTGAGGAGCTACCACCACCCCCACCAAAACCCCAAACACAAGAACAACCTAACCCTCTCCCAAGTTATGGACATATCGTACCCATATCTGGAGGATCATCACTTACCTTTGAAACAAAGAAGCAAAGAAAGAGCTACTTTCGGCAAGTAAATAATATCTCAGTGGATGGCCCATACAAGAAATCTGAATGGCCACACATGCCAATCACCTTCTCCGAAGAAGATTTGAAATTGCAAAACTTTCCACACAACGATGCAATGTCAATTGAAGCCAACATTGTTGGCTGGACAATCTGGAAGGTGCTAGTGGACACAAGCAGTTCAGCTAACATCATCCTAGCAAAAACTTTGAGAAACATGACTAACATCAACCCAGCTAACCTGGAGCCATCGGACACCCCACTGGTCGGCTTCGGGGGGAAGCGTACACCAACATTGGGGAAAATCTCATTGCCAGTCTCCTTCGGTGATAACTCCAATGCAAGAACTGAGTATATTACCTTCGATGTCGTAGACATGTATTTTGATTACAATGTCATCTTCGATAGAGGAGTCATAAATGCCTTCAATATCATTATAAGGCAAACATTTTTATGCATGAAAATGCCAGCCCTAAAAGGAGTTATCACTGTGTTTGGTGATCAGAAAGAAGTTAGAAACATTGAGAAAGCCAAAACACCAGGCCAGTGCAATGTGCATCTGCTTGAAGAAAAGGAGCCAATCTACCCTAAAGAAAAGCCAAATATCGAGAAACATAGCAAAAAAATGCAAGAAGCAACAGACACGAAGCAGGTGCAGTTGCAACCCGACGTCTTTGATAGAAAAGTGATTACCGATTCAGATCTTGAACTGGACGAAGAAGACAGAATCATAGAGTTCTTGAGAAACAACAAAGACGTCTTTGCATGGTCAAGCAAGGACTTGCCAGGCGTTGGCAGAAGCTTAATTGAACACAAACTTGCAATTAGCCCAGAAACAAAGGCGAAGAAGCAGAACCTAAGGAAAATGTCTGAAGAAAAAATGAACACTGTAAAAGCCGAAGTTCAAGGGCTGCTCGATGCTAATGTCATACGCGAAGTAAAATACCCCACCTGGCTAGCAAACATTGTACCAATCCAGAAGAAAAATGGCAAATGGAGAATGTGCATTGATTTCACTGACCTCAACAAAGCTTGCCAAAAGATGATTTCCCACTCCCAAGAATCGACAAAATTATTGATCAAGCCGTAGTAAGTGAGATGATGTCCCTCTTAGATTGCTTCTCTGGCTGTCGGTTTTTTATACCGTCTAGCCTACTATGGGGGGTCCCCAAGGTAATGATTTGTTCGGTGGGGGATCGCCAGACCTGAAGCATGAAGGTAAACGCGGGACACAAGACACGATTTAGACAGGTTCGGGCCGCCAAGGCAGCGGACCCTACGTCCTGTATGGGGTGTATAGTATTGCGCCCTGCGCTGGGTTGTTTTCGATCTGCCTGTCTAGGTACCGCAGCCCTCCTTTATATAGTCCAGGGGGCGGGTTCCTAGTCGGCTACAAGGTAGGAGTCCTAGTAGAATTACAGAGTATGAGTCCTAGTAGGATTACAGTGGAATTCTAATAGGATTCTGCCTTCCTTGCAGATACTGGGGATTCTATCTCCGACAAGCCCCCGAGCGCTTCATAGCCGTATGTAGCAGTCTCCGAGTACTTTTCAGATCCTCGCCGAGTAGTTTTGGTGCTCTTGAGTACTTCGCTGGCTGAATCTTGAAAGTTAATCAAAGCTGCCATGAGGGTATGGTGTGCTCAAAATCTTCACGCCTGCCAAGTTGTTTTCCAACAAATTTAGCATCAGCCGAGTTGTTCCTCGCTCTACTACGCCTTCGTTGAAAACCTCCAGTAATGTACATCTTGATATATGGGGTGCGGCAAAAGTCACACTCCATATGGAGTAGCCCCCGAGCCTTAGGTTGAATCGAAGAATCAGGCTGAGGGTCTTTGAACAACAATCTTTTTTGAACCTACGACCTTCTGCTTTAGGAAATAGACTTCTCGTCCGAGTTCTTGAGACTTCATCCGAGTTCTTCTTTGTGTTCGCCGAGTTGTTTTCTGTGTTCGCCGAGTTGTTTTTCAACACATGTAGCATCAGCCGAGTTGTTTTGCGGCGTCCAGCCCCCGAGCTTATGCGCCAGGTGAGCAATTGGAGCCACGCCGGGTAGTTTTGCGGCGTCCAGCCCCCGAGCTTATACGCTAGGTGAGCTGTTGGAGCCATGCCGGGTAGTTTTGCAGCGTCCAGCCCCCGAGCTTGACCTGAAAGAAAAAATGCATACATTATGTAGCATATTTGTAAAATGTTCAATTTACTGAAATTTATTCAGCGATAAACATAATACAAATGTAAGTGTCATGCTCTTTTTAGGTCATATTTTTTCCGAGTAGTTAGCCTATTACGTTTAAGCACCTGGTCCTTGCATTAGCCGTTGCTCACAGCGTGTATTTTACGCATGTAGAGACGTTAGGCGTAACAGAAAGAGCCGAGGTTTCACGAATTAAGGCGTGTTCTGCTCGTAGAAATTAGTGACCGCCAAGAGAAGACAATAAGTAGTCGGCTTTGCGACAGGGAGCGCGGATTACGCGCGAAGTAGTCGGCATTGCGACACAGAGCGCAGATTGCGCACAAAGTAGTCGGCGAATGCATCCATAGGGTGTAGCCACTGCGGTGCCTCCAGTACTCAGTACACAAAACTTCGTGGCAAAGCCCCCTAATTCGGTGTACCAAGCATGTGGCGACGCCCTACGAGCTCGATGTACCAAGTGCGTGGGCAGCACCCTACGAACTCAATGTACCAAGCACGTGGGCTGTCCGTTTAGCAGACCCCAGGAGTAGTCGATCACAGAGTAGCCCCTGAGGGTAATTCTCGTCGAAGAGCATATCCGAAGTAGTCGGCGCATGGCCAAACATGTAGAAAACATGTTAGAAAAATAATATCGAAAGAAATAAGCAACTTAGCTTGATTCGTGTTCGAGAAGGAGAATCAGCGCGCCATTGTTGATGAAGCCGACTAGTTAGAGTTGATTTTGACCAGTTGTTAGCGGAGTAGTGTCTGCTCCCGGCTAGTTGCTTAGTCGAGATGAGTAGTCGAAGTAGTGGATCGAGTAGTCGAAGTAGTCGGCCGTCGATGAGCCAAACTAGTCGGGGACCAGTCTCAGACCAATTTTGAACCGAGCCGAGTACTTCCACGTTTGATCCAAGTAGTTTCCGTTGGAGCCGAGTAGTTTTTATGGCAAAGCATCCAATAGCTTGCCTATACTTGCTTGCACGGTGACGTGGTCTCCTTGCTTTTAGTTGCATGTACTTATGTGCACCAGTGACCAAGGATAACGTGTAGATCTTTTCTTCTCTCTTTAGAATTCCACTGTAATCCTACT
>CM014272.1:41137808-41220726 GCA_004135705.1 Alloteropsis semialata | reverse complement strand
CTACAGGCTGCAAGCAGCCAAGAATATCTCCAAATACCAAACTGAGACAAAGAAATGGCGTGACAAAAAGGTAGTAAGAAAAGACATCAAAATAGGAGTCTGGGTATCGAGGAAGAACCCAAGTATGCCTTCGGGAAAGCTACAAAACAAGTGGTAAGGTCCATTCTTAGTCGTCAAAAGCAACAGGCTGGGATCATTTCACCTAGGCGATGAAGAAGGCAATGAGCTGCCGCATTCATGGAATGCGGGCAGCTTGCGAAGGTACTACCTGTGAAAAGATTGTAAAAATTGGCTTCGTAATCTATAAACGAAGTCAATAAGTAGAGTAGATTTTTCTTTCTTCCAAAAAAGCCTGTACTCTTTTCCTCACAGGGGAACCCTGACCAAGGGGTGAGGTTTTTAACGAGGCGGTGCTAAGTTTAACTTGTGCAAAGTATATGAACGAGATATTCCCCATAAAAACAGCATTGAAAGCGATTGGCTTCGACCAAATCGCTGGTATTCGACAACACAAATGGAACTAAACAGACCCTACCAAAAAGGTAAGGCCAATTTAGATCTAAAAACGCTTACTCTAAGGAGTAAAAGGGGCTTCGGCTCATATAATGTTTACTTTTCATAAAAAGCTTACTCTAAGGAGTAAAAGGGGCTTCGGCTCAAAAAGCACTTCCTTCATTTGAAAACGCTTACTCTAAGGAGTAAAAGGGGCTATGGCTCATATAACATTACTTTACCTAAAGATGCTTCTAAGGAGTAAAAGGGGCTTCGGCTCACACAACATTTACTTTACCTAAGAACGCTTACTCAAAGAGTAAAAGGGGCTTCGACCTAAACAACAACAATACGAATTGCTAATTAAGCTCATTCGCAAGCAAAAACAAACTTGTTTCCAAGGGAGGAACAGTTCATCTCAAAAATAGAGCAAATCGAGCGTACCTCACGCTCAATTATGTCCACATAAGCAAAAAGCTTCGTATCAAGCAACGGACAACAACATGTATGAATAAACAAAAACTCGCTTCAGGGGGAGGAGGCGTTTCTCTCGAAAACGAAGGCAAATCGAGTTTACATTCATTCATACGCTCTCAAAACACACACTCGCTCGAGTTACCTACAAAACAGCGTTTACAAATGGATGTCATAACCATCAAATTGCTGGCCAGACCTCCTAAACCTAGGAGCATTAAAAACACAAGCAAACTCCTCAAGACCAGTGCCAAGGTCCACGGGCTCAGTTTTCACAGGAAGCAAGGGAATAGCTTCGGCATTCCTTCTCCCAGCAAGTTCAACGCTTACCGAGCGCTAGGCGATGAACGAAGTAAAAAAATCAAAAACATCAAATTCATTATGATGATAGAATTCGTGGTGGAATTCCGAAAAATCACTAAGGCATGAGTAGGGATAACGACGTTTGTACTCCTCCCAAGCGAAGCCAGACACACAAAGTGGGCCATCCCGCATGGCCAGAGGAGCAAGTTCAAGGACATCTCCCTCGCCATGGATCTGAATACATACAAGTTTCCAAAAGTTCAAAAACCACTAAACAAAGTTTTTGAACAAACGCAATTCCAATGAAGCTATCACTTCGACTAGCCCCAGCTCCAACTCCAGAAGCAGAAGCACCAGCAACGGCGGCAGCGGCATCAGCTTCGGCCTTATATTGCACCTCCATTGCAAACACCTTCTTTGCCTGAGACAATATAAGCTATCAGAAGAACATAATGCTAAGGCTCGTCCAAAAAGCAGATAAGTAAAGAAAAATGACAAACGAAGCTAACCTTGGCAAGTCGATCATGAGCAGTACGACGTGCGCATTCCCGACCAGTAGCAGCCCAAAATTTCTTCAAGAATATGGCCCTGGTCGCAAGGACAGCATCGTCAAATAGCTCCTTATCATCGGGATTCAAGGCAAAGGGAAACTGGTAGTCTTTCCTTAGCAATGCTTTGTGATGCGAGCAGCCTTGATTCGAAAGCATTTTGAAGGCATTTGTAATGCAAGTGCGAGCTGTATAGTCTCCAACCACAAAACGTCCGAAAGGAACATGAACTCGTCATCGAGCCAATCAAAAAGCTTTTTAAGACCATAATCTTGGCTAGGAAAGGGTAGGGGTTCTCCACCATACTGCTTGAGAGCAGCTTTGTATTCACGATAAACCCTTGAACCACGAGCCTAGGCATCCTGCTCCATTCTTTCCTTATCATCATAAGCTTGTCCATGGCACCACGAAGCCTGTTAGCTTCATTGATCAATGAATTCTTTAAATCTATTGTCGTAAGAAGCTCCCTCTTATATTTCTCCGCATCGGCAAAGAATTTATCCCTTGCACCTTCAAGACTCTTAAGCTGATTCTTCATATCATGAACGAGAGTGGCATCGTCAACCAGTTTGGTATGAAGCCCGTCAATAGTCTTAGCATTGCGAGTACGTTCAGCTTCCAGAGCAACCACTTGATTCCTAAGTGACGAAACCTCAATATGAGCGGATTCACGCTCGGTGCGAAGCTGTTCTTTTTCAACATCAAGAGATTCTTTTAGCCTGGCAACATCAGCCCGCTGAGAGACCCACTCCTCACGCTCTTTCACAAAAGCTCAAGTTCAGCTCTTTCGCTCTCAATATCATTGAGCCGAAGCAGAAGGCGTTCAAAGAGCTCATGAATTGAGACCATGGACTGCAAGCACAAAATGTCTTAAACAAAGCCCATTGGGAAAAATAGAAATGAAGAACGAAGCAAAATATGAATTACCTTAATGTTCCTAGAGATGCACGAATCAGCAAGAGCATCCAAATCAAAAGACTTTACTTCATTCTCAAAGTCTACAAAAACAAAAAACACCAAATTGACAACAAAGCCGAGAAGTACCCGCTAAAGTAATAAACAAAACAAAGTAGAATTTACCGTCCGGAATAAAGTTTGAAGCAACATCCACAGAGCGAAGCCCACCACAGCGCAATCGCTGAACAAGTGCTTCACAAGATATCCTTCTAGAACCTGCATCAAATAGAAAGTACTATTCAGCATGACATCCAAAAGATAAGCAAAGAACTCAAGAAAAACAACACAAGTAAAAAAAACTTCGGTTACCTTCGATCTGCACAGGCCTAGAGTCCTCATCAACTGGAGGGTAGGAAGGCTCGGCCTCGGCGATGGGAACAGAGACAACGGGCGAAACAATTGTCGTTTCAGCATCTTTGCTCGAGCCCTCACCAACATCAGCAGACTTGGACCGCTCCATCTCTTCAGGAACAGTCTCAAGAGGAGACTTGAATGCCACCATTGCCAAAACATCAAGTGAAGAAGGCATGGCTTGAACAGACGAGACCTCAAGGTCAGCAGAAGCTGTGTCCTTGGGCTCATCTTCCGCCAGAAGACGGCTGTAGCTAACATCGTCGTCGTCATCGACGCAATCCGGAATACGAAGCCGAAGGAAGGGACTGATAGATACTTTAACTGAAAAAATGAGTACAAGTTACAAAACGAAGAAAAGAAAGAGGAGAAATAAAACAATAAATAACTAACCTCCAAAGTCAAGATCAAAAGCTGACGAAGCCGCAACGGTATCAGAAGAAGGTGCTACCAAGGTAGCAGAAGCTGGAGGAGGAGCAACAGCAGGAGGCGCAGGTGAAGCCACTGGCGGGAGAGGAGCACTTGAAATAGGCGTGATAGCCAAACCCCCGCTCACCCGCTGCCACTTCGAAGCCTCGAGCGCAGAGGTGGACGCCCGCGTCCTGCTAGGAACGGCCTTAGTGCCTCGGAACCTTGTCTGGCCACCCCCATAGCCAGAAGGGACTACTGCACTGTTGCCCTCGGCTTCGTCCCCAACATCATCAGACCCCCCAACCCGTAGCACGGCCAGAGCAACGGCCCTTCTTCCCACGGCCACGGCTCGGCTTCGGCAGGGGCTGTACGCTCGGATGATCAATAGTCGTGAGCTTCTTTCCAGGTTTGGGGGCAACACGCTGAGGATAACTGACTTTCATTTCATCAAAGACCTTGTTCAGACGGTGACCGCCTAACAAAGCAACACAGCTATCATGCTCCTTCGATGTGTACTTTTTGAGAATTGTTTCAGCCATCAGCTCGATGGACTGAACGAAGGCATAATCTGACATGTGCGGGGGCTTCTGAGCCCCAAAACGAGGAAAGCAGACATGTGGTAATCCCCGGTACACTTTCATGTCAACCACAAATGGCTTTCAGTCGGCTGCAAGAAAGTTAACACCCATGGCAAGACCTTCTTCGATGAGGTCACGGCTGCTACTGACCCGACTGGCCTTGAAAAAAGCCGATTCACAATGACTGTAGCCAGGCGCCTTCGGATTGAATAGAGGACAAGAGATAAAATTGCTTGGCAGTACCTGGCCATGCAAGGGAAAGCTTGTCTGCTTCGTGCCATCCTCTAGAGTGACCTCCACTGAAGGCACCTTCACATACAACCAATATTTGCGCCAATTGCGGTCCCAGGCGTTACGCTGGCAGAAGGTAAGCTCCACCTTCTCCAGTTCGGTAAGACGGCGACGAGCGCAGAAGCTAACGCTGCCATAGTCGGGCTCGTACTCAATATCATCAATCTTCACGGCCTTCATCTGATGATGGCCTTCAAAGTAGCGGACAAAGCCCTCTACATCCACATCGGAGCCGTTGGTCTTTACCACCTAAAAGAATCGAAGCAGATGCGTGATAACATTGGGGGTAAGATGATAAAGTTGTAGCCCATACCTCCCAAGCATATCTGCAATAATATTGTGAATGGGCATCCGAAGCCCAGCTGTAAAGAAATCTCTAAATACAACTGCATCATCGGGCTCAGGAGCAGGAACAACTTCGTTACTGGGAACTCGGCCATGACCAACAGGGAAATACCCTTTCTCCTCATAGAACTTGATCAAATTGGTACTCACAAATGATTTCCCAAAGATAGTGGTCCGAGGCTTCTTCTTTGAATCTACGAGATTTGATACATCAGCCTCAACATCCTCAAGAGCTTCGTCAGCAACGGACTCAACATCCTTAGTGTCTTGTTCATCTGGGTTTTCGCCTTCCTCTGCGGGAGCCTTGCCCCTCTGATCAATCTCCATGGTGTCAACACTCTCCTCAAGTTGCTGAGCAGCAGCTTCGTCGTCCGTCATTGCGGCAGGACTATGAGTTGCCACGTCAGAATCAGAGGCCCCGATCAACCGAGCAGTCTGCTTCGTGCGAGCCGCTACAAAAACAAAAACAATGATAAGTAAACGAAGCAAATGAATAAAAATGAAATACCAAATGAAGCAGAGTAACAGAAAACTTAAAAAGCTAACTTACTTGTGACCGAAATGAAGGAAAAGCTAAAGAGCTAAGACCTGTGAAGCAGGAAAATAGCGTCAGCAGCAAGCTAGCGCAGAAAGTTCAGAAATGAAGCAAGTAGAGTCACCATTCCCCCCCTTCAGTTCTATTTATAGGGGGTGAAAAAATGTGACTGTTAACCGTCTCGGTAAACGAACCGTCATGACGATTGAAAATCGACGAAGGCAAATCAAAAGCAACGGTACGAAATATGACCGATAGCTGTCTTGAAAACTGAACCACCTCTACATTTCAAAAACAGACTGAAGCCAGACTACAATAACAAAAAAGAGCAACGAAGCTATCACAAACACCTGAAAACACAAACCTACTCACTCGGGCCTTTCTCCAATGAGAGGAGGCGTTTCTCGGACAGGCAAAGGCAATCTAGGTTTCGAGGAGCTCGGCCTATTGAAGAAAGCCCTCGTCCACGAGGGGCTACTGTTGGGGGATTGGCCTGCCAAGAAACATCTCTGATAGATTCTAAGCATTATTACGCGCACTTTGCCTTCGTTCAGAGGAAGGGCAAAGCTTTTCGGCTTCGGACATGCAAGAGTAGCCACGAGAACGACTTCGTTCCACAGTCAAGGGGAAACATAGAAACACGGTTTTGTGGGTGGTACAAACGGCTACTCGAATAAAACAAAGATAACCTTGAGTTCCTAATATGATGAGCAAGGCCATAGCTTGCTTTGTCTCTTGTTTATGGCAGGACGAATGTGGAGCTAGTGGCTTCGGGAACCAATGAAGAGAGGACATTGCTATTGGGAGGCTGAAATGAACAACGAAGGCAGTTGAGTTCCCCTCCGAGCGCTGACGAAGCCAAGGAGGACCAGGTCCAAGCCGAGTCCAATGCGGTGCAACTGGTCCACGCATTCACATTGATGAGCGTAAAAGTACTATTATACCCCTGGAAAGCTTAAGTTGTGTAGTTGTTGACACCAGTGGTGGCAAACAGAAAGTTCGCAAGCGCACGGTTGTCGTAGTAGCTTTCACCCGTGAGTAATCCAGGTATCGAATCCACGGAGAACGTAAAGGCACAGTCTAATCACTAAAGTTGACCGGATCGATCGAGTGTATATAAAGGCTGGGTAGAGAGGATAACTTAGCACTGAATATAGCGAAGGGAGTTCTCCTATGCTTGCTTTGGGCACCGGGGCATCCTAGACCTCTAGAAAATTGCCGGCAAACAGCTCTACGCCGTACCCGAACGTGGAGGATTACAAAGGACAGACTGGGCTGTCACCACCTGCCGCCTACCTCTTCTAATCCGTGGGGCTACGAGGCAAATGAGGGCAGATATACGCCTAAGCACCACGCCTAAAGTAATATCAGCTATCCTAACCTTGATCAGATATTAGAATACTTTATGAATAAAGCAACGAACCCACAAGCACAATAGAGAACTCAGCTTTCTATAACTCAGACTTAAGTACTAGTTGAATCTCAGATACTTACTGAGTAGCTTGCATCCGTCAAGGTACAGGTGGAGGGTCACCGACACTCCGGGACTCCTCCAGACTCTCCCTCACTCTCTCCCTATTTCTACTCTAGATATGAGGAGGGCTTCGCCTTGGATCTTCACTTCATCTCGATGATGTTGGACCCTGCCCCGAGTCCAGGCATTTATAGCTTGGAGAGGCGGTTTAAAGTCGGTGTGCGGCAATTGAGACGTTTCGGAGGTGGGCCCAGGTCGGCCGACCTAGAGGGGTCGGCCGACTGTAGGATCCAACGTCCTAGGCCTTGCATGGTGCTGATCTTCTCCTGGAGGCAGTTTGCAGACACGTGTCAAGGGGCGACAGTTCCAGGGTCGGTCGACCTGGAGTAACCGCCTTTCGGGTCCATCTTGCTCTGGATGGCTGACCTGTGGGCCCTGAAGTCGGTTCTAGGTGGGTATGCTTGACACGAGCACATCTTGTTTCATATGTGGGCCCTTCAATTCATGGGATGTTCATCTTATGCCCTTGATGCAAACCGACGTTGATTCAGCAGTTGGGATGATCTCCAGGTGTGCTTCTCTGCATGGGTGAAGTTTGGACTGAGTTGGGCCTGGACCCAGGTCGGCCGACCTGGAGGGGTCGGGCGACCTGGCCCTGGGCCCACTTTGGTACTTCTTTTGCCACTTTATCCCTTCAAGCACATATGCACCAAAACTAGTGGAATTTGTTAGTAAATAACCCTATGTCTATTGTTTTATTGTTCTTTTGTATCTATGTTGGCTATAAGATTTTATCATTAAGAGTCGCCAACAAGCTCCCCCACACTTATCCTTCACTCGTCCTCAAGTAAAGTCTAAGCTTCATCACAGAAATTATAAGCAAACATATATGTTATTCCCAAACATTTAGGCTTAGTGGATTTATAAAGAGTGGCTAACATGTCTTCTTGGGTTATTGCAGAAAGAAATAGCCTCTTTTATGAAACGATACACTTTGCTTTCAAGTACTTTGGGTTTTCAGAATTTTGCAAAGAAAACCAATGCTTTGCTCCTCAAAGAGTTTTTCTCTAGATATTCATGGTGGTTGGACAACACTCATACTCTCCTAAATGAAACTTTGTATGTGGAGCTCTCAAGATACATACCTTATGTCACTTATTTTGTCATTCCAAGAGTTGGATCCAAATCAGAGACAAGTCATGTAATCAAGTCAAGATGTGCAAGTGTATGATATGAAGTGAAATTGTAATGGTACTCCTTTGTATTGGCTTCCTTCCTTTTTTTCTTTTTTTATTGATATGGGCTATTGCACTTTTCTTCTTCTTCTTCTCTCTCTCTCTTTTTATGCATATAGCACATATCTTCTTCTCATCTTGATTGTGGGAAGAACGCCATTTTAGGAGTATTTATTCATGAATATGACACAAAGGAATGTTTTGCTTTACCCTTAGTGTAAGGGTTTAGCTTTTTATGGTGGAGTGTACGTGATCTTGACTTTAAAAACATGAACTATCTCTAACACGGGTCACAAACCTTGAAACAACTCAAAGCTTAAAAGATATGCTTGATTATAAATGTAAGTGGTTGTCTCTCAAACCCAAGAGGAGCATGGCAAGGTTAAAAGTTTTAAACCTTTTTATAAATTCCAAGTACTTGAATAAGTAAGAGCATTCTTCATATTAAAGCCATATCTCATCATGCAATAACTTAGATGACATGGGTTCCTAAATGAAGTTATCCACAAGCCAAAAGTTATAGGGAATAAAGTATATGTAAGTCAATAAATTTCCATGTGATGGAGAAGTTGGAAGGGTTAAATTTTAGTTAAGTTCTGAATTCCATGATCTAGTTCTGCAAGGATTCAACTGAAACAGGGTTTAGGATGATCAAATCAGCGTGCAGGAAGAAGCGAGGGCCAGGTGGGACCCAGGCCAGGTCGGCCGACCTGGTGGGGTCGGACGACCTGGGGTGACCACTCTGGTTCAGCTCTTTCGCATGCTGTTCTGTTTCGTTCTGCTATGCTCTGTTTCGCGTTGGATCACTCTGTTTCCCGTTGCAAGTCTCCCCCACACTTGTATCTTTTATTCAAAAACAAGTGGAAACAAAAGACAAAATCCTAATACGCTAAACATTTTATTCATCATAGCATAGGCACATTACAGAATAATGAAATAAAGAAATGAAATAAAAGAAGAAATTTAAACTAATGTGCCTATCCTATTCTAAAGCCAAGGGTGCCTAAGGTGCATTGTAGAGGTTTTCATTCCCTATGGCTTTAGCAAAGCGTTTGAGCTTCACGACTGTTGATCTACGCAGCATATCAAAGTCGTCTTGAAAGTTCAAGCGCTCAAGTCGCTCTTCAGCGAACCTCTTCTCCAACTTAGCATAGTCGCGACCGAGTTGATTAATCAACTCTAGCAACTCTGCGTTGGAGGGAGCCATGGGGTCCTTCTCTTCATCACTTTCATAGTGACCCCCTAGCCTGCGAATTGGAGGAGGCTTGATATGCCTCTTGACCTTGCCGGCGGGTGAAGACTCCGCCGACTCCTCCAATTCTTTCCTCTCCTCAGGTGTGAGGGGAGGGAACAGCCCCTTTCCGTAGCCACCTCTGGGTTTCCTTTCCCCAAAGACCCGGAATCGCGGCTTCGGGGTGCTAGCGGGAGAGTAGATGGACACAAAGAACGTATAGTGATACACCACGACGTCCTCCCACTTGTTCTTGACCACTTTCTTCAGCTTCTCCCCTGGTTAAAGCATGGGGAGTCCATCCCCCTTGGTAGGAGTGGCCACCGGCGTCTTCTTCGGAGTGAGTTGCCTCGTCGTCGGCCTTCTGTACGGGCTCGATGCCCGTGTATCACGCCTCTGGGACCTTCTCGGAGATTGAGACCGCGCCGCCTAGCGGGGCGCCGAGGGGCCACCAGGGCCGGTCGCTCGACCTGAGGGGTCAGCAGACCCCCTGGTGCGGCCTCTCGCGTCCTCCTCCGGTGGGAGGCTAGCTAGTGGGGGTACCACTACTGCCATGGCTGTCTCCAGGTTGATTGGCACTAGTTGATTTGCTGGAGTGGGTTCTCCCTCCAGATCAAAGGTTGATCGGGAGGTGGAGTGGCTCTTTCCGGCCATCTTTGGGGATTTGGAAGGTGTGGCTCGGTAATTTCAGAATGAGGGCGAGGAAGAACTCAGATGAGAGGGGAGAAGAGAATGGGTGGAAATTTAAAGAAAGAACAACCCTCTTCTCGGATCCATCAGAAGTTGAATCGCTCATCCACCGCGGAACAGATTCAGAGACATTGAAGTGGAACGTTTGTAGAGGATAGGGTTGATCGGGCTCAGCGGCCCGTCGGCCGACCTGGTGGGGTCGGCCGACCTGGCCTTGAGTCCGGTCGCCTTCATCTTTTTTGTGCACTACGTGATAGGTCCAATCTACCCCAAAATGTGTGCAAGGGTGTTCTAGGGGTTAAGGACTTTAGCATAAGGCAAAATTATAGATGGAAATTATCCATGATCAAATTGATCACATCAAATTTCTCTTTTACTTTATCAGGCCTAAGGAAAACTTTTAAACATTGACCATTTACCTTGAAGAGGTTACTTTCATCATCTTGGAGTGTGATTGCCCCGTGCGACGAAGTCTTCACCACAACGAACGGTCCTTCCAATTTGCTTCGAAGTTTTCCATGCCCAAAGAGCTTCACCCTGGAATTAAAGAGTAGTACCTTATCCCCGGGGTAGAACTCCTTCACCTTGATCCTCTTGTTGTGCCATCTCTTGGTTCTTTCCTTGTAGATNGACATTCTCGGAGATTGAGACTGCGCAGCCTAGCGGGGCGCCGAGGGGCCACCAGGGCCGGTCGCTCGACCTGAGGGGTCAGCAGACCCCCTGGTGCGGCCTCTCGCGTCCTCCTCCGGTGGGAGGCTAGCTAGTGGGGGTACCACTACTGCCATGGCTGTCTCCAGGTTGATTGGCACTAGTTGATTTGCTGGAGTGGGTTCTCCCTCCAGATCAAAGGTTGATCGGGAGGTGGAGTGGCTCTTTCCGGCCATCTTTGGGGATTTGGAAGGTGTGGCTCGGTAATTTCAGAATGAGGGCGAGGAAGAACTCAGATGAGAGGGGAGAAGAGAATGGGTGGAAATTTAAAGAAAGAACAACCCTCTTCTCGGATCCATCAGAAGTTGAATCGCTCATCCACCGCGGAACAGATTCAGAGACATTGAAGTGGAACGTTTGTAGAGGATAGGGTTGATTGGGCTCAGCGGCCCGTCGGCCGACCTGGTGGGGTCGGCCGACCTGGCCTTGAGTCCGGTCGCCTTCATCTTTTTTGTGCACTACGTGATAGGTCCAATCTACCCCAAAATGTGTGCAAGGGTGTTCTAGGGGTTAAAGACTTTAGCATAAGGCAAAATTATAGACGGAAATTATCCATGATCAAATTGATCACATCAAATTCCTCTTTTACTTTATCAGGCCTAAGGAAAACTTTTAAACATTGACCATTTACCTTGAAGAGGTTACTTTCATCATCTTGGAGTGTGATTGCCCCGTGCGACGAAGTCTTCACCACAACGAACGGTCCTTCCAATTTGCTTCGAAGTTTTCCATGCCCAAAGAGCTTCACCCTGGAATTAAAGAGTAGTACCTTATCCCCGGGGTAGAACTCCTTCACCTTGATCCTCTTGTTGTGCCATCTCTTGGTTCTTTCCTTGTAGATTTTGGCACTATGGTACGTTTTGTCTCTCCACTCTTCTAACAGCTGCATTCTCCTCATCTGTTGGGCTGCTGAAAGATCCATGTTCCATTTTCTTATAGCCCAATGTGCCCGATGCTCTAGTTCAACCGGTAAATAGCAGGTCTTGCCGTAAACCAGTTGATAAAGGAACATCCCGATTGGCGTTTTATATGCCGTTCGGTAAGCCCATAGAGCATCTGGTAGCTTGCTCTTCCATCCTTTTCCCATTTCTGTCATGGTCTTCTACAGAATGTTCTTGATCTGCTTGTTTGATGTTTCTGCTTGACCGCTTGTCTGGGGATGGTACGGAGTAGCTATGTTGTGCTTTGCCCCTAGTTCTGCCAGAAACTTCGGGAAGGTCTTGTCGATGAAATGTGACTCTCTATCACTGATTACCATCCTGGGGGTTCAAAACATGGAAAGATGATCTCATAGAACATCTTTCGCGCGTGTTTGGTGTCAGCGGCTCGACATGGCATTGCTTCCACCCACTTCGAGACGTAGTCCACTGTCACCAGGATGTATTCACTATCATAGGCTTTGACATAAGGGTCCCATAAAGTCAATGGCCCACACATCAAACAACTCAACTTGTAAGTTGTTTGTGAGTGGCATTGCGTCTCTTGCTGTGATCCCTCCGTGTTTCTGGCATTGCTGGCATCGTCGAATGAATTCCTTTGTATCCTCATACATTGTGAGCCAGTAGAATCCACTCTGCCAGATATTCGACCTTGTCCTAAACGCCCCATAGTGACCTTCATATGGGGCTGCATGGCACTGCTCGATGATCTTTCTTGCCTCATTTATTGGTACACATCGCCTGAGCATGCCATCTGAACATACCTTGTACATGTATGGTTCATCCCATAGATGGAGTCTACTCTCGTAGATAAGCCTTCTCTTGTTCTCCCCTGGCGGCACATATCCTGCAACCATAAAGTTCACAATATTTGCATACCAGGGGTCGGAGGCTATCACCTTGAGTAGGGTGTTGTCACGCAGGAAGTCATTTATCGGTAGATCCTACATATCAGTAAACTGCATACGCGACAAATGATCTGCTACTGAATTCTCTACTCCCTTTTTATCTTTAATTTTCAAGTCAAATTCTTGGAGTAAGAGAATCCAGTGGATAAGCGGGTTTAGCATCTTTCTTGGTAAGCAGATATTTTAAGGCAGCATGATCAGTGTAAACAATCACCTTAGCTCCTACCAAGTAAGATCTAAACTTGTCTATAGCAAAAATTACGGCCAAGAGCTCTTTTTAGTGGTAGCATAGTTAAGTTGAGCTCCTGACAAAGTTTTACTAGCATACGAGATAGCGTGATGGTTCTTATTTTTGGTTTGCCCGAGGACAGCACCAACAGCATAATCACTAGCATCACACATAATCTCAAAAGGCAGCGTCCAGTCAGAGGGTTGAATGACTGGCACTGAGATAAGAGCATTCTTTAGGATGATGAAAGCATGTAAACGCTCATCATCAAAGTCAAATGGGACATCCTTAGCTAACAGGTTAGTGAGGGATCTGGCTATCTGAGAGAAATCTTTAATGAAGCGCTGGTAAAACCCCACATGTCCTAGGAAGCTACGGATCCCCTTGACATTGGTAGGAGGTGGAAGCCTTTCTATGACTTCAATTTTTGTTCTATCCACCTCTATCCCTCTTTCGGACACTAAGTGTCCTAACACTATACCCTTTCGGACCATGAAATGGCACTTTTCCCAATTTAGCACCAAGTCCTTGTCTCGGCATCTTTGTAGCACCTTATCTAGGTTCTGCAGACAATGATCGAATACTCTGAAAAATCGTCCATGGAAACTTCCATGATCTCTTCTATCATGTCTGAGAAGATAGACATCATGCACCTTTGGAACGATACTGACGCATTACATAACCCGAATGACATCCTGCGGTATGCATACATTCCATAAGAACAAGTGAAGTTGGTCTTTTCTTGATCATCAGGGTGGATGGGAATCTGATGATAGCCAGAATACCCGTCAAGGAAATAGAAGAAGGAGTGGTTCGCGAGTCTCTCCAACATCTCATCAATGAAGGAGAGCGGGAAGTGATCCTTCTTCGTCGCCTTGTTGAGTCAGCGGTAATCAATGCACATCCACCACCCAGTAACGGTACGCTGAGGAATCAGCTCATTTTTCTCGTTACTTACGACGGTCATACCTCCCTTCTTGGGTACTACTTGGACAGGGCTGACCCATTCACTATGAGGGACGGGATAGATGATCCCGGCGTGCAGAAGTTTTAAGACTTCTTTCTTTACGACTTCCCTCATTGCATTGTTTAGCCTACGTTGAGGCTCCCTAGATAGTGTAGAAGACGGGTCCATGGGAATGCGATGGGTATGGAGTGCGAGGCTTACTCCCTTCAAGTCCTTGAGGGAGTACCCGAACACCGAGTGGTGTTTCTCGAGCACCTTAACGAGTCTATCACTCTTTTTTTTGAGGCGAACAGCAAGGGAGGCCCCTACTGAAATTTTCTATTAATGGTTAAAGAATATTTACATACATGGACCTTAAGTCCAAAAAGAGAAAGCAAACATGTTCATGTTAAATTACATGACCACTGATCAAGCTCAAGGATGGCTTGGCCCTGAGGGCCACTAGCTTCAGTTGCTCCTTGAAGATAAATTTCCAGCATCGAGGGGAAGGATTGACATTATCAAAAACCACTTCATTTCTATGCATCCAAACAGCCCAGCAAGCCACTATCAAGATTTCTCTAAAAATTTTAGCCCCAAAGCTTCTTCTGCCATCTATAACTCTATCCCATATAGGTAACGTCGGGTCCCAAGTAATATTCAAGATTCTCCAACACCAGCTGCTGAAGGAGCAGAAAAAGAAAAGGTGATCAGCGGTTTCTTCCACTCCCAGTGCACACATGGGACATGAATAATCATCCAGTACCCGACGCTTCCTTCTTAGAATGTTCCTTGTGTTCAATCGATCCCTGAGAAGCAGCCAAAAGGTAAATTTATGTCTTCCACGAGAGCAGGATTTCCATAACCAAGAGAAAACCGGTGATGCATCTGAAGAACCTCTCAAATGTGTGTATGCTTTCTTGGATGTGAAATCCGTCGATCCCCAAATATAAGTCCAAGAGTCAAACATATCTTGATCAAAATGCAGAGTGTCTAGAAGAGCATTGAGGTCCACTAGTTGATCAGAGGCAATAGGTGACAACGGAGTGAAAAAATTTGTGGTTACTTGCTGCCCCAGAAAGTTCTGCACCGAAATATTTCTATTCTTGACAAAAGAGAAAAGTTGTGGAAATTGCCACCTCAACACACCAAGATCCCATTGATCTAGCCAGAAACAAACTGTGTTGCCCTGATTAACATGACAAGAAGCAACCTTGAGAAAATCATCCGAAAGTGACAGAACATCTCTCCACCAAAAGGATCCAACATTTCTCTTTAGGTGAGGGACTCTCGGCCTTGAGTAATAGAATTGCCAGGTGAGTGTAACCCAAGGGATGTCAGCATGGGAGTAGAATTTGTGCATGAACTTGAGTAGTAGAGAAGTATTGTGAGCCTGAAGATCAATGATTCCCAGTCCACCATCTTTTTTAGCTTTGCAAGCATTAGGCCAAGCCACTAAGCAGCCACCCTTTCTGTTTATGTCACCTCTATCCCAAAGACAATGCTTCCTGTATTTGTCAATTTGGTCAAGGACTCCTTTGTGAACCTTAAGGGTGCAGAGATAGAAAGTTGGTATAGCTGACAAAACTGAATTGACCAGAATAAGTCTACCAGCATATGTGAGGAAAGGAGTGATCCCCATCATTCTTCTTTCAATTCTGGACACCAGTGGTAAATAATCCTGAACTGTTGGTCTGGTGGTTCCTAAAGGGAGACCAAGGTATGTGAAAGGCATAGCACCAACCTGACAGCCAAAAACAGTAGCAAGCTCCTCAACTTTGCTTTGTTCAACATTGATTGGCACAATAGAAGACTTAGAATAGTTGACTTTGAGTCCAGTTGAGGTGGCAAAGACGTGCAGAAGTTCCTTTAGAGCAACCAACTGATCAGTCTGAGCAGGTAAAATGAGCAGAGTATCATCGGCATACTGGACTATTGGAAAATCCCCACCAAATGAACTTCCTAAAGGATGAAGCAGGACTCCAGAATTTGCAGCATCATTCACAACTGTTTGGAGTAGATCAGCAGCCATAACAAACAGAAGAGGGGACAAAGGATCCCCTTGCCTAACCCCTCTTTTGCACTTGAAAGGGATACCTGGCACCCCATTCAACAAGATTGATGATGATCCCGAAGAGAGAATCAAGTGAATCCAGTTGATCCATTTATCAGAAAAACCTTTCCTTCGAAACATTTCCAAAATGACTTGGTGCTCAACCTTGTCAAAAGCTTTCTCAAAGTCCAATTTCACAATTAGGATTTCCTTCTTACTCTGATGACAGATATGCAAGAATTGAAAAGCCCAGGCAAGACAATCTTGTATAGTTCGACCTTTAATGAAACCGTATTGATTTGCATGTATCACTGAAAGGATAATACCTTGCAATCTGTTAGCCAAAATCTTGGTGATGAGCTTCAGGGAGTAATTTAAGAGTGAGGTAGGCCTAAAATCATTCACCGAATTTGGGTTATCTTTTTTGGGGATGAGGGTGATAAAAGAGCCATTTATGCATTCCAGATTAATGTTGCCATTTGAGAAAGCAGCACACAGCCTGTAAAAATCATCTGCAATGATATCCCAGCATCTTTTCATGAATAACCCATTAAATCCATCAGGACCAGGAGCATGGTCAGGTGGCATCTCTTTTACAGCAGTATCAATCTCCTCCTTTGAGAAAGGTTCATCAAGAACAGGCAAAGGCAAAGCAGTAAACAGCCTATCCAAGTCAAACAAAATTCCAGTGAATTCAGAGACACCAAGCCTCTCTTTATAAGATCTCCATAAGAGCCCAGCCTTAAGTTCATGATCAGTTACCACAGAACCATCTTCTGCAACAAGTGAGGCAATGGAATTTCTTCTAAAGGAGTGAGTGGCCATAGCTTGGAATAACTTGGAGTTTTCATCACCAAATTTAACCCACCTCACAGTGGATCTTTGCTTCCAATAAATTCTTTTAGCTTCAAGCAGACTCTGTAAGTGTTTTTTGACTAGTTTTCTAAAGTTCGATTCTACTAGACTTAAGCTCCTTTGCTCCTCTAGGCCATCCAGAAACGCAATCACCCAGCTGCTGTTATTGATGAGAGAGTTTAGCCTAGACAATTCTTTGCTCCAACGTTTCAGTCCTTTCCTTAGCTGCTTAAATTTACCACTGATAGTTCTTGCCATGTTGGCATAAAAAGGATTAGAGTGCCAATGATCCTTGACAGTATCAAAAAAATCAGGGAAGTCGACCCAATAATTCTCAAATCTGAACAAGGATGCCTTAGGGATATGAGAATCAATTTTAACCACATAAGGAATATGATCAGAGATCTGCCGAGATAAGGGTTTCACACAAGTGGCTGGGTAGGAAAGAGTCCAAGAAGAAGATGTGAAAACCCAATCAAGTTTCTCAAGCAGAGGGTCATCTTGCATATTGCTCCAAGTAAAGTGCCGTCCTTCAAAAGGAATATCTACCAAGTCCAGATGCTGAATGAGATCATTAAAGGTGAACATATCATTAATATTTCCCCCTGGCTTGTTTCTGTCATCAGCTGATCTAATTAAGTTGAAATCCCCCATCAGAATCCAATCATCCAGAGCTGAAGTATCAAAGTTGTACATCCAAAAAATGAAATCTGCCTTCTCTGGAGCCGAACAGGGACCATAAATGTTGCTGAGATGAAAAGAAGCACCAGACAAAGAAGAACTGAACTTCAAAGAAACAGCAAAATCATTTGCTTGAAAAACATTCCCGGAGAACATATTGCCATTCCAACAAACCAACAAACCTCCTGATGCTCCAACTGATGGCACAAAGGCAAACTGGTTAATGTGTCTGGGACAGAACTTAGATATATAGGCCTGGTCAAAAAATTCTCTTTTAGTTTCTTGAAGACAGATAATCGAAGCTCCACTTTCAGTAATTTTGTTTCTAATGTGATCCCATTTATCTTGTGAGTTAATCCCCCTCACTGTGATAGCTTGTCATTAATGATAATAGGGGTATTCCTGTCCTCATTCAAAAAGACATAGCAAAGGCCAGCGGACAAGGGTTTTAGCTCAACATGTGACTTGGGTAGCTCCTTATTTTCGAGTGGCTCAGATGCATCATTATCCTCTTCCTCAATAAAGTCGTGAACATGCTCTTCGAGGAATGACTCAAATGAATCACTAGGTTGAAGGGATTTCACTTTCTCAGCTGGGTTAGACTCTATCATAGGTTCAACTATAGAATTCTTGACCCTAGCTAAAAGAATGGTGAGGAGATTTCTTCCTACTTTGGTTAGGAGATTTCCTTCCGAGGTTACATCCTGTAGGAGGCCCCTGATAGGATGTCGTATCATGAGATCGAAATCTGATGTCTCAAAGACGTAAAAGTCCAGAGCCATCTCAATCTCGTTGTGCTTGAGGAGAAAATCTCGTACTAAGCCGAGACTCTCAAGAATACGGCCTGAGGGTGTTCTAAGGAGTTTTGATGTTGGGGCCAGCTTCTTACGACATCCAAGGATATATGCGAAGGAACGGGACATGATATTAGCCCCAACGGTCGGGTTATAAAGGATGTCTACGGCCACCTTGCTTACGAAATCTCGAATGATCTGTGAAGGTGAGTCAATCCGAATGACTTCAAAAGAGAGCTCAGCCTCATTTGACCATTCTGTGTTTAGGATGGAAATAACCTCCCTCACGGTTTTGTTCAGAAAATTTGTCTCCATATATTTGGAGGGGGTCTCTACCGTAGGCTTTTTCTGTGTTGTGTAGTTCGAGGTATTCTCAAAGTCTTCAAAAAGATCTTCCTCGAAATCAAAGGGTAATCCAAAAAGTTGAGTTTCCTCTTCCTCAACGGATGGGGTCTCAGAACCTGGACTGGGCAAGTCTACAGGTTCTACTTGGGGATCTTCTTGCTCAGTTTTGTCCACATCAGCAGGGGAGTTTTCCCGGATGGCTGGTAGGACTTCTTTTGCTCTAGTTGGGGTTATGTGTAGGAATGAGCCTCCGGCTGCTGTGTCTATGTCCGAGCATCTTCACTATTCAACCCAGACCAGAAATATTGCATGAGCATGTAGTCTGGGAAGCCTAGATCCATTCCGGTTAGACAAGAGTCCTGGAACCGGTCCCATGCTTTCGCCATCGTTTCCTTCTCTCGTTGTTGGAAGTTAATAATCTCCTTCCAAAGTGCACAGATCCGGTGAACGAAGAAGTATTCAAGACAAAACTTGTCCCGTAACTTTTCCCATTTACCGTTCGTTAGCCCAACGGTATGGTCATACCACTTCCTTGCTCTCTCTTTAAGAGAGAACGGGAAGAGCTTCCATCTTATTGTTGCCTAAGTCATGCTTGATATAACCAGACATAAACAAAGCAACTCAAATTCGTGCAAGTGACGGTATGGGTTTTCAACATCACCTCCCGAGAAGGATATGTCCTGGACCATAGCTATGAGGGCAGGGCGAAGTTCATAGCTATCAGTTAAAATGGGATTTGACGAGGGGTGGCTCCAATAGTTCACCCTTTGGAGCAGAGAACTCATGAATTTGGGTTGAATCTATGGTTGAAGACAAAAATAAAAGAAATAAAAAATAAAAGATAAACGGGCAACCGTAGTTCTTAGACAACAGCTACCGTTCCCCGGCAACGACGCCAAAAAGTTTGTTGACACCAGCGGTGGCAAACAGAAAGTCCACAAGCGCACGACTGTCGTAGTAGCTTTTACCCATGAGTAAGCCAGGTATCAAATCCACGAGGAACGTAAAGGCATTTTCTAATCACTAAAGTTGACCAGATCGATCGAATGTATATAAAGGTTGGGTAGAGAGGATAACTTAGCACTAAGGTTGTGAATATAGCGAAGGGAGTTCTCCTATGCTTGCTTTGGACACGGACCTCTAGGAAATTGCCAGCAAACAACTCTACGCTGTACCCGAACGTGGAGGATTACAAAGGACGGATAGGGCTGTCACCACCTGCCGCCTACCTCTTCTAATCCGTGGGTCTACGAGGCAAACGAGGGCAGGTATACGCCTAAGCGCCACGCCTAAGGTAATATCAGCTATCCTAACCTTGATCAGAGATTAGAATACTTTATGAATAAAGCAACGAACCCACATGCACAATAGAGAACTCAGCTTTCTATAACTCAGACTTAAGTACTAGTTGAATCCCGGATACTTACTGAGTAGCTTGCATCCGTTGAGGTACAGTTGGAGGGTTGCCGACACTCCGGGACTCCTCCAGACTCTCCCTCACTCTCTCCCTATTTCTACTTTAGATATGAGGAGGGCTTCGCCTTGGATCTTCACTTCATCTTGATGATGTTAAGCCTGCCCCGAGTCCAGATATTTATAGCTTGGAGAGGCGGTTTAGAGTCAGTGTGCGGCAGTTCAAACGGTTCTGAGGTGGGCCCATGTCAGCCGGCCTAGAGGGGTCGGCCGACCGTAGGATCCACCGTCCTAGACCGTGCACGGTGCTGATCTTCTTCTGGAGGCGGTTTGCAGACATGTGTCAAGGGGCGACCGTTTCAGGCGCGCGCCTAGGTCGGCCGACCTAGGGTGGTCGGCCGACCTGGAGTAACCGCCTTTCGAGCCAATCTTGCTCTGGATGGCTGACCTGTGGGCATTGAAGTCGGTTCCAGGTGGGTATGCTTGATACGAGTACATCTTGTTTCATATGTGGGCCCTTCAATTCATGGGATATTCATCTTATGCCCTTGATGCAAACTGACGTTGATTCAGCGGTTGGGATGATATCCAGATGTGCTTCTCTGCATGGTTGAAGTTTGGACTGAATTGGGCCAAGACCCAGGTCAGCCGACCTGGCCCTGGGCCCACTTTGGTCCTTCTTTTGCCACTCCCTGCAAGCACATATGCACCAAAACTAGTGGAATTTGTTAGTAAATAATCCTATGTCTATTTGTTTTATTGTTCTTTTGTATCTATGTTGGCTATAAGATTTTATCATTAAGAGTCGCCAACATTAGTCTAAGGTATGATGCCTTATTTTCAGGGGCATAAGGGGAATGTAAAAATGCCCTTTGGCCTCCCTATAAAAGGAGATCCCTCACCAACGTGTAAAGGGCAGATTCCTGAAAACACTGTTGATAAGTAATATATTGTTGTTTATCTCTATTTCTCTGTCTTAGCTATTGTTTGGGCTTATTAGTTTCAGCAGTAACCCAACAGCAATTGGGCGAAACCCATTTATGGGATGGCATTTGAGCGAAACCCACTCTTGACGATGGCGAAATCGCAAATTTCTCCGCACCTAATATCACGGGAGAATTTTGCTATTCTGTCATCATCAAAAGTGGGCTTCGCCAGAATGCCATCCCGCATTTGGGTTTCGCTAATTTGCCATTAAGAAACGGTGCCAACCTGCTAAAATGCCTTTTTCTCCTTTTCCTTGCTATTTTATTAATTATGGCATTTTTCCCTTGTGAACTTCCAATGTTGCCTCTGGGCAAGTCGTTTAGGCCCGATTGAGGGCCCGTTTGGCACAGCTCTAGTTTGTACAAAAATGGCTTTCTTCATGAATCGGCTTTCTTAGTGAATCAGCTTTTTTAGTGAATCACCTTTCTTAGTGAATCAGCTTTTTTTTTTGGCTTTGACTTATCTGGTGAAAAAACGTTTGGTAAACGGGTAAGTTAGTATTTCTGGCTTCTTGAGTGATGGGGAGATGAGAGAGCACGTTTCATGGGACTTCTCCCAGCTTTCATGCCTGAGCTGTTTGCAATTTTTGCATCTGGTAAACAGAGTTGAAAAGCTGGGGGCTGAGCCGGCACGTAAGCTGTGCCAAAGGGGGGCCTGAATTTACGGTATCCGTTCCTTCATTTATTTCCCCGTCGCCCTCTGTTTCTTTCCTCGTCACTGACGCCACCCCTCTGTTCTGTTGCGCCGCCGTCCCTGCCACCGGCGAGAGGCATCGGCCCTCCCTGGCGCAAGACTTCCCAACCATAGGCGACAGCTCCACTCAGGCAAGCCTCGCAACCCAGCCCTATCCAGAGTGGTGATTGCATCTCAGTATGCTGGAAGTTGTATGCCCCTTCGACAAGTTGATTGAATTGCAAATTACAGGGAGGTCTCGGCTAGGAAGGAGCAACAACAGTTTTGCTTGTACTAGTGATTTTAATATTTTAGGTGACTCCACAATGGTGTTCCCAATCTGTGCCATGGCGTGGCGGCGGCGTGCAGGCGAGAGAAAGGAAGGGGCGAGACCGAGAAGAAAACGAGAACAAAGAGCGAGCCTGAGGGTGGACTATCGTGAAAGGATAAGCCTTTATGTCCAAAAGACATATTGGTCACAACACTTGACTACATTAGCAGAAAAATTCGATGTGAATTGAAAGAAGGGAAAAATGCATTTTAGCGGGTTGGTACGGTTTGATAATGGCAAGCAGGCGAAACCCAGGTACGGAATGACGTCCTGGCCAAGCGCACTGGGATTGGCGGAATAGCAAATTTCTCATATCACGGCCATCTGCTCACCGTCTCTCCCACGCCGACGATGGCCCCGGCCATCTGCTCACCGTCTCTCCCATCCCTACTCCGCACCCACCTCACCTGCGGCCACCGAGCTGCCAACACCACGATGGTAGCCTTCTCCTCCCGCCGCTTCCGCGATGTAAACCCTAGCCGCAAACGCTACCGAGGCAAGGCCGTCCCGTCCCCCGCCACCGACGAAGGCTTTGGTGTCCTCGAGGCGGAGCTCTGGCGCCTCCGCCGGCGCGTAGAGTTGCGGCTTCAACGTCTGGCAGTGGAGGCCGACGAGGCCTACCGTGACCTTCGCTATGCGGCGCGCGACGTTGGAGGGGACCGCGTGGTCCTCACCTTCCGCCGCTCCTCGCTGCGCTTCGCCGCCGGCGTGCTCCTCTGGTTGCTCGCCTTCGGCTTCGCGGCACGAGCGCTGCTGGGGACCGTCTTACGGGCGTGGGGTCGGCTGGCTTTGGGGAGGGGATGGTTGGGAGGACGGGGTGGCAGTGGGGAGGTTGTGCGGCGGAGGGACCGCAGCCTGGGAGGGAAGGAGGTGGTGGTCGCTGTTTCCTGGTCGCCTATGCCAGCAGCTCCGACTAGCCGTGTCCAAGAACCAGCAAGGGTGGTCTACCCACAAGCGAAGGTCCCGGATTGGTGGCCGGAAGTGGGAGTGACGGTGATGGAACCAGGGCCGGAGATGGAGAAGTGGTTGAAACTTACCAACAGATTGGTCCAAGGTATCCATAAATATTTAGTGATACCATATTTCTGAAAATGTGTTGCACAAGTCCCAACAATTGTGGACTTGTATGCTTTTCATGATTCAGGGTGTATTTAAAGAAACATGAATCGCTCAGGGTGGTAAGATTGGTCATGTTTCATGTTTGTTCGGTAACGGTTTTTAAAGTATCATCGATACAGTGTAAGCACGAGTGTATGATGTTCTATAGCATCAAAGATTAGTCCTTATGCTTAAATGGTACAAAATATTAGATCTGTTGGTTTATCTTACTAATTTACCATCAAAGACACCTTTCTTTTGGAGTCCTAATAGCTTTAACATTTACATAAATGTTGCAGGATTATCAGCAGAAGTGTAACATTTGGATCACAAATTCCTTCAAAAACATTTTATTCCTTCCTAGGCCTTGGTTTTGTTATACGTTAGTAAGAATTTAAATCTGTCTGATGTTGTACCTTTGAAATTTTGACCATAATTTTGCTATTTCCATGCTTATTACCTTGAAATCATAATTATCTTACAGTTTTGTTAGATCTAAGGTGACTTAAATGTGGCAAAACTGGAGAAGGTTAAGGTTTAGGAAAGGGTTAAGTCTGGGAGGTTATCTGAACTGTGGAGCATGGATACAAGTTGCAGAATTTCATGATAAGTTACTGTGGAATTTGCAAATTCGAAGTTATTCCATAACTGTACATGACAATTATCTTAATGTTCCTATCAAATGAAATTGTAAGCATCACTTCTTCCTTTTTTTCATTTTTTTTCCTTAAAAATAGTTCATTAAATGTTCCTAGGTGCAACTGAAACCCCTTTCAGTTTATGTATTTGAAATCAAATTACCTTCATCATATATTCATACTTATGGTACTCTATTCTTTTTCCTATACGAATCCGCATAATCCGCATAGTTCCTGCTTTTTTTACTGAACTTTGTAATATTTTGTTTGTGCCAGCAATAATTGATAATAGAATCACTGGGAGGGATTACCGATATGATGATGCAATTCAAGTTAGTGTTTTTTACCTTTCAACACTGGTGTTATAATCTTTCATGTCTCCATATGTCTCGTTAGTTTGTATTATTGTGTTCAAGGAGCTTTAGTTTCCTCTTCACACCCTGTTAATTTGTTGGATGTAATTGGTGTACTCAGATACATAAGTAAAGACTACTTTAGTTGTATGGAACATTATGATCCTTCAGGTTGTACTATATGGTTTAGTATTGCAACTTGGACGTGTATTTTGAACACAAGACTTTGTGCTGTTAGCTCCTATATCGTGCATTCATGCCAGATCCTAGATTCCTAGTTACATAGGTTACTTCCCTTGTTGGAAATATTATCTTCTGATATTTTTTCCATTTCAGTAGAAATCAAGAACTTTAAAGCATGTAGCATTAAACTGTGGACCTAATGGAAATTACTATTTTTTTTTTGCTTCTGTAACTGTAGATGTCTATGAGACTCATCACAAACTTTATACAGTGATACACTGTTTGTTCCTTTTATTACCCCAACAAACCTAATTATGACAGATGTAGGGTTGATTGAATAATTAAAAATATAAATCTCACAACCTTTGGTATACCTTAATCATTATTGGATTGATGCTGTAACTTGTTCCATTAATCATGTCTTGCTTTTGTATGCAGCTTAGGCAATTATGCAAGATATCTGGCACAAAGGTCTCCTTTGACACTGAGAATGCTCGTGATTGTTTCTACAGAGCAGCAGTGAACTTTGTTCTAGATGATTGCAGCAGGTATACCTTGGTTTTTGTCCATGATTTTGGTTATGAATGTTAGAACTAATACATCATGAATAAGTGAATTTGACTAGCCTAGATTACAAGAACACAGGATTTAGATGGATTTTAACAGCAGACCTTGACTTGGGGAGGCCATCGGTGCTTCCACAGCGGGTTGTTGAGGTCGTGGTCGAGTGATGTAGCGCCTGCCTTCAGGGCACCAGCGGCACTGACCGATTGGGGCGGTCGCTCTTGACGTCGGTGATGGCGGACGGCGGTGGCGGCCTTCAGGTCGATCCAGTGCCCTTGAAGATCGGTAGACTTAGGTTGGGATGAAGTGGACTGAGCATTGGCCCATCGTGAGGTCATGGGGTCCCTTTTATCGGCATTGGACGTCCTGGGGGGCCACAACTCCGATCGCGGCGCGGGAGGGAGCGACGAGTCGGTCCTCCAGAAGACTCGATAAAAGAACGTTAGCTGATGGTCACTTATCCAACATTCTCCCTTTGGTGGAAGGCTAACTTCACTAATCCATCTTTTATAGAAGTAGTACTAAGAGGCAACGTGTTACAACGATCAATGTGTGCCACTGCAACTGCATTACCCACACAATACCAATCTACATGGGAAACTAAACATAATGGGAGTTAGTTGCTCTATAGCCCTTATTTCGAGGATCAAGTAGGCTTCTCATCAGTCCCGTCTTAGCATTATGTGATCACGAAATTTAAATGGGAAATAAGCCTCTTGTATAAGGATCGGTAAATAATTGTACAACTTAATTATCGATCTTGGGCTCTAACTTCCACAACAATATTCTTAGTGTCAATGTAACTGGCAGTATCACTTGACCTGTTGTTACTTGTATAGAATCTGCAGCTTAACTATTGCAGTATGAGTAGTCTAATTATGTTGTCGTCACTCTTCGTTCGAGAATTTGTACGACCTGCCTTATAGCCTTTTATCATGCCACAAAATTTACGACAATGTTACAAGAATTTATTTGGAGCTCTTCCACGATAATGCCCTATTCATAAGTGTGTAGATGTAACTTACGTGGACTTTAGTGATCCACACGTCTCACGAAATTGTTATCTTACATAACTGAAATTAGTCTTATGTCTGAGCATGAAAACTTATCGGTTTGTTTCACCAGTAGTCCAATACTTGTTTAAATCTGCCAAACATCCCGCTTAAAGAATTATCAGGGCATCCACAAAATGCTTCGACAACTGAAGCGTTTGCAATTACCTGAGCAGTTTAAATAATCTAAGCTTTATCGCCCTTTAGTTAATGGATGCAGCCGTAAACTGAGTAATAAATTACATAATGTCTCTTGTAACTATGGAGACTTTTTGGACCTGTCTTTGGAACTTTAACGCCTAGAAAAATTATTAGGCATCCAAAACATTTCGTGTTAAGAAATATGAGGAAAATCCCTTAATATGGAATATTTGTTATTGCCTTACCTGATGGGACAGAATAATCAGCTCCCCTTGACCTTAACACACAATGATCATCTTATTTTTGCTAGAAATAATTCAATCTTTAAATTCTGAAGAGCACGCACAGCTCATAGTCATGGAGTTTTACACCTCACGTGCTGCTTGCTTTGCACGGTAAGACCAACTGGTCAGGCCATATGCTTATGCAATTTATCATCAGAGAGTGTAATCTTAATCTCACATCCATAGAATATGCTCCCAGATAATAAGTGAGCAAACACCTATCATAACGCTAAACTTATTTCCTTCGGAGTCACACCAAACTTTTGTAGACCCCTATGGCCCATTGTCTTGACTCCTTTAGAAATTAGCACATAAAGTGTTGGAAAAAATTCAGCTACCTTTTCCTTATGTCATAGAGCAAACGTCAGTAGCTTAATTGAGAAAATACTGTGCACTGAATTGTCTATGCGTGGCTGCATGCTAATGTGCTAATATCAACCAACTAGTAGTAGTGTTTGCATGGCTAACTCACATGCTAACTCAAACAGTACCGGTTCCCCCCCCTCCCCCCAAAAAAAAATAAAAATAAAAAAAATCAAACAGTACCATATTCAAGGAGGCCCTCGACGGAGATTATCTCTTTTCAAACTCAAACAGTACCATATTCAACGACCTCCCATGGTGGAGCGCCTCGATGTTTGTCCGCTCTCTCTCGCCTTGGGCCGGTCGCCTCTAACGTGCAGCAGGAGGCTGTGGTTGTCGAGGCGGACGGCCTGGGCGCCGCGGTGCGTGTTCCTGGGCATGTTATCTCCAACGCCCTTCAGGAGGCCGTCGTTGTCGAGGCCGACAGGCCTGGTGCAGAGGTTGAGATCCCTCCGCATGTCGGCGATTAGCTCCCTCCACACGCTGGAGTTGGGCCGGCCGCCGCCCCCGGCGACGGGCAGGAAGCGGTAACCAAGAACGACGCGGAAGCCAACAGGTCGCATTCAATGAAACCATTAAGCCATCATTCATTGACATTCCTAGGGGCGCGCCACATCCTGTGCTTGTGCCCGAGGAGCCGTCCAGGGAATTCGTGCCTGCTCTTGAACAGACTTTACAGCCTTTTGTTCCCGAAGCACTGGACCTGGGCCCATCAACACCAGCAGATCAAGAACCTGAGGACATCCCTTCTGTTGTGTCCCCCACGCTGGCACATTTTGAGATGTCCTCCTTACGCCAGCAAGTGGACCTGCTATTCTCCTCTACTCAAGCTGTTTGTGAGACATCTCCCGCTTTGGTCGAGGCGACGACGCCTCCCGTGGCGGTCGAGATATCTCTCGCTCTGGTCAAGGCGCCGACGCCTCCCATGGCGGTCGAGACACCTCCGCTCTGGTCGAGGCATCTAAGACGCCTCCCGCTGCGGACGGAATCCTGAAGCTCCCTGTGCTGGTCGAGGACGCCAGCAACCTGGTCGCGGATGCTTCTACTGTGGTCCCTGGACACATCGTAGTGGTCGAGGAGGTGCAGCCTGATGGTGACTGTGTTGGTCCTTCCCAATACACCGAAGGTGCTGAAACAATCAGTCCTGAGAAGGGCACCCAGACATCACGCTCGCCTCTCTCCTAGCGCCCAGCAGAGGATGTGCTTCCAGCTGAACCAACCCCTGTCCAGCAGGCCGGTGATCAACAGCATGCGCCCAGATTGGTGTACACACGGCGCCGGCGCGCTCTGATGAGCCTTCCTGCTCCCGCGAGCCCACCAACGAGGGGGTTGCAGCAATCATCTGAGGTATTCGTCAGCAGAATTTCCAAAACGCTGCCCTACGTCATCCTAGCACTTGCGGTCCAGCGGCGCAGACGACAGCCAGCAGCTTCATCCAGAGCACCTGGGCGCAGTCGCAGAATAGCCAAGTTACCTCCGGAGACCAGCAACCAAGCAGCAGCTACTGTATGTCGCCGTTTGGGCTTTACTGATGACAACAATGGGATTTCTGAGGAAGCAAAGGATAAATATATTTCGTTCTTTGAAAACCCTCTAAAAAGCCGAGAGCACATTATAGCACTGGCTGCACTAATGTGCAAAGAATTGCCGGATGGCACACAGGTGCCTCCCGGGCAAGCAGAAGTGTTGGCATGCTAATTGGCCGGTGGAGGTCGAGATCCTACCAGTCTCCTATGGATAACCAAAAAATCCTAGTGTGGAATGTGAGAGGGCTAAATAAAAGGGCTCGGCGTGATAATGTTCTTAAGGTCGTGGATGATGCTCGTCCATCTATTGTTTGTCTTCAAGAAACAAAGTTGGCCCTTATTTCTGATTGGGATGTCAGGGCTATTCTGGGCAGTGATTTCCATCAGTATGTCTTATCTATCAGCCCATGGTACTCGGGGAGGTATCATTGTAGCTTGGCGTGATGGCTCTTTCACTGCAGACCAATGGAGGGTTCACTTACACTCGGTCTTAGTAAGATTCTGCTCTAATGAACAGACTTGGTTGTTCACAGGGCTTTATGGCCCCCAACTTGACAGTGATAGTGGAATTCTTCAGTCTGTTGTTCACATGAATTCTTGAGAAGGTTAATTAGGCTTAGTATTGGGCCCTGTTTGGGCTGCGCCCTGGCCCCTTGGCCGGCGCCCCTAACAGCCTTGGCGGCTGCATGTATGGATAGATTACGGCTATATGGCAAGGAGCCCATGATTGGTGCTATTTCTATAAACCATCCTAGGGTTTCTTGCCTATATATGTACATGGCTATTGCCCCCCATAATCAATCCATTATTCCAGTGCCACATATCTTCCTTCATGGTATCACGAGTCTGAGTGATCCGCCTGGTCCCTCCCTTCCGCTGCCCTAGGTGCGCCCCCTTGGCTGCACCCTTCCCTTGCGCCACCGCCATCAGGTCGCCGCCGCAGCTCCTCTCCACTGCGCGCTGCCGCAGTCCTACCCCATGGCTGGCGAGGGCCCCGACCCCTACATTCGTTCGCTTCCCCTCACCCTCGAGGAGATCGCAGCCCAGGCCGACGCCGAGGTCAAGCGCGCTGCCGCTCATCGCAAGATCGACGACGATATTCGGACCACTCGCGCGGACGCTCTCAAACGTGCGCAGGAGGCCGAGGATGAAGCCGCTGCTGCCGTCAAGGAGCGGGACGACGCCGATGCCCGGTCACGCGCGGCCCTGTTCCCCAAGCCCGATGACTCGCCCGTCGACGACACCGCCGCCTCCCTGTGCGCCAGGCGATGCTGCTTCACGAAGCGGCGACCATCCTCAATCTCCATGCGCAAGCGGTCGCTGTCACCAACGTTCGGGCTCTCATCGCCACGACGCTGGACTTTCACTTTGACAGCTACTACCACTGGCGCGACAACTTCCTCCTCACCGTCTGCAAGTACTAGCTGCAGGATCATGTCGTCTCCGACGATCTTTTCCCCGACCACCCCGACTGGCTGCGCATGGACTGTGTCGTCAAGTCTTGGATCGTCGGGACGGTCTCCACAGACATCTCCGACGCCGCTGCCTTTCGGGCCGCGACTACTCGTCAGGCCTGGCTCACCATCGAGGAGCAGTTCCTCGGCCACCAGGAATCACGCGCCATCTACCGCGACGCCGAGTTTCGGAATTTCCATCACCAACTACTGGTGTCAGTACAAGGCGATGGCTGAGCAGCTCGGCGACTTGGGTGAGATTATCACTGACCGCACCCTCGTGCTGAATATCCTGCGAGGCCTCAACAAGTACTCCGCCATTTCCAGCGCGCCCGGTCGTTCCCCGCCTACCGGGAGTTTCGCAACGACCTCCTCTTGGAGGAGCTCACCCTTTCCAAGGACGCCATCGCGCCACCACAGGTTCTCGCAGCCGCGGCCTCTTCTCCGACCCCTGTCCAGCAGCAGGCAGCTACTGGCACTCCCGCCTGCACCGGGACCGGGGGCGGCTCAGGCAAACCTCCCGTTAAGCATGGCAGGAAGCGTGGGGGGCGCAACTCCGGCGGTGGGGCCTCCACCGCTGCCAAACCCGCCGCCGGCACCGGTGGCTGGCCCTCCTTCTGGAATCCATGGACTGGGTCCATCCAAATGTGGCTCGGTCCGTGACCTCCTCTGGCGCCCATCCCAGGGACGCCTCAGCAGCAGGCGCTGCTGGCCCAGCAGCAGTAGTAGGCGCCGCTGGCCCAACAGCAACAACAGCAGGCACTCCTGGCACAGCAGCAGCAGCAGCAGCAGGCGCTGTTGGCGCAGCACTAGCAGCCCGTCTCGCCGGCCGCACCTCAAGCGTTCTGGCCCTCGACGTCCAGCTACAGTCCAATGGCCAGCCTTCCATCCTGGGATCAATGTTCTCTGGCCTCGACGTTCAACACCATGACGCTCACGCCTCCCCAGACCACCGAGTGGTATTTCAACTCCGGCGCCACATCCCACATGGCCGCCGACGCCGCTATCCTCTCGCACAGCTCGCAGTCTCCTATTCATTCATCTATTGTTGTCGGCAACGGTTCCTTGCTTCCCGTTACTTCCGCTGGCTCTGCCACGCTTCCTCGCAATTTTCATCCTAATAATGTTTTGGTTTCTCCTAACCTTATTAAGAATTTTATTTTCGTTCACCAGTTTACCTCAGACAACAATTGCTCCATTGAATTTGACCCTGCTGGTTGTTCTGTGAAGACTCTTCCATCTCGGAACGTGATCGTCAGGTGCAATAGCTCCGGGCCTCTGTACCCATCGCGCCTTCCTGCTCCCGCTACCTCCCTGGTCGCCATCGTCTCCCACACGTTGTGGCATTCGTCGTCTTGGGTATCCTTGTCACGAGGCTCTGTCCAAGCTTGGGTCTCAATTTTCGTCATGTAGCAAAGATGTTAGCACTATCTGTCATGCTTGTCAGCTTGGTCGTCATGTTCGTCTCCCGTTCCCCGTGTCAGCATCGTGTGCAACTCATAATTTTGATCTTATACATTGTGATTTGTGGACATCTTCGGTTGTGAGTGTTTCAGGTTACAAATATTATCTAGTTGTTCTTGATGACTGATCGCACTATCTGTGGACGTTCCCTTTACGTTTCAAGTCTGACACCTTCTCCACTTTATCTAACTTCTTTGCCTATGTGACCAACCAATTTGGCGTGACAGTCAAGGCCGTTCAGTGTGACAACGGGCTTGAGTTCGATAACTCCAGCTCCCGCGCCTTCTTCCTCACCTGGGGCATACTTCTTCGCATGTTTTGCTCCTACACCTCGCCTCAGAACGGTAAAGCCGAACGCATCATTCGCTCCACAAATAATGCCATCCGCACTCTTATGTTTCAGGCTAGTGTACCTCCTCCTATTGGGTTGAGGCGCTTCACACTGCTACCTATCTCCGCAACATCCTCCCCACCACGACACTGAACCGCTCTACTCTACACTTCGCCCTATTCGGCGTCATGCCTTCGTACGAGCACCTCCGTGTCTTTGGATGTCGGTGTTACCCGAACCTGTCCGCCACTGTTGCGCACAAGCTGGCCCCTCGATCCGTTGCCTGTATCTTCTTGGGTTACTCCGCAGATCACAAAGGGTATCGTTGCCTCGATCCTGTTTCCCACAGGGTCATCTCTCGTCAAGTCATTTTCGATGAGACCGCTTTTCCCTTTGTCGAGCCGGATCACCCTCCCACTCAGGCTGCTTTGGATTTCCTAGACAACTTCACCACTAACCTGTCGGCGCCAATTGGTCCACTGGCTCCTCTGTCTGCTGCAGGTACTTCTCTAGCACCTGCACCTGGCCTCACAGCATCTACTGTTGGTTCGGCCTCTGCTCCCGTCGACATCGAGCCAGGCGAGGCTCTGGTTCCCTTCGCACCCATCCTAGTGCCCGGTGGCGCTAGCGCTGGGCTCTCCACCGCGCCACACGCGGCTCCCATCGCCCCCTCCAATGCCGCGCCACGTGCGGCCTTGGTCGTCGCGCCACGCGCGGACCCCGTCGATGTGCCCATCCTGCCCAAGGATGCGCGGTTCGTCTACACTCGCCGAGCTTTGTCGTCTACTGCTGCGCCGGTTGCTGCAGCCGTGCCCGAGCCCGACGCACTCGAGTCCGCTGCACCTGCGCCCCCACCGCGCGGTGCTGTACTCGTGCTGCCCGTCTCGAATCAGCACACGATGACTAAACGGGCCAAGCATGGCTACAAGTTCCCGGCCTTGTACCATACTGCACCGCTGTCGCCCCTGCCGAAGACCTACAGTAGCGCCCTGCCTGACCCCAATTGGCGGGTTGCTATGGAGGAGTACGCTGCCCTCTTACAGAACCATACCTGGGATCTGGTTCCTTGCCCGGCACGTGCCAATGTCGTCTCCGGCAAATGGGTGTTCAAGCACAAATTCAAGACTGACGGGCCTCTTGAGCGCTACAATGCCCGCTGGGTCCGTCACGGCTTCATTTAGCGCCCAGGTGTTGATTTTGGTGAGACCTTTAGTCCTGTTGTGAAGCCTGCCACCGTCCGCACAGTGCTTTCTCTTGCTCTGTCCCGAAGCTGTCCGGTTCATCAATTGGATGTAAAGAACGCTTTTCTCCATGGCACCCTGTTTGAGGTCGTCTACTGTGCTCAGCCATCTGGATTTGAGGATTCAAAGCCTGGTCTGGTATGTCGCCTGAACAGATCTCTCTATGGTCTCAAGCAGGTGCCTCGTGCATGGTACAGTCGGTTGCTACTCATTTGCTGTCCCTTCGTTTTCTGGAAGCAAAGTCACACACTTCTCTATCTATCTATCAGCGTGGCACTGATATGGCATATCTGCTCCTCTTCGTGGATGATATTGTTCTCACTGCATCCTCTCCTGAGTTACTTCGGCGCATTATTGTGGCTTTGCAGCAGGAGTTCTCTATGAAGGATCTTGGCGAGCTCCATCATTTTCTGGGGATGTGTGTTCAGAAGTGTTCAGGCGGGCTTCTTCTCTCCCAGCGACAGTATATGCTTGATATCCTCGATCGTGCTGGGATGGCGGCATGCAAACCTTGTAGTACTCCTGTTGACACCAATCCGAAGGTTCCCTCAGCTACTGGACCCTTTGTCCAAGACGCTTCAGATTTTCGCAGTCTAGCAGGCGCACTCTAGTACCTCACCTTTACCAGGCCAAATATCTCCTATGTCGTGCAACAGATTTGCCTGCACATGCATGATCCTCGAGAGCCTCATCTTGTGGCCCTCAAGCGCATTTTGCGCTACATTCGGGGCACTCTTCATCTGGGCCTTCTTCTTCGACCTTCCACACAGACTGAGTTGATTGTCTACTTTGATGTTGATTGGGCAGGCTGTCCAGACACTCGCCGCTCCACCTCAGGCTACGCGGTGTTTCTCGATGATAACCTTGTTTCCTGGTCATCGAAGCGTCAGAACACCGTGTCTCGCTCCAGCACCGAGGCCGAGTACCACGCCGTCGCTAATGCTGTGGCAGAGGTCTCCTAGCTGCGCTAGCTTCTCCTGGAGTGGCATACTCCCCTGTGCCGGGCCACATTGTTGTATTGCGACAATATCAGTGTTGTTTACATGTCCTCCAATCCATTTCAGCATCAGCGGACAAAGCATATTGAGATCGATCTTCATTTTGTCCGGGAGCGGGTTTCTCTTGGTGATCTTCGAGTCCTTCATGTTCCGACGACGTCACAATATGCTGACGTTTTCGCCAAAGGTTTGCCTTCTTCTGTCTTCACGTAGTTTAGATCCAGCCTAAACGTGCGTGGTGCCGACGATCAGACTGCGGGGGCGTGTTAGAGAAGGTTAATTAAGCTTAGTATTGGGCCCTGCTTGGGTTGTGGCCTGGCCCCTTGGCCGGCGCCCCTAACAGCCCTGGCGGCTGCATGTGTGGATAGATTACGGCTATATGGCAAGGATCCCATGATTGGTGCTATTTCTATAAACCATCATAAGGTTCCTTGCCTATATATGTACATGGCTATTGCCCCCCATAATCGATCCATTATTCCAGTGCCACATACCTTCCTAGAGAGTGAACTGAGAGAAGTAAGAGATCACTATGAATGATCATGGCTGCTGGCCGGGGATTTTAATATGATTTATTCAACCGAAGACAAGAACAATGACAATCTTAACAGAACCATGATGGGTCGGTTTAGGAGGTTTGTTAATGAGTTAGATCTAAAAGAAATCCCTTTGCTTGGACGGAGATATACTTGGTCCAACGAAAGAGATGCACCAACTCTAGTGAGGCTAGACAGAGCCCTTTGTACTTCGGATTGGGAGGCTTTATACCCAGATTGCATCCTCCAAAGTCAAGCCTCGGAGATCTTGGACCACTGTCCATTGGTTCTTGGCCTCAAAGAGGGAGTTCAGGGGAAGCGTAGGTTTCACTTTGAGAGTTTTTGGCCGAAGATGGAGGGGTTTCATGACATGGTGGCACAATCTTGGGATGAAACCGTGCATGCCATATACCCACTAGAGTGGATTTCCATCAAACTAAAGCACCTCACTAGATCACTTCAATCATGGAGTCAGAAGAGAGTTGGTCACATCATAACACATTTGGGTATCACGCGGGAGATTCTTCATAGGCTTGAGATAGCCAAAGATGGCCGGCTGCTTAACCCCGATGAGAAGTGGCTGAGGAAGGAGGCCAAGAGATTATGTCTGGTGCTAGCGTCCCTCGAACACACGGTAGCTCGTCTCCGATCCTGCATCCGCTTCTTGAACGATGGAGATGACAATACTGCATTGTTTCATCGGACTGCCGGGTTTCGCAAGAAGAAGAATTTTATCCCCAGATTACTACATGAGGATAATGTGGTCACCGGTCAGGAGAAGCAGGATGTCATGTATGATTTCTACAACAATCTCATTGGAACGGCTCTCCCACGGTCGACTACTCTTGACCTGGACTTCTTTCATCATGGGGGTCTGGATCTCTTGGAGCTTGATGAGCCGATCTTTGAGGATGAAGTGTGGGAAACGATCAAGTCCTTACCCTTGGACCGTGCACCAGGACCTGATGGGTATACTGGGAGGTTTTACAAGTCATGTTGGTCAATTATTAAATCTGATTTTATGGCAGCTATCCTGACATTACAGCAGGGAGATTCTAGGAAGTTGGGACTGCTCAACTCAGCCTATCTTACATTGATCCCAAAAAAGGAAGAGGCACTTACAGCTAAAGACTTCAGACCTATCAGCTTGATCCATAGCTTTTCAAAGCTGGTGACAAAGATCCATGCAAATCGATTGGCACCGCTGGCAACGCTACTAGACTCTATGGTCTCTACAAACCAAAGTGCATTTATACGGGGGTCGATGTATCCATGACAATTACATTCTGGTGCAGCAAACAATCAAGTTACTTCACAAGGAAAAGATATGAAGCCTGTTCCTGAAATTAGACATATCTAAGGCATTTGATTCTTTTGCCTGGCCCTTTCTATTGGAAGTCCTGGAGCACTTGGGCTTTCGACCTATTTGGAGAGGATTGGTTACTAATCTGTTGCGCACAGCTTCAACCCGTATTATTCTAAATGGACAGCCGGGAGATGAGATCCGACATCAGAAAGGTCTCAGACAAGGAGACCCCCCTCTCGCCTATGTTGTTTATTTTAGTGATGGATGTGCTGAACAGCCTTTTCAAAAAGGCGGGAGAGTCAGGGCTGCTGCAGCCCCTATCTCGACAACACCTGGACCATCGGATTTCACTCTATGCCGACGACGTGGTGCTTTTTATTCGTCCCTTTGATGAGGAGATGAATCTTACATTGGAAATTCTCAGTCAGTTCGGGGAAGCCTCGGGCTTATACACTAATCTCCAGAAGAGTTGTGTCATCCCGATCAGATGTGAGATGGTTGGCCAGACACTACCTTGCATTGCAGCCGAATTCCCATGCACCTACCTTGGCCTTCCAATCTCTGATAAGAAGATCAGGAAGTTGGATCTTTTGATTTGGGTGGATAAAATTGGCAACAAGCTGCCTGGATGGCAATCCTCTCTCATGAATTTGGCTGGTAGGACTGCATGGGTACGCTTCGTCCTTTCGGCAATTCCCATTTATGTTTTGGTTGCTATCAAGGTACCCAAGTGATTTATTAAGGCCATTGATAAACTTCGTCGGGCTTTTCTTTGGAAAGGTAGAGATAAAGTTAATGGTGGATCCTGTCTAGTGGCTTGGGAGGAGGTGCAGCGACCACTAGACCTTGGAGGCCTCGGATTATTGAACCTGGAACGCATGAGCTGGACACTACAAATCCAGTGGCTATGGCTTCAAAAAACAGATGTGAACCGGCCATGGAAAGGACTTGATATCCCGGTACAGGCCAACGCAGTGGCTCTCTGACATCTCTGTAACACACCAGCTTGACCAAGGGAACACCTTCAAATTCTAGTCTGACAAATGGTTGTTTGGGTGCAGCTTGAGTGAACTTGCACCAACAGTGGTAGCAGCAGTACCAGCACATATTCGACAGCAGCGAACAGTGGCTGAAGCACTTCTAGAGCAGCAATGGCCGTCTGATATTCGGGCTGGTCTGTCGCTGATCGGATTATTTGAATACTTCCAGCTGTGGGATGCTCTACTGGAAGTGGAATTAACAAATGAGGATGATCGACATGTCTGGCGGTGGGATAACTCAGGTTCGTTCTCAACAAAATTTGCATACTGAGCTTTTCTTAATGAAGCCATTACCTTTGAACCTTGGCGACGGCTATGGAAAACATGGGCACCGGCCAAGTGCAAGGTATTCTGCTCACAATTCGCAACAAATGCTGGACCACTGATCGGTTAGCCAAAAGAGGACTCCCACATCCTAGCAGCTGCATGTTTTGTGACCAAGCTGAGGAAGATATCCAACACATTCTCACTAACTGTGTTTTTGCCCGGGAATTCTGGCATAAAGTCCTGCAGCCGGTGGGTTTAGTGGCTTGCACCCTGGGACAAGATGATGAGGTGTTTGCAGATTGGTGGAGGAAAGCAAGGAAGAGAGCTGAGAAAAGCAAGAGGAAGGGGCTCAATTCGCTGATTATCCTGGGCGCATGGATGCTCTGGAAACACAGAAATCCATGTGTATTTGAGAGCCCAACCTTGCATACAAAGAGTCATGAGAGATTTCACCAATGAGCAGCAGTTGTGGCACCTGGCTGGTGCTCGTTCGCTGCAAGCATTAGGTCATGAGGAGGCACCTGACTAGTCTAGCTAGGTGGTTTAGCCTCTCGGTCTCACCCTTGTGAGTTTTTCCTAAAAGTTTACAAATTATGTAAGATCAGCCCCTCATAGCTCGGTTCGGAGTGAGGTGCTGTTTTTTTGTACGGGACCGAGTTCATCTCTTCTTAATACAAAGATACACAGCTCTCCTGCGTATTCGAGAAAAAAATGAGACATCCAAATATCCCCTTCGAAATAGAGATAATTCCCTATTTGACACCGCTAAAATGACTGGTTCCTTTTTTGGCCCTCAAAATGTTTTCGTTCCCTAATTGGCCACGGTTTCAATTTTCATTCCCTATTTGACACTGTTAGATTTGCCTTCCTACTACCGTTAAATTCGTTGTGAAAATACCATTTTGCCCCTCTGAAAGAAGTGGACCCCCACCTCTACTGCCTTTCTCCTTCCTCTCCTCCCGTTCTGCCTCTCCTGCTGCCCCGGCAAGCCTGCACAGTGCACAGCGAGGGACAGCCCTAGGCGAGGGCGTGGGGGCAGACGCTCACCGGCCGGCGCACCTGAGGCAAGCAGAGGCGGCGGGGGTTGGCACGCCGCAGTCCGAGTGTGGGCCACAGATGCCCCACGCGGTTAGTAACAGGAGCTCAGGGGCCGCGTCGCAGCAGCAGCTCGCCGCATCGCAGACTCGCAGGCCAGAGGGTACCGCCGCAGCATCCGGTCAACGACGATAACGCCAGGAACTCCCAGGAGGAGGGCAGCGAGGTGGCCATGCGCCATCACGACGCCTACTCTCCTCTGGTCCCCGAGGACGCGTTGCTGAGGGAGAATGTGCCGCCTCTGCGGGCGCGAGCGCCGTCCAAAGAACGACTACCTCCGCCTCAAGTGTGTGCGCAGCCGCCATATCTGCTTCGACTCCACCTTCCCTGATTCTACAACCAGGCAGAAGTCTACAGGACCTCGTGAGAGCACGAACATTCCTATGCTACATGCAAATGGAGCACTCAATTTTCGATTAGATGCACGTATTCCATAGTATTATCTGCTCATCTTGTTATGGATATGATAAAAAAATCAGACTAGATGTGATGACAAGCAAAATCTGCTGATGAAACTGCACAAGCTGATAGGATTGCAGGGGACCTCATTTCATTTCACGAAAACTATAGTAGTTGTTTGTTTATCTGGTTAAAAAAGGGCAACAAAATTCATGTCCACTCATGACAGATTTTATACTAGTGCTTGCTTATCAGATGTAAAAAAATTCAGGAAAAAATTTATATAAATGCAGCACCCAATTTTTTTAATCTGATGCTCATATCCAGATCCAGGATATTATTTGGTTATCTTGTCAATAAGAAGAATAAAATTTCATAATGTTATTTGCTTAACTGATTATGACAATTGAATATGTTGAGATGAAAGTATACAATGTAATAAAATTATATTATCTAAGAGTAGCAGCCCTCGTTTCATGACTAATATAGTTAGTAGTTAGTAGTACCGTTTGCTTCTCTCATCTGATGAAAAAAAAAATCCATCCGTTTCGTGGCCCATTAGCGCGTTGGGCGAAATAGAGGTAGAACGGGAGCAGAGACAGAACGGGAGTAGCGGAAAGAGACGTAGCAGAGATGGGGCTCACTTCTTTTGGAGGGGCAAAATGGTATTTTCACAACGAATTTAATGGTAGTGGGAAGGAAAATCTAACAAAGTGTCAAATAGGGAACAAAAATTGAAATCATGGCCAAATAGAGAACGAAATTTTTTTTGAGGGCCAAAAAAGGAACCAATCATTTTAACAGTGTCAAATAAGGAATTGTCTCCTATTATGGCCGAGTCAACATGGCTATAATTTCGATGAAGTCTCATATACATTAGTAACATCGCACACAGGCATAAGAACATGAAATTACTTAGATATAATTGAGGTTTGTCTCGGCTAAAGCAAGATGAATCATTATTACATTCAACTGAATAAATATCTTAATGGAGAGACTAAAGATAATGTTCTCCTCACTGACACTAGGAACAAAATAAAATAATCTTCTAATGCTAATGAGAGAATCCTCCTGACAATCTCAACATCAGCCTTCCCACCACTCTAAGCCTTTTCTCCTCCTTTATTATTAGCCTCGGAGCGGTAAGGAATCCTTGTAAGATGTGCACGGTGGTATAAAATTTAATCCACCAAGTAGTTAAACAAGAATTCAGCATAAGTAATTTCTAAGTGTCGGTGTATGAAATCACCGGCTAGTGAATTTAGTGGATTGCGCGTTAGGCTTGGATGGTTCGTAAGGGGACACAAGCTTTTTAAGTGTCGGTGTAAGATGTGCACGGACATTCTCGTTCAGTGGAAGCGCGACGCGGACGCGTGGGAAGAGGAGCGTCGCCTGCAGCGGGCGGAGCGGGACCGGTTGCATGGGGAGCGGGATCAGTTCGCCGACTCCATGCACCAGCTGCACCAGGAGCTTAGCACGGTGCAGGCCGAACGTGCAGTGGCCTTGGTCCTATCTGCAGAAAAGGCCAGGGAGGTGCAGGCTTCGCTCTTCGCCATGACTGTTGAGCGGAAGGCGAAGGAAGCGGCTGAAGCTGTGTCCGGGAGCCTGGTTGTCGAGGTGAGCCGTGGTCTGGCGAGAAAAACCGAGCTCGAAGGACAGCTGCACGAGCTGCAAGCCGTGCACCAGAGAGTGATGACCACGACTCGCTGCGCGTTGCCGTCAACATGTTGCTCGGCGATCTTGGGATGTCCTCGGAGCAAGGGTCCCGCTCGTTGCCGACCCAAGTTCTCCGCATCACTACTCGGGCGCAAATTTAATAGAAAAAGTTAACAGTGGTTACGAATAAGGGTAAGCTTTATAATATGGACAACATTTCATGGATTAGACTTTTTGCTATGTCAGTTCTCAGATCGCAGTCAATTGTAATGGCATATAAATGAGTAACCGTTTCTGTTGTTACATTCTTCAGCTCTTTGTAAATTTCTGCTGTGTATACGATTTTTTAACTATATCTGCTCTCCATACTTGATCTGAATTCTTTATATTTGTGCTTAAAAAAGAGCAGCACAAGATGTGGGGGCAGCACAAGTTAATGGTGAGAATCCAAGGGATTTTCTCGCAGGTCTTGCTTCCAATATTGGATTGGACAAGTCTCGTGCTGCCACTCTTGTATGTGCTTCAGTTGCTGCTCGGACACGTACATGTTTTCTACAAGGCTGGGTATGGATGGATTTACCTATGCTCCTATAGAGTATAGCACTTACCTGGGGTTCACTTTGATTCCATATTTTATGGTCTCCAGGCCCTAGAGATTCAAGGAAAACGACCAGAAGCACTGGATGAGCTTTTGAAGATTTGTAGAATTCATGACATGTTTCCTCCTGAGGACAATTCTGTATGCATTTGGTCATATAGCTTGAGAGCTTGCCTATTGGCATTACTTTTCTTTTCTGCATTATTCTATTCTCAACCTATATCCCTTGTCATGTGCGTTTTAAATCCTGATGCCCTGGTCAATCTGTTTGGGTTCCAAATTGTGTTTGTGGGCTTGTGTAATCTATAATGTGTGTTTATTCAAGTTTAGCCAGAAAAGCTCAACAATACCCAAGTGTAGCTCTGGCAATGTCAAAACTCTGACAATGTTAACTCTGTGTTGCTTAAAGCTAAGAACAAAGCCTAATTATGTTGCTGGGCATGGTTTGTCCTGCTTAAGCCTGGGTTAGGACATAACATGTTTAGACCATGGAGAAGTACATGATTAGCATCAACCCCTTATTGTTTACATCTCTCATATAAAGCTTAGTTTTCTCATGTCAGTTTGATAAAAATTGTTTACATGTTTTCAATTTAAATACCTGTGTATCCCCAGCACATAGGTGAGTATTTTAGTGAGTCGGATCTTAAGAACATTAATGCTGCTGATCAATATTCATTTTTTTAACTCTCATATAAAGCTTAGTTTTCTCATGTCAGTTTGATAAAAATTGTTTACATGTTTTCAATTTAAATACCTGTGTATCCCCAGCACCTAGGTGAGTATATTTTAGTGAGTCGGATCTTAAGAACATTAATGCTGCTGATCAATATTCATTTTTTAACTATATAAGAGATCTATGTATTTTTCCGAAGAAGTCAAGCATCATGTACGCACAGACAAATAGTCTAAACATATCCCCTTGCTAACATAGATAATTACTTTTTTCCCTTTTTGTCTCCAGGCAGAGATGGAAATGGTGGCTGCTGGACTCAAAAAGAATTTGCAAGTTGCTGAGAGACTTCACCTTCTAACTTTATATCGGAGCGCTTGTACTACTAGTAACGTCAGAATAGCTGCAGAGGCTCTTGGCTTGGTAAGTAGTTCCTTAGACCGTTACTTATTTTATGAGACCAAAACATGTGCAACACTGTAGCCTAGGTCACATTGAGGGGGAACTGTCACCTAAATACTTATTTTTTCAGGACTGTTTACAGTACAATGGAGCTCGTAATTAATGTGTTACTAGTCGAGTGACAACATGTGGCAGCACAAAGTTCTGTTTACAGTACAATGGAGCTCGTAATTAATGGTGTGCCTTTTCTTTAGTCGTTGGGCACATATGACAATTATGGGATGGAGTCGCCATTTTAGGATGAGAAGAAGTTGAACAAATTGATTGTATTGAATTACTAAGATCATAAAAATAAATTAATAACTATGACAACAATTTATTCTTCACTGGACATAGTCCTGCCTATTGCCCCGAAGAATCCTTATCTATTCAATCCTGATCTATTCTTATCTGTGACAGAATCTTGAAATCTTTTCTTGGCATGTTTTTATCTGATTGTCTTGTCATACAGAATTTGCCAGATAAATGAGAATGCAGCTAAAGGATTAGGTTTGTCCAAAACTTTCTAGTTACAACTGCCAACTCCTGTTACATCAACCACAAATGGACACATCTGCCCATCCCTCATGGATGGTGCTGAACCACCACTTGATCCATTTCTTTTCTTGTGCTTTGTCATGTTTTCTTTTTTTTTAGAGGACGGATGCTTTATTTTTGTACTAGTCCGGTTGAATCATGCGTGCCTCTTATCAAAGACATCGATATGAAATTATGATAAGATAAAGATTTGTTATCTCACTAATATGAAACTATGTTAAAATGTAAATACATTTTATACGATCCATGAATGCGGTTGCAAACAACAGGAAAAAATGGAACCACCATTGATATTTATTTTTAATATATATCGTGGGTCCCACATAAATTGTACATGGGTCTACATTACTATTTTTCTAGTATATATTGTTGGTCTCACAAAAGTAGCACAAAACCGGTGCCCTCTGGTGTTGCTCTTGCTCTGGGTCGATTCTCCCTGTGTTTCTCGACTTGTGGTGATGTTGGACCTGGTGTTTGCAGCGGTTTTTGAGTGGAATTAGGTCAACCCGAATGTCCCCAGGGGATTTTACCTAGGTGGTATTTATAGTTATTTGGAGTCGGTTCTAGGCGCATGGACATCGTGACAAACCCTAGAAATCATATGGCTTTGTTATGCAGCGAAGATGGGCTGAACCTCGGCAAAGTGGGCCAATGTCGATCGGCACATGGGGCATGTGTCGATTGGCACAGAGCCACTTTGTGGCCCCACGCGTCCATCTTCCTCGTGCAGCTTCCTCATGTTGGAAAAGTTAGCTAAAATCTAGGGCTGGATAATGAGCTTTTAACTCGGCGAAATATAGGGCATACACCAAAAAGAGACGACAGCCGTCGCAAGTCCTCGAAGTTGTCTAGGGATGGCTTAGGCCGACCCTAGCCGCCATGGCCTCCCTGCGTGGCTGTGCTATGGCGGAGTTCATGAGCAAGTTGGAGTCATCAATGGTATGTACTTGGTGGTGATGATCCAAACACATCTATGATATGAGTAATGTTCTTTATGTCATCCGATTTTTAGCGACTCCATAACTTCTTTTATGCTTTCTACCTATCATGAATATGATTGTTCTCTTAGTCTAATTCATGGTTAGACTATATAGCATGTTTTATGTAATCGTGGCGATTAGATATGGTTTGTCAACCCTTCATGATATCTAGACACGTTCATTTGTGGACGTGCCCTTGTAACTAACCACGCCGATAGGGAGCATCGTGATAGGGTGTGATCTCGTATAAGGTGGCGTTCTTGGGAGGTTGACCAGAGGTAAGAGTTTAAAGATGGCTTTGGATGAGATGCATGATACACTACTCTTATTTGTTAGAATTACAACTAGAAGACGATAGGCACGTTTATCCTTTGGTTGCCCTTTACTTTGCTTATGTTATAAATGTGATCAACCTACAGACCACTCACATCTTATTGTAGGTTTATCTTTTATATGTAATCAATGCCTAACGTTGCGATTAGATTCGTTTAGCTAGGTAGAAAACCCTAAGAAGTTCATTGTCGATCCACGGATTGATAAACCTTGGATGAAATACTCTAAGGGAAAAGCTACGATGATCCGTGCGGTTCATTATTGGCGCGTCTATGGACCGTGAACGAGTTTTTTTGGCGCCGTTACCGGGGATCGGCAACTTGAACCCTAGGGAGATCTATCTAATTTTTCAGATTAACCCTAATTTTATTGTTGCATGTGTCCTGCGTTTCTTGTTTGTGTCTATGAATGCAGGTAAAATCCTAGACACAAAGCGATCGAGAAGTTCTCAACATTCGGACTTTGGCAAGTCCAATCTCGCACAAACAAAATTGATGGCTATATCAAGATCCGCTCTTTAGTGGTAGGTGCTAACTTTTGTTAGTGGCCCATCATCCGCTATCGAGCCCGCACCCAAAACAAGTGAAGATGAACAAGACATGTCGCCGTGTCAATTAATTTTAAAGACTAATGTTTCTTGTAGATTTGTTTGTTCATGCTATAGGTGATGAATCATGCCCCAAGAAGTCGTGAGATCCTATCGTCAACATCTCTGGAATGTTGCTGTTGAGACCAATTTTTCGCCCATTATCAGAGAAGTACCTTGAAGGAAAATTAGAAAATATGAAGCTCCATCAAATCTTATTTCCAACGCATCAAGAATCGCAAATTTTGGATATTGGTGCAAGGAGTTATGGTAAAATCTTTCAACACTACGCGTTCTGAAATCTGTTCGAGACAAAATGTAGTGCCGGAGTAAAACAAGCATAGCTCTTTCATCTGGAGTCCGTTTGGAGTGTATGAGCACTCGTTGGAAAGGAAATTTGATGCACATTGCAATGGAGTAGAAGCTTGGTACATGTTCTGCACTGGGTGAACATGAATTCAATGAAGAAGAAGCAGCAGCAAACAACGGAGAAGCTGATGATGATGTCAAGGGAAGATTGTAGGATCTTGAGCACAAAGGATGATGATTTGAAGTTGATCAAAACTGGAGGCAACAAGATTAGAAGCACCATGACACCACCAATGGTCTCCGGTAGGGTGCTCAAGAAGCTTCTAATTGAGTGATGCTACCAACAAAAGAAATCGCTCAGATCATCGACATAAAGAGCAAGACTCCCTACGATCCCGGCACCTTGGGTAAAGCAAGAATTATGTAGAAGACTCATCATTGGATCTATGCTACTCGCTGGTGAATCAATGGTGATGACTTTGAATCCTAAAGATGCACAACACGACGCTCCAAAGACCACAAGATCAAGATCATCGACATCTCAGGATCAATTTACAAGAAGGTACTATTCGCATCAAAATTCTGCACAGCCTCTGAAGGACACAACAGAATATTTTTGGATATTTAAAAGCCCCATGAAGTACTGGTCCCAATGAATCTAGAATCAAGTCGGAGATTTCTACAAACGGTTATGATCAAAACATCGAAGGTCGTGCATTCTAAAATTTTCTGGACAGCATGCAGCACTGAAGTAAAATTGGCATAACTCTCGTTTGAATTTCGTTTAAGATGAATGACCACTCCTTGGAATGGTAATTTCATAAACTTTTCAATAGATCTATACTTGGTATATGTTCTGTTCTGGACACAGGGGAAAATCGACGAAGAAGAGACCGGAACAACTTGATGAGAACAAGGTAGAGGAGATAATGATGACAACAATGAAGAGGAGCTTGGGCAATGCTTTCATCAAGCGTACATGATCAAATTCAGAAGCTAAGAACAAAAGAAAGATCCTCAAGAACATTGGTATAGAAGACACAATAAGGCGACATTCGATACATGAAGATGTTTTGAGTAAACCACGACGAATTACACCAAGTGACATCAAGCTGCATGGATACTTTGGATTCTCGCACAAAGACCATGGCTTCGCATGAAAATAATCGAGGTGAGAAGCCTAGCTCTACGACTTTAAATGAAGCACTTTGCGTGAGACAACTCAATCTTTTGTTTATTATCTATATGATATGACGGTCTATATTGTGCTCTTTAATCGAATCATCAAGTAACATTATACCATTGCTCTAATAAATGCCACAACTTTATGTTGTATGATCTAAATGTTATTGAGGGAGCATTTTGTTATTTGATCTTGGAAAACTTGTAGACCCTTTTGTGTGCCTATTAGTGTTTAGAGTCTTTTCTTTTGAGTCTTTTTAGAGAGACTAGTGGAGATGCACGTGCCCAGGCACGTGTTTTTAAAAATATAATAAAATAAAATTTTATATAATAGAAAAATAAAGTAAACAATAATTATATATATAAATTGTATATATTGCAAGGTTTGTATTCTGATTTAAACCTAATCTATATAGTAAACAACAAATAAAATTATGCAGTAAAAGTATCGTAAATACAAATATCGATACACCTCATTAATCATTTCTTTCTCCTTTCTCTTCTAACTTGACTCGTCTATAATTTCTCTATCTCTCTTCTAACATGCTCCATGGCATATGTCTCCTAGCTCGGTTCACCTGTAACATCTCTCTCTCTCCTAACTCGATTTACATGCGGTATGTTTCTTTTCATCTTCCTCCCTTAACTTGATCCACAAGTGGTATCACCCTCCCTCTCCTAACTCGAGCCAACTCGACCGATATGTGGCTTATCTCTCTCCACCCCTCCCCATCGAAATCCGGTTGAACGGTGATCTCTCGTTTCTATCTCTCCCCCCTCTCTTCTAAGTCAATTTACCTTTAGTTTTTTTCCTCTCTCTCTCTCTCCTTCCCGCACTCTCCAAACTCCATGTGCCTCTGATTTGTCTCTCCTTCTTCTACTCTCTCTTCTAACTCGATCCACCATGATTTCTCTCTCTCTCTCCCCCCTTCCCTCTCCCTCTCTTTTGGCCTCTCCTAACTCGATCCATCGCGATTTCTCTTTACCTATTTTTTATTTGTTTTCTAACTTAATCCACCCTTTTATCTCTCTCTGTCCCCTCTCTCTCTCCTAACTCGATCCACGTGTGATTTCTCTCCCTCTCCCATCCTTCTTCTCTTCAAATACTAACCCGATTAAATAGTGATCTCTCTCTCCTAACTTCATCCCTTGTTGCTCTCTCTCTCGTCTAACTCGATCCACCATTAATTTCTCTTTCACACCTTCTCACCTACTCCTAACTCCAGACAGCTCTAATTTCTCTCCCCTTCTCCCTCCTCTACTCTCTCTATTAACTCGGTCCACCGTGATTTCTCTCTCTTTCAATCTCTATCACTCCCACTCCCCTCCCTCCCTCTCTCGGGCTCTCCTAACTCAATCCACCAATGACTTCTCTTTACCACCTTTCTATCTGTTTCCTAACCCAATCCATACTTTGAGATATCTCTCTCCACCTTAATTACTCGTTTTCCTAACTCCATCAACATGTGGAATTTCTTTCCCTTCCTCTTTTCCTCTTCAAACTCAATGCACTTGTGATTTCCCTCGCTCCTTCTTCTAACTTAATCCATCTATGATCTCTCTCTCTCCTCTCCCTCTCTCCTAGTAACTCGACTCATGTGTGATATCTCTCTCTCCTCTCCCTTTCTCCAAGGGCACCCGCAATGGTTACAGTAAGAAGCTCTCTATAACTATATCCACGTAGAATATAGTAAATATTATAGATTACTTGTCCAACAATGTTACTATAGCACAAGTTTCTAAATTAGTCGGGCCCACATATAATTATTTGTTTATTCCAGACTTCTCGTTCACTCATATCCTCCGTGCTCCAATTCGCTCGGCACGAGAATCCGTTTTGGTTGGGCTGCTGCGCGTGGGATGGCGTGTTAGCGAGGATCGCTGGGTTAAACGATGGTTTCACTCTCTCTCCTCTTCTCTCTCCTACGTGGACGTCCTATCGAGAGCACTATCGACACCGTTGGCCATGCCCCTGGTAACTCGATCCATGTGTGATCTCCCTTTCCCTCTTTTAACTCAACAGTGGAGATGCACCTGCACATATTTTTGAAAAAAAGTAGTAAATAAACATGTATATGCATATCATTATCTTCTTTATGAGAGTTTTCTCATACCAGAATCTGTCAAAGAACTGAAATAACGCATAGGGGGTCAGTACCGTAATGTCTTGGGTAAACAAAGATGGAGAGCACATTTACATAGCAATATCCAGTTCATCACTTGAGTAAAAAAAATGACATTATGATACTCTACGTACCCAAAAATCCAATGCCACATTAAATTTAAAATCAGATTAGGCCACTCTCAGAATTCTACATTTAAGCTAAAACAAAAATAGAAATGCATCCTTTAGTGGTAGAAAGAAATATTCTCACATTAAAATCACTATTTTTGTTTCAGTTCCTCTGAAACCGATGTCTTCATTTTTTTTGATAGACTCGAGGTAAAACATACTTCTTAGATCGTTTGACACAAACGTGAGCATGTAAAACCCAAATACCTCTAGTCTTTGCCAAAAAAAATCATATGTTTAGCAATATAAAAAAACAATCATATTTTAGAATTGCCAACTCCAAAGATAAAAAAAATCTGGAAACATATATTTGCTCATGCAATTTTCAAACTTGATATTCTAAAAAAAAGTTTGGCAATATAGCATGACCCTTTAGCGTGTGTTTGGTCTGGAGACAATGTAAAATGGGATGATCCTGTCCCACCCCTTGCTTCGTTAAGCGGATGGGTTCATCCCACTTTTTCTATTTTTTGGTTTGAAGGATTGAGAGTAGGGGTGAAAGTGGAGTGGATAATTTCCGCATCCGATCCGAATCCGATTTTTACGGATATGGGGAAAAAAATTTTGATATCCGCACGGATATGAATAATCCGAATCCGATTGTATGCGGATGTGGAGCAGGATATGGTTCTAGCAAAATCCGATGGATATGGATTATCCGATAATTGAACGCGGATTATCCGAACCTTATAATAGGATATCCGACTACTCAGCAAACCAACATGATCAGCGGCCAACCCAAACAATAAGACATTTATGTAACTTTTTAATATTTTCACTCTGTACTAAGATTAAAATCTGAATTTGTGATAATTTTTGTTTGTCATCAAGTATGAAGTGTTAGTGTCAACTGTGAAAATTACTTTAGACATGATTTGTAAATTATAAAGTTAAATATTTTAAATTTCTACTTAATGGCTTTGGTTGAGGAATTAATTATCACAATAAAAATCTACACATGAGCATGTATTATCCGACTATATTAATTCGTGTCCGCTCCGACTCCGCACCATCTCCGACAACCGAAAAAATCCGCATCCGGATCCGTATCCGCGCAATATCCAATCCGCTCCATATCCGACAAAAAAGCTTTGGATGAGGATATGGAAAAAGTATTATCCGCTCCGATCCGATCCGCTTTCATCCCTAATTGAGAGTATTTGGATGATGAAATTTTGACATTGTTTCCTTTTCTTTTTCTCTCAATGATTTTTCCTTTTTTGTTTCTTTTTCTCCATGGTTTTTTCTTTCTTTATTTGCTATTTATTTCCACCGTGTCTTTCTCTTTTTCCGCTTCTTTTTTCTTCCGTCTTTTTCTCTTATTTTTTCTGCTTCTTTTTTTCTCCGTGTTTTCCCGGTTTCCCCTATCGTTTTTCCTCTTCTTTTCTTTACCTCCGCCTGCCTTATCTTCTCCCGTTCTAATTCTAATATCTGCGGCCACCTCCTTCGCGTGCAGCTGTCTGCGCTGCCTCCCTCCCAATCTTAATCTCTGTGCCGCCTCCCGCACGCTCGCCTGCAGCCGCGCTCACCGGGGCTGGAGCTTGACATCGCGCGCCATGGCTCGAGCTTGCCCGCGGTCAGGCGCGCCATGGCTCGAGCTTGCTCGCGGTCGGGCTCGGGCGCACCAGTTGCCCATGTCCGCGCCGCACCCACAGCTCTCCCGCACCTGCGTCGTCGTGCTCGAGCTCTTCGAAGGCGTCAGCCACGCGCCCCGAGAGCAACAGAAGCATCCAATCAGGCGGCCAAAGCACGGGCTATCTCGCTTCTCCATCACCCGCACCATGCCCTTCCCACTCCGGTTTGACCCTCCCCAGTCCGGCGGTGGCGTAAATCGAGGAGAGGCTGGCGGGGTGAAGCAAGATCCGGCTGCGGCCAAATCAAGGTTGCATCGGCGCAGGCGACCACCTTCGACCCTGCTCCTCTCGTCCCTGCGCCCACCCGTCCTCGGCTGAAGTTGGCAGCAGCTGGCGGCGACCGTCTCATCGTCGGCTCAAGCGGCGGTCCATCTCGTCCTCGGCTCAAGCGGCAGCAGCAGTCGGTGGCCCTGTCCTCCTCAGCTCAAGCGGCGGCTGCGCTCGGTTTCGACCAATTTCACACGGCGGCGACGCTGCGCAACCAAGGTCGATGAGCAGCAGGGCGTCGGGGTGTTGCCCTATTTATAGGGCAGGACGCCGAACCTGGCGTGGCGCGGACGCCAAGGAAGAGTTGGGCGGAGAGGGAGGCGCAAATGGTGAGATGCAGACGGGCGGAGAGGGAGGCGCAAATGGCGAGAGGCAATTACGGGTGCGTAGCGGAGGGAATTGGCGATTGGGTCGAGCGGGTACAAGGTGTATGCTCGGTGAAAAAAAACTGAGACGGAGTGCCTGGAAACAACGCTAAAATGGTTCTCCCCTCCCTCTTTTCGTTTCGTCTTTCGTCGTTTGCTGCCTGTTATGTGGGCCCAAATGGGTGTCTAGTGAGGTGAGAGTAGGTTTATTGTTGTGTAGGATTTGACATCAAATCTCTCACTCTTTATAGTATAGATTTATGAAGTATAGCATCATCCTTTGATTCTAAACTTGTGGCTAGTTAATCTAGGCTAACTTTTGTTTTGTTTTTAGACCACCATTCATGTCATGTCATTTTGTTCATCCATCTCATGTTCCACTTCACGCCATGTTGTTCTCACCCTTGCATTGCATTGCATGTTTTGTTCGGCTCCAGCTCCAGAGGTGGAAGCTCCAGCGGCAACGGCTTCGGCTTTAGCCTTTTGCTTCATCTCCAGTGCAAATAACTCCTTAGCCTGAGACAAAATAAGCTATCAGAAGAGCATAGTGACAAGTTTCGTTGAAAAAATAAGCAAAAACAAAATCATGACAAACGAAGCTAACATTGGCGAGTCGATCGTGAGCCGTACGACGCGCGCACTCTCGCCCAGTAGCAGACCAGAACTTCTTCAAGAATGCGGCCGAGTAGCAATAACAGCTTCGCTGAACAACTCTTTCTTATCTGGATTGAGTGCAGCGGGAAATTGATAATCTCTCTTTAACAGATTCTTGTAATGAGAGCAACCCTGGTCCGAAAGCATTTTGAAGGCATTGGTCACACATGTGCGAGCAGCATAGTCCCCAACCTTGGATAAAACGTCCGGAAGGAACTTGAACTCATCGTCAAGCCAGTCAAAAAGCTTCTCGAGACCATAGTTTTGGTTCAGAAAAGGAAGGGGCTCTCCACCATACTGCTTAAGGGCTGCTTCATACTCTCGATAAATCCTTGAGCCCCGGCTCCAGATTTCCTCATCTATTTTTTCCTTTTTAGAACGAAGCTTCTTAATAGTGCCCCTGAGCCTATTAGCTTCATCACTTAGAGAGTTCTTCATATCAATTGCAACAAGAAGATCCTTCTTGTACTTTTCAGCATCGGCAGCGAACTTCTCCTTCGCGCCCTCCAAGCTCTTTATCTGATTCTTTAAGTCATGGACTAAAGTGGCATCTTCAACTAGCTTGGTACGAAGCCCTTCAATAGTCTCGATATTACGAGTACGCTCAGCTTCAAGAGCAGCCACTTTGTCCTTAAGCGAAGAAATCTCCGTATGAGAATTCTCATGTTGAACACGAAGCTGTTCCTTCTCAGCTTCAAGAGACTCTTTTAGCTTGGCAACATCAGCTTGCTTAGAGGCCCATTTTTCGCGCTCCTTCCGCAAAACATCCAATTCGGCTCTCTCGCCCTCAATATCATTGAGTCGAAGCGGAAGGCGCACAAAGAGCTCTTGCATTGAAATCATAGACTGAAAACAAAGACATTAAATCAGCAACGAAGCCAAAAATAAAAAATAAAAATACAAGATCGAAGGTAATGACAATTACCTGCATGTTACTAGTCATACTTGACACAGCAAGGGCATCCAGATCAAAAGTTTTTACTCGATTTTCAAACTCTACAAAATGAAAAAAAAACGAAGTCAACAACGAAGCCGAAAAGCACTCGGCTGAATAAAAAGCAAGAAAAAGCAAAAATTACCATCTAGGGAAAAATCAGGCATATCATTCATGGAACGAAGCCCATCCCGACGAAGGCGGTCCACAAAAGACCCAATGCCAACATTAGCGCTGCCTGAAATGTTTTACATACAACCAATTAGTGCATTTTTATCAAAGTCTGGATCTAACAGAAAGCAACACGAAGCTAAGAATAAATATTGCCTTCCACATTGACAGGCCTGGAATCAACATTGGCCGGACTGGCAGAGGGTTCGGTTTCAACACCATGAACATGAACAACGGGCGAAGCAATGACCGTTTGCAAGGCATCACTCGAACCCACACCAGCATCGGCGATAGGACGCTCTGCATCTTCGTGAACAATCTCAAGAGGAGACTTAGCCGCCGCCTTGGCCAAAACATCAAGAGAAGAAGGAATGGCCTGGACCGATGAAACTTCAAGGTCTGCAGAAGCCAAATCCTTAGTCTCATCTTTCCTCAGAAGGCGACTATAGCTAATATCGTCCTCCTCTTCATCGACACAACCCGGGATACGAACCTGAAGGAAAGGACCGGTAGATGGCTTAACTATGAACGACAGTTGCAAGTTAGTAAAAAATTAAGGTAAGAGACGAAAGACAACAAAAACTACTAACCTCCAAAACTAAGGTCTATAGCTGCCGAAGCCGCAGCAGGACCAGAAGAAGGCACCGCTAAAGTAGCAGGTGCAGGAGCAGCTTCAACAGCAGGAGGTGCAGACGATGCCACTAGCGGCGGAGGCGCACTTGAAATAGGCGTGACAGGCAAGGCCCCGCTCAACCGCTGCCGCTTCGAAGCTTCGAGTGCAGTGGTAGACGCCCGCTTCTTAGTAGGCATAGCTTTAGTGCCACGAGTCCTTGTCTGGCCACCACGGCCAGAAGGGGCTGCCGCACTGCTGTCCCCGGCTTCTTCACAGCCATCATCAGACCCACTACCCGCGGCACGGCCAGAGCCATGACCCCTCCTCCCACGCCCATGGCTTGGCTTCGGAAGTGGTTGTGTGCTTGGATGGTCAGAAGCCGTAAGCTTCTTTCCAGGCTTGGGAGGAGCCACGCGTTGGGGATAACTGACCTTCATCTCCTCAAAGACTCTGTTGAAGCGATGACCGCCCAACAGAGCAACACAACTATCGTGCTCCTTCGATATATATTTTTCAAGTATTATTTCAGCCATCAGCTCGATAGACTGAACAAAAGCATAATCTGACATATGTGAGGGCTTCTTGGCCCCAAAACGAGGAAAGCACACATGCTGAAGCCCCCGGTACGGCTTCACGTCAACCATAAATGGCTTCCAACTAGCCGAAAGAAAATTGACACCCATGGCAAGACCTTCCTCGATAAGGTCACGACTGCTACTGATCCGACTTGCCTTGAAAAAAGCCGATTCGCAACGGCTGTAGGTAGGCGCCTTCGGGTTTAAAGGAGGGCAAGAAATGAAATTGCTTGGAAGGACCCGGCCATGCAAAGGAAATCTTATTTGCTTCGTGCCATCCTCCAAAGTCATCTCCACCGAAGGCACCTTCACATAAAGCCAGTACTTGCGCTAATTCCGGTCCCAGGCGTTACGCTGACTGAAGGTAAGTTCAACTTTCTCCAGATCGGTAAGACGGCGACGGGCGCAGAAGCTAACGCTACCGTAATAAGGCTCATACTCAACACCATCAATTTCAACAGCCTTCGTTTGACGATGGCCCTCAAAATAGCGGACGAAACCATCTACATCAACATCAGAGCCGTTGGTCTTTACCGCCCAGAAGAATCGAAGCAGATGAGTGATGCCATTGGGAGTAAGATGATAAAGTTGAATTCCGAACCTCCCAAGCATCTCTGCAACGATATTATGAATCGGCATCCGAAGCCCAGCGGTGAAAAAAATCCCAAAACACTACAGCTTCGTCGGTCTGAGGGTCGGGAGTGACCTCGTTGCCAGGGGCTTGGCCATGACCAACGGGAAAATAGCCTTTTTCCTCATAAAACTTTATCAAGGCATCACTTATGAAAGACTTTCCAAAGATAGTGGTGCGAGGCTTCTTCTTCGGATCAACCAAATCTGATAAATCAGCTTCGACATCCTCAATAGCTTCGTTTGCAACAGACTCAGCATTATCAGTGTCTCCCTCATCTGGATTATCAATTTCCTCCACAAGGGCCTTGCCTCTTTGATCAACGTCCATTGTGGTAGAACCTTCATCAAGCTGTTCAGCAAAAGCAACAGCTTCGTCTTCAGTCATAATAGCAGGACTGTGGGAACCCTCCTCCTCTGAATCAGGAGCCCCGATCAACCGAGCGGTCTGCTTCGTACGAGCCGCTACCAAATTCAAAAACAATGATAAGCAAATGAAGCAGTTAAATAAAAACAAATAAAGAAACGAAGCAGTTGAACATAAACTCATAAAGCAAACTTACTTTTGACTGAAATGAAGGGAGAGCGGAAAAGCTAAGACTTGCGAAGCAGGCAAAAAGCGTCAGCAGCAAGCTATCGCAGCAAGCCTGAAAGCGAAGCAAGTAAAGTTACCCCTCCTTCGGTCCTATTTATAGGCGGGTGAAAAAATATGACCGTTAACCGTCTCGGTAAATGAGCCGTCGCAAAAATTCAAATCCGACGAAGGCAAATAAGAAGCAACGGTAAAAAATATGACCGTTACTGGCCTCGAAAAATGAACCACCTCTTCAAGTCCAAAAAGAACGAAGCCAAGTTCTAAACGGCAATAAGGGCAATCGAAGCCAAAGCAAAGAATCAAAACAAAATACTTACTCGGGCTTTACTCCAACGAGAGGAGGCGTTTCTCTTGCAGGTAGGCAATCCAAGTTTCGTGGAACTCGGCCTGTTGAAGAAAGCCCTCGTCCGCGAGGGGCTACTGTTGGGTGATTGGCCTGCCAAGAAATACCTTCTAATAAATTTTGAGCAACACGTCAGGCACATTGCCTTCGTCTAATGAAAGGACAGGTCATTTTGGCCTCGTCCTGACGCATGCTGCAGGAATGGCTTCGTCCTGAGAGTGGGTGAAACACCAAAACAAGGCCAAAGAATGGCTTCGGGAACCGTTTTATGAAACAAAGGTAGTGTTAAGTGCTAAAAGTGATGAGCAGAGCTCTGGCCTGCTTCGTTTCTGATTATAGTGCAGATTCGATGATGAGCTATTGGCTTCGGGAGCTGGTGGAGGATCATCTTCGCTGTTGTCGGACCGAAGCAAGTTGCAAAGGTGACTGCACCCTCCTACACGCCATCGAAGCCAAGGTGGACCGAATCCAAGCCGAGTCAATCACGGTGTAACCAGTCTACACATTCACACTGATGATTGCGAATGTACAATTATGTCCCTGGAACATCTAAGTTGTATAGTCTAGAAGATGATGCTTGGTTTTCAGGGGCATATGAGGAATGTAAAAGTGCCCTTTGGCCTCCCTATAAAAGGAGACCCCTGGCCAACGTGTAAAAGGCTGATTCCTGAGAACACTGTTGATGAGTAATATATTGTTGCTTGTCTTTGTTACTCTGTCTTAGCTATTGTTTGGGCTGATTAGTTTCGGCATTAATCCAACAATTATAAAGCTTAGAACCCTATAAAATGAATAGATCTTTAAATAAATGTAAGCCGATAAGATAAATTAATAAGATACGGTAAAGGATGAGCGATCTAAACGAAGAAGGGCGATACGCCTCAATCTAAAGCCTAGAACAACTCGATAAATTGGTGAATTAACTAAACATAGAAGGGCGATACACCTCAATCTAAAGCTTAGATTAATTCGATAAATGTCGTACTTACAGACAAACTAGAGGTCAAGATGATGTAGCCCTGCTTGTTGAAGAACTCGACAAAAAAGGGTTGTTGGCACAAGAGCCAAAAGTTGTGTTTGTATTGATGGTTGTGAGAACATCTTTTACAATAGCGCAAGGTTTATATTTATACCCTGAAAATCTAACTAATCCTTGTCGGTTATGACAATATCTCTAATTTATTCGAAGCGAACTAATCTAAACTACCAAAAGTAGTACAATTGCTGCACAAACAGGCCTCGAAGAAGCTTCCAGACATCCATCGTCAGAGTCGTAAATGCTCCGGCCTCCTCATCCCCGTATCCGATCAGGACTCCATCGGACAACCCCTGATCGGAATCGGAAACTTTCAAGTTAGAATCAGACTCGGTCCCAACTTTAGCTTCCTGCCGTTCCACCATATTCCTTTTACACCAACCGAGTCAAAATCTGGTGTCAACACTTCCATTAACCATTCCTTCATGGTTCCTTCGTGGTTCCTTTGTGGTCTCGTTGGGGAAAGCCTCCTTGAGTGGATTTGAAGGATGAGATGGAGGAGATGTTGTACCCTTTTTGTACCAAATATAGTTCAAGTTGTTCTCATAATACTCGAACTCAATCAGTAAGTCCAAAGGTTGAATTTCTTCTTCCTTTGGTACTTGAGGCTTGGGAGAGGTTTTAACAGCAGGATCTGGGATCAAGGCATGTGAATGCTCTGATCCTACTATCAAAGAATCCTCAAAACTCGACTCGTCTTCCTCCCAGGAGTGTTTGGTCATTGAGATGGAGGTAGCACTTTCTAAAGGTTGCCCAATCAAGAGATCAAAGTCATGGACTTCGAACACATGGAAATCAAGGGCGACCTCTACATTCTTGTGCCGAATAGGCACGTTCATTATGATCCCGAACCCTCCTATGATGAAACCTGAGGGGTTCGTGAAGGTCTTGTTGGTTAGTGCTAAGGGCTCATCGCCTAAGAAGGCGAGTGCAAATGATTCGGATATGATGTTAGCTCCAACATCGGGATTATAAAGAATATTCACCATGGTTCCTTGAATCATGCATTGAATGGTTGAGGAAGGAGAGCTAATCCAAATTACTTCAGAAGAAAGCCCTTTTTTCTTTATCCATTCGTTGCTCAAGAGGTCCTCTTTGAGAGGTTCAAGAACTGGTGGTTTTGAGGTATTTTCAGAGTCTTTAAAAAGACCATCCTCAAATTCAAAGATGAATTCCAGAGGTTGAGTTTCCTCTTCCTGCTTTGTTCCGGGTTCGGGGGAAGTTTCTAGGGTTGACATCGGGTAGGTTAGCAAGAGGGGAGCGGGGTTAACCTGAGAGGCTTCCTCAGTGCTTGGGGTAGCATCAACTGGGATAGGCTGCATGAAGGAGCAGTTTTCTAGAATGCAATCTAGAAGTTGTACTCACTCAGCTGTGCTTTTGTGCACGAACGATCCCCAAACGGTGATGTCGAGGTATAGGGCAGACTCCTTGCCAAGACCCATCCAAAAGTGTTGTAACAACACACGGTCGGGTAAAGACAAGTCAGGGCTGGAATTGGTTAGAGATGAAAATCTAACCCATGCTGCACCTATGGTTTCCTTCTCTTCCTAATGAAAGCCGAGGATCTCCTTTCGTAGGGAGGCGATACGAGATATAGGGAAGAATGCAAGGCAAAACTTGGCTTGTAGTTCAACCCAATCCCCATTCATCTTCCTAACGTTATGAGCATACCATTGCTCCGCTCTCTCTTTGAGAGAGAACGGAAACAACTTCCGCTTTATGGTTTTCTGTGTTATGCCTGTGATTGCCAGGCACAAACACAGATGTTTGAACTCTCATAGGTGGTGGTGAGGATTTTCACTATGGGTTCCAGAGAAGGGTTGCTCCCGAACCATGGCTATAAAGCCTAGGCGGAGTTCATAGTCGGAAGTTGTGATGGGTGTTGGGTTACTGACCGAAGCCAACGAACTCAGACAACAGCTAAGACAGAGGAACGGAGACAAGCAACAAAATATTACTTATCAACAATGTTCTCAGGAATCAGCCCTTTACACATTGGCCCAGGGTCCCCTTTTATAGGGAGGCCAAGGGGCATTTTTACATTCCTCATATGCCCTTGAAAACCAAGCATCATCCTCTAGACTATACAACTTAGATGTTTCAGGGACATAATTGTACATTCACAATCATCAGTGTGAATGTGTAGACTAGTTACACCGTGTTTGACTCGGTTTGGACTTGGTCTCCCTAGGCTTCGCCGGCGTGAGGGGAGGCGCAATCACCTTCGTTACCTGCTTCTACCAGCAGCCGAGACGACCTTGCTCCACCGGTATCCGAAGCTGTTAGCTCCACTCCAATCCTGCATTAAAGCCACAGACGAAGCAGACCAGAGCCCTGCCCATCACTTTTAGCACTCAACAATATCTCTGTTTTGCCAAAGCAACTGCAGAAGCCGTTCTACGGTCGTATTTAACGTTTCACCCCTTCTTGGACACGAAGCCGTTTTCGGGGTGACATGGGGAGACGAAGCCAAAGATGGTCTCTCCTTTTACAGACGAAGCCAACGCGCATGTCATGTTGCTCGAAACTTATCTGAGGGTGTTTCTTGGCAGGCCAATCCCCCAACAGTAGCCCCTCGCGGACGAGGGCTTTCTTCAACAGGCCGAGTTCCACGAAACTTGGATTGCTTGCCTGTCCGAGAAACGCCTCCTCTCGTTGGAGAAATGCTCGAGTAATTATTTTGTTTTGATTCTTTACACTGGCTTCGACTGCCTTTTTTACCTACTAGGATTGGCTTCGTTTGTTTTTAGCTCGTTAGGACGGTTCAGTTTTTGAGGTAAGCACCGGTCGTATTTTTTTACCGTTGATTTTATTTGGCTTCGTCGAATTTGAATTTCTGTGACGGTTCGTTTACCTAGACGGTTAACGGTCGGATTTTTCACCCGCCTATAAATAGGACCGAAGGGGGGTTAACTTTACTTGCTTCGGTTTTAAGCTTTCTGTGATAGCTTGTTGCTGACGCTTTTTGCCTGCTTCGCAAGTTTTAGCTTTTCAGCTCTCCCTTCATTTCGGTCACAAGTAAGTTGGCTTTCTAAGTTTGTTAGCTAATTTGCTTCATTTGGTGTTATATTTTGGTTTATTTGCTTCGTTTGCTTATCGCTATTTTTGCCTTTTGTAGCGGCTCGTACGAAGTAGACAGCTCGTTTGATTGGGGCTCTGACTCTGAGGGGGAGGGTTTTCATAGCCCTGCCAACATGACAGAGGACGAAGCTGCCGCTTTTGCTGCACACCTTGAGGGAGGTGATGACAATATGGAAGCTGAGCCAAAAGGCAAGGCCATCGCAGATGAGGGCGAGAATTCTGATGACGAAGATGACGGCGATGCTGAGTCCCTGGCTGATGAAGCCATTGAGGATGTTGAGGCGGATGTTTCAGACTTGGTTGATCCGAAAAAGAAGCCTCGCACCACTGTTTTCGGGAAGTCTTTCATGAGTAATGCTTTGCTTAAGTTTTATGAGGAGAAAGGCTACTTTCGTGCTGGTGATGGACGAGCTCCTGGTAACGAGGTTACTCCTGCCCCACATCCTGACAAAGCTGTTGTGTTCCGGGATTTTTTTACTGCGGGGATTCGGATGCCTATTCACAACATTATTGCAGAGATGCTTGGGAGATTTGGGATTCAGCTTTACCATCTTACGCCCAACAGCATTATGCATCTGCTTCGTTTCTTTTGGGCAGTGAAGACCAACGGCTCCGATGTTGATGTCGACGGTTTCGTCCGCTACTTTGAGGGCCATCGCCAAACGAAGGCCGTTGAGATTGATGGTATTGAGTATGAGCCTGATTATGGCAGCATCAGCTTCTGCGCCCGCCGTCATCTTGCTGACCTAGAGAAGGTAGAGCTTACCTTCAGTCAGAAGAATGCCTGGGACCGAAACTGGCGTAAATACCGGCTATACGTGAAGGTGCCTCCGTTGGAGAGAATTTTGGAGAATGGCACGAAACAAATAAGCTTTCCTTTGCATGGCCAAGTCCTTCCAAGTAACTTCATTTCTTGCCATCCTTTCGATCCGAAGGCACCTAACTACAGCCGTTGTGAATCGGCTTTTTTCAAGACAAGTCGTATCAGCAGCAGCCGCGACCTTATTGAGGAGGGCCTTGCCATGGGCGTGAATTTCCTTTCAGCCAACTGGAAGCCGTTTGCAGTCGACGTGAGGTCGTACCGGGGGGTTTCCCATGTATGCTTCCCCGATTTTGGGGCAAAGAAGCCCCCATATATGTCCAATTATGCCTTCATTCAGTCCATCGAGTTGATGGCTGAAATAATTCTTAGAAAATATACATTGAAGGAGCATGATAGTTGCGTTGCTCTATTGGGCGGTCATCGTTTCAACAGAGTCTTTGAGGAGATGAAGGTTAATTATCTCCAACGTGTGGCTCCTCCCAAGCCCGGCAAGAAGCTCACGGCTGTGGACCACCCTAGCGTGCAGCCGCCTCCGAAGTCGACCCGCGGCCGTGGAAGGAAGGGGCGTGGCTCAGGCCATGGCGCTGGTGGTGGCTCTGATGAGGGCGGGGACGAAGGTGGTGGTAGCAGCGCCATAGCCCCTTCTGGCCATGGAGGCCAGGCCAGGACTCGTGGCACTAAGGCTGTGCCTACTAAGAAAAGGGGATCGACCACCGCGCTTGAGGCTTCAAAGCGACAGCGGTTGAGCGGGGCCTTGCCTGTTATGCCCATTTCTAGTGCGCCTCCGCCCCCGTTGGCTTCGTCTGCTCCTTCTACTGCTGATGTTGTTGTTCCGGCTCCTGCTGTTGTGACAGTTCCTTCTTCTGTTGCGCCTGCCACCCCTGCTGTTCCAGCTTCTGCCACATTGGCGGTGCCTTCTTCTGGTCTTGCTGCGGCTTCAGCAGCTATAGACCTTAATTTTGGAGGTTAGTTTTTTGTGTTGTTTTTCGTCTCTAAGTTGTTTTTCATTTCTAACTTGTGTCTGTTTTCTCCAGTGAAACTGCCTACTGGCCCTTTCCTTCGGGTTCGTATCCCGGGGTGCGTTGATGAAGAAGAGGATGATGTCAGCTACAACCATCTTCTGAGGGAGGATGAGACTAAGGATTTAGCTTCTGCAGACCTTGAAGTTTCATCGTCCCAAGTCATGCCTTCTTCTCTTGATGTTCTTGCTAAGGCGGCGGCTAAGTCTCCTCTTGAGACTGTTCGGGAGGATGTTGAGCATCTTAAGGCTACTGCCGAAGCTGAGGATGTTGAGCGTCTTAAGCCTGCTGCCGAAGCTGTCGAGAGTTCGGGTGATGTGCATGCGGCTGCCACCTCACCCATTGTTCCTGTTCATGGAGTGGAAGCTGATCTCTCTGCCAGCCCGGCCAGAGTTGCTTCCGGGCCTGTCCATGCGGAAGGTAATTTACTTGTTTTACCTTCATATTGGTTTTCTTAGTTTAAACTTTTGGTAAAAAAGCGCTAAGTGGTTATGTGATACATTTCAGGCACCGCTAATGTTGGCGTTGATTCCTTTGTGAATCGCCTTCGTCGAGATGGGCTTCGTTCTATGAACGATGTCCCTGATTTTTCTCCAGATGGTATTTTTTGCTCTCTTGTTTTTCCTCTGCCATTATCTTTTGGCTTCGTTACTAATTATAATGTTTTTGTAGAGTTTGAGAACCGTGTGAAGAATTTTGACCTTGATGTCGTTGTTGGGTCGTGCATCACTGGCAACATGAAGGTAATTGACGTTTCCTTCGACCTTGTGTTTCTGTTTTATTTTTGGCTTTGATTGAGTTATTGCCTTTGTTCTCAGTTAATGATTTCGCTTCACGAGATCTGTGCGCGCCTTCCGGTTCGTCTCAATGATGTTGAGAGCGAGAGGGCCGAATTGGAGGCTTTGCAGAAGGAGCGCGAAAAATGGGCTTCTGAGCAAGCTAATGTTGCCAGATTGTAATGTTGCCAGATTGAAGGAGTATCTCGAGGCTGAGAAGGAACACTTCGTATTCAGCGTGAAAGTTCTCACACAGAGATTTCTTCGCTTAAGGACAAAGTGGCTTCTCTTGATGCTGAGCGAACTCGCAATATCGAGACCATCGAAGGGCTTCGTACCAGTTGAGGATGCCACTTTGGTCCATGATTTGAAGAATCAGATAAAAAGTTTGGAAGGTGCGAAGGAGAAGTTTTCTGCTGATGCTGAAAAGTATAAGAAAAACCTTCTTGTGGCAGTCGATTTGAAGAACTCTCTGAGTGACGAAGCTAATAGGCTCAGGGCTGCTGTTAAGAAGCTTCGTACTGAGAAGGAGAAGATGGAACAAGAGATCTATTGTCGTGGTTCACGAGCTTATCGTGGATACAAATTGGCTCTGAAGCAGTATGGTGCGAAGCCGATTCCTTTTCCGAACCAAGACTTTAGCTTCGAGAAGCTTTTTGACTGGCTTGACGACGAGTTTAAGTTCCTTCCGGACGTTCTGTCCAAGGTTGGAGATTACGCAGCTCGCACGTGCATAACCAACGCCTTCAAACTTCTTTCGGACCAAGGCTGTTCTCATTACAAGAATTTCTTGAGGAGGGAGTATCGTTTCCCTGCTGCCCTTAATCCAGATAAGGATGATTTATTCAGCGAAGCTGTTGTCGCTACTCGTGGGGTATTCTTGAGGAAGTTCTGGTCCATTAGTGGTTAGTGGTCGAGAGTGCGCACGTCACGCAGCTCATGATCGACTTGCCAATGTTAGCTTCGTTTGCCATGGTTTTTATTTTTGCTTGTTTTTTCATCAACCCTTGCCGTTATGTTCTTCTGATAGCTTATTTTGTCTCAGACTAAGGAGCTGTTTGCGATAGAGATGCAGTAGAAGGCTGAAGCCGACGCTGCTGCCGCTGCCGCTGCTGTTGGGGCTTCCACCTCGAGGGCTGGAGCCGAAGCTGCTCAGGGTGGAGCTGGAGCTGGAGCATCCGATGTCGATCCGAAGGTTTAGCTTCATCAGATCACTGAGTATTGAGATTTTGTTGAGGGATTTTAAACTTTTGTAAATTTGTATATATTCAGATCCCTGATGAGGGAGGTGTTCTTGAACTTGCACCCTTGGCCATGTGGGATGGTCCCCTGTGCGTGTCTGGCTTCGCATGGGAAGAATTTCAACGGCGTTATCCAAATTCGTGCCTTAGTGACTTTTGGGAGTTCTGCCATGAGTTCTATCGTCATAGCGAGTTTGATGTTTTTGATTTTTTTTACTTCGTTCATTGCTAAGCGCTCGGAGCGCATCGAGCTTGCCAGGAGGAGGAATGCCGAAGCCATTCTTTCGCTTCCTGTGAAAATTGAGCCGATGGACTTTAGCAATGGCCTTGAGGAATTTGCTTATGTTTTTAATGCTCCAAGGTTTAGGAGATCTGGCCAGCAATTCGATGGCTATGTCTTTGAGATGTTTTGATTATCTCTTTGTGAATAATCTGTTGTAATTGACTTGAGATGGTGTATCCAGATTATTGTATGAATGAACGGAAATTCGATTTGCCTTCGTTTTCGAGGGAAACGCCTCCTCCCCTCGAAGCGAATTTTTGTTCATTCATGCGTACTACTATTTGTTTTGCTTGGTACGAAGCTAACGCTTGAGATGTGATTAGTGATAGGCACGATGTGCTCTTTTGAATTCCCTTGGGAATGATTTTGTTTTTAGTTACGGTAGGCTCAGTCAGCCATTTTGTACAAAGTGATTGTTATTTGAGCCGAAGCCCCTTTTACTCCTTAGAATAAGCGTTTTGTGCAAAATAAAAGTTTAAATGAGCCGAAGCCCCTTTTACTCCTTGGAGTAAGCAATTTTTAAACAAAAGAGAAATGTTATGAGCCGAAGCCCCTTTTACTCCTTAGAGTAAGCGTTTTTAGATCTAAATTGGCCTTACCTTTTTGGTAGGGTCAATTTAGTTCTACTTGTATTGTCGAATACTAGCGATTTGGTCGAAGCCAATCACTTTCGATGCAATTTTTTGGGGAATATCTCATTCATATATTTTGCACGAGTTACACTTAGCACCGCCTCGTTAAAAACCTCACCCCTTGGTCAGGGTTCCCCTGTGAGGAAAAAATTACGGGCTTTTGAAAAGAAAAATTTACTCTACTAATTGGCTTCATTTATAGGTTACGAAAACCAATTTTACAATCTTTTCACAGGTAATACCTCCGCAGGCTGTCTGCATTCCATGAATGCGGCAGCTCATTGCCTTCTTCATCGCCTAAGCGAAATGATCCAGGCCTGTTGGTTTTGAGAACTAGGAACGGACCTTCCCACTTGTTTTGTAGCTTTCCTGATGGCGTACTTGGATTTTTTCTTAGGACCCAGTCGCCTACATTGATGTCTTTCCTTATCACCTTTTTGTCCCGCTACTTCTTTGTTTCAGCTTGATACTTGGAGATGTTCTTGGCTGCCTGCAGCCTGTAGATTTCGATGAGGTCTTTGTCGACAGCTTCACTATCTTTTGGAGCTTCCTTTTGGGTGCGAAGCCCTTCATGGAGTATTTTCTCTGGACATACTGGTTCTTCACCATATAGCAGTTTGAAAGGAGTGAATTGGGTTGCCCTTGAAGTGGAAGTGTTGTGAGCCCAAATCACCTTCGGTAGCTCTTCCACCCATTTGCCTTTTTTCTTATAGTTTGCTAGGCACTTTCTGATGGCTGTAAAGATTAAGCCATTTGCTCTTTCAACTGCCCCATTGGTTTGCAGATGATATACTGATGCAAATTTTGCCTTCGTTCCAATTGACATGCAATATTGTCTGAATTCATCATAATCGAACTGCTTCCCATTATCAACTGTGATTTATCTTGGGACTCCGAATCTGCATACTATTTGCTGCCAGAAAAACTTGATTACTGTTTTTGCTGTGATGTTAGCCAGTGGCCTGCCTTCGATCCATTTGGTGAAGTACTCCACTGCTACTATGGCGTATTTGAGATTTCCTTGAGCTATTGAAAGCGGGCCAACCAGATCTATGCCCTATCTCTGCAATGGCCAAGTGGGAGTTATCAATTGTGATGGCTCCGAAGGAGATTTTCGGGTTGTTGCACATTTTTGACATTGATCGCAGGTCTTGACTGTGTTTGTTGCATCATTGATGATTGTAGGCCAATAGAATCCTTGTCTCATTGCCTTCCCCACAATTGCTCTTGCCCCAAAGTGAGCTCCGCATAAGCCGCTATGTATCTCTTGGATTAGCTCTTTGCCTTCGTTGTAAGATATGCAACGAAGCCAAGGGGCTACCTCCCCCTTTTTGTTCAAGACATCATCAATTATTTGGTAGCATCTTGCTCTTTGCTGCATAGATTTTAGATCATCTTCATCAGTGGGCTCGTAGAATCTCCGAAGGTAAGCCATTATTGGCGATCGCCAATCTTCTGAACTTATTGCGTTGATTAGCTTTGGCTGTTCATCTGTGTCCTTTATCGATGGTGTTGTTAGTGTTTAAAAAAATACATCTGGTGGAAGCTTGTCCCCTTTTGCAGCTGCTTTAGCCAGTGCATCTGCTTCTTCATTTTTTCCCCTTGGTATGTATTCTACAGTAAAGCTTTTGAATTTTTTCTTCATTGATCTTACTATGCTCAAGTATTTGATGAGCTCGGGTTGCTTCGCGATACTCTCTTTTTCGATGTGGTCTGCTACCACCTTCGAATCTGTTTTCACAATGAATTGTTGAGCACCCATTGCCTTTGTTTTCCTGAGCCCAAATAATACGGTTCGTACTCAGCAACGTTATTTGTGGTTCTGTCGCTGTCTCTACAGAACTCTAAGTTCGCTGCATATCTCATTTTTACGCCTGAAGGCGATTGCACAATTGCTGTGATGCCAGTTCCTTTGCCCCCCAAGCACCATCGCAGTGTATCAGCCAACTTTCCTCTCTGGTCAGATTTTCTGCCAAAGGCGATATCCATTCTACTATGAAATCAGCCAAGACTTGAGATTTGAGTGCTGTTCTTCGTTCGAAATCAACCACATATTCCGACAGCTCTGCAGCCCATTTGCGTATCCTTACCGAAGCTTCTTTGTTGCTCAGGAGCTCTTTAATTGGTTGGTCAGTTAGCACTTTGATGTTGTGCCCCTCCAAATAATGCCTCAACTTTCTGGATGCCATCACGACAGCGTAGATCATTTTCTCGATCTCTGTATAGAACAGCTTCGACCCGGCCAATGCCTCAGACACGTAATATACTGGCTGTTGTACCCTTCTTCCATCTATCAATTTTTTCGCAATGAGTGCAGCACTAACGGCAGATTGCGAAGCTGCAATGTATAGTAGCAGAGATGCCTTCGGGTCAGGTACTGTCAGTTTGGTGAGTTGCATCAAGTATTGCCTTAGCTTGTGGAATGCTTTTGACTGTTCTTCTCCCCATTCAAACTTTGATGCATTTCTAAGTGTTGCAAAGAAGGGTAAGCTTCGTTCAACCGCCTTTGCGATGAATCTATTGAGTGCTGCAATTCTGCCTGATAGCTTTTGAACGTCTCTTATGCATTTCGGCTCTTCCATGTCAAGGATTGCGTTTATCTTATCTGAATTGGCTTCGATTTCATTTGCTGACACCAGGAAACCGAGTATCTTCCCTTTGGTTACCCTGAAGACACATTTCTTCGGGTTGAGCTTGAGGCCGGCTTGTCTCATTCGTGCGAAGGCGACTGTCAGATCTGAGATGTGATCTTGTCTTTTGGCACTTTTTACTAGGATGTCATCGACATATGCAAGTATGGTTTTAAAGAATTCATCCTTGAATACTGTGCTTGACATGCGACAAAAGGTGGTGCCTGTATTTCGAAGCCCCTCAGGCATCCTGACGAAGCAAAATGTGCCAACTGGTGTAATGAAGCTGGTTTTTTCCTCATCCTCTTTTTTCATCCAGATTTGGTGATAGCCAGAGAAGCAGTCTAAGAGTGACATCATCTCACTTGCTGCAGCTTGATCAATAATTTTGTCGATTCTTGGGAGTGGGAAATCATCTTTTGGGCAAGCTTGTTGAGGTCGGTGAAATCGATGCACATTCTCCATTTGCCATTTTTCTTCTGAACTGGCACAGTGTTAGCCAGCCAGGTTGGGTATTTTACTTCACGTATGACATTGGCATCCAGCAGCCTTTGCACTTCAGCTTTCACAGCATTTACTTTTTCTTCGGACATCTTTCTTAGCTTCTGCTTCTTCGGCTTCATATCGGGGTTAATTGCCAGTTTATGTTCAATTAGGCTTCTGTCGACGCCAGGCAAATCTTTGCTTGACCAGGCAAAGACATCTTTGTTGTTTCTCAGAAACTCTATGAGTCTGTCTTCTTCGTCCGGCTCCAAATCTGAGCCTATAATCACTTTTCTGTCAAAGACGTTAGGTTGTAGCTGAACCTGCTTTGTCTCTGTTGCCTGTCGCATTCTTTTGCTATCTTTCTCGATATTTGGGTTTTCTTCTGGGTAGCATGGTTCCTTTTCTTCAAGCAGATGTACATTTCTTTGGCCTGGTGCTTTGGCTCTCTCGATGTTTCTAGCTTCTCTTTGGTCGCCAAATACAGTGATGACTCCTTTTAGAGCTGGCATTTTTATGCATAGGAATGATTGCCTTATGATGATATCGAAGGCGTTTATAACTCCTCTTCCGAAAATGACATTGTAATCAAAGATCATGTCTACGACATCGAAGGTAATGTACTCGGTTCTTGCATTGGATGTATCGCCAAAAGATACTGGCAATGAGATTTTGCCCAATGTTTGCATGCGCTTCCCCCCGAAGCCAACCAGTGGAGTGTCTGATGGCTCCAGGTTGTCTGGGTTGATATTGGTCATGTTTTTCAATGTTTTTGCTAGGATAATGTCAGCGGAGCTTCTAGTGTCCACTAGCACTCTTCCAATTGTCTAGCCAGCAATATTGGCTTCTATTGACATTGCATCATTGTGTGGGAAGTTATGAAGCTTCAAATCATCTTCGATAAACGTGATTGGCATGTGGGACCACTCCGATTTCTTGTAGGGACCGTCAACTGAGATGTTGTTAACTTGACGAAAGTAGCTCTTTCTTTGTTTTTTGGTTTCGAAGGCGAGTGATGATCCTCCGGTTATGGGTAGAATGAGTCCATAACTTGGGAGTGGGTTAGGCTATTCTTGTGTTTGGGGTTTTGGTTGTGGTGGTGGTGGCGGTAGCTCCTCAACCTTGATGTTTTGCGAAGCCACTTGCTGGGAGGTTTGAGGGTATAGGTGTGGGTATATGGTTGGTGGGTAGTAATGTTGAAAGGTTTGTGGCGAAGGCGAATACTGAGTCGCCATTGCTGTTGTTGGGTGAACAGCACTTGAGTTCAAGGATGGGTATATTGGGCAATATGGCTAGATAGGCTGAGTTTGTGTTTGGATTTGGGTGTTTGGGTGCGAAGCCAAAGGCGGCTTCGTTTGGGTAGCTTGGATTTTTTCAGCCTTCATTTTGTCGATGGTTTTCTTGATGTCTCGGCACTGTTCTGTGCCATGGGTGTGGTTCTTGCCATGATATTGGCAGAAAAATTCCGGTCCCGAAGGTGGACCTCTTCCTCTTCCTCGGCCTCTGCCAGTTCTTCCACCCCTTTGGGTAGGCTCATTTCTTTGGTTCTGGGATTGGCTTTCTGGGTAAATGGTTTTGTTCTGTTGGAACGAAAGCGGGCTCTCAACATTCATGATGGTTTGATGGGAGTAGTTTCGGTAGTTGTGCTGGTTGTGGTGGTGGGGTCTATTTTGGGGTTCATGTTGGTTTCTCAGGATGGCTTCTCTGGCTAATCGCATTCGATTGTCATTGTCGGATCGACAGTACTTTTTGAATTCCTCATAGAGATCTCCGAGGGTGGCTGGTGTCTCTCTTGCGATATGTTGTGCGAATGGACCTAGACGAAGGCCTTGGATAGCTGCAAACTTAGCAGCTTCGTCAGGGATATGGGGAGCCTGAGCTCTTAGGCCTACAAATCTGCGAAAGTAGTCTTCCAGTGGCTCCTTCGGCTGCTGGTGTAATGTAAGTTCGGCATATGAGAGTGATTGATCTCTCATAATGCTGAAATTTTTTATGAGCTCTCTCTTCAGGTCATACCAGCTGTTGATGGATAGGCCAGGTAGCTTCGTATACCAATTCATTGCTGTGCCATCACAAACGATGATGAAGGATTTTGCTAGAACGACATCGTCTCCCCCTGTCGAAGCTATTGCAGCTTCATAGCTCATGAGAAATTATTTGGAGTCGGTGAGGCCATTATATCTTGGTAGAGAGATGGGCTTGTACGAAGACGGCCATCTTGCCAATTGCAGGCTTTCTGATAGAGGGCATGTATGGTCAATGGGACAAGTATGCAGAACTTGGAAGCCTGTTTCCGATGTGGAAATACGGTTTGGCTTATTGAGTTTTGCTTGGAGCTCAGCAACCTGCTTTTTGGCTTTTTCTAGTTCTTCTCGTAGCTTTGCGGCTCTGGAATTTGTGTTGTTTAACCTTCTTTGCTTCGCTTGCCTCAACTCCTCCAACCGCTTCCTGACATGCAACAGTTGGCGTTGTTGTTCTTGTTCTTGTTCTTCTTCTTGCATTTGTTGTTGTAGCTCAAGCTGAGCGGCTTCGAGCTCTCTCTGTTGCTCCAATCGCCAAAGGTGGAGCCTCTCCTCCACCCTGTGCAGCCTATCAGCGGTGGTAAGTGTGTCCTCATCGACTTCTGGTTCCTCAGTGACAGCTTCAGTTATTGGTGGTAAGGTGCTTGGTGGGATTATGGCTTGAGGATCAGTTTCGTCATCCGAGGTTGTGAGTGTTGTTTTTTTGGGATTTTGGGTACTCTCTTCGATGGTGGCATGGTAGTGTTCGTGGGTTTCCTTCGTGCACAGCACAAGCGGTGGGCGCCAGTTGTTGGGTTACTGACCGAAGCCAATGAACTCAGACAACAACTAAGACAGAGGAACGGAGACAAGCAACAAAATATTACTTATCAACAGTGTTCTCAGGAATCAGCCCTTTACACGTTGGCCCAGGGTCCCCTTTTATAGGGAGGTCAAGGGGCATTTTTACATTCCTCATATGCCCCTGAAAACCAAGCATCATCCTCTAGACTATACAACTTAGATGTTTCAGGGACATAATTGTACATTCACAATCATCAGTGTGAATGCATAGACTGGTTACACCGTGTTTGACTCGGTTTGGACTTGGTCTTCCTGGGCTTCGCCGGCGTGAGGGGAGGCGCAAACACATTCGTTACCTGCTTCTGCCAGCAGCCGAGATGACCTTGCTCCACCGGTATCCGAAGCTGTTAGCTCCACTCCAATCCTGCATTAAAGCCACAGACGAAGCAGACCAGAGCCCTACCCATCACTTTTAGCACTCAACAATATCTCTGTTTTGCCAAAGCAACTGCAGAAGCCGTTCTACGGTCGTATTTAACGTTTCACCCCTTCTCAGACACGAAGCCATTTTCGGGGTGACATGGGGAGACAAAGCCAAAGATGGTCTCTCCCTTTACAGACGAAAGCCAGTGCGCCTGTCATGTTGCTCGAAACTTATCTGAAGGTGTTTCTTGGCAGGCCAATCCCCCAACAATGGGCTTGGAAGAAGGTGGTGGCTGTTGGTATTTTTAACAATCACAGATAAATCCGCAAGCATACGGATACCGATGTAGCTTTCACCAAGAGTATTCCAGGGTATCGAATCCATAGGGAACGTGTGTGTACTAGTGACGAGTTAAGAACGACCAAGGACAACGGAAGTGATAAATGTGTAGAAGGTAGAGAGGTATTCTAGATAATCAAAGGATGAGCTCAAGTTGTTTACTGTATTACTTGCTTCGGAACGCCCAACCGTCCTAGCCTCAGAAAGGGATGAGAAGGGGACTAGGCAAGCCAAGCAATGATCCTACTACTCTCTAGTGCTTCTCACGTGGTGGACTATGTAGGCCATCAGGGCTGTCACCACTTAGGGCTACCACTACAAATTCGTGGCACTAGGCGCACTCCAAGGTATTCAACAGACTTGACATCTATCTACTCAATTAAATACTATCTTAGCTTTGCAAGTGCTAAGACACTTATCACAGCGAGGAGCCCACAAGTAAATAAAGTAAAGCTTGAACTTAATTAAGTATTAATCTAGAAATACGAAGAAAATATCCGGATGATACTTGAACCTGAGCCGCATCCGCTGAGGTACAAGAAAAAGAGAGGAGCCGACATTCGCGGCTTCTCCGGACTCTCGCCTCACCTCTCACCTATTCTAACACTACATTGGATATTTGCCTTGAGCTTTGCTTCACTTCCTTGTGTGTTGAATGAGGGAGTGGAGGGCTCTATTTATAGTGTAGAGGAGACTTGAGAGAGTGGAGATTAGGGAATATTCCCCCTCCAACTCCTCTCCTTGCGACACCTAGGGGCGAACCGACGTGGGAATGTCGGTAAGGGCGTCCCTGACCTTGTCACAGTCGGTGGAGGATGAGAACCGCGTAGAACCCTAGAGAACCGGGTGCACAGGTTCAAAAACCAGAGAAAACCACGCCTAAATCCTTGTACGTCGGCTGGAGCAAAGACCGAGGCAAAACCGCTTCAGAACCGGTCCCTATCTCTGTCTGCGTGAGGCGGTGGAGCAAAATCGGGCAAAAACTAGGTAAACCCCACCGAACCGCTGATCCGAAGGAAACCACAACCTGAACCGCGCTTTGACCCATCCATAGCTGCCACGTGCCCCGAGCAAAATCGCCCCCAGATCCTCCCGCGCGCCTCTTCCCGCAAACCGCCGCCCAGCCAGTCTAGCGGCGCCATGTGTCCCATCCATAACGGCTTTGCGAACTGTTCGGTGTACAAGAAGCAAAGGCAGGAAGAGAAGCTGAAGCTGGTGGTTAGCCAGAATCATGCAGATAAGCATCTACACCAAGCCCACATAGCTGAGGATGATGGTGAGCTACACTTGCCGGATATGGAGATCCTGACTATATTTGGTGGGTGCATGGCCCCGACATCCAAAACCCAGGCCAAGCTGGTCGAGAGGCAGGTCATGAGTGCAAGCCCATCATCTTAGAGACTACGATGGTCGGATGTTCCGATCACCTTCGATGTCAGGGATCACCAGATCAAATTATACTTAGATCCTTTACTGCCACTAATAATCAAGCCATACATTGTCCCATACAAGGTCGAACAAACCTTAGTTGATTGCGGCAACACGTTGAACCTAATGTTCACAAAGACCTATGATGGATTTGGGTTCCCGAGGAGGGCACTGACAACAGGTAGTCAACCTTTCTATGGGGTCATTTTGGGGGTCCAGGCATACCCATAGGCAGGGTCGATTTGCAGGTCACTTTCACAGGATATCGATTATGCATATAACTGCTTCTCAGGGCGGCCATTCTTGAAGAATTTTATGGCGGTCGCACAATTCGCTTATGCGATGCTTAAGATTCCAGGTGTCAAGTGACTGATCATTGTCGAAGGGGTCAGGGTTGGCGGTGCTAAGTGTAATCTCAAAACCCTTTACATGACCAATGACGCCAGAGGGGTTGCTATGACAGCAGCTGAACCTAGCAAGAGGCAGGATAACATGGCATCACCTCCACCACCGATCGATCCTGAGCCATCCCGAGCGGCTGAAGAGACGGCAGCTAAGGCCAAGCCCCCAACCATGGGACATCCCAATGTGCAATTAGGTCCATCTCCTGTGATGCCAGTAATACAGGAGAAGGATTCATCTGCTTTGCCAGAGGTTGTCATGCCTCCAGCAGTTCTACCAGGTCTTCCTGTGGCGGCTCCAACTGAGCCAAGCACGAAGCCTATCCAGATCAGCCCCAATGACCCGAACAGGACTACCCTGATCGAGACAGAATTGTGGGAGAAATAGGAACTCGAGCTCATTGCTTCCCTCCAGGCAAATAGTGATGTGTTCGCTTGTGACCAATCCGACATGCCTAGGATCCCAGGGAGGTAATCGAGCACAAGCTTGGCATTCAAACTGGTGTCCGACCAGTCAAGAAGAAGCAGGGGAGATAAACCCCGGAGAAACAAGACGCCATTAACAAAGAAATAAACTGGCTGCTCAAAGCTGGCTTCGTTCGAGAAGTCTCTTTTTCGAAGTGGTTGGCCAATCCCGACATGCTTTATTTCCTCGATGCCTATTCAAAGTCGGGCTATATTTCGCTGGCTACATTCAAAATTCCTCTAAATACATGCTTTGTTTCCTAGATGCGTAATAAGAAAAATTTCACTCAATATGCCTGATAACAGTTTAGTAGACCACTCGAGTCACAGCGACTAACGTCTCAGATAGCATGCATAAAATGGAAAAGGCAGCTACATTTTATGTTAGCACGATAATGGCTAAACCCAAAACATACCAAGCAGAATATCAACCAAGTTCAAAGTCGCAGAGACATGCAACAAATGTTCGAAGTGATCATCAGCCAGACTACTAAACTATTAAGTTTATCTTATTACATGTCAAGAAGTAGCATCAGGGCTATCTGCTGACAGATCAAGCTTCTTGACGAACTCCTCCACCACTGGACAATTTTGCTCATAAAGTTCCTGGGCAGCCTCATCAGTTGTGCAAGCGAAGTCTTTTGACAACAAACTCACATCAATATTTGGAACCTGACTCTTGTTGGTATTTTTAACGATCACAGATGAATCCGCAAGCGTACGGATACCGATGTAGCTTTCACCCGAGAGTATTCCAGGGTATCGAATCCATAGGAAACTTGTGTGCACTAGTTAAGAATCTTGAGCAGCCGAGGACAAGAGAAGTGATATATATGTAGAAGGTAGAGAGGGTTATCTCTAAGTATTCCGAATAACTAAGGGTTAGCTCATGTTATATACTATATTACTTGCTTCGGGACGCCCAACCGTCCTAGCTTCAGAAAGGGATGAGAAGGAGACTAGGCAAGTCAAGCAATGGTCTTACTATACTCTAGTGCTGCTCACGTGGTGGACTATGTAGGCCATCACGCTGTCACTGATGAGGACATCCCTGCCATTGATACAACCATGCCTAGTGCTCAACAAGGACCATTAATTCAAGCACGAGCACGACAACTTAATTATCAGGTAAAGTAGTTTCTTGCAGTCCAAACAAGTTCTAATATGAATGGGGTACTACTAAACTCTTGTGATGATTTTCTTATGCTTAGGAACTTGGGACATGAACAAGATAGGAGGGACAACAACCAGATCGGACTGGCCTGTTCGGACCACCGCGCAGGGGCAACTTCGGGAAGCCATAACTCCTAGCTCTGAAGGTTGTTTGAGGCAAATGAGTACTTGTTGGAAACCTCTTGAAGTCTATATTCAGATGGATCCAACCTTATGACGAAATTCCACTCGAGCTAAGAGCGGTCGCCAAAATGACGTTCGGCCTTCCAGACGTGGGCTGAGTCATTTGTATCTCGTCCAGCCCACTAGGGGCCCATTCTATGTTAGGGTTTACACCCCCCACGCCTCCTGGCTGTATCCCATGTATAAATACATGCTCCAGCCACCAGGAGAAGGTTGGGTTTTGTTTGATTGTAAGTTTAGCTTCTGCTACTTCCTGGTTAATGCGTGTGTCGATTAGACCACCCATTTGCTTGATTCAAAACCCCAAACTGCTATTCAGATTCGGCCTCCTGCTGGATTTCATGAGTTATCTTGTGTTCATCTTGTTCTTGCTTGTTCTCGGTTGCTAGCAGGTTCAGTGGTGTTCTTGGCATAGCAAGAACATCACAATTGGAGACGGTGTACCTGTTGCTAAGGCACATCCCCTTGTGGTCGTTGTAGTCGGACAGCCAACGTCGAATCCACCACAAATCGAAGTTATCCTCAACTCTCACCGAAGGATCAGGAACAAACCCTAGCGGGTTCTATCATCTGGTATCAGAGCAAGGTTTTCGGTGAGAGTTTTTACCCATTCTTACTTTACCTATAGTCAAAAAAATCCCAAAAACAGGTTAGATCCGAAAATCCCATCAACAAATTTGTGCCTTGCTGTTCTTCGTAATCTTTGCTTGTTGAATTTTTGGTTACATCAACGTTAGAACTGCTGGTCTTAGTTTCTAATCCTTTAGAGTTTTGAGTTCTTTCACGTTTTGGTCACTACAAGATCCGCTGTCACCATATACAGCTCCGCTGCCATTTTCCTCCACAAATCCACTACCAATCCCACAATGATTCTGATTTAGGGCTGCACAAGAACTTTCCCCAAGAGTTGTATCATCACCACCACTTCAATAATCCCCACCAGATCCAAATACTCCCTATCTATTTTCAGGTTTGAATCTACAAAGGGAGAAGCTTTTTAATTCGGGCTGCAGTTTGTTTCAGAGTTCCATTTCAGCACGGCAAGAAAACTGCCATAATTTCTATTCCAAATGTCCGATTCGTGAGTTTAGACACAATCTGGAAAGCTTTGTTTGTGCTCTTTCCAACGGATCTGACCTTGCTTCCAAATTCGTTCTGAGCACGTCGCAATCGGGCTCGCCATTTGCGCTTGTAAACCAGAAACAAGAGTTGTTACTCTGAATTCGCTTAGGTTGTGTACAATGATTTTTATTGTAGTTGTAGTGCTGCTAAACAAAAGATTCTAGGCCTCTGCAAAAAAAGGAAGAGGATAAAAGAAAAAAAAGAGAAGAAGAAACAAAAAGCGATAGAAAGAGAAGGAAAAAAGAAGAAGGTGCTGAATTCTGCAGTTTAGATTGTGTTATTGTTCATTCCTTTCTGTGACTACCTTTGTGCCGAGGCTCACGTCTCTAGCATGGTTTATTGTAGGACCAGCATAGTACCGTTGTTGAACGATTATTCAATTTGTATTGATTACGTGGTTTTAGCTTATCCTTGATTTACCTTGCAGCCACCTAGAGCTCCACATATTTATCTACAACTTCACAGGGTTGTGGTTCTATCACCAATTGTGTTGTTCTTGCCAGCTGCCAACATCTCCTGCTAGTGTGGTAAGAACTTGTAAGAACTTGGTTGCACAAGGTTGAGTGAAGATGTAGTGTGTCACCAACTTTTTGGTTTTTGTTGGTAGGAAACTTCCTATTATTATTGCTGCTGTCCACTAACCATGATATTAGTTTGGACAGCAAGAAACGACTTTACCTGATAATTAAGTTGTCGTGCTCGTGCTTGAATTAATGGTCCTTGTTGAGCACTAGGCATGGTTGTATCAATGGCAGGGATGTCCTCATCATCCTTCCCTTCTTGCATTTGAGTCGTCCTCGACTCAAGCTCATCCATGATTCAAGAACTTGGTTGCAATAATAATAGGAAGCTCATCCATGATTCAATAATAATGATATCATGGTTAGTTGTTTGGTTGCACATGGCTAAGAACTTGTTTGGACAGCAAGAAACGACTTTACCTGATAATTAAGTTGTCGTGCTCGTGCTTGAATTATGACCATCTAGTAAATGCTTTGACACCAAATTCCATCCTTTGAGAAAATATAAATAACGATACCCATGAATACTCACGGGTGAAATGCTACAATGGTACTTCCATGCGCTTGCAGAAACATAATGGAATGAGATACCCACAGGCATTTCTAGGCGGCATTGCCGAGCTTGACAAACCCGGTGGCGATGTTAAGAAATGCCAACAACCACACCACCACTACATCAATTCGCAAGCATTCATCCTCAGATGTCGTTGGTAAGCTCACACAGGTAAAGCAAGTTCACCACTCATTTACTCATTTTGTCTCAATGGGAATATGACTTGATCATCCAAAGTTCATGCCTCCTCTGTCTATTTTTTCTGTATGATCTGGTTTGGATGCCATTTGCTGGATGCATCCAAAGGCTTTTTAAATTAGCATGGTGCCTGGGTTAAAAAGCCTTCTTTAATCAAATAAGACATGGTGTTAAGTTTGATTAATGAACCTAGAGTAATACTTCCATAGACATTGGGAGCATATCTCTTTCGTGGACTAACCCTTGTAGTCAAGATTTCAAATTGACGGGTAAGTCCTCAAGTTCAATCCCCATGAAGACAAGGCAAGGCCCGGCACACATTCAACAAAAAAATTGCACGACATACAAAGGAGGCACATATCACCTTTCAAGGTGCACTATGAGGATACTGTCAAATGCCCCATTGTTTATGTCCATGCAACCTTGCCTCAGCCTTGCTTGAGTCATGCTTCAAATAAAATTTGGTGCAAAATAAAAGTTTGAAAAAAATATAATAAGACAAAAAACCCTTCTATAATAAAAGTCTCTCAAAAACAAATCATGAAATAAAATTATGGCAATAATAACAAAAAGAAACTTCAATGTGTCTTCAATAAAATTTAGACTCCCGGTGCTAGCGGTAGAGTCCTTGTTTGTTTCCCCTTTATTCTTTTTGTTGAATAAAACAAGTACAAGAACTAGTGTTGGGGAGCTCTCTCAGTGCACACATTCAAGATCTGCCACTGTTGGTATTTCTTACGATTGTAGATAAATCCGCAATCGTACAGATACCGTTGTAGCTGTCACCTAAAAGTATTCAGGGTATCAAATCCACAGGAAACATGTGTATTAATCTTCTAACAAGATCATCCAAGGACAATGAGAGAAAGGATGGCGAGGGTAGAGAGGATTCCTATGGCTAAGCACCTTGATGAAGGATAAGCTCACCGTCTATGGTTTGCTTACTTTGGGCACCGGAGTATCCTAGGCCTCTAGGAAATTGCCGGCCAACAGCTCTACGCCGTACCCGAAAATGGAGGATTACAAAGGACGGACAGGGCTATCACCACATGCCGCCTACCTCTACTGATCCATGGGGTTACGAGGCAAACGAAGGTAGTCGATAACCTAAGCAGCACGCTTAAGATATATACTACTACTCTAATCTTAGCTAGAGACTAGAGAACTTTATAAATAAAGTGACAAACTCGCCAGCAACAATAGAAGGGAACTTACCTAATCAAGAGTACTTAATACCATAGGAAATCACAAACACTTACTAAGAGAAGAAACCATCCGTCGAGGTACAAGATCGAGGAAGAGTGCCGACAGTCCTGGCACTATCCCCGAACTACCCCTCACCTCTTTATATTCTCTATATACTATAGTAGAGTAGAGCTTCACCTTAGAGTGGAGCTTGTGGCTTCTCAATCTTGTGTCTTGAACTAGAGCCGGGCGCATCTATTTATAGTGTGGTAAGACGGTGGAGAGGCAGCACGAGGCGGTTGAAGCTATTTGGCCCCGGGCCCAGGTCGACCGATGCCGGGGGGTCGGCCGACCCTCGGATCCACCATCTTGAGCAGTGCACAGCACAGATGGACTCCTGGAGGCGGCCCGTCAAAGTTGAGCGAGTTTGGCACGAATACCAGGTCGGGCGACAGGGCTAGGTCGGCCAACCTGGCACTGGCTCCTCTCGGGCCCATCTTCGCCTAGGTAACTGTAGAGTGGGTCCTCATGACGGTTCTAGGTGAGTGGCCCTAATTTGAGTACATTTAGATGTTGTCGGGGATAGATTCCCTAGTACCAGCAAGGAAGGAAGAAGGCGGACTCCTATTAGAATTCCCCTGTAATCCTACTAGGACTCATACTGTGTAATCCTTCTAGGACTCCTACCCTGTAGCGACTAGGAACCCGCCCCCTGGACTATATAAAGGAGGGTCGGGGTACCTACATGGGCATCGAAAACAACCCAGCGCAGGGCGCAATACTATACACCCTATACAAGACGTAGGGTACGCTGCCTTGGCGGCCCCAACCTGTCTAAGTCGTGTCTTGTGTCCCGCATTTACCTCCATGCTTCAGGTCTGGCGATCCCCCACAGCACAAGTCACTACCTTGGGGACCCACCCATAGTAGGCAAGACGGCATAAAAAACCGACAGATGTGTTGGTGGCCCCCTCAATCCATGAGACCTCCCCTTGGACCATTCCCTTCTCTCCGATCCAACCGACATGGAATCAGTGGCTAGGATGATCCTGGAGTGTGCTTCTTTGCCCCGGAGAAAGATGGGCCCCATTGGGCTCCGGGCCTGGGTCGGAAGACCCGGCCAGGTCGGGTGACAGCCATTTGTGCCCAATTGCCCTCATCTTTTGCTAGATACTATCTTGTAGGCCCTGGAGTCCTACCCTAGTGGGTTCCACTCCATTTGAGTATGTTTACTTGTGGATGTGGGCCCTTTGATCTATGTGCTTCTGTTGAGGTCCTTCTTGTCTCTTGGATTGAATCTACCTTGGTGCACCGGCAAGGGTTGGTCTAGTGTGGCTTCCCTAGCATATATCCAAAGTTGGGCTCATTTGGCCTCGGTTGGGCGTCGGCCGACCTTGGGGGTCGGGCGACGGCCCATCGAGCCCGTTTCGTCTCAAATTTCACATGTTGTGTCCTGCATACACATAGTCACCAAAACTAGTTGATTTGGTTAGATATAATCCCTATAGCTATGGTGAATGTATATTTGTATGTCAAAGTTGATGGTCTGAGATGTGCATTAATGACCGTTAACAAGCTCCCCCACACTTAGCCTTTGCTTGTCCTTGAGTAAAGCTTTAAAGACTAAGGTGGAAACCATGACTCCAATTGATATGATGCTAGCATATAAATTATTCCAAAACATACCTGCACTTGTGAGTTTTGAAGTGTCTATCATGTCATATTGGATGGTTGAGGGGCGGAACGGCTTTGATTCAAGTCATCTGCACTCTTCTGTCAAGTAACTTGGGTTTTTGGTAAATTTTCAAAAAACATAACCTTAGTTAGCTCCTCAAATAATTCTCTCGAATCACTCATTGTGTATGATTCCATGCCAAGGCATAACTTTGCCTTCTTTCACCCTACTTCTAAAAGTCTTATTTGTTGCTCAAGGTAGAAGTAAAGATAAGGCATACTTGCATCACATGTATTGCAAATCAATGTGTTGAGACCACAATACCCGAGTGCCCGACCACAAGGATTACTGACTACCGACTCCAAGCGAAGAAGACTCCAAACAAGAAACGACAGCTGGATCGCAGAAGGAAAGCCCGATGTTAGTTAGAATCCTACTAGGTTTATGTTTGTTTTGTCTTGTAAGGCAAGTCTCCCTGGATATAAATAGTGGGGGGTCCTGCACGTAGAGGGTATTTCCAATCTTAGCCAATCCACCCGAGAGTATTTGTTACATCATTCCTGGATATAAATAGTGGGGGGTCCTGCACGTAGAGGGTATTCACAATCTTAGTCAATCCACCCGAGAGTATTTGTTACAACATTGTAATATGTACTCGCCGAGATAATACACGCAAGCAACTGGACGTAGGGTTATTACTCGATCTCGAGGGTCCGAACCGGTATAAAATCTCGAGTCTCTTTGTTCATCTACTATAATCGATCTTCGCACGAAGCGGGGTGCCTGCCGGACAAATATCTGCCGAGTACAACCTCGACAGAGGTGAGCCAGGTAGGGGCCCTTGCGTGAAGAAAGATCATGTCGATCATCAACGGAGTCTGGTTCACCGATGCATCGAGTTCATCGATGCCCTACATGCCTAGTTCCGTCAAGTCGAAAGCCATCGGGAGTTCTGCCTCCGCTTCCGATCTCTAAGCTCCAAGCCATCTAGTGCCTGCACAGTCGATCCAGTTCGGGGATCTCGTGTTCAAGCACCAAGGCAATTACGAGCTCAAGCTGACAAGGATCCATGATCCCGATCTCACATGTGCCGGTCTGGAAGTTTTCGCCACTTTCGGGGAACCAACTCCCGAAGACATTGCTGATCGCACTGCGCAGTTGGATCTCGACTACAGTGGATCAAGCAATGGGTCGGAACGGCCCGAAGACCGTCGCATCCACGTGCTTACTGGGAATGTGGAAAGTGCTGCCGCCGAGTCGTCTAGCTCGCATAGACCTGCGATTCCTCGTCCCAGCAATGCACCAACCCTTCAGATGGCCAAGTCTCGTACACTGATAACTCCATCCTCGTTGGCTCCCCGGAATCTCAACAACGACTTCTGGGCAGTCGAACAGGACAACCTGCAGATTCGAACCCTCTTGGAGACGATGGAAGCTATGGCTGAGGGAACCCCGATGGCCACCATTTCCAAGAAGGCTCGGGAAGCAGCAGACGAGGCCAAGGAACGACTAGAGGCCGTCGCTGCTGCACCACCAACTTTGTCCAACAGGCACGGCGAACCCCAGCCAGTTCACTCCTGATTTGTTAACCGACATCCTCGGTATCGCCCACAGGAGAGGCGCGACATAAGGCCGCAGCTCGAACGCAATCGCAGAAATCATGACGCTCGGGAAAGTCTCAATTATAATCGAGATTACTGAGCACGTAAGGGCTACTACCGGTCTCATCTAGACTCCCCACCACGCGACTCCCGAACAGGCACTGGGGGGTGCCTCGCGTACTCTCCAGGCCTACGCAAGGTCAGGTCGCCAGAGAAGTTCCGTCCTACCAATATCGAGAAGTATAATGGAACGACCAACCCCCGCGAGTGGATCCAGATTTATTCCACGATCATGGACGCCACCGGGGGAGACAATTATGTCAAAGCCAACTACTTGCCAACTGCCCTGCAGGAATCAGGCCGAACGTGGCTTATGAACCTGTCCAAGGCTAGCATCAAGTCGTGGGCACATCTTCGGGTGACATTTGAGGCCAATTTTCAGGGCACCTACAAACGCCCCAGACATGAAGGAGATCTGCTCAACTGTGTGCAGAAGCCCGGGGAATCCCTTCGGACTATATCTACCGATTCAGCGACACTTGTAACACCATCCCTGACATGGTGGATGATCGGGTGGTTGTAGCCTTCAATCAGGGCTGCAGGGATGAGCGGACGGCGGAAGAACTTGCCAAAAAGAACCCGAAGATGGTGGCCGAGCTATACGGGATCCTCGAGCTCGGGTCCAAGGGAAGCCCGAACAAAGCAAGCCACCTGGGGAAGGCAAAAAGAAAGACAAACACAAGAACAAGAAGTGCAAGATCGAGGGAGAGGAAGTCTTGGCCGTGGACAGGAAGCCCCCATATCGGTGCCAGGGGAAACCTGATGATCTCCCGATGTACTGCCCTATCACCGATCGACGAAGCATCACTTTGTGGACTGCACGGTGTACAAGAAACAAAAGCAGGAAGAGGAGAGCCAGCTACAAGGGGGACCACGCGACCAGGCTGCTCAACCCCCTCGGCAAGCGAACTACATGGATTGTGACGATGAGCCACAACTCCCCGAAGGCCTAGAGATCGCCACTATATTCGGTGGTTGCTCTACCTGAACCTCCAAATCCCAGCTGAAGCTGGTCGAGAGGCAAATAGCGAGCACCGAACCCTGCAAGCAGCCGTTGAGGAGCTCCAAAGTCCCGATCACCTTCGATCAAAGGGACCATCCTGACACGTTGTACGACGGGCCACTGCTACCACTATGCATCAAGCCCTAGATTGGGTCACGTAAGGTCGGGCGAACCCTGATCGACAGTGGGAGCGCCCTCAACCTGTTGTTCGTCAATGCCTTTGACGAACTCGGTATCCCGAGGAGGTCATTGTCCCCAGTGGAGAAGCCCTTCTACAGGGTTATACCGGCCATTCAAGCCCTTCCATTGGGGAGGATCGATCTGCAGGTGACCCTCATGGAGGGGAAAAACATCCGATCAGAGTTCCTCACCTTCGAGGTGGCTGACATAATGTCAGCCTACAACTGCATCTTGGGCAAGCCGTTCTTGAAGAAATTCATGGTGGTCGCCCACTTTGCCTACTACATGATCAAGATCCCAGGGCCGTCGGGCCCACTCACAGTCTGCGGAGATCGCAAGGGTGCGGTCCAGTGCGACACGAAAACCCTGGACATGATCAAGGGAGGAGAGCAGGAGCCAGCCAAGGCCGCCGAACCTGCCAAGAAAAAGACCAAGAACCTACCGGCTACGGCCGGGCAGGCTGCAGTTGTTGAAACATCCCTGGCAGCCGAAGCCCGATCAAAGGCGAAGGCAAAGCCAGTGCCCACGGTGGACAAAAAGACCGATGACGATGTCGCAGAGAAGCAGACCTCGGTGGACCAGACCCCGAACAAGGGGACGCCACCTCAAGCGGCAGGCGAGTCACCAACTGACGCCTCACCGATCACGCCAACAACAACAAAACGTGTTGAGCCAGGCACGAAATCGGTGATCCTTGACGAGGCAGACCCGACCAAGACCACAAATGTGGGCGCTAGTCTGGGTGACAAATAGGAACTCGAGCTCAATACTTTCCTCCGGGCAAATGCAGACGTGTTCGCTTAGGAACCGTCCGATATGCCCGGGATCCCTAGGGAGGTGATAGAGCACAAGCTTGGCATACAAACTGGCGTTCGACTAGTCAAGCAAAAGCAAAGAAGATATACCCTGGAGAAACGAGATGCCATTAACGAAGAAATCAACCAACTACTCAAAGCCGGCTTCGTTCGAGAAGTCCCTTTTCTGGAGTGGCTGGCAAACCTGGTCATGGTGAAGAAGCCCAACGGAACGTGGCGGATGTGCGTGGATTACACCGATCTGAATAAAGCGTGCCCATAGGACAAGTATCCATTACCTAGGATA